>CM055118.1:311118777-311718777 GCA_029206835.1 Rana muscosa | reverse complement strand
CACTGTCGCCTTGTATGTGCTGCAATGGTTAAAGCTGAGCACACTGTCGCCTTGTATGTGCTGCAATAGTTAAAGCAGAGCACACTGTCGCCTTGCATGTGCTGCAATGGTTAAAGCTGAGCACACTGTCGCCTTACATGTGCTGCAATGGTTAAAGCGGAGCACACTGTCGCCTTGTATGTGCTGCAATGGTTAATGCTGAGCACACTGTCGCCTTGTATGTGCTGCAATGGTTAATGCTGAGCACACTGTCGCCTTGTATGTGCTGCAATGGTTAAAGCTGAGCACACTGTCGCCTTGTATGTGCTGCAATGGTTAAAGCTGAGCACACTGTTGCCTTGTATGTGCTGCAATGGTTAAAGCTGAGCACACTGTCGCCTTGTATGTGCTGCAATGGTTAAAGCAGAGCACACTGTCGCCTTGTATGTGCTGCAATGGTTAATGCGGAGCACACTGTCGCCTTGTATGTGCTGCAATGGTTAAAGCTGAGCACACTGTCGCCTTGTATGTGCTGCAATGGTTAAAGCAGAGCACACTGTCGTCTTGCATGTGCTGCAATGGTTAAAGCGGAGTACACTGTCGCCTTACATGTGCTGCAATGGTTAAAGCGGAGCACACTGTCGCCTTGTATGTGCTGCAATGGTTAATGCTGAGCACACTGTCGCCTTGTATGTGCTGCAATGGTTAAAGCTGAGCACACTGTCGCCTTGTATGTGCTGCAATGGTTAATGCGGAGCACACTGTCATCTTGCATGTGCTGCAATGGTTAAAGCTGAGCACACTGTCGCCTTGTATGTGCTGCAATGGTTAAAGCTGAGCACACTGTCGCCTTGCATGTGCTGCAATGGTTAAAGCAGAGCACACTGTCGCCTTGTATGTGCTGCAATGGTTAATGCGGAGCACACTGTCGCCTTGTATGTGCTGCAATGGTTAAAGCTGAGCACACTGTCGCCTTGTATGTGCTGCAATGGTTAATGCTGAGCACACTGTCGCCTTGTATGTGCTGCAATGGTTAAAGCTGAGCACACTGTCGCCTTGCATGTGCTGCAATGGTTAAAGCGGAGCACACTGTCACCTTGCATGTGCTGCAATGGTTAAAGCTGAGCAAACTGTCGCCTTGTATGTGCTGCAATGGTTAAAGCGGAGCACACTGTCACCTTGCATGTGCTGCAATGGTTAAAGCGGAGCACACTGTCGCCTTGCATGTGCTGCAATGGTTAAAGCGGAGCACACTGTCGCCTTGCATGTGCTGCAATGGTTAAAGCGGAGCACACTGTCGCCTTGTATGTGCTGCAATGGTTAAAGCTGAGCACACTGTCGCCTTGTATGTGCTGCAATGGTTAAAGCAGAGCACACTGTCGCCTTGCATGTGCTGCAATGGTTAAAGCGGAGTACACTGTCGCCTTACATGTGCTGCAATGGTTAAAGCGGAGCACACTGTCGCCTTGTATGTGCTGCAATGGTTAATGCTGAGCACACTGTCGCCTTGTATGTGCTGCAATGGTTAATGCGGAGCACACTGTCATCTTGCATGTGCTGCAATGGTTAAAGCTGAGCACACTGTCGCCTTGTATGTGCTGCAATGGTTAAAGCTGAGCACACTGTCGCCTTGCATGTGCTGCAATGGTTAAAGCAGAGCACACTGTCGCCTTGTATGTGCTGCAATGGTTAATGCGGAGCACACTGTCGCCTTGTATGTGCTGCAATGGTTAAAGCTGAGCACACTGTCGCCTTGTATGTGCTGCAATGGTTAATGCTGAGCACACTGTCGCCTTGTATGTGCTGCAATGGTTAAAGCTGAGCACACTGTCGCCTTGCATGTGCTGCAATGGTTAAAGCGGAGCACACTGTCACCTTGCATGTGCTGCAATGGTTAAAGCTGAGCACACTGTCGCCTTGTATGTGCTGCAATGGTTAATGCTGAGCACACTGTCGCCTTGTATGTGCTGCAATGGTTAAAGCGGAGCACACTGTCGCCTTGCATGTGCTGCAATGGTTAAAGCTGAGTACACTGTCGCCTTGTATGTGCTGCAATGGGTAAAGCTGAGCACACTGTCATCTTGTATGTGCTGCAATGGTTAAAGCGGAGCACACTGTCGCCTTGCATGTGCTGCAATGGTTAAAGCTGAGCACACTGTCGCCTTGTATGTGCTGCAATGGTTAAAGCTGAGCACACTGTCGCCTTGTATGTGCTGCAATAGTTAAAGCAGAGCACACTGTCGCCTTGCATGTGCTGCAAAGATTAAAGCTGAGCACACTGTCGCCTTACATGTGCTGCAATGGTTAAAGCGGAGCACACTGTCGCCTTGTATGTGCTGCAATGGTTAATGCTGAGCACACTGTCGCCTTGTATGTGCTGCAATGGTTAATGCTGAGCACACTGTCGCCTTGTATGTGCTGCAATGGTTAAAGCTGAGCACACTGTCGCCTTGTATGTGCTGCAATGGTTAAAGCTGAGCACACTGTTGCCTTGTATGTGCTGCAATGGTTAAAGCTGAGCACACTGTCGCCTTGTATGTGCTGCAATGGTTAAAGCAGAGCACACTGTCGCCTTGTATGTGCTGCAATGGTTAATGCGGAGCACACTGTCGCCTTGTATGTGCTGCAATGGTTAAAGCTGAGCACACTGTCGCCTTGTATGTGCTGCAATGGTTAAAGCAGAGCACACTGTCGTCTTGCATGTGCTGCAATGGTTAAAGCGGAGTACACTGTCGCCTTACATGTGCTGCAATGGTTAAAGCGGAGCACACTGTCGCCTTGTATGTGCTGCAATGGTTAATGCTGAGCACACTGTCGCCTTGTATGTGCTGCAATGGTTAAAGCTGAGCACACTGTCGCCTTGTATGTGCTGCAATGGTTAATGCGGAGCACACTGTCATCTTGCATGTGCTGCAATGGTTAAAGCTGAGCACACTGTCGCCTTGTATGTGCTGCAATGGTTAAAGCTGAGCACACTGTCGCCTTGCATGTGCTGCAATGGTTAAAGCAGAGCACACTGTCGCCTTGTATGTGCTGCAATGGTTAATGCGGAGCACACTGTCGCCTTGTATGTGCTGCAATGGTTAAAGCTGAGCACACTGTCGCCTTGTATGTGCTGCAATGGTTAATGCTGAGCACACTGTCGCCTTGTATGTGCTGCAATGGTTAAAGCTGAGCACACTGTCGCCTTGCATGTGCTGCAATTGTTAAAGCGGAGCACACTGTCACCTTGCATGTGCTGCAATGGTTAAAGCTGAGCAAACTGTCGCCTTGTATGTGCTGCAATGGTTAAAGCGGAGCACACTGTCACCTTGCATGTGCTGCAATGGTTAAAGCGGAGCACACTGTCGCCTTGCATGTGCTGCAATGGTTAAAGCGGAGCACACTGTCACCTTGCATGTGCTGCAATGGTTAAAGCTGAGCAAACTGTCGCCTTGTATGTGCTGCAATGGTTAAAGCTGAGCACACTGTCATCTTGTATGTGCTGCAATGGTTAAAGCTGAGCACAATGTCGCCTTGTATGTGCTGCAATGGTTAAAGCTGAGCAAACTGTCGCCTTGTATGTGCTGCAATGGTTAAAGCGGAGCACACTGTCGCCTTGCATGTGCTGCAATGGTTAAAGCTGAGCACACTGTCGCCTTGTATGTGCTGCAATGGTTAAAGCTGAGCACACTGTCGCCTTGTATGTGCTGCAATGGTTAAAGCTGAGCACACTGTCGCCTTGTATGTGCTGCAATGGTTAAAGCTGAGCACACTGTCGCCTTGCATGTGCTGCAATGGTTAAAGCGGAGCACACTGTCACCTTGCATGTGCTGCAATGGTTAAAGCTGAGCACACTGTCGCCTTGTATGTGCTGCAATGGTTAAAGCGGAGCACACTGTCACCTTGCATGTGCTGCAATGGTTAAAGCCGAGCACACTGTCACCTTGTATTTGCTGCAATGGTTAAAGCGGAGCACACTGTTGCCTTGTATGTGCTGCAATGGTTAAAGCTGAGCACACTGTCGTCTTGTATGTGCTGCAATGGTTAAAGCTGAGCACACTGTCATCTTGTATGTGCTGCAATGGTTAAAGCTGAGCACACTGTCACCTTGTATGTGCTGCAATGGTTAAAGCAGAGCACACTGTCGCCTTGTATGTGCTGCAATGGTTAAAGCTGAGCACACTGTCGCCTTGTATGTGCTGCAATGGTTAAAGCGGAGCACACTGTCGCCTTGCATGTGCTGCAATGGTTAAAGCTGAGCACACTGTCGCCTTGTATGTGCTGCAATGGTTAAAGCTGAGCACACTGTCGCCTTGTATGTGCTGCAATGGTTAAAGCTGAGCACACTGTCGCCTTGTATGTGCTGCAATGGTTAAAGCTGAGCACACTGTCGCCTTGCATGTGCTGCAATGGTTAAAGCGGAGCACACTGTCACCTTGCATGTGCTGCAATGGTTAAAGCTGAGCACACTGTCGCCTTGCATGTGCTGCAATGGTTAAAGCTGAGCACACTGTCGCCTTGCATGTGCTGCAATGGTTAAAGCGGAGCACACTGTCACCTTGCATGTGCTGCAATGGTTAAAGCTGAGCACACTGTCGCCTTGTATGTGCTGCAATGGTTAAAGCCGAGCACACTGTCACCTTGTATTTGCTGCAATGGTTAAAGCGGAGCACACTGTTGCCTTGTATGTGCTGCAATGGTTAAAGCTGAGCACACTGTCACCTTGTATTTGCTGCAATGGTTAAAGCGGAGCACACTGTTGCCTTGTATGTGCTGCAATGGTTAAAGCGGAGCACACTGTCGCCTTGTATGTGCTGCAATGGTTAAAGCGGAGCACACTGTTGCCTTGTATGTGCTGCAATGGTTAAAGCTGAGCACACTGTCGCCTTGTATGTGCTGCAATGGTTAAAGCGGAGCACACTGTTGCCTTGTATGTGCTGCAATGGTTAAAGCGGAGCACACTGTCATCTTGTATGTGCTGCAATGGTTAAAGCGGAGCACACTGTTGCCTTGTATGTGCTGCAGTGGTTAAAGCTGAGCACACTGTCGCCTTGTATGTGCTGCAGTGGTTAAAGCTGAGCACACTGTCACCTTGTATGTGCTGCAATGGTTAAAGCTGAGCACACTGTCGCCTTGTATGTGCTGCAATGGTTAAAGCTGAGCACACTGTCGCCTTGTATGTGCTGCAATGGTTAAAGCTGAGCACACTGTCGCCTTGTATGTGCTGTGAGCTCAGAGAGGCGGTTCAGCACTTTGGACAGCTCCTGACTCTGCTGCCCAGACTGGGTGACACATCGCTGCATCTACAGCTGGCACTCTACATCCCTCTGACTCAACAGCGCCCTCTACAGCTGACCTGAACTTCTATCACCTGCAGCCCTCCCTACCCTTACCCTACCTTCCCACCCTCTACCTGCACTCTTCTACACCTTGTACCCCTTTGCCTTCTTTTGAACCCTTCCCCCCTATACTGTCTTCCTTCCTCATCCTCTGCTCTCCCTCCTCCTCCACCCCCATCCTCCTCCTTCCCTCCATCCATAGAAACTCCTGTGGGTTTGGCAGGCCAGCTGCTGCAGTGATTGGCCTGGGGCTATCATGTGTAGTTCAGACTAGGAGAAAATTGGCCAGCTTACTGCATATTACACCTGCACCTTTCCCCTACAAAGCGTAGAGAGCTGTCTATCTGTCTGTCCCGCCACCAAGCCTTTTATTATTATCCAGGGCTGTCTAGTTCTTTATTTTTTATTATTTTTGCCTCAGCTGTCATTTGCACCTAAGTGTTCAGGAGATCCATTCTAGGCAGCAGACCTTTTAGCATTGCAAAGAACTGGAGGAGTGGTGGTGGTGGTGGGGGGAGTGGAGTAGAGGACTGCAGCATCTCTCTCCCCACCTTCTTCCTCAGTCTCTCTCTCCTCTCCTCTTCTCTCTCCCCTCTTTTATTGCTCTCTCTCTTCCTCTCTGCTGCTGTAAAGGATTGATACTCAAAGCTGCTACCATCCCAGACTGGACACTCACTGGAACCCATTTTTTTTTTAAGGCATGGGTACAGTGAGGTGGTACCTAGAAGCCATTGACCCTACTAAGCCCAGCAGCCTCTCACCAACACACCCTCATTTCATGGCTTTGCCAGTCAAGTGCCCGACGTGAATCCTGTTTTTTTTTTCCCCAGTCTCCATATGTCATCGCGGCGAAAATCGTGAGGTTCTCCAAGACTCCCCCATACTCTGAAAATCCTGCCTGATCTTCCCTCCTCTCGCTTGTAGTTCCCCCCCCCCCCCACCCACCTCTTCTTCCTCTCTTACCCACCCTCTCCTCCTCCCACCACCCCGGACGGATTGCAGGATCTTGAAAGATGCAGCTTTGCAAACGGTAGCTCTGGAAACGACAGAGCGTGCAGAGGGAGAGGGTCCGCACCGCAAGAGCCCCCTCATACCTTTTTTTTTTATTTTTTATTTTATTTTTATTTTGAATTTTTAGAGACGGGGGTGGGGGGAAAAAAACAAAAACTGATTTCTTCATTTTTCACCTGTAATTTTTATACACATATCTCTATTTTTTTGCCTGCGATTTGGACTTGCTTGCATGAAGAGCCTGTATAAATCTCTGTATGTATATAGACACAGATCTTTGGACATGTTAAGGGGTGTACATTTTCTCTGCTCCATGTACAACTCTTGAGTCAAGCCCCTCTCAGTCTATTTAGCTGTCTGTCTTTTTTTTTTTTTTTTTCCTATGAGTACCTGTCTGAGGAGATACTTGAGGAGTCAGGGCTGCCTGATCTGGAACGCTGCCTGTCTGGATGAGATGTGATGCTTTGCATCATCTGTTCCTCTGCTTTTCCTACATCTTTTCCTCGCTCCTCCAATTCCGGTAGTCCGCGGACTCTGTCCCCGTCAACATGGGGGCTCGCTTCGGGGACGAGGTGCCGGCCCGCGGCGGGGGAGTCGCTGGCCGTGGAAGTCGACAAGGTGGGCCCCCGGGGGCCCAGCGGATCTACAAACAGTCAATGGCACAGAGGGCCCGAACCATGGCGCTGTACAACCCCATCCCGGTGCGGCAGAACTGCTTGACGGTCAACCGTTCCCTCTTCCTCTTCAGCGAAGACAACGTGGTGAGGAAATACGCCAAAAAAATCACCGAATGGCCATATCCTTTCTACCGCTGGGGGGAACTGTGGGGTTGGGGTGGGGGGGGGTGTTAGAATGGCGCAAGCGCCCAATGGGACTAGGAAGTGACACATGATAGCAATGGGTTCATTCAATGCAGGAACTCTGTATGGCATGGGTATAAGTGTAATAATTCATAGCAACCATTCAAAGGCCCCGACTTCACTAAACTACTGAATGGGGTTCTGATTGGCTGCTGGGGGTTACTGTGCTTTGTAAATCCTCTTTACTTTATATAAATATATATATGTCTGTGTTATTACGCATACCTCAGTTGACCAGCTCTGTATTGTACAGAAGTGCTTGCCTTAGGCATCAGTATATGAGGATTTCCTTATATTGCACACATACTGGAGTATATTGTACATTTGAATTTGTGGATGTGTTTAGGTACATCAATAAGTGGCAGAGTAATAGACTGTATAAGGTTATCTATCTATCTATCTATTTATTTGGTTTTCTGACTCATTATATACAGATTGATAAATAGATAGTTAGCTATGGATATATTTAATATATACGCTCTTTTTTATGTCTGTTCCTCTTTTTCCATCTATTTATCCATCTATTTATCTATCTATCTATCTATCTATCTATCTATCTATCTATCTATCTATCTATCTATCTATCTATCTATCTGTTTATTTGGTTTTCTGACTCATTATATTATAGATATATTTACTCTTATTTTTGACTCATTATATATATAGATAGATAAATGGATATAGTTAATATATACGCTCTCTTTTTTCTTTTTCTTTTCTGTCTGTTCCTCTTTTTCTATCTATCTATCTATCTATCTATCTATCTATCTATCTATCTATCTATCTATCTATCTATCTATCTATCTGTTTATTTGGTTTTCTGACTCATTATATATAGATATATATGTATATACATTTACTCTTATTTTCCGCTCTTATTTTTGACTCATTATATATAGATATATATGTATGTATATATATTTACTCTTATTTTTGACTCATTATATATAGATAGAGAAAAAGATCGTTATCTATGGATACAGTTGTTATATGCGCTCTCTTTTTTCTTTCTTTTTTTTTGTCTGTTCCTCTTTTTCCATATATCTATTTATCTATCTATCAACCTCCCTGTTTATTTGGTTTTCTGACTCTGATATAGATTGAGATATATATATATATATATATATATATATATATATATATGTAGCGGGGTACCACTCAGACACTACCCTTAAATTGAATACCCCGCTACATAGATATATCTATCAATCAATATATCTATCTATCTATCTGCTCTGGTATAAGTGTTGATGCGCCCGGGCTGTGTACACAGGTTACCTGTATATGTGCTGTGCAGAGGCGATCTGGCAGGTCTTGTACAGTACAGCAGGGTAGGAGCCCTGTGTATGCAGACAGATATACAGAACAGAAGGGTTGGTGTAGATATATATCGCACAGGAATGCAGCAGTGGAATGGTCAGCTGGAGCAGACGGTTCTGGTTCCGCCTATGTATGTGTTTTGGGAGAGCTCCTATATAAAACATGTATGGCTCTATATATAGCACTGCAGTGCAAGGCTCCATTAATAAATATGGCCAGTAGTGCTGCATTCAGCTATTCTGTTCCAATGGCCCCACGTCTGATGAATAATGGGAATGCAAGAGGGTTTAATGTATTTATATGAGTGTGTTTTGGTATATTATCATTGCCTCTGAGATATAAATATATAGCCACTGCAATGTTCCTACCATACATGCACTTTGCTATATATTCTATATACACTATATAATCAATTGGTGTATGCAGTGCACTGCTTGTGTCACACATAACTGCATGCATACCTGTCTCATAGAAAATGATGGTACTGTATTTTCTCGCTTACTAATATATATATATATATATATATATATATATATATATATGTTTATGTACTTGTGTATATCTACTGCTTAGCCACTTTGGCTGATATTTGATAAATTCAGTTGGTATTCTACACTCCCAGTTTAAGTGTGTGAGGTTAAAGTTCCCCATGAAGGCGTCATTTTGGTCTGTGATATTTCGGATGGTGATATTGTCCCTTTAGCTGTTTTCCTAGGGACGGCTGTGAATAAGGCAGCAGAGGGGAGGTCTGCTGCAGACACTCTCTTAGGGCTGTGTGTACAGTGCCTGGGGGCTCTATGCGCTGCCGCCTCTCCTGCCATGACAGGGTTTTAACGTGAATGAAACATAGCAGGCTCATCTCTATGCGGTATCAAGCTGTGGCCTGAGGAGCTTGCAGTCTGTAGGGTGCAAGAAACAGCTCTGCGTTCTACAGTAGTGCACGTCATCCTATCAGATTTCAGTTCCCTGGAGCCAGATCGAAGGCAGATCATTGTTGACCGGTTGCTATAGGTTCCTACTCTTGAACACACCATTATTTGGCTTATTTAAAAAAAAAAATGATATGCCTTAAATTGGTGTCACGAACCGAGAGTAAGGTGCAGGTTGGAGGTGATGTGTCAGCAGTCTATAGGATCTGCATTGATTTTATGATCAGGTTGCAGTAGCAAAGATGTGAAAGAGAACCACTTAATACCACATAATGCAGGCCTTGACTCTAGAGCTGAGTGATAAATGTTAATATGGGGGTCTTATTTGTCAAAGAGGGAACTATTGACTCCGACAGCCTGTGTTGCCCACAGCAACCAGTCACAGTGTCAGTAACATCTCCCAGTTCAGGGTAGAAAAATGAAAGGTAGAACATGATTGGTTGCTTTAGGGAAAAGCAAAAGCTGCTTAAGTCTGGCCATATCAAGTTTTTTCTCAATAAGATTCAGCAGATGTGAGGATATTTTGATGTACCAAATGGCACCTGCAAGGGTCTAGGCGAAGATATGATCATTGGTGACCCAAATGGAAAATGTTGGTCAAAAAATGATTTTCCAACCTGTAAGATGATCATTCTCCATAAGCCTTTATTGCTGATGAATGTTTTCAATACAAATGATTTAGTGTACATGGAACATCCAAAAGACAGTGATTGAAAACCAATCACCTTATAATTATACAAGGCAGAATACAAATTTTAATTATTTAGTCACCTATGGTCAAAAAAGAAAAAAAAATGTCACTGTATGTATCTTTGGAAAAAATTGCATTTTTATCATCTGTGCTGGAAATACACAGGATCTGAATGTGTAAAATGACATCAATCACAAAAGTGCAGCCAACCAACAGAATGTGTTTCATGTCCCTAGCACAGGTTAGAAAATGGAAGCTAGCACCCAGCCAGGCTGAAGCCACTGTTATTACATTTGCTATTTTTTTTTATAAATCCCCTTTGCTTTCTCATATAGAGCATTTGCACTCCAGAAAAAAAAAAGAAAAAAGCCATCATATGGCTGCAGTAGACCAGCCCATCCAGCGTATGTGGGAAGCAGGGCTGAGCAACTATACCTGTCAGCAATGGCTTTAAATGCTAAAAAAGAGCAGGACGGATGTACCTAACACAGCCTTTTTTTTATTTTATTTTTTTATACAACTAAGATCATTTTACCAGCTCAATTTAGGTCCTCCATTCAAAGTCATAATAAAAATAGAAATCTCAGTCCTATACATTTGCATATAGTCCTGTATTGATTTGTATTGTAACTGTACTGTCTGCCCTCATGTTGTAAAGCGCTGCGCAAACTGTTGGCGCTATATAAATCCTGTATAATAATAATAATATAGTGTATGTGGAGACGACACACTAGTAGTATCCAGGTGCCTGTGAAAGCCTGGCTAATTCTTCTATCTACAGGGAACCTTTACTGCAACCTGTATAGAAGAAACGACTAGCTGTGTGCGACCTGTGCAGCACCATTTTGCATTTATCCTTTTAAAAGGGGACTGTCAGGATAGAAATATGATAGCTGCCAAAGTGTTTTTGATCGTGCAAGCTGTCATCCTCATCCTTGCTTCTATGCATTAGGCAACTGCACTGAAACCAACATGCAGCTTGCTAGTTGTGGCTTCTGAGGCTCCATATTTGTTCCATTTTTTTTTAGTAGTAAATCAAGAAGGAAGCTTGCAGAGCCATAGCTTGCACCTTCAAAAACTTTACAGCCATAGGCGTGCGCAAGGGGTGTGCCTGGGCACACCCTAATCCTGGGATTGGCAACCTGTCAATGGTGGGCAGGTGACAGGAAAACCGCAATCCTTCCTTGCCGACCCTCAAAACCTGGACAGGAGAGGTGACGGGGGGTGGAATTTAGTGGTACCAATCTGTATTTTCCTCCTGCAGCAGCTGAAAGTAGGCTTCTCTTCTCTTTTGTCAACATTCAGCTGCTACAGGAGGAAAATATAGGGAATTGGTACTAATATATGCCCCCCTCCTTTTCCTGTTACTCTTCCTTCTGTTGCCCGGGTCCCCCATGTGCTCCCTTGCTCCCCCTTCATCCCATTGTTTCAGGATGGAGAGCGGTGAAGAGGCCGGTAAATATTTTAAATGCATATGTGTTGGAGCTTTGGGGTGCACACCCCAATGCAATAGGCTGTGCACACCTATGTTTACAGCAAAGACAGCTCCTGTACTGCTGTCCTGTATTGATTCCCTAAATCTATTTACAAGTTCAGTGTAACAGACTGGGTAAATTAGTCCACAGAGTAAGGCTACTCTGGATTTACAACCAAGCTAATTAAGAAGTTGTCCTAAGCCTCTAGAAATGAAGGATCTATCATAGGTTCAGACTCCCTGTAGACCTCTCATGGGTGTGTACCAAATGCTGCAAAGGGATAACATGGCATGCAGCTCTTCAATTTAAAACCAGAAGGTATGGGAAACACTAAGGCTGGCCATACATTATACAAATTTCTTGTACAACTTTCCTTTAGATTTACCAAAAAATATATAATATGAGGTCAAACCTAAACACTTTCAATTTGTATGCAATCAGGCAGGCCCTTGCACTACATAGTTGAAGGTAAATATAAAGAAAATTGAATAAGATAATTGTATGGCATATGGTCAGCTTTAGATTAGAGAAAGAAGATATATTGAAAACTGTCTACAAGGGCGAGTTCAGAGGGTGGTAATAAATGGGGAGTACTCGGAATGGTCAGGAGTGGGTAGTGGGGTCCCCCAAGGTTCTGTCCTGGGACCAATCCTACTTAACCACTTCAGCCCCGGAGGATTTGGCTGTCAAATAACCAGGCCACTTTTTGCGATTCGGTACTGCGTCGCTTTAACTGACAATTGTGCGGTCGTGCGACGTGGCTCCCAAACAAAATTGATGTCCTTTTTTCCCCACAAATAGAGCTTTCTTTTTTTTTTTTTTTTAAAAAAGCACATTTTTCTCAGTTTAGGCCGATACGTATTCTTCTACATATTTTTGGTAAGAAAAATCGCAATAAGCGTATATTGATTGGTTTGCGCAAAAGTTATAGCGTCTACAAAATAGGGGGTAGTTTTATGGCATTTCTATTATTATTATTATTTTTATTATTATTATTTTTTTTACTAGTAATGGCGGTGATCAGTGATTTTTATTGTGACTGCGACATTATGGCGGACACATCGGACACTTTTTTTTTTTTTGTATAATCTTTATTTGTAAGAGGAAAGGCAGTATCTCAACAAACGTAGCCAAAGGAAAATACATCCAGTACTGCCCTACTCCGATTTTCAAAACAAAACATACACAGCAGATAATACCAGTGAAATAATTATTTCAACTAAAAGTGCAAAAGGTTTAATACTCAGGTAGTAGGTCGGCGCCCAGGTCTCCCCCCACTCCATGAGTGGGGCAAGACCCGAACGCTTAGTGGTTTGACTGTAAAATGGAGGCATCCCCCCAAAGGAGAGCTGCCGCGCATGGCCGGGCCGACCAGCTTTCTGGACAATAAGCGAGTTATCACGTAGTATGGCGGCCCTCCAGCTGTTGCGAAACTACAAGTCCCATCATGCCTGTGGGAGTCATGCTTGTAGCTGTCAGCAATGCCTCATGGGACTTGTAGTTTAGCAACAGCTGGAGGGCCGCCAGTTTGAGACCCCTGGTCTAGACTATCAGGTGGACCGAACAGGTGTCCGAGCGGGGAGGGGGGCTCACATGTGCCTCCAGCTAACCTCCTCACGCACCGCACCCCTGTCCAGGTCCCCCCAAGGCAAAGCATCCGCACCATGGTTGCACCTATGTGTCAATCCCCAAAAAAAGGTCGAGGGGAATCCCACGGCAGCAGACTGCGTGAGTCCTTCGGACCAGTCAGCCCGACCACACCGCAGCCACCAATAGGCGGCTCCACAGGCTAAATGTCCTGGGACTAGCGGTCAAAGTAAGTTGAAACAAGGATAGAAAGAAATTGTGAAAATAAAAGAATAGAGAAAGAAATAGAAGAAGGTAAGCTGAGACGTACCTGGAATCTCACGTCCTACTCCGCCTCCCCGCCACACCCCGCCAGCACAGCCACACCTGTTGGACAGCTAGAAGGAAAAAACACGCGTCTTGTCCATTAACTTGCAATCAGTGGAATGGCGTTATGGTGGCTCGCTCAGCCCTCCGTTCTCATTTGTGAGCCCCGAGGTCGTCCCTTGAGGGACGGCTCTGCCAGCTCCAGCAGGGCTACGTCTAAACTGGAGGACACATGTCCCGGGTCTGAAACATACGCGTTCCAGGCCGACCACGTGTCAGAGAAGCAGTCACGAGCACCCCTGCAAGTGGCACATCGGACACTTTTGATGCTATTTTGGGACCATTGTAATTTTTACAGCGATCAGTGCTATAAAAATGCACTGATTACTGTGTAAATGTGACTGTCAGGGAAGGGGTTAACCAGTAGGGGGCGGGGAAGGGGTTAAGTGTGTCCTAGGGAGTGATTCTAACTGTTAGGCGGCGTGGCTTACCGATAAGAGGGAGCAGACGATCAGTGTTGTGTCACTAGGCAGAACAGGGAGATAAACAAACAAAAAAAGGTAAACTGCACCAATAATAAAAAGTCCACATCAGTCCTCAAGATGACATAACAATTAGTGTATGAACAGATGAGCACCGTCCCAAACATACACCAATACTAAGCAGCTAATTATATAACAAACTCAAGAAAGTTCATAGGTTGTACAGTGGTCTGTAAATCAATTACAAAGGCATCCCCCCCTTCTGCCGTTCCGTGACCCGATCGCGGGACACCGGCGGACATCGAGTCCGCGGGTCCCACGGGCAAGGTCACGGAGACCGCGGCGGGCGCGCGCGCCTGATAGGCGGCAGATTCAAAGCAACGTATATATACACATTGCTTTGCCCCCCTGTGCCATTCTGCCGACGTATAAGTGCGCGAGGCAGTCGGCAATCGGTTAATTTATTCATAAATGACATGGAGGATGGGGTAAACAGTTCAATCTCTGTATTTGCGGATGACATTAAGCTAAGCAGGGCAATAACTTCTCCGCAGGATATGGAAACCTTACAAGAAGATCTGAACAAATTAATGAGGTGGGCAACTACATGGCAAATGAGGTTTAATGTAGAAAAATGTAAAATAATGCATTTGGGTGGCAAAAACATGAATGAAATCTACTCGCTAGTGGGAGAACCTCTGGGGGAATCTAGAATGCAAAAGGACCTGGGGGTCCCAGTAGATGATAGGCTCAGCAATGCCAAGCTGCTGCAAGCAAAGCCAATAGAATATTGGCATGCATTAAAAAGGGAATCAACTCCAGAGATAAAATGATAATTCTCCCACTCTACAAGACTCTGGTCCGGCCGCACCTGGAGTATGCTGTCCAGTTCTGGGCTCCAGTCCTCAGGAAGGATGTGCTGGAACTGAAGAGAGTCCAGAGAAGGGCAACAAAGCCAATAAAAGGAACTGGAGGATATTAGTTATGAGGAAAGTTTACAAGCACTGAACTTATTCTCTCTGGAGAAGAGACGCTTGAGAGGGGATATGATTTCAATGTAGAAATACCGTACTGGTGACCCCACAATAGGGAGAAAACGTTTCCACCATAGGGCATATAAAAAGACTCGCGGCCATTCACTAAAATTAGAAGAAAAGTGGTTTACCCTTAACTGCGTAGAGGGTTCTTTACTGTAAGAGCATCAAGGATGTGGAATTCTCATCCACAGGTGGTGGTTTCAGCAGGGAGCCTAGATCATTTAAAAAAAATATTAGATAAGCACCTAAGGCTCCATGCACACTGGAGCTGATAAACTGCAGTTTATTGGAGTTGGGGCAGTTTTTTTTTAAAGCCTATGAACTCCACTCTATGTTAGCCTATGTGTCCATGCACACATGGATGTTTTTCAGCTTTAATGAGCAGTGGAGTTTATGGGCTTTTCTCTGAACGCCCGAAAATCGCGTTCAAAGTGCCGTTTTTTTAACCGCAAAAAACGCCAAACGCCAATAAACGCTAAAAAATACTAATAAACGCTCAAAAACGTGGCTCACCAGCGTTTTTTTGCGTTTTTGATCCATTGAAAAAAAAACGCTAAATAAACGCTATTGCAAAAACTTAAAAAAACGTTGAAAGACTCACTGCAAAGCTACTGGCGTTTTTATAACATTATTTTAGCGTCCAGTGTGCATGGAGCCAACATCCACATCATACAGGGATATACAATGTAATATTGACATAAAAGTGCACACACATAGTTTGGACTTGATGGACTTGTGTCTTTTTTTCAACCTCACCAACATTGTAAGATAGATAGATAGAGAGATAGATAGATAGATAGATAGATAGATAGATAGATAGATAGATAGATAGATAGATAGATAGATAGATAGATATATAGATAGATAGAGAGATAGAGAGATAGATAGATAGATAGATAGATAGATAGATAGATAGATAGATAGATAGATAGATAGATAGATAGATAGATAGATAGTATAAATAGGTCAGCTGGTAGTGCTGGGGTATTGGTTATGTGTGAATACTTATTTTACTGTTTAACTGATAAGCTGCAAATATCCTCAAATAAAGAATTACTAAATAGGATATAAGTACCAAGCTAGTATAATGCTAGCTGTATGCTTTTAGATGGCTGTTGCATGTACATGTAATCAGTTCTTTCAACAATGACGCAGAACTATTGGTATAATTTACACAGGGCACATGTCAAAATTATTATTATTATTTAAAAAATTAAAATTTCTTGCCATAAAAAATTGAAGCTCCTGAGCTCCCCCGTGTGGCCTAAACTCTAAAGTAAAAGTCACACGGGTTCTGGCTACCAGGAGCATCGTGGGCATTTCATGTCATTAAAGGGGTTGTAAAGCTTCGTGTTTTTTCACCTTAATGCATCCTATGCATTAAGGTGAAAAAACATCTTGCACTGTCTGGCCCCCCAGCCCTCTCCCGTTTTACTTACCTGAGCCCCGAATTTCCGCGGGCGCGATCCCGCGTCGGTTTCTCTACCTCTTCTCGGCTCTTCATTGGATAGATTGATAGCAGCGCAGCCATTGGCTCACGCTGCTGTCAATCAAATCGAATGACGCGGGCAGAGGGGGGGGGGCAGGGCCGAGTCATACACTCGGCGGCTATGCATGCCAAGTGTATGACACGGGAGCATGCTCGTAAGGTAACACCCTCGGGAGAGAGCTTCCCAGAGGGGGTTAGCTCTTGCGGGGAGGAGCTGAGACAGCCGCCATGGGACCCCAGAAGAGGACGATCAGGGCCACTCTGTGCAAAACTAACTGCACAGTGGAGGTAAGTATGAAATTTTTGTTATTTAAAAAAAAAAAAAAGTGAACCTTTGGTGTCACTTTAAGGAATACAGGGAGTCTATTGTTTTCAACTAGATAGATCCTGTCTGTAAAGGCCCGTACACACGATCAGAAAATCGTACAAAAAATACTGCTTTTGAATCGATCGTACGATAATCTGATCGTTAGTACACAGCTTTTGTCTGAAATTATCCAAAGGGAAAATCACAAAAAAAATAATTCTTGTACGATATTAGATTGTACGATTTTCGTTTATTCACTACAGTTTTTGTCCGAAAATACAATACAATACATTACATTATTTCCGAATTTTTTTTCTGTTGTACGTTTTTTTTTTGTACTTTAGTAACCTCTTCATTTTCGATATGGAGACTAGCATGGAAAAATAAAAAATGGATGATCATTCGTCCGATAATCTCATTGTGTGTACCAAGCTGTGTTCAGATAAGATGATTTGCAAAGCTCAGTAGCATAGGCGTGCGCACAGTGTGTGCCGGGTGTGCCCAGGCACACCCTAATCACCCTTTACAGCACAGATTCTCCCTACTTCCCTGGCTCCCTCCTTCCCCTTGCAGTGCTACCAACTTCCCTCCTCTCCCGCCAGCTATTGCTGCAAGGATGTTTTAGGATGAGTGGAGGAAGGGGCCAGTAAATATGTAAATGACCATCCCCTTCCCTTTCTGAATGAACATCATGAGTGATCAGTAGTGTGTGTTTGAGCTTTGGGGTGCATACCCTAATGCAATAGACTGCGCACACCTATGCTCAGTAGTAAATAAAGAAAAACATATTGGGCCAAATGGACTTTCTTGGTACCAACTTTACAACATTAGAAATTAAAAACAAGTATTCTTTATTACAAATTCTATGGTTAAAATATCCTTAAAAACATTTTTATATCACAAGAGGAATTGATATCATATGCTCGCATAACACCCCCACAGCTCAACTATCATTCCAATGCTTTCCAGCAGCAAAATGATATTAAGATATAGAAGAAAAAACTACATAGTTAGCCAGTCTCAACATGTTTCGCGGATTGCCCACTTCTTCAGGAGTATTTGAGGGAGTACACCTTCTGTAGAAAAATCAGATAAATTACAAAATAATAACAAATAATAGTAATATATAACAAGAGTATATAGAACCAGCCAACAATACAATTATTATTACAATTACAGATAAAATATAGAGACTGCTGGGAAAAGATGGCAATGCAGAACTTACCCAAAAGAAATCAATTGGGCACAGAAGGACCAAAGGAAACAGGGGCACCAGGCCAATCCTCACCCGACGAGTATGGGAGCAGTATACTGCCAAGTGATATCTATATATAAACACATATATGGCAATCATAAATATCCAATAGTGGTCCACAAGCAATTTATACACTATTATTATATACCGTATATACTCGAGTATAAGCCGACCCGAATATAAGCCGAGGCACTTAATTTTACCACAAAAAAATTGGAAAAATTATTGACTTGAGTATAAGCCTAGGGTGTCCATCTGCATGCCTCACTGTGCCTCACTTTGCCTCACTGTGCCCATGCCTCACTGTGTCCATGCCTCACTGTGTCCATGCCTCACTGTGTCCATGCCTCACTGTGCCCATGACTAGACTTACGTTTAACATGGGAGTCTGTGGAAGGGGTGCCCGGTTTGAAAAATTGGTGCTCCCCGGCCGTAGGTCCCCCGGACAACAAACTTAGCACACTTGTAGAGGAAGGGTGGGGCTATATGTGTGCCAAGTTTAGGGTCCAGGGGACCTACGGCTGGCCGGTACCGGATCCCCAAAGTCCGGGAAATCAGGCGCAAAAAGGCGAGTATAAGCCGAGGGGGGCATTTTCAGCACAAAAAAATGTGCTGAAAAACTCGGCTTATACTCGAGTATATACGGTATTACTATAATTTTTTATTATTTTGTATTTTCTCAGATTTTTCTCTACTCACTCAAAATACTCCTGAAGAAGCAGGCAATCCGCAAAACCTGTTGAGACCGGCTGACTATGTATTTGTTCCTTCTATATATTAATATCACTTTTCTGCTGGAAAGCATTATTATAGGAACAATAGTTGAGCCGTGAGTGTGTTATGCAAACATATGATGTCAATTCCTATTTTGAACTAAAAACAGTGGCAGTGCGTCCATAGAGGGCGCCGGAGCGCCGCCCCCTCTCGCTCCCGCACCGCCACTGAAAGACAATACACATGCATTGCATGAATCTGTGTATTGTCACCGCTGCCCACTATTCATATGGCCGGCCTCCTAGTGAGCGCCGGCCATATGAATTAGAGCGGTGGCCGGCGGTGGGTGTGTTCTGGAAGTGTCTATCAGAGCCAGCGGCTCTGATAGGCTTTCCGAATACAGCTCTCAGGCTGTAATCGGCTTCCAAAAACTCCTCCCAGGTACGCACGGGGGTGCGTTCCTTGGAGAAGACTGTGGAGGTTTCAGCCAATCAGGTTCACCGGATCTGGTTACCGGTAACCTGATTGGCTGAAGCGACATCGAGGGCGGGAGAACACATCGAGGACGGCGCGGACCGAGGAAGGTAAGTGCAGGGCTGGGGGGGGGGGGGGACTGGCTGCATTTGGGGGGAACTGGCTGTATATGGGGGACAAACTGGCTGCATTTGGGGGGAACTGGCTGTATATGGGGGACAAACTGGCTGCATTTGTTGGGAACTGGCTGTATATGGGGGACAAACTGGCTGCATTTGGGGGGAACTGGCTGTATATGGGGGACAAACTGGCTGAATATGGGGGCACACTGGCTGTATATGGGGGCACACTGGCTATATATATGGGGACAAACTGGCTGTATATGGGGGCACACTGGCTGTATATGGGGGCACACTGGCTATATATATGGGGACAAACTGGCTGTATATGGGGGCACACTGGCTATATATATGGGGACAAACTGGCTGTATATGGGGGCACACTGGCTATATATATGGGGACAAACTGGCTATATATGGGGGCACACTGGCTATATATATGGGGGCACACTGGCTGTATATGGGGGCACACTGGCTATATATATGGGGGCACACTGGCTGTATATGGGGGCACACTGGCTATATATATGGGGACAAACTGGCTGTATATGGGGGCACACTGGCTATATATATGGGGACAAACTGGCTATATATGGGGGCACACTGGCTATATATATGGGGGCACACTGGCTGTATATGGGGGCACACTGGCTATATATATGGGGGCACACTGGCTATATATATGGGGACAAACTGGCTATATATGGGGGCACACTGGCTATATATATGGGGGCACAATGGCTGTATATGGGGGCACACTGGCTGTATATGGGGGCACACTGGCTGTATATGGGGGCACACTGGCTGTATATGGGGGCACGCTGGCTATATATATATGGGGGCACACTGGCTATATATGGGGACAAACTGGCTATATATGGGGACAAACTGGCTATATATGGGAGCACACTGGCTGTTTATGGGGGCACACTGGCTGTTTATGGGGGGCACACTGGCTGTTTATGGGGGGCACACTGGCTGTTTATGGGGGGCACACTGGCTGTATATATGGGGGCACACTGGTTATATATATATATGGGGGCACACTGGCTGTATATGGGGACAAACTGGCTGTATATGGAAACAAACTGGCTGTATTTGAGGGGGCAAACTGGTGGCGTTTGGGCACAGTGGCTGCGTTTAATGGGCACAGTGGCGGCAATTGATTTTTTTTTTTTTCAGTTTGTTTGCGCCCCCCCAAAAATTTTGAGCACCAGTCGCCACTGACTAAAAATATTTTTGAGGATATTTTTAACCATGAAATTTGCAATAAAGAATGCTTGTTTTTAACTTCTAATATGATGTAATGTCTTTGTTGGTGCCAAGAAAGTCCATTTGCCCCAATATTTTTTCTTTTTTTTAGAATCTTTTGGGAGGCAGATACCCTAGCACCATTACTAAGGTTAGCACTTTTCTTTATAAACTGAGCAGTAGTTCTAAGTAGACAACATATGACATTCCTTATTAAACAATACATAGAAATGAGATTTACAAAAACAAAAACACACTGATAAAATTAAGCAAATCATTTTCAGGTATATATCTAAAATACACTACATTGCCAAAATGATGTGGACACCTGACCATCACACCTACCTATATGGCCAAATTAGTAAGATTCAGGTATATCTACTGAAGGCTACTGTTAGTGCCGGTTCACACAGGGGCGACACGACTTTGGGGGCGACTCGTGCAGGCGATCTCAAGACCACTTGAGAGGCGATTTGCAAAATGACTTCTGTATAGAAGTCAATGCAAGTCGCCCCGAGTCGCCCCCAAAGTAGTACAGGAACCTTTTTCTAAGTCGGAGCGACTCAGGTCGCTCCTATTAGAACGGTTCCATAGCACAGAGCGGGACGCGACTCCTCAGGCGACTCGAGGAGTCGCCCCTATGTGAACCGGGCCTTAAGGCTAAATCATACAAATAAATTCTAGACAACTGTGCGTTTACACCCAGCAACAGTTTGGGGAAGACCCTTTTCTGTTTAAACATGAGTGTAACCCTGTGTACAAAGCCATCTTCATAAAGACATCTTTTCATGTGCTTGGTGTGGGAGAACTCAAGTGTCCTACACAGCGTCCGAATTTCAACCGTACTAACATATTTGGGATAAATTAGAACACCAATTGTGAGCCAGGTCTTCTCATCCAACATCAGTACCTGACCTCACAGAAGTTCTTATGGCTGAGTGGGCACAAATTCCCACAGACACACTCCAAAATCTTGTGGAAAGCCTTCCCAGAAGAGCAGAGGCTGTTGTGGCCTCAAAGAGAGGGCCAACTGTATATTTAGGCCCCTTTCACACTGGGGCTGGGGATGTGCGCTGGCGGTACAGCGCCGCTATTTTTAGCGGCGCTATACCGTCAGAATTGCGGCGGTATTCGATCGCTAGCGGTGCGGTTTTAACCCCCGCTAGCGGCCGAAAAAGGGTTAATACCGCCGGCAATGCGCCTCTACAGAGGCGCATTGTCGCCGGTATAGCCGCGGTTTCCCACTGCTTTCAATGGGAAGGAGCGGTGGAGAAGCGGTAAACACACCGCTCCAAAGATGCGGCTAGCAGGACTTTTGGAGCGGTCCTGCTAGCGCACCGCTCCAGTGTGAAAGCCCTCGGGCTTTCACACTGGAGAAACAGCAGCCGCTGTTTAGGGTCGGTTTACAGGCGCTATTTTTAGCGCAATAGCGCCTGCAAACTGCTCCAGTGTGAAAGGGGACTAAAGGAGAAGTACAGTCAAAGCTTGTTTGGCTGTACTTCTCCTGTGGTTCACAGGAGTACAGTCACTAGCTCTATGCTCAACGAGCTCTGAAAACTGAGTGATCTGGGGTGTTTGATTGCTTGGTTCTCAGACTTAGAGCCAACAGATGCTGCATCCACCTAGGTACGTATGATTAAAAAAAAACAAAAAAAAACATTCCTATACTTCTCTTTTAATGTCCATGGTTTTGAAATGGAATGTCTAGAAAGCTCTTATACAGTAAGTGTGATGGTCCTGGTTTCCTCCATGACCATATAATGTATATTAACCACTTAAGAACCGCCTCACGCCGATATACGTCAGCAGAATGGCACAGCTGGGCACATCAATGTACAGGTACGTTGCCCTTAAAGAGCCCAGCCATGGGTCGTGCGCGTTCCGCCGGCGGCGCACTCGCGACCCGGTCTTGAGCTCCGTGACCGCACCCGCGGACCCGATCGCCGCCAGTGTCCCGCGTTTGGGTCACAGAGCTGAAGAACGGGGAGAGGTGAGTGTAAACAAACCTTTCCCCGTTCTTTTCCGTGGCATGTCAGTGATCGTCTGTTCCCTGTCATCGGAACAGACGATCAGTGACGTGTAATGTGTAGCCACGCCCCCCTACAGTAAGAATCACTTCTTAGGGTACAGTTAACCCCTACAGCGCCACCTAGTGGTTAACCCCTTCACTGCCAGTGTAATTTTCACAGTAACCAGTGCATTTTTATAGTACTGATCGCTGTGAAAATGACAATGGTCCCAAAAATGTGTCAAAAGTGTCCGATGTGTCATGAAAAAAATCACTGATCGCCGCCATTACTAGTAAAAATAAAAAAATAAAAAAAAGAATAAAAATGCCATAAAACTACCCCCTATTTTGTAAGCGCTATAACTTTTGCGCAAACCAATCAATAAACGCTGATTGTGTTTTTTTTTACCAAAAATATGTAGAAGAATACGTATCGGCCTAAACTGAGGAATTTTTTTTTTTATATATATTTTTGGGGGATATTTATTATATCAAAAAGTAAAAAATATTGCATTTTTTTCAAAATTGACGCACTATTTTTGTTTATAGCGCAAAAAATAAAAACCGCAGAGGTCATCAAATACCACCAAAAGAAAGCTCTATTTGTGGGAAAAAAAGGATGCCAATTTTGTTTGGGAGCCACGTCGCACGACCGCGCAATTGTCAGTTAAAGCGACGCAGTGCCGAATCGCAAAAAGGGGCCTGGTCCTTTAGCTGCATATTGGTCCGGGGCTTAAGTGGTTAAAAAGTCTTGGGTTTGAATTCTGACCATTGGAGACTGTAGACACTCAAACTGTGGCACCCAAGGACCTCTGTTAGGATCACCCCTTTTACACAGAACATTTTCCTCATTGCTCTTTGTAAATGTAATCTTATTTTTTTAGGACTCTCAGAGACTGGTTACTTTAAAGACTTCTTTTTTAATAAGCCTTGTTTGATTTTCCAGGATATTCTGTGTGGCAAGCTGCTCATGTAGAAGAGGCTGATGCCCAGTCCTGTCACTTTATGTGACACATGTAAATAGTCACATTGGCAAGAGGGCTTTCAAATTTGTTGTCACCATAAAATAAAAATATCTTTCCCTTGGTGACATCCCCCAATTACCCCACGTTTCCATTTTAGGCCAAGGTTCATTTTTTATTACCTAAATTTGCAGCTGCCGGAATTTAAATCAATTTAGATACAATTTTGTATATATAATGATTTCAGTTATAGGTGGATAGTGGTGGGCGAAGTTGCCCACTGGCATCTTATATCGCTCAGGAATTTTATCAGAGAGCTTCCATCATTAGAGTCCCTGGCTCTGCGCCCTTCTCTCCACCAAGGAGCCTTATTCCTTTTGATGCACTCTCGGCTATGTAAGTGTACATCAAACATAATTATATATAAGTATAGGTGCCTGCCAATAAGTATGTGTCAGCTCAGAGTTCTGAACCTGGCGGCTTTTAGGGGCTGGTGGAGGTTGCGTTTTGGTTGGAGAGAGGATGGGGTAGACATTCTGCATTGCAGCCAATCTGATTCAAAGATGTAACCATACAATTAATAGGAAAGAACTGGGATGACCCACCACATCAAAAATAACATACCAATATTTAGATCTCGGGAAACCCGTGATATTCAAAGAGAGTGGATTTTAAAGGTGGGTGGTCGCTCAGATAAACATCACAAACAATTTAAAAATAAATACCGTAGTTTTGCATTTCACCATAGTTTTGCATTTGATCACGTAATTCCCAACACGTTTCGTCCCAAAAAAAGGGCTAAGGAGAACAAGGTTTTTTTTTAATGTTCTGTCAAATCCTCAAACTTTAAAAATAAATAGTTTTACATTTCATAGAAATCTTAACACATATAGGGGACATCACCCCCTTGACTTAAAAACAAAGTATATATTGACATGGTTCCATATAGAACATCAACTCCACAGTATATAATAATATTTAGAACACCACTAATGATTACCAAAACACTAAAAGTATGGCACCACATCTATAGTGGTCTCAACTTGGTTCATAAAGTATTGATCACGTAATTCCCAACACGTTTCGTCCCAAAAAAAGGCTTTCTAAGGAGAACAATTTTTTTTTTAATGTTCTGTCAAATCTTCAAACTTTAAAAATAAATAGTTTTACATTTCATAGAAATCTTAACACATATAGGGGATATCACCCCCTTGACTTAAAAACAAAGTATATAATTGACATGGTTCCATATAGAAAATCAACTCCACAGTATATAATAATATTTAGAACACCACTAATGATTACCAACACTAAAAGTATAGCACCAAATCTATAGTGGTCTCAACTTGGTCCATAAAGTATTGATCACGTAAAACCCAACACATTTCGTCCCAAAAAAAGGGCTTTCTAAGGGAACAAGTTTTTTTATTTTTATGTTCTGTCAAATCCTCAAACATTAGAATTGTGTTCATGTGTACATTACATCACACGTGATAAGATAACCAGACTACGGATGGGCTATCAAAGTGCGGCACAGCCACCCTCACTATAAGAATCCAAAATGTATAGAGCGGACCTTATTCAATGGATACAGATCTACAGGAGGGCCCCATCCTGCAAATCACCATTAAAGGGATGCCATTCACCTTTAAATGGCAAGGCTGGTGGCACAAACAATGGTAGAGTGGTCCGCGTGGCAACCAATCAGATTCAACAATGTAATGGGGAATATCAGCTGGAGAATAAAAGCTTGAGGGCACATAAGCGCGGGGTTTAAAAATGTTGCTTATGTGGCGCCGGCAGGAGGACATCCCGGGAGCGGGCGTGGGAGCAGACGTGGTAACTTAGACCTTTTCTTCACTGTCTCTTCTCTTAATTTCTCTCCCCCCTTTTCTCTCTTTCTTCTCTCCCCCCCCCTTTTTTCTTTTTCCTCCCCTCTGAACTTTTACATTTTTTTTTTTTAATGTTGCAGAATACTGATGCAGTCGTGTTGGTGCTCCTCACTGTTTGATACTGCCCATTGTATTATGTTTGTAGACTTTGCCACTGACGGGGTGGGCCCTTCCATTTCCTATTTGCATCTCCCGGCCCACGGGCCCTTGCCCCACTATGCTTGCTTCTTGTATGACATAGGCTGCTGTCTATTGGCATATGTCCATTATCTCTTTTTTTGATCTTTTGGTATCTCTGTATTCTTATGACCTGTGAACTGCTTCATATAAATAATAAAAAAAAAACGTTAATTGGAAAAAAAAAAAAAAATGTTGCTTATACAGGCATTCAGCGTTTTACTATAAGTCTGTGTATCTGAAGAGGAGCATTTACAGGCAGAAAAAAACATTCTGAGAAGATCTTACGAGCATAATTTACACGCGTATGTGTGTAAGGCCTGGTACACACCTATGCAGTTTGCTTTTGATCCGTTTCTGCAGTCCTTTTTGCGGTGCATTTTTGCACACATGTTTTTCGTGTGTTTTTTTTATGCGTTTTGCTATTTTTTTGTCTTTTTTTGGCCAGTTTGTTGTTGGGCAGATTAAAAATAGCAAAACGAGTCAAAATGGCCTAAAAAAATGCATCTGCATTGAAGTCCAATGAACCAAAAACGTGTTTACAAAAAGTCCCTGACCCTTTCCAAAAACGCAGCGGCTGAAAAAAGCATATATGTTAACATGTCCCATAAGAAAGCATGTTAAATGCATTGTAGTGCGTTTCTGCAAAAAGCAGCAAAAAAATTGCATAGGTGTTGTGACAAACCCTCTGTCCTCAAACAGATCTAGGTCCACCGTCAATGCTTCCTCTGTTCAGATCCAGCACCGTCCAAGCTTCTTTAGCCCCCCAGTCCACAGACACAACACCTCAGGGTAGGGTAAAACCACAAACTGCTTTATTCAAGCACATGTTAACAGATATCTCTCTTCAAAAACACATCCCTCCCACCCTTGGAAAACAGGGCGGGTCCAACTGTCCAATGACAATGGCCACACAGGTCAGGTGTGTTCAAACTTCTCAATACACAGTCTTATCAGCGGGGGGGGGGGGGGTTGGAGGAATCCCCCCTCCCTTTTTCCTCACAGCAAACACACTTACACATCCCACAATAGTTTAGGCAGACAGCCACAATAGACAATAGAATACGGTCACACCCCAAACCATCACAGCAAACAGCATGGCACAGCACACATTACATATACATATATACAGCACACATTATATACATTTTACAAGGTTCTAGTGTGGCTGCAAAGAGAGTCTGACTAGCACAGATCATAGCGGGTTCTCATTCACCCTGTGCCCCTATTAGAGACACAGGGTGATCAACACATAAAAGGGCCTGGGGAAGCCTCCAGAACTCTCCAGGGCAAGCTGAGCCGCACCAACCCCCGACCCAAAGTCACTCCCGTCACAGGTGTGAACCAGGCCTGAATGTATTACAATGGCCAGAAAAACTTAAACTGGTTCTAAAGGCAGAAGATTTTTTATCTTTTATCTTAACTTTCCTGAGCCCCATCTCGATCCAACGTTGTTGCATGTTGCACTCTCCCTCCTGATTGGCTGAGGAGACACAGTAGTGGGTGCTATTGGCTCCCGCTGCTGTCAATCAAAGTCAGTGAGCTGTCAGTGAGCCGATGAGGAGAGAGAAGGGGCGGGGCCGAGCCACGGTGCCATGTCTGAATGGACACACAGAGCTTGGATGCCCCCATAGCAAGCTGCTTGGGCACTGGGCAGGAGGGAGGGGCCAGGAGTGTGGCTCCTGGCCCCTCCCTCCTCTTGGCCCCTCCTCTTCTGGGGTCTCCTCTTCTGGCGAGGGACCCCAGAAGAGGAGGATCGGGGCTGCTCTGTGCAAAACCACTACATTATTGTAAATTTATAAATATTATTTTATTTATTATTACCTATTATTATTATTTATTGTATATTTATAATGTTTGTTATTTTTAAACCAAAAACAAAACAAAACAAGACTTTATTATCACTAATATTCTGGCCCGTAGAATACATAAAGGCTTGGTTCGCACCTATGCATGTGGCTGCAGATGTGAGAATCGCAGCAATTCCTGCACTCACAACCACCCACAGTGAAAACACTCTGCTGAGAAAATGCGCTGGGCTGCCATTCATTCCCCACGCATGTAAAATCGCAGCGCGTGTGCAGGATCTGCATGGTCAAAATGACCGTGCGTTTTCCCTGTGGACTCCATTTTTGTAAAAAAGGCGCATGCCCATTCAAATGAATGGGCTGCTGCGCCCGCGCAAACGTGGCCTGCTAAAACACATAGATGTGAACCTAGGGTTACACTTAACACCATATACACACAAACACGCATATTTAGAGGCATTTTCTCTGCCAAGTTCTTGCAAAAAAAAAAACCAGCATATTTTGGGCATAAATCTATAGACCCGTGTGTATGAGGCCCTTATCTGATTTGTCTCTGCCAGGCAATGCAGACAACCTGTGACGCCTATCCCATACCTCCCAACTGGCATGGATTGTGCGGGTTTTACCCGCAGAGGCTCCTCCTTCCCGCACTCCCGCGAGACTATCATGTTTCCCGCACAGCAGGAAACATGAACAGAAGAAGAGGAGCAGCAGCAGCAGGTAAGAGCCCCCCCCCGCGCACTAGTATGCCCCCCCCCCCGCCGTGACCCCCCCCCCCCCCCCCGCTCAACAACTTTTTTTTTTGCAAGTCCTTCTTTTTTTTAAAAAACAGTTCCGGCGGCAACCATCACCCCCCCCCCCCCAACAACTTCTGTGGCAATTCCCATTTTTTTGGGCAATGTCCCGCACCCCCCCAACCCCCCCCCGCTCAACAACTCTGGTTGGCAGGGGAGAGGGGACATCAGAATGTCCCGCTAAGGGACTTTACAAAGTTGGGAGGTATGCTATCCCCATAGGTCAGTAAGGTCCGGTGTGCACAATGCAGTTTTCAGTGGCCCGAGATTTCTGGGAGGTACATAGGGGTGTGATTTACTAAAACTGGAGAGTGAAAAATCTGGTGCAGCTCTGCATGGTAACCAATCAGCTTCCAGGTTTTTTTTTTGTTTTTTTTTTTTTTGTCAAAGCTTAACCACTTGACCTCCGAAAGATTTACCCCCCTTCATGACCAGGCCATTTTTTGCAATACGGCCAAAATAAAATTTATGTCCTTTTTTTTCCCCCACAAATAGAGCTTTCTTTTGGTGGTATTTGAAGTTTTTTTTTTTTTTTTCCCCTATAAACAAAAAAGAGAGACAATTAAAAAAAAAAAATCAAAATTCTTGATAAATTTAGGCCAATATGTATTCTGCTACATATTTTTGGTAAAACAAATCCCAATAAGCGTATGTTGATTGGTTTGCGCAAAAGTTATCGTATCTACAGACATGGGATATTTTTTTAATTAATTTATTTATTTTTTTACTAGTAATGACATCGATTAGCGACTTATAGCTATATTGCGGCGGACAGTCGGACACTAACTGACATTTTTGACACTGACCAGTGACACTAAAGGCCCGTACACACGATCGGATATTCCGACGGGAATTGTGTGATGACAGGCTGTTGTCGGAAAATCCGACCGTTTGTACGCTCCATCGGACAATTGTTGTCGGATTTTCTGCCAACAAATGTTGGATAGCATGCTTTAAAATTTTCCGACAACAAATGAGTGTTGTCCGATTTTCCAATCGTGTGTACCCAAGTCCGTCGGACAAAACTCCAAAGTACTAACACGCATGCGCAGAAGCAATGCTTACCATAACACAACATTAGCAGAAGTTGCCCAAAGGGTGGCGTTAAAGAGCTGAAAAACCAGGTAGTTTCGTGTTTGTTGGCCGACAATTCTTTGCCGTTTGTATGCAATACAAGATCACGGCCAACGCCCTTCGGACAAAAGTCCTACGCTTTGTCTGCAGAAAATCCGATCGTGTGTACCAGGCTTAAAGGCGTCGTACACACTCTAAGAAAATTGGGTGAACATTTTCATCCAAAGAATTTTCGCACGGTTTTTATATAGCACAACTTTTGACGGCCGATTCCGACTTTTTGTACGAAAAAAAGGGACAAACTCCAAAAAATTTCTTGCACGGGAACAGAGCAAACTTATTTTTTTCTTTAATGTGTACCGTTTTTGTACAATTTTCGGACAAGAAAAATCAGAAAAGATAGACTGGGCATGATCAGAAACAATAAACAACGAAAAAAAAAAAAGACTTTGTCATACGTGAATTTTTGTACGCATTTTCATTCATTGTTTCCGATTTGCTGTGAAACAACGAGGAAAATCGGATGATTATTCACCCGATTTTCTTATAGTGTGTACCCCACTTAATACAGTGATCAGTGCTAAACAAAATGCACTGTCACTGTACTAATGACACTGGCTGGGAAGGGGTTAAACATCAGGGGCAATCAAAGGGTTAACTGTGTGCCTGGCCAGTGTTTGTGTACAGTGTGGGAGGTGCTTTTAATAGGGGAAGGCACAGATCCATGTTTCTGCTTTGCAGGAACACAGAATTCATGCCTTCCCTACTGACAGAACAGCGATCTGCCTTGTTTACATAAGCAGATCACCGTACTGGCTCTCTGCCTAATGCCCCGTACACACGACTTGAAAATTGGAAACGACAGATCGTCCGTTTTTTATTTTTGCATGCTAGTCGTATATCAAACATGAAGAGCTTACTAAAGTTATGAAAAATTCTCGAATGACAGAATAGAAAAATCGGAAGTGATGTCATGTGTTGTAGTGTATTTCTATTGTATTTTCAGAGAGCAACTGTATTATTATTATTATTATTATACAGGATTTATATAGCGCCAACAGTTTGCTCAACGCTTTACAACATCGGGGAAGACAGTACACTTACAATACAGGAAGAATCAGAGGGCCCTGCTCATTAGAGTTTACAATCTAGAAGGGAGGGTCAAGTGGAACAAAGGGTAGTAGCTGAGGGGGATGATCAGATGGACAAGATGAAAAAACTGTTGTTAGGTGTGGGAAGGATAGGCTTCTCTGAAAAGAAGGGTTTTCAGGGATTTTCTAAAAGCTAATAAAGTAGGAGATAAGCGGACAGATTGGGGTAAGGAGTTCCATAGGCTTGGAGAGGCTCTGGAAAAGTCCTGGAGACGAGCGTGGGAGGAGGTGATGAGAGAGCTAGAGAGCAGGAGGTCTTGAGAAGAAAGAAGAGAACGATTAGGTTGGTATTTAGAGACTAGGTCAGTGATGTAGCTGGGGGCAGAGTTGTGGATGGCTTTGTAGGTAGTTAGTATTTTGAATTTAATTTGTAGGGTGAGTGGAAGCCAGTGGAGGGATTGACAGAGCGATTAGTAAGGTGGATGAGTCTGGCAGCAGAATTCATGATGGACTGAAGGGGGGTATAGAGTATGTAGAGGTAAGCCAATGAGGAGGGAGTTGCAGTAATCAAGGCGAGAGATGACCAGGGAGTGAATTATGAGCTTTGTGGTGTCATGTAGTGATTAAACGAAAATCGTATCGCACGAGAATAAATTTCGTGTTTTTCCGATTGGATAATATCAGATGAACTGTCGTGATCGGCTCTCGAAAGCTTTGTACCAACGACCTGATTATCGTACGCAGGGCAGCCATCACAAATTTTGGGGCCCCTTACACAGCTTTAGGCAGGGCCCCTCTGGAGCAGAGTACTGGGGGGGGTGCTGACGTAAAAAAAAAAACAAGTGTAATCTCTTCTCTCCTGCACGCGAGATAAGCGGGGGGGGGGGGGGGCCTGGGGACCTTACAGGTGTAATGCAAAAAAAAAAAGGGAGGGGGCCAGCTGGGGACCATCGGGCCCCTGCAGGAGTCATGCAAAAAAACAAAAACAGGAGGGGGGCCAGTCGGGCCCCTGGGGACCATCGGGCCCCTTACAGGAGTAATGCAAAAAAAAAAAATGCAAAAAAAAAAACGGGAGGGGGGCCAGATGGTGACCATCGGGCCCCTTACAGGAATAATGCAAAAAAAATGCAAAAAAAAAAAGAAAGACGGTAGGGGGGTCAGCCGGGCCCCTGGGGACCATCGGCCCCTTACAGGAGTAATGCAAAAAAAATGCAAAAAAAAAACGGGAGGGGGGCCAGCCGGGCCCCTGGGGACCATCGGGCCCCTTACAGGTGTAATGCCTGTACCTCCCTGATGGCGGCCCTGATCGTACGATTCCTTAGAAAGCGGTATTTTTCGGATGGTGTGTAGGGGCCATAATGATCGGTGGGTGCTGGCAGACATTGAGATCCGTGGTACCTACAGATTAGCTCCTGTTGTGGGAGCGGGTCGCGGACGGCTGCGCATGTACGCTCCAGACCCCCCGGAAGTGTGATCTGGCGCAGCAGTGCCACCTTGCTGCCGTATAAATAACTTATACTTGCGGCAAGTGGTTAAAGCGGGACCTTCAGTCATTTTTTCAACTTTCCATCTATGAAATCTTCTGACACAAGCAGGGCTTTTTTTCTCAGACAATAGGTGCAGGAACTCCCCTTTTCCAAGTCACTTGTTTTCTCCGCCCCTACCCACCTCCGAGCAACGTCCCTTGGTTCCATCCCCTACCCACCTCCCAGTACCGCCCCTTTTAGACAATACAGAACCAAGTATCATTTTGTTGTGCTAAGTAATTTGTATGGAATTTGGTAATGATATCAAGAAAAGTAGTAAAATAGATCCCCTTCAGCCAGCAGTAATAGATCCCCCTAACAATGTACCACCCACAACAAAATTTCCCCCCCCAGCAACAATAGACTCCCGGCAGCATCAACAGATCTCCGCACAGCCAGAATTAATAGACTCTCTGGCAGCCATCAACAATAGTCCCCTTCCCCAACAGTAGATCTCCTTCAGCAACTACTGACCCCCCAGCAACAATAGGTCCCCCACCAGCAACACTAGACCTCCTCAGCAACAATAGACCCCCCTGCAAAAACAGATCCCCTCCAGTTAGAATAGATCCGCCAGCAGTGAGCATCAATACCCTGCAGCACACCCCAGCACCTCTTGCCATTACATACAGTCAGTCCAGGAGGTGCCGGAACTGCGTTCCCCCGCGTTCCCGCTGAAAAAAAGTATAAAAGTTCCTCATACTGGGTAATATCCTGCTGGGGATCGCACAATATATCCATCTGTTTGTGTGAGTGCTGATGTCTTTCTGGTGCTGATGACTCTGGATATTTCCATGACCTACCTATCCAGTTTGGAGTGTTGCATCCACCATTGACCTCTTGCATCAAATGATTACAATGCCTGTTTTCATATCTTCCTGGTAAGCAGATTGATAGCACGTTGGTGTGGTGCGCCTTTCTTTTGCACATTGAAGTTTGGTGGAGGTTCTACATCAGCTTTATTCCATATTGATTTTTCACATGGACTATCACATATTTATATATCATTTTCACTGAAGCGCTGCATTTTGGACTTTTATACTTGTGTTTGATGAATCAACAAACTGTGCTGGCTGCTTTTTTTTTCTGTTTTCTTTGAGTTAGCGCAGATATTCGTTCACCCTGCTATTAAATCTTCTGCCCGCGTTGTTTTAACTTTGGATAGTAAAACATTTTTTTTCTGCCAATAAATACCTTATACAGCCCACTTCCTGTTTCTTGTCTGGTAATAGGCCTAGGCTTGTGACATCATACACAGCGCTCTCTCTCACTCCCGTGAGAGTTTGCCAGGAAGGGAGGGGGGATGAGTTATAAGAGGGCCAATGAAGGCTGCAGAGCTGGAGGTGTGCCCCTGTGTGTCTGTGTAAATCCAGGAAGTGAACAGGCAGCAGCTTCAGCTGCCCACAGTTAAGATGGTGGCAGCCTAGGGTGACCAAATTTTTAACCACTTCCTTACCGCCCATAGTCATATGACGTCCACAGATGGGATCTCCCATCCTAGGTGGATGTCATATGACGTCCTCTGCTTTGAGGGGGGATATCTGAATGATGCCTGCAGCTAGAGGCATCATTCAGATATCCATTTTTTGTGCCGGCGATTCTGCGCACCATAAGAACGATCATAGCGGCGGTTCCGCCGCTTTATCGTTCTTATAGGCGGCGGGAAGGGACATCCACCCCCTCCCGCCGCCATCCGGTGCTTCTCCGGGCTCTCCCGTGCGATCGGGGACCCGGAGCGAATCTTCCGGCGTTGTTGGTGGGTCACGTGACGAGCATAGAGATGACTGGTGTCCAGATGGTCACCAGTCATCTCTATGATCGTCGGAGGTCCGGGGGCGATGTGATGACGTCACGCCCGGGTCCTCAGATGTAAACAAAGCCGCCATTGCGGCTTGTAAGTATGAGATCGGTGAAAAAAAATTCACGGATCTCATACTTTCCAGCCTGGAGGAGAGATGTGGGGTCTTATTGACCCTGAATCTCTCTATAAAGAGGACCTGTCACACACATTCCTATTACAAGGGATGTTTACATTCCTTGTAATAGGAATAAAAGTAATCAAAAAATAAATAAAAAATGTCAAATAAGTGTTTAAAAATAAATAAATAAGTAAAACAAAAAAATAAAAATAATAAAAAAAAGAAAAATTAAAACGTCTCTGTCCCCGGTAGCTCGCGATCAGAAGCGAACGCACACGTAAGTCCCGCCCACATATGTAAACGCCGTTCAAACCACATATGTGAGGTATCGCCGCGTGCGTTAGAGCGCATGCAACAATTCTAGCACTAGACCTCCTCTGTAACTCTAACCTGGTAACCTGTAAAAAAAATGAAAGCGTCGCCTATGGAGATTTTTAAGTACCGAAGTTTGGCGCCATTCCATGAGTGTGCGCAATTTTAAAGCGTGACATGTTAGGTATCTATTTACTCGGCGTAACATCATCTTTCATATTTTACAAAAAAATTGGGCTAACTTTACTGTTTTGTTATTTTTTAATTCACGAAACCATTTTTTTCCAAAAAAAAGGTGTTTGAAAAATTATTGCGCAAATACCGTGCAAGAAAAAAAGTTGCAATGACCGTCATTTTATTCCCTAGGGTGTCTGCTAAAAAAACATATATAATGTTTGGGGGTTCTGAGTAATTTTCTAGCAAAAGAATGATGATTTGTACATGTAGGAGAGAAGTGCCAGAATAGGCCCGGTATTGATGTGGTAATAAAAGGCCTGTATGGAAGTGGTTAAACAACCATTCAGGGACACCCCCCCCCCCTTCCCAAAAATCAGCTTGTGCTGTAACGAATCACAGCACAGTGATTAGACACAAGAGGTGGGATTTACGATTTCTCCAATCACAAGAAGGGGGCGGGGATAGGGTGACCATGTGTCCCGGATTGCCCGGGACAGTCCCGCATTTTGCGGGTCTGTCCCGGGCACATTCATTCCAGGACAATACAGTGTCCCGGAATGAAACTGACACAGCCACCCCCCCCCCCCCCCGGGCCAATCTGATGCCCCCAAAAAAGGCTGCCACATCACCACTTTACTGACAGTACTTGTCCTGGCCGGGAATGCCTGGAGGAGCACAATCCCCGCCCCCTGCTTGTGATTGGAGAAATCATAAATCCCACCTCTTGTGTCCAATCACTGTGCCTGAGTTCGTTACAGCACAAGCTGATTTTTGGGAAGGGAAGGTGTCCCTGAATGGTAACCCTGAATGGTAGTTTGGAAATGTGGTCACCCTAGGCGGGGATTGTGCTCCTCCAGGCTTTCCCGGCCAGGACAAATACTGTTAGTGAGTAAAGCAGTGATGTGGCGGCCTTTATTGGGGGCATTAGATTGGCCCGGGGGGTGGCTGTGTCAGTTTCATTCCGGGACACTGTATTGTCCTGGAATGAAGGTGCCTGGGACAGACCTGCAAAATGCGGGACTGTTCCACGCAATCTGGGACACGTGGTCACCCTATTGCAGCCAGACTCAGTGGAGGGAGATTTCTGCAGCAGATTTGGGAAGTACAAGAATCACGGTATATATAAAATAATATGCAAAGTGGTTGGAGGGAAGCTTCAGAATGGCAAAGATGTTTTTATTATAAATTATGTGAGCAGACTGCAGTTTCTCTTTAATTGAATAAGTTAGAAGCTGATTGGCTACCATGCACCAGATTTTGCACTCTCCAGTTTTAGTAAATCCCCCCATATAGTGATGGTATGGCTTGCTTTGCAGTGGCAGGGTTGTGGGTTGTGGGTTTGGACTGTTCGTATGTCCCCCCCCCCATTTGGTGGGTTTCCTTACACAGACCACAAGCCTACTGGCAGGTTAATTGGCTGTACTGTGTTTTTTGAGTGAAATAAAAGGAAAATAGGCTGTAAGTTCCTCCAGGGGAAGAGACTAGGGAAAGAGGGGAAGAGGTTTATGTACTCTGCAGTGCGCTGTGCATTATGCCAGTGCTACAAATGGGACAACCAAGATATATCATCCATTGCTGACTAGGATGACCTCTTGTTGGATACCAGTGTGATACAACTACTTCATTTATAAACTCCCATTATGGCTATTTATTCATCTCATTCCAGAGCTACAGAAAGCATATCCTCACAGCCCCATACTAAACCAGAATACCGAGTTGCCGTTCCTGGCTAGAATTTAAAGAGGAAGTAAACCCTTATGGGTTTTACTTCCTCTTTATTCCCCTGCAAAGTAAAAGCATAATGGGCTAGTATGCATCGCATACTAGCCCATTATGTGCCACTTACCTGCAAACGAAGCCTGCGATATCCCCACTGGTGGAAGCATCCATCTTCACCCCTCTTCTTTCCGGGGCCGTGGACTCCGGCTCTGTGACTGGCTGGGGTTGCGCGACGTCACTCCCGCGCACTTTCTTCAGTGCGCATGCGCCGATGATGTCGGCGCAAGCGTATATGGTAAATATCTTCTAAACCGTGCAGGTTTAGGAGATATTTCCAGTACCTACAGGTAAGCCTTATTATAGGCTTACCTGTAGGTAAAAGTGGTGTGTAATGGTTTACAACCACTTTAACCTTGCCCAGCCCACAGAGCCAATATTATCTGAACAATTAGCTCATATGAGTAATTAAGCAACTGATAAATGAGCGTGTTCACTGCGTGCTACTACTGTACCTGATCATTGCAATGCATTGTTAGGCTTCATGCAGTGGCAGCTGGTGCTCAAAATGTTTGGGGGGTGCAAACAAACTGAAAAAAAAAATCAAGTGCCGCCACTGTGCCCATTAAACGCAGCCACTGTGCCCAAACGCCTTCAGTTTGCCCCCTCAAATGCAGCCAGTTTCCCCCAAAATGCAGCCAGTTTCCCCCCAAATACAGCCAGTTTGTCCCCAAATGCAGCCAGTTTCCCCCCAATAGCAGCCAGTTTGTCCCCAAATGCAGCCAGTTTGTCCCCCAATGCAGCCAGTTTGTCCCAAATGCAGCCAGTTTCACCCCAAATACAGACAGTTTGTCCCCAAATACAGACAGTTTGTCCCCAAATACAGACAGTTTGTCCCCAAATACAGCCAGTTTGTCCCCAAATGCAGCCAGTTTCCCCATCAAATACAGCCAGTTTTCCCCCAGCCTTGCACTTACCTTCCTCGGGTCAGCGCCATTCTTCTTCCGTCCTCGATGTCTTCTCCTGCCCTTGATGTCGCTTCAGCCAATCAGGTTACTGGTAACCAGACCCGGTGAACCTGATTGGCTGAGACGCCTGTCAGTGTTAACCAAGGAACGCACAACAGATTTGTCCTCCCTTGGGGAATGGGCTATTGAAGTAGATCGCATACGAGACTTGGAACGTCTGGTGGTATAGGAAAACGACAAAGAGGATCAGTTTTCCCTCACGTGGACCTCCTGGTCCATGTTTCGTTATTCCTAAGAGTTTGTGCCGTGGGCTGAGGGCAAAACACCTACATCCGCCCCATTGCAGTGATGGTGTGATGGCGTGTCTTCCTCTCTTCTTCTCTTTTACTCTTACCTGGATACTTAGACTCCGTTCACATCTAGGGCGTTTTCGGGCGTTTTTCTGCTCTAAGCCTCAGCTCTAAAAAGGCCCAACAAGACAAATCCCATTTATTTCAATGGTCCCTGGTCACATCTGAGCGTTCTGTCGCGTAAAGCAAAAGGCCCGTTGCTCAAAAAAGTACATGAGCTTCTTTTTTGGCAGATTACAGGCATTTTAATTTTTTTACATTGGTGACCTTTTGAACTTCAAATTGCCTGTACAAAAACACTGCAAAAACTCTTTGAAAACGCCAGAAAAACACCTGTAAAATAGTACAAATCCCCCCCCCCCATACCTCATCCCAACACAAATCTCCCTAAATCTCCACTCTTAGCACACTTACTACCCAAATTTCCCCTCCTAAAACAATGCCCCCTGCCACCCCCCAGAATTTTCCCTTTCAACACAAATCCCCCCCATCTCCTTTCGGAGCACCCCCTCCCCCTTACCTCACATGATACCACTGTGCCCAGGGCAGCCTCCCCTCTTGCCCACCCCTTGTCCCGGCCCTGCTTATGTCAAATAAAACAAGTCCCTTATATGTATGTCATCTGTGTGTTTAGCTGTTTGTCTGGAGTTCAGCTTTAAGCCCTGGTTCACACTGGTGCGATTTAATCAAATCGGCGGCAATTGCACCGTCCGAATCGTTGTGACGCTACATTTGCGGCGCTGCACCGATTCCCAAAAGTCGTTTCCTGACAGACTCCATGGCAGACTACGTGTGGGTTAACCCCGCCTCCTCTCCACAGCTATAGGACCCCTTACCCATAAATTTGAGCTCACCTCCACAGACAGGTGTTCCTTTTTTATCCTCCTCACATGGACCTTCATCATGCAATTCGGTGCGATGTCCAGGATGTGGATTACTTGGATCGATCGGTACTGTTACTGCGGTGCACCCAGGGCCCAGCTATGAGCGGGGGAGTGGTTTCAGGGCCGGAAAATACCCCTATGGTGGAAGGGATGTGGCCCCAGAGTACCGGATCGGATGTCGCAGGAATCCTCGGCTGGCAAGGTCTGAAGATTTTATTCACCTCTTCTTTCATGGCAGACAAGTTTGTGTATGTTGTTTTGTTTTCCCTTGTGTTATTTCGTGTGTGTTGCGGCTTGTGGAACGCTTCTGCGTTCCAGGACGCCATATCTCTTCCTGGTTCCCGGTCCGCCGCGCATCTGCGCATGCGCCAAGCCGCGGTGAAACCGAGGCTTGGTTTTCGCGCATGCGCATTGTGGCGGAGGGGTCAGGGGCCGCGCAGGCGCAGTGGGTCTGGTCTCATCGGCGCATGCGCGCAGCGGGACCGGCCGTGACGTCATTCCGGCGGTTTATTTAAACCGCTGAAGAGCCCTATACAGGTGGGATAACCTGTGGGCATAGAGCGGCAGCCTCCCGGAGCCTCAAGACTGCTAGGACGGGGTAAGCACTTCTATTGCAATGTAATGCCTGTTTTGTTTAAGTGTCTCTTAAAGGGACAGTTTAAAAAAAAAAAAAGAAAAACTTTTTCTTTTTCTTATGCTTCCTTGCATTGATTTGCTTATCCTTAGTCTAGGTAGTGTAGTACTCCTGTGTTTCCCTCGTAATGGACTCATCTTCACCGCTGTGTGGCCAGCCCTCCCGCACAAGGTATGTGTGGAGTGGGTAGGGGGTTGGTGTCTTTTATGCTGCTGGTGGTTGCTAACGGTTACATCCTGCCCACCTCCCCTCCCCCTCCCTCTGTCTGTATTATCTCTTACAGCCCGGCAACTTCAGTTCATCGGTCACAAGAAAGGGACCTTGCCAGGCCGCATCATCACTCATCATCCAGGTCTAGACGCGACACTACGTCTAGGACCCATCGTCATAGGGGACGTTCACATACCCCCCTCTAGACATAGGAGATGTTCCCATTCCTCCTCTAGTCACCGCCACCACCACCGCGATGATCGCTCTGACCACAGAGCCTGTTGGGGATGCAAGACCAGAATTCCGGAGGGCAAATCGCTATGCGACCCATGTTATGCCCGAGCGGTTGGTGAGAAAGAGACCGAAAATCAAAACCTTGAGTCTCTTGTGAAACGTGTGGTACAGCAATCTATGAAAGAAATAGTTGCCCCCCCACACAAGGAGCCAGTCCACCACCTTGTCTGGCTCCTTGGCTGACGAGGCCCAGGAGGATCCCGGCCAATTCCAGCCCCATGATTCTTCCCATTATTCCTCGCAAGACGAGATGGAGGGAGATGATTCTGTGATTCCTCCCATGATTCCTCGCAAGACGAGATGGAGGGAGATGATTCTACGGTGGGATTCGACTACGCTTTAGTCTCTCCGCTGATCAAGGCAGTGAAGGAAACTTTGAAGTTGGAGGATACCACTGCCCCCCCAGAAAAACAAAGAAAACTGTTTAAACAACTGGGGAAAGAACGCTCCAATTTCCCACTTCCCTCTGAGCTGAAAGGAGTGTTTGAGGAAGAATGGAGCAAGGGAGATAAGAAGGTTTCCATGCTAAGCAAAACCTCTAGACTGTATCCCTTTAAATCTGAGGATGTCAAGCATCTGGAGAATGCTCCCCTCGTAGATGCAGCAGTAATGCGCCTAGCGAAGCATGTCACCCTCCCGCTAGATGACACCGTATCATTTAACGATGGTCTGGATCGGAAGATCGACCAGGACCTCAAAAGAATATATAGCCTGGCCGGAACGGCATGCAAACCAGCTTTTGCCCTTGCAGTAACCTCCAAAGCAATGGAGGCCTGGGTGGAAAATGTTGACTCCGATCTGAAAGGTGTCTCGGAGGAATTGGCACAAAGTTCAGCAGTGCAAGAACTTAAACTGGCTATTGCCTTTTTGGGAGAAGCTTCAATTGATCTCATCCGCTTGATGGCTAGATCCATGCTATCTTCGGTCACAGCCAAACGAACACTATGGTTGCGCCCCTGGCTTGTTGATCCTGCCTCAAAGCAGGCATGGTGCAAAATTCCTTTTGAAGGAACTTCCTTGTTTGGAAACAAGCTAGATAACGCTATTTCAAAGGCTACAGGCGGAAAGTCAGGATTCCTCCCTCAGGACAAACGTCCGTTTAACCAAAGAAGGCCTCAGCGGAAACGCAGCACAGAGCGTTCAAGAGAGGCATGCTCCTATAGGCCCGGACGGGATTTTAGGAGAAGCTGGAACTGGAATAGGCAGATATCTTTCCAAAAAATCTGGCAAGAAACAGACGCCCGGTGGGCGCGAGCCAACCAAGTCCTTTTGAGATTGGGCCCGCCCAAGCGGGTTGGGTAGGGGGCTCGCCTGCGTTTCTGCCGGCACGTCTGGGTGACCTTGATCTCAGATTATTGGACCATCAAAACAGTCTCAACAGATCACGCATGGTCCTTCACCAAGGTCCCTCCATGCAGACCAGTGTAATCTTCACTGCCTCAATCAGAAGAAAAACAACAAGTTCTTCTTTCATATGTGAATGCCCTGAAAGATCAAGGAGCAGTGGTGCCCGTCCCAAAGGACGAGGAATTCCAGGGGGTATACTTCCCCCTCTTCCTAGTACAAAAGAAGAACGGCTCTTGGCGTCCAGTTATAGATCTCACTTTCCTGAACAGGTACATAAAGCACGAGAAATTCAAGATGGAAGCACTCTCAACCATCCAAAAAGTCGTTCAACCAGGCGACTGGTTGATCTCAGTGGATGTTAAGGATGCATATTTTCATGTTCCCGTGGCAGAAGAATTCCACAAATGCCTTTGATTTCAGGTCGAACGAGAGCACTTACAATTTATTTGTCTTCCATTTGGACTAACGACCTCTCCAAGGGTCTTTTCCAAGGTACTGTTGGTAATTGTGTCTCTTATCAGAATACAGGGTGTGCGTCTGTATCATTACCTGGACGAGCTGCTACTACTGTCCCAAGACAAGCAGCAGCTGCTGATCCACAAAGATCAAGTGATCTCTACATTGATAGAGTTCAGATGGCTCCTAAACCGAGAGAAAAGTCAGCCAGACCCGACCCTAAGCCTAACCTACCTAGGAGCTCAATTCGACACAGTAGAGAATACCATCTCTCTTCCGGAAGAAAAATCCCGGTCATTCGGGTAAGAATATCTTTAGCCCTAGACTACTCTCACCTAAGGGCGTCACAGTGCCTGAAGATAATCGGCACGATGGTGGCCACGTTCCCCATGGTCAAATGGGCAATGTGGAGGCTTCGGCCTTTTCAATCAGGATTCCTTCAGTAATGGAAGACAGACGATCGCAATCAGCTGATCAGGATTACTCAGTCAATGAGGAACAGTCTTCTCTGGTGGCTTCAACACAAAACTTGTTAACATGCCACTCCCTTGCTCCCATCCAATGGATGACTGTTTCATCCGATGCCAGCAATGCAGGCTGGGGAGCACATTGTGGGGCAGAACTGGCTCAGGGCAAATGGGATGCCCATCTCCACATTCCAGGGTCAAACGTTCTGGAATTGCGTGCGGCATGGTGCGCCCTTCACGCCTTCTCCCACCTTCTGAAAGGGAAGTCGGTCCTACTGAAAATGGACAATACCACCGCTGTGGCATATGTGAAGAGACAAGGGGGCACTCGGAGCTCTGCCCTTCTCCAAGAGGTCGAGCCCATTATGACCTGGGCTCAGAGGAATCTACTCAACTTAACAGCAGTCTTCATTCCAGGGGAACAGAACATTCAAGCGGACTTTCTGTCACGCAGCAACCTAGACAACAACGAATGGTCACTGCATACACAGACATTCAAGTGGATCCTATCGTTGGGAATCGATCCAGAAGTGGATCTGTTTGCATCCCCCTGCAATCACAAAGTAGACAGATACTACACTCGAGGTCGGTGCAGTCAAGCCTTCGGAGTAGATGCATTAACAAGCCAATGGAAAGTCAACAAGGCATATGCCTTCCCTCCACCTCCGATCATGCAAAAATTTCCTGCAGCGGCTCCAATTGGAGAAAGGCGAAGTGATAACAATAGCACCATACTGGCCGAACAGGCCATGGTTTCCTCTCCTGAATCTCAGGGACCCGCAAGAGTCTCTTGGGTGTGTTTTAGGGGTATTCTCTACCCTTATGAGCTCCAGAAAGCCTAACATGAACAAAACCTACAACAGAATCTGGACCAGGTTTGTCAGCTTCATGACTTCTGCTGGAAAATCTTTCAGAAATCCTGGAGTTCAAGACGTTTTGGGTTTTCTACAATCAGGCTTGGATCTTCCTTTGTACTCTGAGGGAACTGATTGACAAGTTTCAGCCTTTTCGGCATTTTCAGGAACATCATGGGCAACTCATCCCCTGGTTCAACAATCCTTTCGGGGGGCTTCGAGAATCAGGCCTCAGAGGAAACCTAGATTTCCCAAATGGGATCTTCTGCTCGTCCTTGATGCTCTTTCAACACTCAACAACAAGGACCCTTCTATTAAGGACTTATCAATCAAACTGGCCTTTCTAGTGGCCATTACTTCAGCCAAAAGGGTTTCAGAAATAAGCTTCCTGGGTTGTCAAGAACCCTTTCTGACTTTCTTGCCGGACCGTGTGGTCCTTATTCCCATGCTTGGGTCTAAACCAAAAGTCACGTCAGTTTTTCACGAGAGTCAGGAAATAGTCCTTCCTACTTTCAATTCTCCAGAATCAGCAGATGTTCATCCCTTGGATGTAGGTGAGACTCTGAAAGAATATTTGCGAGTCACTTCATCTTTTAGAAGCTTGAACTACCTGTTCTTGTTACATACTGGCGGCAACAAAGGAAAGAGGGCTTCCTCCAGAACAATAGCAGCCTGGATTGTTCAATTTATCCAACAGGCCTACAGGGCAAAGGGCTTGGCTCCTCCAGAGGCGGTTACGGCTCATTCCACCAGAGGCATGGCAGCCTCATGGGCAGCAGCTCGACACGTGGCTCCTGAAGTGATATGCAGGGCAGCCTCGTGGTCTTCTATTCATACATTTATGTCTCATTATTGTATTGAGCCTGCTTCCCTTTCCTCTGTTAATTTTGGTCGAAAAATCCGGTCAGTTGACGGGAAAGATTAAATATATTTTTGTTCAGCATACCCTCCCGTGTGGTTTGGCTAGTTATTTCCCACACGTAGTCTGCCATGGAGTCTGTCAGGAAAACGGAAAATTTATTACCAAATACTTACCGTAATTTTCCTTTCCTGATAGACTCCATGGCAGACGGAGTTCCCACCCATGAATTAAAAATATGAGAGTTGAAATGTGAGTCGGCTAGTTACGGAACACCTGTCTGTGGAGGTGAGCTCAAATTTATGGGTAAGGGGTCCTATAGCTGTGGAGAGGAGGCGGGGTTAACCCACACGTAGTCTGCCATGGAGTCTATCAGGAAAGGAAAATTACGGTAAGTATTTGGTAATAAATTTTCAGTTTTCTGTACTACTTTTGGCGACTTTGGGGTGCGATTTCCATAGGCATCTGTGCAGAAACCCGCACCGATGTCTCTGAAATGGCCCCAGAAGTCGTTAATCAATGTTTTTTTTTTTGTAAATGCCAGTTGTCATGTTGATCCCCTGGCTTCAAAACTTTTTGAGTCACTCAGCTAATAGTAAAAATGCAGCACGCACAGCTGATCTTTTGCTCTGCATGCTCATCAGTGAATCAGCAAATAAGAGGCTGGGGATTTGAATGACAGCCAGGTAATGTACATTTGGAAATAGCAACCCACATTTTACCTTCAGTATCACGGCAATGTTGGGCAATTAATGGTCATGCTTTCAGCTGGCTCTGGTGGCCAGTTTTCCGTGAGATCAAAGTTGATCATTTGGATGACCAGCTCAGACGGGTATCTGCCAGGTTGTCTGCGAATCTTCAGACCACACTAAGGCCCCTTTCACACTGGGGCGGGCAGGTGCGCTGGCGGTATAGCGGCGCGATTTTTAGCGCCGCCATACCGTCGTATATACCGTGATATTCGCCCGCTAGCGGCCGAAAAAGGGTTAATACCGCCCGCAAACCACGGCTACAGCCGCAGTTTGCGGGCGGTATTACCGCGGTGTCCCATTGATTTCAATGGGAAGGAGTGGTAAAGGAGCGTTATACACACTGCTCCTTCACCGTTCCAAAGATGCGGCTTGCAGGAGATTTTTTTTCCTCCCGCCAGCGCATCGCCTCAGTGTGAAAGCCCTTAGGGCTTGGGCAGGAGTATTTCAGGCGTTATTTATGCGCTATTTGTAGCGCTAAAACGCCTGAAATACGCCTCAGTGTGAAAGGGGCCTTATGCCCGGTACACACAATGAGATTATCAGACGAATGATCGTCCGTTTTATTTTTTTGCATGCCAGTCTCATATCGAAAATAAAAAAGGTTATTAAAGTTACGAAAATTCTCATATGAGAGAATAAAAATTCAGAAGTGATGTCCTGTATTGTATTTTTGGGTGACGACTGTACTGATTAAACGAAAATCGTACAATCTTGTATCATACGAGAACATTTTTCGTGTTTGTCCCCTTCAGATAATACCTGATGAACTGTCATGATCGGCTCTGGAAAGCGGTGTACTAACTATCAGATTATCGTACGATGTGAACGTGTCCCTTAGGAAACCATGTTAAATGGACTGTAGTACGTTTCTGCAAAAAGCACAAAAAAAAAATGCAAAATGCAGATCACGGCAAAAACTACATGCTTTTCTGCAGCTTCTCCATTGAAGTCTATTGAACAAAAAATGCACCATTTTGCATTATAAAAAGTCCCTGACCCTTTCCGAAAACGTACTGGCTAAAAAAAGCATAGATGTGAACGTGTCCCATAGGAAACCATGTTATATGGCAGTGATGGCGAATCTTGGCACCCCAGATGTTTTGGAACTACATTTCCCATGATGCTCAACTACACATCATAGTGCATGAGCATCATGGGAAATGTAGTTCCAAAACATCTGGGGTGCCAAGGTTCACCATCACTGTTAAGCCCCGTACACACGATCGGACTTTTGGCCAACAAACTTCATTTTGAGCAAGTTGGACCAACAATCCGACCGTGTGTACGCTCCATCGGACAAACTTTTTTGGTTTTCATCGGACAAAAGTTGGGTCTGCAAACGGACAAACTTTTGCCCAACAAAAGTCCGATGGAGCAAAGTCCGACCGTGTGTACAGAAAACCATCAGACTTTTGTCCGATGGACAAAACAAATAATGTTAAAATCAACCAACAATAGAAGAAGTTGACCAAAGGGTGGCGGTAAAGAGCAGAAAAACCACGTGATGTTGCAAAAAGTTTTGGGAAAGTTTGCAGAAAAGTCAGAGCGTGTGTATGCTATGGGTGTGCCCGGCCAACTCCGTTCTGACAAAAAAACACGGAAAAGTCCAATGGAAGTCCGACCGTGTGTATGGGGCTTTATATGGACTGTAGTTTGTTTCTGAAAAAAGCACAAAAAACAAAAAAAAACGCAAAACGCAGATCACGGCAAAAACACACTACATGCTTTTCTGCAGCTTCTCCATTGAAGTCTATTGAACCAAAAATGCACCATTTTGCGTTTAAAAAAGTCCCTGACCCTTTCCAAAAACACAGCGGCTGAAAAAAAAAGCAAAGATGTGAACAATTTGTTGTTGGGCAGATTAAAAAATGCAAAAAGCGGCAAAATCTCACTACATGCTTTTCTGCAGCTTTCTCCATCGAAGTCTATTGAACCAAAAAAAAAAAAAAAAGCACCATTTTGCGTTTACAAAAAGTCCCTGACCCTTTCCAAAAACGCAGCAGCTGAAAAAAAAAAAGCATAGATGTGAATGTGTCCCATAGGAAACCATATTAAATGCATTGTAGTGCGTTTCTGAAAAAAGCACAAGCATAGGTGTGAAAATGGTGTTTTTTTTTTTTTGTTTTTTTTTGCATCTTCTGGTTCAATAGACTTCGATGGAGAAAGCTGCAGAAAAACATGTAGTGCGTTTTTGCCGTGATTTGCGTTTTTTGATCTGCCTAACAAGAAATTGGACAAAAAAAGAATAAAAAATGCAAAACGCAGAGAAAAAAAAAGCAGAAAAACGTGTCAAAAACACATGTGCAAGAACGCAAAATGCACCGCAAAAAGCACTGCAGAGACTGATCAAAAGCAAACTTCATAGGTGTAAAGCAGGCCTAAGGCTAGGTTCACGCCTATGCTTTTTTTAATGCTTTTTGCAGAAACGCACTACAGTCCATTTAACATGATTTCCTATTGGGAACCTTCACATCTGTGCTTTTTTTCAGCCACTTCCTTTTTGGAAAGAGTCAGGGACTTTTTTTAAGGGCCAGTTCACACCACATGCAGTCCAGTGCGTTTTTTTTCTGCATCAAAAACGCATGGAAAGTAAGTTATATGGTTTTCAATGGCATAGTTCACACCAGTGCTTGCAGTTCCAGTGCGTTCCAGTTCCAGAAAAAAAAAGGAGAACATGCTGCATTTTACCTGCACTGGACTGTACTGGAACGCTGTAAAACGCATCAAAAATGCACTGGAACGCACCTAAATGCATTAAGAACGCACTGGAACACCACTTGTCCTTATCTAAGGTTAATAAAAAAGAGAGGAGAAAAAAAGCACTGACCTGCATTAAAAACTTACCAAAAACGCACTGGAACGCATCAAAAACGCGCATGCAAAAAAGCACCTGGAACGCATGCGGATTGTGTTTCTTTGGTGTGAACTGGCCTTAAATGCAAAACGGTGCGTTTTTGTTTCAATGGATTTCAATGGAGAAGCTGCAGAAACGCATGTACAGTGGAACCTTGGTTTACGAGTAACGCGGTTAACGAGTGTTTTGAATAATGGGCAACTTTTTTTTTAAAATCCTGACTCGGTTTGCGAAATTAGCAGAATTCTTGCTAATTGGGTGTGCAGTACCGCATTTGGCCAGAGGTGCGGGGGGGCGCCGGTGACACTGGGAACGGTTTGGAGCCGTTCCGAGCTGTTTGGAAATACTCGGAATCACTTGGAAATACTCAGAAACACTCGGAAATACTCCTTTCCCGAGTGTTTCCCAACCTTTCCGAGGGTTTCCCAGATCAGCCGAGCGGTCCCCAAGTATTTCCAAGGCTCTCCGGCGCCCCCTCCCCACCTCTGGCCACATGCGGTATTGCATGCCATAGAAGTCAATGTGAAACAAGTTATCTTAATTTCTATTGACTTCTATGGGGGAACTCACTTTGATATGCGAGTGCTTTGGATTACAAGCATTCTCCTGGAACGGATTATGCTCGTAATCCAAGGTTCCACCGTAGTGCATTTTTTTGCCGCAATTTTACAGCGATTTTGCCACGATTTGCATTTTTTTAATCTGCCCAACAACAAATTGACCAAAAAAAGCATCAAAAATGCAAAACGCATCAAAAACGGGGGAGGGAAAAAAAGGCCGAAAATGTGCAAGAATGCAAAACGCACCACAAAAAGCGCTGCAGATTAAAAGCAAGCTGCATAGGTGTGAACCAGGCCTTGCTGCATCAGTCCAGCACAGGTTTGACGAGGGATTTCCCTCTCTCATCAGAAGTGGGGACCAGTGATACATGTTACGTCTTCTGTCAGACGATCGCTCGCTCGACCCCTGTGTCATATTATGGTGGAGAGTGATCCCTGTTCATTTCTAACAAGACTTGAGGGTTGATTTATTAAAAGTGCATGCAAAATCTGGTGCAGCTGTGCATGGTAGCCAATCAGCTTCTAACTTCAGCTTGTTCAATTAAGCTTTGACAATAAAACCTGGAAGCTGATTGGTTACTATGCAGAGGTGCACCAGATTTTGCACTCTCCAGTTTTAGTAAATCCCCCCCCCCCCCCCCCCCCCATGTATGGGACAGCACGCTCTGCTCTGCTCTAGCAAGAGAAGCACCCAATTTACAAAACATTATGCAGCTGGCCTTTTTTTTTTATCAGAATAGCAAAAAACATTAACAAATGTTCCGTACTTATTTATTTATAAGAAACTAATCATTTTATATGGAGATAATGTAAGTACCTGATTTTTACTTGGCATCAGCCTCTTGTAATACGTACATCAAAACTCAAACTGTTAGGCCCCTTTCACACTGGGGCGTTTTTCATGCGGTTTAGCGCTAATATTAGCGCTATTATACCGCATGAAAAATTCCTGCCTGTAGCCTTCAATGTGAAAGCCCGAAGGCTTTCACACTGAAGCGGTGCGCTAGCAGGACCGCTCCAAAAGTCCTGCTAGCCGCTTCTTTACAGCGGTAAAGGAGCGGTGTGTTCACCGCTACTTTACCGCGGCTGCCCATTGAAATCAATGGGACACCGCGGTATTAACCCTTTTTCGGCCGCTAGCGGGGGTTAAATTCACCCCCCTAGCGACCGCATACCGCGGTAAGAACGACGGTACAGCAGCGCTGAAAATCGCACTGCTATACCGCCACCGCACCTGCCCGCCCCAGTGTGAAAGGGGCCTTAGGGGGTTGTAGAGCTATAGGGCATTCAGGCTGTTCTGTATGTATGTTTTTATGTAGAACTTGCTGACAGAAGGAGAGAGCAGAGCAGGCAGAGGGAAGAGCTCATCAGTCACCTAGGTGAGAAAGACAGAAGTGCAGCACAAAAACTATTACCCGTATATACTCGAGTATAAGCCGACCCGAATATAAGCCAAGGCACCTAATTTTACCACAAAAAAACTGGGAAAACGTATTGACTCGAGTATAAGCCTAGGGTGTCCATCTGCATGCCTCACTGTGCCTCACTTTGCCTCACTGTGTCCATGTGCATGCCTCACTGTACCTTACTGTGCCCATGCCTCTCTGTGTCCATGCCTCACTGTGCCCATGCTTCACTGTACCTTACTGTGCCCATGCCTCACTGTGTCCATGCCTCACTGTGCCCATCATGCCTCACTCTGCCTCACTGTACCTTACTGTGCCCATGCCTCACTGTGTCCATGCCTCACTGTGCCCATGCCTCACTGTACCTTACTGTGCCCATGCCTCACTGTGTCCATCATGCCTCACTGTGCCCATCATGCCTCACTCTGCCTCACTGTACCTTACTGTGCCCATGCCTCACTGTGTCCATGCCTCACTGTGTCCATGCCTCACTGTGCCCATGCCTCACTGTACCTTACTGTGCCCATGCCTCACTGTGTCCATCATGCCTCACTGTGCCCATCATGCCTCACTCTGCCTCACTGTACCTTACTGTGCCCATGCCTCACTGTGTCCATGCCTCACTGTGCCCATGCCTCACTGTACCTTACTGTGTCCATGCCTCACTGTGTCCATAACTCACTGTGCCCATGCCTCACTGTGCCTTACTGTGCCCATGCCTCACTGTGTCCATGCCTCACTGTGTCCATGTCTCACTGTGCCCATGCCTCACTGTGCCCATGCCTCACTGTGCCTTACTGTGCCCATGCCTCACTGTGTCCATGCCTCACTGTGTCCACGCCTCACTGTGCCCATGCCTCACTGTACCTTACTGTGCCCATGCCTCACTGTGTCCATGCCTCACTGTGTCCATGCCTCACTGTGCCCATCATGCCTCACTGTGACCAATCTCCCTACCTGATCTCCGGCGCTGTGTGACTAGACTGACGCTTAACATGAGAGTCTATGGAAGTTTCGGGTCCAGGGGATTTAGGGCCGGCCGGTACCGGGTCCCCAAAATCACCGGAGAAATTACCGTTTAACATAGGAATCTATGGAAGGGGTGCCCGCCTTTGAAAAATCGGTGCTCCCCGGCTGTAGGTCCCACGGACAACAAACATTGCACACATGTAGAGGAAGAGTGGGGCTACATGTGTGCCAAGTTTAGGGTCCAGGGGACATACGGCTGGCCGGGATCAGGCGCACAATTGTGAAGATGGACACAGACTCGAGTATAAGCAGGGGGTGGGGTGGCATTTTCAGCACAAAAAAATGTGCTGAAAAACTCGGCTTATACTCGAGTATATACGGTATATTAAATAATATATATATTATTATACAGGATTTATAGAGCGCCAACAGTTTACGCATCACTTTACAACATGAGGGTAGACAGTACAATTACAATGAAATTTAAAACAGTAGGAATCAGGGGACCTGCTATTTGCAGCTTACAATCTAAGTCACACTATATTACTAAAAGTATTGGGACTTTATTGCCTTTACACGTACATGAACTTTAAAGTGGTTTTAAACCTGAAAAAATAAAAATAAACTCTGTAAGACAAAGGCATAATGAGCTAGTATGCATCTCATACTAGCTCATTTTGAAATACTTACCTTAGATCGAAGCTGTTGCAGCGGTCACCGCAAACCGTTGTGACCGGCGACATGTCTCCCAGAGTTATTTCCGGGTTCGCGGGCACCGGCGCTGTGATTGGCCAAAGCCGCGATGACGTCACTCCTGCACATGCTGAAGAAACGGGCACAAGCGGGCCGTTTCTTCAGTGCGCATGCGCTGATATTGGACGGGAGAAGGCCTGTCTCGCAGTCTGCACTCTAATTCATCTCAAAGGTGTTCTTTCGGGTTGAGGTCAGGACTCTGTGCAGGCCAGTCAAGTTCCTCCACCTCAAACTTGCTCATCCATGTCTTTATGGACCTTGATTTGTGCACTGGTGTGCAGTCATGTTGGAACAGAAGAGGGCCCTCCCCAAATTGTTCCCACAAAGTTGGGAGCATGAAATTGTCCAAAATGTCTTGGTATGCTGACGCCTTAGGAGTTTCCTTCACTGGAACTAAGAGGCCAAGCCCAACCCCTAAAAAACAACCCCCACACCACAATTCCCCCTCCACCAAATGATTTGGACCAGTGTACAAAGCAAGGACCATAAAGACACGGATGAGCGAGTTTGAGGTGGAGGAACTTGATGTAAATTCATGTGCGTGTAAAGGCATGTGTCCCAATACTTTTGGTAATATAGTGTATATATAGGTAGGGGAAAATGAATTTATATTACACTGGGATAGTTTTGATTGGTCAAAGGACAAGTCATACTATCACAAAGTCAGATCAAAGTAGTATTCTGTTCATTCAAGTCGGATGAATGTAGGACCAATGTAGGACAGATGTCACACAGCAAAGTAGGATGACAGTCGTATGACTGTTGTGTAGTATCAGTGTGAACCCAGCCTCAGACTTTAGGCGGTTGGAGTGGCCGGTGAAAGTAGAAAATGCCCCGGCATCAGTGGGAGTACAAAAATTACCTATAGTCAGTAGAAGGATGAATATTGTCCCATCATTAGTATTAATGGGAAACATAGTTGTTCTGTCTCAACTACAAAGCGATAAAGTTCATCTCCAGGTTTAAGTAGGCCTTACTCAAGCTGGTTTGATATTCATCCCTTGCATCGATACAGGCAGTTTAACTCAATGAATAAACTCACAGTTAGGACGACAGACGATGAATCCTTTCGAATGTTCCGTTTAATGATGGATATTCATAGGTAGAAAAACGTTGCAGTTGTAAGCCACATGTAAGATGTTTAGCATGGAAGATATACAGGAGTAATGACCAGAATCAGGAAGTGGAGGAGATATATAAAGAACTACGGTGAGAGAGAGAGAGTTCAGCTAGAAAGAAGGGGACAGATCTTAAAGACACAGAGCAAGAATAATCACATAGTGTAACACAACACTCCCCGTCTGAAATCTTTAGATTTCATAACCTTAAACTAAAATATATATTTTCAAAAAGTCCAATACTGACGAATGTCCTGGAACCTGTAATGAAAAACATGCAACAAGCAAATAATAAACATAAGTTCAACAGGATGAAGAACATAAAGTCACAGTATGATGTCTTCAAGTAATTCCAAAGTTCTGAGTAGAACCTGTAGATGGCAGCAATGTACTCCCCGCCTTGCCAACAGCATGGCTAGTTCTTGCACAAGTCACTCACCTGGCAAAAGGAGTACTAACTCTGTAATTGGTCGACTAAAGGTTCGTGTCGATCCTCCCTTGGTTACCTTGACTTCTACCTTCCGGACTTTGTTATCGTCACTGGGCATAACTTTAGTAATAAGACCCATAGGCCACTCATTCCGACAAACTTCCTTGTCTTTTAGAAGGATGAGGTCTCCAACCTTAAGATTCGGCTTAGATGCTTGCCATTTGCTACGACCTTGAAGGTGATGAAGATACTTTTTCTTCCAGCGATGCCAGAACACATTGGCTAGATGCTGCACCTGCTTCCATTGATGCCTGTAATGGTGTGGCCGCAGCTTCTGTTTTGTACTTACAGAAGTGTGGAGTGAGGTGTTCACAGTTCTTATTTCCTTATCATCTTCAGGGTTTACTAGCCCATAGGTGGTGTCAATAGGGAGTAAGTAAGAGTCCTCACACAGAAACCTTGGAGGTGACAGCCATAAGCTGTCCTGAAGAGCGGCAGGTGACACGGCTCTGGTTCCACAGTCAGCTGGGTTGAGTTCAGTGGGAACGTGATGCCATTGACTTGGTAGAGAGTATCTCTTGATACGTTCAACCCTGTTGCTGACGTACACATAAAATTGTTTTGTTTGGTTGTTTATGTAACCAAGTACTACCTTACTGTCTGTATAGAAGGTGAAAGAATCAATTCTAGTGTCCATTTCACTTCGTATGACCTCGGCAATTTCTACTGCTAGCACGGCTGCACAAAGTTCAAGTCTTGGTATGGTATGTGCAGGCTTGGGAGTGAGTTTTGCCTTGCCTAGGACAAAACTACAGTGTGATTCTCCATTCAGTTCAGAGGTCTTCAAATAGGCTACTGCAGCAATAGCTTCAAGTGATGCATCAGAGAAAATATGAATCTCTCTCCGGTTAGCAGTTGAAGTGGAACCTGGAACATAGCAACGGGGAATCTGAAGTTTTTCTAATGACTTCAAAGAATATCTCCACCTTTCCCACTTGTGTTGATTCTCACTAGGCAAGGGAGTATCCCAGTCTATGTTCTCAGTAGACAACTGTCTTAGTAAAATCTTACCTTGAATGGTAACTGGAGCAAGGAAACCCAGTGGGTCATAGATGCTATTCACCACGGACAGGACTCCTCTCTTAGTGAAGGGTTTGTCACAAGTTGACACTTGGAAGGTGAATTTGTCTTGCTTGATGTTCCACAACAAACCCAGACTTCGCTGTACAGGAGGCACATCTGTACCTAAGTCAAGGTTTTTTAGACTAGTGGCATAGTCCTCAGAGTGAAAGGCATTCATAAGTTCCTGGGTGTTGGATATAATCTAGTGCAGTCTAAAGTTTGTTACACACAACATCTCCTTTGTTCTGGTGAGAAGATCAATTGCTTCTTTAGCAGTTGGAAAGGACTTAAGTGCGTCGTCAACGTAGAAGTTTCTTTCAACAAATTGACGGGCATCAGATCCATATTCAACTTCTCCAGTCTGAGCTGTTTTCCTTAGCCCATAAGTTGCCACTGCTGGGGAAGGACTGTTACCGAAGACATGTACCTTCATGCGATAATCTATAACTTCCTTGTTGAGGTCATTGTCCTTGTGCCATAGAAACCTGAGGTAGTTTCTGTTGTCTTCTCTGACGATGAAGCAGTGAAACATCTGTTGAATGTCGGCCATTACTGCTACAGGCGCTTGTCTGAAACGAATCAAGACTCCTATTAGACTGTTGTTCAAGTTGGGTCCAGTAAGGAGCATGTTGTTAAGAGAAACACCTTCGTGCTGAGCACTGGAATCAAAGACAACTCTGATTTGGTCTGGTTTGCGTGGGTGATACACGCCAAAGGATGGAAGGTACCAGCATTCTTCTCCCTCCTTTAGTGGGGGAGCAGGCTCTGCATGATCTCTGTCAAATACATTTTGCATAAAGTCCACAAAGTGCTTTTGCATCTCTGGTTTCCTGCTTAAGTTTCGCTTTAAGGAGGAGAATCTACTGATGGCCTGCTGTAAGTTGTTGGGCAATCTCTCTCTTGGGAGACGAAAGGGTAGGGGTGCTACCCAGTTATTGGAGTCATCTTGAAAGAACTCCTTGTCCATTACCTTGATGAATTCTTTGTCTTCCATTGAAGGAGCCAGTATGTCATCTTCACTGGTTGCATTAAACACTGTAGAGCCGAAGTCGCCATCATGGCAGGAGAAAGGGCTTGTGTCACCTGAGATACCATGTTGCCATTCGTGGCTGGCTATCTTCTCTTTCACCCAGTAGTGATGTGGGCATGGCTCAAAGTAAGTGTTTCGGCCATTTGGCAGAACATTTGTCTTGAATGACGAAATGTTGGTAGGTCTTTTCATTTTGCCTATGCAGACATTGCCTATGATGACCCAACCTAGATCCGTGCGCTGGGCAAATGGGGTATCTGGGGGTCCACTGACTTGTCTGTGTACCTTGTGAACTCTTAGAATGTCTCTTCCTAACAGAAGAAGGATCTGAGCATCTTTGTCAAGTGGCGGTATCTCATTTGCTATTACCTTGAGGTGAGGGTGATGGAAAGCAGCAGCTGGAGTAGGGATTTCTTCCCTGTTAGCAGGTATCTGATTGCACTCAACAAGTGTAGGTAAGGGTAATTGCAAGTTACCTTTGAGAGAAGATACCATGAGTCCATGAGCCCTTCTTCCAGAAACCTCTATAGTTCCACTACAGGTACCCAAGGTGTAAGGATGAGCTTCGCCTTTTATTTCAAATAGATTGAACAATTCCGATTTTGCAAGTGATCGATTGCTCTGATCGTCTAAGATAGCATATGCCTTTAGAGACTTTTCTGGTTGATCCTTGTGGTATATGTTCACCAAGCATATCTTAGCACAGGACTTACCACAGCGGTCTTCTCCACAAACTTCAGTGCAGGATGAAGAAATGATGGTAGAATTAGGCACTTGGTCTGTATTCTCCCCGCCATGCGTTAACCTGGGAGGAGTGTTGGCAGGTTGTGCAGAGCTGGGCTCAAGAGGATGGAGGGCTTGCACATGTTCTTCAGAGCCACACTCTATGCACTTGATGGACACATTACAGTCCCTTGCAAAATGTTCTGTAGAAGCACAGCACCTGAAACATACCCTAAATGTCTTTAAAAGCTCCTTGCGCTCTTCCAGAGGCTTTTTCCTAAAGCCCATACATTTATTGAGGGGGTGTGGCTTCTTGTGTATGGGACACTCTCTGTTAGGGTTTTCAATCTTCCTACTCTGTTTGTTCGTGGCCAGAACTGTGGTAGGAGTGGGAAGGATGTCAGTCTTTTTCACGGACACTGGGTCTCTATGGTTTCTACAGTTGCCCTGAAGACTGGTACTCTTAGGAAAGGGTGAGAAGAAACTGTACTCACCGTAGGAAAAACTTGGATCGTTCTTGGTCTCTGCAATTTCCCTGATGAATTCACAGAAGAAAGAGAATGGAGGGAAGGAAACCTTGTTCTCTCTTTTGTATGATGACCCTAGTGCAGTCCATTTCTCTTGCAAACCATACGGGAGCTTGGAGACAATTGGGTTTACCCCTCTTGGAGTGTCAAGGTAACTGAGTCCAGGTAGTTTTGGGTCTGTCTTGGCTAGCTGAAGCTCAAGGAGAAGGTCACTCAGTCTCTGGAACTCCTTGTTGTCCTTACCGGATATCTTTGGGAAAGTTTCCAGACGCATGAACAAAGCATTTTCTATAGCTTCTGGACTGCCATAACTTTGCTCTAGTCGCTCCCATGCAGCTGTGAGGCCTGCAGTAGGATTGTCCATGAAAACCAATCTTAATAGCTTAACACGTGCAGCAGATAGAGGACCAAGCCATTTGATCAGCAGATTCAATTCTTGATCAGCTGTAATGCCAATATTGCTGATTGTAGTTCTGAAGGCACATTTCCAACTTCTGTAGTTCTCTGGTTGGTCATCAAAACTTGTAAGACCAGTCTTTGTGAGCTCTCTGCGAAGCATGTACCTCACAAACTCTTCTGTCTCAGTTGTCTCCGCCTTTATGTGAGATGCTGTTGGCTGTATGGTGCTGATTGCGTTATCTTTGACATTGTTGTTAAAGGACACAGGGAAATATGGTGCAGCAGATGCATCCAGGTGAGTTGCTTGCTTGAAGTCAGTTGTTCCAATGGTACGTTGATTCAAGGCTGTACCAATGACTGGAGATTGATGACTTGCTTGAAGCTTGCGCTGATGCTCTGTGACGTATGAAGGCAGGCAAGGTAGGCAGGTAGGAAATGCAGTGGAGTGATTTTGAGTGCAGGAAGTTGCTGGAACCTCTTTAACTTGAAGCTGTGATGGAGTCTCTATGTAGTCGGGAGCATTGGAGACAATGGAGTGTGCACTGCAGTGGCTTAGGACATAGTCTTTAGTGCGTTTGAGGGGGTCTTCCATATCTGCTATGTTTAGGTTAATGCTGTCTTTCTCACTTGCACCTTCGTCTGCACTGATAGCTTGCTGTAGGACCCTTAGCTTTGCCATAGCTGCGTCATGTTTACACTGTTCATTTAAGGTTTCCATTGTTGCCCTTTGTCGTGCTGACTGCACTTCCAACTCTGCTCTTTGACGTGCTGACTGCGCTTCCAACTCTGCTCTTTGATGTGCTGACTGCGCTTCCAACTCTGCTCTTTTTTCTGCATATGCCACCTGCACTTTGCTGGCTTCCACTTCAGCACGGGCATTAATAAGTCGCTCACTGAGTGTTGAGTATCTTGAACTATGGGATCTTGACGAGTTTTTAGAACGTCTGGTGGAAACAGATCTGTGAGATGCAGTGTCCTGTAACGGCTTTATTTTTGCTTCTGCCTTTAATCTGGTTTGCTGGATAAAACTGTCTCTTTCAATATTGAGAGCATTGACGCGCTTTAATTGCATCATCGCATTTTCTGACTTCATGTTTTGTAAGACATTAGAGAATTTGATGCTGGTAAGCTGATAAAGCTCATATGAGGCAGAAAGTTGTTTAATGGCGCCCTCTAGTGTCAGTAGTTCACGTTCAACAGACACTGTATTGGCTTCAGCAAGGATTTTCTCCCAGACTAATTCCAAGCTATTTGACAATTCAGTCCTTGAAGCTTCATAATTCTCCATTACTTTCCAAGTGGGTTTAACTGAGCGTTTGGGTAACTCAGTTTCTTCAGGATCTTGTGGGGAGGTAGATGTGAGTTCACATGCAGAAGCTTGGTCACTCATGATAGCAGACTGACTGTGAAAGCAGGCAGGATCTGTGTGCTGAAATATGACACCGTGCAGATTGTCTCAGGCTATAAGGCTGCTATGTGCTGCTCTGTCCCTTCTGTCTTGCTATGAGGGCAGTAAATCTTGTCTGTATCAGTACTGACATGCAGAAATCTTGTAATTAGGCTGTGAAACTCAGTTTTTCTACTGTTCTGTCTCAACTACAAAGCGATAAAGTTCATCTCCAGGTTTAAGTAGGCCTTACTCAAGCTGGTTTGATATTCATCCCTTGCATCGATACAGGCAGTTTAACTCAATGAATAAACTCACAGTTAGGACGACAGACGATGAATCCTTTCGAATGTTCCGTTTAATGATGGATATTCATAGGTAGAAAAACGTTGCAGTTGTAAGCCACATGTAAGATGTTTAGCATGGAAGATATACAGGAGTAATGACCAGAATCAGGAAGTGGAGGAGATATATAAAGAACTACGGTGAGAGAGAGAGTTCAGCTAGAAAGAAGGGGACAGATCTTAAAGACACAGAGCAAGAATAATCACATAGTGTAACACAACAATAGTGCCTAATTGTTTATATCAGTGGGAGGAATTATGCCCCATTGCTGGTGTCAGTGGGAGGAATAGTATACTATCATTGGTGTCAGTGGGAGGAATGGTATCCTATCATTGGTGTCAGTGGGAGGAATGGTATACTATCATTGGTGTCAGTGGGAGGAATGGTATCCTATCATTGGTGTCAGTGGGAGGAATGGTATCCTATCATTGGTGTCAGTGGGAGGAATGGTATCCTATCATTGGTGTCAGTGGGAGGAATGGCATCCTATCATTGGTGTCAGTGGGAGGAATGGCATCCTATCATTGGTGTCAGTGGGAGGAATGGCATCCTATCATTGGTGTCAGTGGGAGGAATAGCATCCTATCATTGGTGTCAGTGGGAGGAATAGCATCCTATCATTGGTGTCAGTGGGAGGAATAGCATCCTATCATTGGTGTCAGTGGGAGGAATAGCATCCTATCATTGGTGTCAGTGGGAGGAATAGCATCCTATCATTGGTGTCAGTGGGAGGAATAGCATCCTATCATTGGTGTCAGTGGGAGGAATAGCATCCTATCATTGGTGTCAGTGGGAGGAATAGCATCCTATCATTGGTGTCAGTGGGAGGAATAGCATCCTATCATTGGTGTCAGTGGGAGGAATGGCATCCTATCATTGGTGTCAGTGGGAGGAATAGTATTCTATCATTGGTGTCAGTGGGAGGAATGGCATCCTATCATTGGTGTCAGTGGGAGGAATGGCATCCTATCATTGGTGTCAGTGGGAGGAATGGCATCCTATCATTGGTGTCAGTGGGAGGAATGGCATCCTATCATTGGTGTCAGTGGGAGGAATGGCATCCTATCATTGGTGTCAGTGGGAGGAATGGCATCCTATCATTGGTGTCAGTGGGAGGAATGGTATCCTATCATTGGTGTCAGTGGGAGGAATAGTATCCTATCATTGTTGTCAGTGGGAGGAATAGTATCCTATCTTTGGTGTCAGTGGGAGGAATAGTGCCCCGCCCATCATTGGAGCACAGGTGTGTCAGGAGGAAGGTGCCTCTGAAGCTGCTCTGTGAGAGGGGAGTGGTGGTGAAATCTATCCCAGCTCCCTGGTCCCCTTTCTGGGGAGGCCATGGAGGGCAGCGGGGCTTCTCCTGCTGGAGGCTCCCAGCCATCTCCTGGGCCATCAGGTGAACTGCCTTCCTCTGCACAAGCTGATCTCTCTACCCCTGGTGAGGATGAAGGCTCGGAGGCCATTCGGGAGCGAGTGGTGGCCGGGATTAAGGTCCTGAACAGGGAGAGGGACAAGCTCTACAAGCTGAGAGCGGAGTTGAAGCGCCTGCGAAGGCAACGTGAGGGCTTACACAGCCAGAAACGGGGATCCATGGATCCGGAAATCCAGCTGGCCAAGGTCCGTGTGGATCATCAGGAGACCATCGTGGCCATGATGGAAGGCAGAGATGGGCCCTTTAAAGAGAAGTTTTGCAACGACAAGAGGTTTGGAATTGTGACAAAGATGGAGGTGGAGGAGGAGGAGACCCCCAGTTCTGCCCCCCTGCCCCCCCAGGGAGAGGTAAGAAGCCCCAGGCCTTCCCAGGACTCAGGAGGCATGCTAAGGGCCATCCAGGTAATGGAGTCTCCTATGCGGGGGAATCAGATGATATTTAATGAGGAAGACATTACTGATGATGTACCTGATAAAGTAAAGCCTGCTAAGTCCCATGTTGTGGATAAGACTGTTTTTGTACCATCTAGCACCATGACTGATAATGTGCCTAATGACAATGTTGTGCCTGCTGAGGCTGCAATGCAGCAAGGTTTGCATTTAAAAAATGTCATTTCTGCAAATGAACTGCAAGTGTCAGAAGAGCCCATTAACCCTTCTTTGGCTGAGTCCAAAGCTGTTTGCCCCACTGCTGCTGAGGGCTCTACAGTGCAGCATCAGGAGACAACTGGTATTGCAGCAACTGTGACTATTGCTGATGGGAATGTGTGTGTGGCTGAAAAAAATCCTCCCAGTTCAGGTGTGATGAACAATGGTCCCAGTACAAGTGTGAGGAACAATGGTCCCAGTACAAGTGTGATGGACAATCCTACCAACTCTGTTCATGCAGATAATGTGCAGACTAATGTGACTTCAGTGTGGGCCCCTGGCCCTGAGAAACCTACATTTGCAGAGGTGGCACACTCTGCTCCTGGTAGTCCCGCTCCCAAGCGGGGTTTTCCCCTACAAGCTGCCACTTTGAGCGCCCCAGGATCTGGTCTTGGGTCTCTGGCTTCTGCTGGGGGTCCCAGACGGAATGTAGTTATTCTGAAATGGGAAGGTGGTGCCATCCCTCCAGCACGGCGTGCAGTGGTAGATATGATATTGGAGATGGGTTTTGGTGCAAATGACCTGTATGCCTTTATACACGTAGCTGGGACAAGGGACTATACGGTTAGTTTCACCAGGCCAGAGGGTCTTGACCTGTTCTGGGAGCGATATGAGGCTCGGTGCAGGTCAAGACCTGAATGGGAAGGTCTGGTCCCAGTTGCGGTTTCTCAGAGGTCAACAGTAAAAAAAATTACCATTATCCTGACCAATGAGAGTGTTCCTGCTCGGGATCTAGAGGTCTGGTTAAGGAACTATGGGGAAGTTTTGACCAAACCTAATAAAATCCATGATGAGCGTAACATCTGGACTGGGGGATGGTCGGTAACAGTCAGGTTGGCCAGGGATGGGAATGTTGTCCGTCACCTGCCCTCCTCAGCTTTCATAGGGAGGGATAGGATGACTGTTTTCTACCCTGGTCAGCCGAAGCTGTGTCACCGCTGTGGAGAAAAGGGGCACTTGAGCTCCTCCTGTTCAGCCTTGATGTGTTCAGTGTGTCGGGGGCAGGGTCATATGGCTAAGGACTGTACCAGGAAGATCAGGTGCAACCTGTGCCTGCGCCTTGGCCACCCCTACAGCAGGTGTCCTGAAGCCTGGCACAATATGGAGAAGGAGGTAGTAGATGACATGTCAAGGCTGGACAGGATGGAGGGTGAGACCCCTGGTGTACCATCCTCCTCTGCGGTGACCCCCTCCCCTGGTCCTGCTCAGGATCCCTCTCCAGTTCCTGTGGCCACCCCTCCTGTGTCTGTAAGTACTCCTTCTGTTTCTGTCTCTGTGTCCCCCCAGCCTACTGTACCCTCTCCTCTTGTGTCAGAACCTTCCAAGTCTGTGCCCCCCGAGTCAGTTACCCCCCAGGAGTCTACCCCTCCTGAGTCTGACTTAAAGGGATCACCCCCCCCACCAGCGTGTACTAAAAAGGTTGCTTCTTCCTCTGTAAAGAAGTCTTCTAGAAAGACTTTAAAGAAAAAAGTAAGAGATGAGGGCATCTCTGAGGCTGACCTGCAGTACCTGGAAGAGAGAAGGAAGGTTGGGAGGCGGAAGAGGCAGGCGGTGAGGACGGAACGGGGACGGGAAGCTCCGGTTCCTGTCTCCAGCCATCATAGGTCCTCCAAGTGGGATATTTCTTCATCCGGAGCTTCTTCTGAGAGAAGTTCCGATTCCGAAATGGACTTTGAGGCGGCCTCTAGAAAGAGAGAGGCTTCTGGTGATGAGCAGCAGAGGGGAGCTAAGAAGCAATCCACCCAATAACCCAAATGGCGGTTCCCCCTCCGTTAAAAGTGGTGACAATTAATGTCGCCAGCATTAAGTCAGTAAGAGCTTGTTCTATGGCCTTCTTTTTGTTCAGCCAATTAGATGCTGAAATTTTATTTTTGCAAGAGACTAGGCTCACCTCCTTGGCAGATATTCATATGGCCAAGAGAGAGTGGAGGTATGGTCCATCTTACTGGTCTCTTGCGGCCGAGCCTTACGGCGGTGTGGCGGTGTTGTTTAAAACCGGCATGGTAACTGTCCGGCGGGTTATTGAGGTGGAGATTGGGAGATGTATGGTCTTAGACGTCCTTGTGGGAGGGCAGGACCTGCGCCTAATCAATGTTTATGGGCCGCACACAAAGTGGGACAGGAAATGCCTTTTTACAAGGATCAAGCCATTTCTTTCTACATCCCGGCAAGTGGTCTTTGGAGGTGACTTTAATACAGTAACTAGGCCCAAGGACAGGAAGGACTTCAAGGACAGGCTGGGATATGATAGCGTTTTTTTAAATAGTATGGTTAGGGATGCTGGTCTTGTGGATGTGCACATTAAGCACCTCCCAGATGACACCGGGTTCACTTTTCATCGTGGTAATAGTCAGAGTAGGATAGATAGGTTTTTTTTGAAGGAGGCCTCTGCTTTCTCGCCCCCAGTGGTGCAGGCAGTAGAGTTCTCTGATCACTGTATGCTATCTGTGGTACTGAATGCTTCAGACGCCCCTCAGAGGGGCAAGGGCATCTGGAGATTAAATTCGACACTACTCAAGGAAGAACATGTTAGACAATCCTTTGAGGAATTCTTTCAGGCACAGGTGACCATCCTGGACTTTTGTAGCAGCAAGGCTGAGTGGTGGGAGCTGACCAAAAAGAGGATCGCTGGATTCTTCAGGGGCCTAGCCAATAGAAATCAGTTTAATAAATACATGACCTACCAACGTTTACGGAGGAAGCTGGATATTCTTGTTTCGAGAGGAGGAGATCCTGGGGCAATCTCCGAAGTGAAACTCCTTCTCAGGAAGTGTCAATATGACCGGCATGCCTCTTTGGTTCTGGAGAGGGACTATGGGAAGTACCACTCGCCTGACCCTTACCAGAACTGCAAACAAGGTGTAGCTGTTAAAACGGTCGTTGGCCTTAAGGACAGTACAGGTTCCTTGACAAAGTCCAGGTCAGGGATTCTGGAGGTCGTGAGGTCCTTTTATGCCGACCTTCTTGGGAGGAAAGAGCTTGATCGTGACAAGATGGAAAGCTTTTTGGACTCTACTCCAGGTCTAAATGGTGGAGATGTTCCATTGATGAATTTGACAGAGGAGATCACAGTCGAAGAGGTGATGAGGGCAATTGAACAGCTTGCCATCAAAAAGTCGCCTGGACCGGATGGCTTGACGGCTGAGTTTTACAAAGCCTTTAAGTCTATTCTGGCCCCGCATTTGGTAGAGGTTTTTAACAGTTGCCTTGCTGAGGGGGTGCTTTCCCCTTCCATGAGGCACTCGGCTGTGATTCTTCTTTCAAAGGGTAAAGATCCTTCGATGATTGAGAATTGGCGCCCCATCAGCCTTCTTAATGTCGATAGAAAGATACTGGCAAAGATATTTTTCTGGCGCCTATCGTCAGTGGCAGAGTCTTTGCTTTCTCGCCATCAGCACTGTTCGGTCCAGGGTAGGAGCACCTTCTCAGCGGTTTTAGCTGCCCGGGAGGCCTTGGAGCGGTGCAGGGCTGCAGGCTGGGGAAAGTATTTGCTGACATTGGATCAGGCAAAGGCTTTTGATCGTGTTAACCATGAGTACCTGTGGTTGCTCCTTAGTAAGTACGGTCTGCCGGGTGGTTTTGTCGATTGGCTGAAAGTCTTGTATAAGGGGGCAGAAAGCTTCCCTCTTGTTAATGGTTGGGTTGGACAGTCCTTTGGGGTTGGCTCCGGGGTGCGCCAGGGTTGTCCCCTGAGTCCCCTGCTCTATGTGTTTGCAATCGACCCCTTCATCAGGAGGCTAGAGAGCGGCATGTTGTGTGGGGTACCAGTGGGGCTCCCGGGTGAGCCGCCATTGAGGGTTGTTGCCTATGCGGATGATGTGTCGGTGATTGTCACTGGGACGGATGAAGCGGAGGAGGTGGTCTCTCTGACATCACGGTATTCTGAAGCATCAGGCTCCAAGATCAATCAGGAAAAGACTGAAGTTTTCTGGATGGGAAAGGATGGTGAGGGTTTTGATCTCCCGGACACCTTTCCAGTGCCCCAGGAAAGAATTAAGATACTAGGCATTGAATTTGGACCCGGCGATTATGGCCTCAAAAACTGGGAAGGCAGACTGGAAATTGCCAATACTAAGGTGGTCAGCTGGAAAAGATGGAAGTTATCTATGAGGGAAAGGGTTGATCTGATTAAGACTTACCTGATTCCGATCTTCTTGTATGTCAGCTTTGTCTGCATCTTGCCAGTGTCTCTCTATGCTAGGGTCAGTAGTGTGTTCTTCCAGATGCTGTGGGGGAACAGACTGAACCCCATCAAGAGGAATGTCACCTACCTATCCAGGAGGGAGGGTGGCTTAGGTATGGTCAACCCAGTTCTTTTCTTTTCACTGCTATTTCTAAAGTTTAACATTGGTAATATGCTTGCAGTGGAACCTCCTGGATGGGTAGGCATATTTAGATCTTGGTTTAGGCCTTTTCTACGACTTTGGGAAGAAGGTGGCCAAGTAAAGAATCGCAGGGGTCATCGTGGTCAGCTACCAGCCTATGTCGCTCCGTGCCTGAAGTTACTGCGGCAGTGGCGATTGTCGGCTGAAGATCTCAATTCGGTTCCAAGGAAAGTCCTTATGAGTCGAGTCTTGAGCGAAGTCTTTCATGACCCACTGGCCTTAAGGGATTGCCCGGGCCCAGTTTTGAGGGCGGGGTTAAGACTGATTAATTTGGATAGAGTACCCCCTAAATTTAGGGATCTGGCCTGGTTGTGCTTCCATGGGAAGCTCTATGTTCGGGGCAATTTGAAATTCCGCAGTGGGATGGATCGTAGCTGTCCTCGGGAGGAGTGTGCAGATGAGGAGGAGACTATGGATCATTTTCTGCTTCATTGCCCTTTTAACATAGAGGTGTACAAACAGGTGGGGCGGGCCCTCGGTGTCCCTTTCCTCTCCAGGCTGGGTTATGCTGAGTGGGTGTACGGAGCATTCAATACCGGTGGAGTTTTTTGTTTGGATACACTTTTTTTAGTTAGCCTAGTAGTCCGTTATTTCACCTGGAATGCACGGTGTCAGGTCAGCATTCGGCAAAAACTCCTTCCTGTTGAGGTGGTGGTGTATGACATTTTGCATGAGGTGGGGAGGATTCGGGAGCTTGAGAGAGACAAGCGGGGTCAGGGGGCTTGGTTGAAGGCGTGGAGGGGTTTCAGGCCTCCCTGACTGCCAGGAGTCTCTTTCCCGGGTGTGGCTGTCTGTCTCTTATCACCCTAGATTATCAGTATTTTTGATGAATTTTTGATAAATGGCTGCGTACATAGGTGATGGGTTGTGCCTCTTAGGCCCTCTCTGCTGCTTTATGTAAATAGTTTTCTAGGGATGTTTTGGTAGTGGATTATGTATATATTGTATATATTCTGAACATGGATGTGTATTCCTTTGTTTTCTGTTGAAGTTTTGTACTATGGTTTTGTTTTTTACTTTTGTATAAAAATTGGTTGCTTGATTCTTTTCAATAAAAGATCAATAGTATCCTATCATTGGTATCAGTGGGAGGAATGGCATCCTATCATTGGTGTCAGTGGGAGGAATAGTATCCTATTATTGTTGTCAGTGGGAGGAATAGTATCCTATCATTGTTGTCAGTGGGAGGAATAGTATCCTATCATTGGTGTCAGTGGGAGGAATAGTATCCTATCATTGGTGTCAGTGGGAGGAATGGCATCCTATCATTGTTGTCAGTGGGAGGAATAGTATCCTATCATTGGTGTCAGTGGGAGGAATAGTATCCTATCATTGTTGTCAGTGGGAGGAATAGTATCCTATCATTGGTGTCAGTGGGAGGAATAGCATCCTATCATTGGTGTCAGTGGAAGGAAAAATGCCCCACTGTTGGTGTCAGTGAGAGGAATGGTTGCCCAGTGTTGGTGTCAGTCGGAGGAATAGTGCCCTGAAGGCCAGGTAAAGGCAAACAAAGGGCTGCATTCGCCCCACAGGCGGCAGTTTGGAGATCACTGATCTAGCTAATTTGGGGTGAAGGTCCGCTTTAAACACCCCGATGCTCCTAGTAGCCAGAGACCATGTGATCTAGGCTGCCTAGGGTTTCAGTCACATTAGCTAGCTATGTATAGCTGTTTTTTTATTTGTGGCAGTAAAAGTAAGGTGACCAGATTTTTAAAATGAAATCCGGGGACATGTTTTTTTTTTTTACTAGTAATGGCGGCAATCATCGACTCTCTGTCCGCCGCCCGCCTCACAGCCTGCCAAGTCTTACCCTCCGGGCCCCCGGCTACTACTGGGTGGGGAGCGGAGGAAGATCACTCCACCAGGGAAGGCAAGGAGATAAACAGGCAGGCGGCTGACCGGGACTTGAGCCAAGGCAGAAGAACATGCGAGCGGAACAGGAATGGGCACCCGAAACTGAAGAAATATTCCCTCCGATCCGACCAGCATATGGTCATCGGAAAGGGGCACAGATAATGTAAAAAAATATACCCCCCCAAGCTAGTAGGAGCGGCAGAGCGGGGGTGTAATTCTGATTTATTTTTTATTTTGCACTGACTGTCTTTGAAATTGCCCCAGCCCCTGTTCAAATCCAATCCGGGGACAAAACCGGGGACAGACTTGGTCCGGGGACAGTGTCCTCAATCCGGGGACTGTCCCCTGAAACGGGATGTCTGGTCACCCTAAGTAAAAATAAAATGCTGTCATGTGTCTGGTTGCCCCATTGATTCACATGAAGTTTGAATTTTAATGATTGGTTCACTTTTATGAGGAGCCTTACAACAAGACTTGGACTATAAATATTAACTAAGAACTCTTGGTGTCTGTACATCATGTTATACTTGTGCTACAATAGATTGTCATTACCATGTACTTAGGCGGTTCTCCATTTGTAGTATGATGTGGAGGCTGGCTGGCTCCGCTGAGAATTGTAGTTCTGCAGATGAGAACAGGAAGATCATTGAAGTTTTATTGGTAAACAGTCGATTATGGAGTAGATGGAGAAGGTCCATAGCGCTCAACTATGCAAGTTCTGTTTAGCCAGCATATACAGTACTCTTTCATAGATCAAGCATATAGAGCAGTGGTTCTCAACCTTTCTAGTGCTGTGACCCCTTGATAAAATTTCCCCAAGTCGTGGGGACCCCTAACAGTAAAATTATTTTCGTAGCGTGGGTTGTCAGTACCCAAGATGAGTAATTTATGCCCCTAACCCACGAACAATTAGCGCTCACTGAGTCCCTTCCACACGTACAGTATTAAAACCCCTTATGGTACATTTTAGGATGTACCACTCTTTCTCTTTGTTCTCCTTTCTTCCCCTTTTATCTCTCTCTATGCTAATTTCTTTTTTTCCCCATCCCTCTCTCTAGCCGTTTTTCTTGTTCTTTCCCTTATTCTTGCTCTCCCTTTTTCTTTGTTCCTCCCCCTCTTTTCCTCTCCCTTCTATATATTCTCTATTTTTATTCCATCTCTTACTCCTTGGTGGGGGGATCAGTTGCAGTGCTGGCGAGGAGTTCTGATCAGCCAACTTAGGTGCTCTTAATGAAGGTCATCTGCTGATCTGAGAACTGTAGTGGGGACTTTTAATGGTAACCATAATCACAGGTAGTGTTACTCACTGTGTCTCCGACTTTGTGGTGTCTCGTAGCAGTGACACCTATGCTGAAATCAGGAGATGGGGTCTTCTCCAGCCCCTCCCACTTCACATTCCTCACCAGTCAGCTGACCTCTAGTCTCTGCCCCCCAGCCATGGCAGGGCTTTTTTTCTCAGACAATAGGTGCAGGAACGCCCCTTTTGCGAGCCACTTGTTTTCTCCGCCCCTACCCACCTCCAAGCAACGTCCCTTGGTTCCATCCCCTACCCACCTCCCAGTACCGCCCCTTTTAGACAATACAGAACCAAGTATCATTTTGTTGTGCTAAGTAATTTGTATGGAATTTGGTTCCCCTTCAGCCAGCAACAATAGATCCCCCTAACCATGTACCACCCACAACAAAATTCCCCCCCAGCAACAATAGACTCCCGGCAGCATCAACAGATCTCCGCACAGCCAGCATTAATAGACTCTCTGGCAGCCATCAACAATAGACCCCTCCCCAAACAGTAGATCTCCTTCAGCAACAACTGACCCCCCAGCAACAATAGGTCCGCCACCAGCAACACTGGACCTCCTCAGCAACAATAGACCCCCCTGCAAAAATAGATCCCCTCCAGCTAGAATAGATCCGCCAGCAGTGAGCATCAATACCCTGCATCACACCCCAGCACCCCTTGACATTACATACAGTCAGTCCAGGAGGTCCCGGAACTGCGTTCCCCCGTGTTCCCGCTGAAAAAAAGCCCTGCTTGTGGGTATGGAGGAGAGTGTGACAGTGCTTGGATTGAGTCCTTCCCCCTAGTCCAATTAGAGCAACTCTGAGCTTACCCAGCCCTATTCTGTCCTTTTGTCAAACCAAACATAAATGTGAGCATGTGCTTCAAGGAAAGGGGAATCGCTTTTTAGTTTCTAGCTGTACAGAGGCGGCTCTGAAAGTTTGGAGCGAAGCCATATCTGCAGGCATGCTGTATGTCAGCTTATAGGCTTGTAGGCAACATTAGGAACACAGGTCCTAGAGTGACAGCACTACTGCGGCAGAGATTCACACTAAGCCAGTCTTTGCACCCTAGGACAGGAAGTTCCATAAAGTGGCAGGATCAGTAGGTATAAAGTGAAAAAAAGGAAGCGTCCAAATTAAAAATAACTAAGAAGAGCTAACGTGGTATAAGCTAGCAGACAGCTTTTTTTAAATGTAAGGCGGGGTTTGATCCTCTTATCTTACTGCTAATTGAAGACTGCAGGAATGATTCACAGTTTTAGACCTTGTGATTTAAGCTGACTTGGCTGGGAAACGAAAACAGCAAGTTTATTCATGGTAAGGAGGTTTTTATTTTTTTTACTCAGTAGTAATATGTTTTTTTTAATGCTGATGGGGGTGAGAAGGGGGTACCTGATTTTGTCAAGTACCCGCTCCCACTTCCGGTCAGATCGCCACGGCGAACTAAGCGGAAGTTGCCCCCCCCCTCTTTCCATCGCAGCCTCTTGGGACACAAGTCCCAGGAGACTGCCGGACCATTCACGAGGTGCAGCGGGGCAGCCGGCTGTGAAGCCGCAAGGAGTTACAGTTGGCTGCCCACTGTTAAGAAAGCAGGCGCCTGCACCCAAAGACTGGAAAAGGACCAGGTCAAGTGAGGACATCGCTGGATCCTGGGACAGGTAAGTGTATTTATTGTTTTGTTAAAAGTCAGCAGCTACAGTATTTGTAGCTATAAAAATTTTCATTTTTGTTTACAGGGTGAAGATCCTCTTTAAAGAGCTAGCACCAGCTTGCTTCCTAACAACGAGTTATCCCTGCTGTTAGCGAGCGAGGAAGTGCCCGCTGACAGCAGAATGTAAACAAAAAACTGACATAAAAAAAAGAAATAAAAAATTGTGAGGCCCCCCCCAATCCATTTCAGGCTCTTTGGGTCTGGCTCTTTTGGGGTCCACCCCAAAATCAATACCAGACCAATTATCTGAGCATGCAGCCCAGCAGGCCAGGAAAGGAGGGTGATGAGTGTGCAACCCCCTCCTCCTGAACCATACCAGGCCACATGCCCTTAATATGCCCATGTTTATGAGGACAAGGGCCTCTTTCACAAAACCCTGGCCTGGAAGGTTGTGGGGTACGGAGGGTGACTTATCGGAATCTTAACCTGTTATTTTAACCTCTTTCTGCCCACAATCTGTAAATAAACGTCGCCCACACTGATACAGTTACAACATTTCACCTTTGAGAGCCAGAGGGCGACACTTTGTGCAGCTGCTGGCTCTCAATCCCAGATGTTACTGACATCTTTTGCCCCCACTGATCAGATTGGTCCCTGATCAAGTGTTCTCGATTAGATAGTGATCACACACAGGCTAAACGATTTATTGAAAAAATAAATCTGGCAGCAGATGAGTACTGCCACCTTGAGATTTAGTGGCGTTTGCAGGTCCTCTAATTGTAGAGTATTAAAAAGATAAATAAATATTTAAAAGAAAAACTATTAAATTTTGCACATTTGTCTGCCTATAATAAAGCAGAATTCTAAAAGTGTACCTAATAAAAGCCTTATATATTGTAGCACACAGATCCCTGTCCTGCTTACCTTCACTCGCAGGATAGGACACACCATGCCACATGCCCAATATCCTCCATTTGTAGATGGTGAGCGGTGTTAACAATGTTTTTTGGGTCCTGTAGTGAGTTACCTCCTTCCGTTGGTTCTCGTCCCTAGAATGTAGGGAAAAGTCTATCTCCTCTCCTTAAGAAGGCCAATGTCCAGACAATATCAACTCCAACAAAAGAGTTTATTTTCCTTTGTTTGCAATCAACAGGGAAAGTTGAAGAGAGAAAATAAGTTGAATAGGGAGGTAGGTTCAGACACACAACATCTATCTATATTCCTCGCCACTCAAGCCTGAGTGGGCCCTGCTCACCCGGATAGTCCCCTCTCACGGTTCTAGCAGCCGGAGTGAAACACAAAACAATTACTTTGGATTCGTCCCCTCCAAGGACAGGTTCAGGAGATCCTCTGCCACAGAATCCTTTAATTCCTGAATCCAGAACTCTTTAGCTCTTGTAACTTTTAGAGACCATAAGTGCCAATGGGGCACAGTACAGGAGCTATCTTGCGACTTACGGAATCCTTCCCTCTGATAGACAACCAGGCCTCTCCCGGAACAGTGACTCCCTTCACCGGTACTCCGGACAGGTCCTCCCCTGGTTTCCTCTCTTTCAGAGCGGGCCACCCTCCCATGGGTAGCCTGGGATTCCGATGGTCTGATTGTAGACCCAGTTGAAGGTACTGGGCCTACCTAGAACGCTGTAGCCTTAGGCTAAAGGTGCCCGAGACTTCTTGATCAACACACGCACCCATGGCCAGCAGGGCCAAAGGCGCGACTCCACCACCAGGGGTCCCCCTGGAATTCTCCTCCCCCCTAATGGCGTCTGCCCCTTATGTACTCCCCTCCCGGCATGCACAGCAGGCAGACCACGCCCACCGCACGGCCTCCGGGAGGGAACACCCAATCATGCTACAATACCACCTGTGGTTCAACCCGAGACCTGGGCAACAGCGCCACCCACAGGTCAAGGGGAACTATACATCCAGGCAGCACCACAGCAGAGCAGAGTACAATTTAAAGAATCAGAAGGCCTGAGCCAAACTATGGCTCAGGCCACCCTCTAATTTTCAAGCATAGTGACCATAAATTTGGGGGTCCGCTACAATATAAAAAAACATAAAAAAATATTTAGGCATGCAAATTAGTCATGGAGTTATTGTCAGGTTACCCTGCTAAATTTAGCCTGGACACCGAGGCATCAACGATTATAAAGAGGTTCAACCACCACCATCCCAATTCTTGGTACGATGTTCAAAAATAATCCATACACATCCACTACTAAGGCCCCTCCCCACACTGGTAGACTCCGCCAGCTCAGCGGGGAAAATGTCTGCTGATTTCAGAATAGCAGGTGGATGGCACAGACACAGCCCGCTCTCCTCTATGGGTGATCGGATGTAAACGGACCACCTGCCCGTTTACACCCAACTGTCATCCGATCCTCCATCCGTCTGTCTTTAACGGATAGGATCAGATCGGATGTTGGCAGGTGTGAGCGGACACACGTCTGTTGACACCCGCTGCTCCATAGACCCAACTGAAGAGTCCGACTGGGTCCGCAAGTGTAAAAGGGGCCTTAATGGCCCTAAAATCAATTTTTCATGAAATTTCATGTTTTTTTGCTTCCTTTTTTCCATGATAAAATGGAGTTTGGAGATTTGGAAAGAGGCTGAGGGCAATAGAAGATTTAGTGTCACTTTAAGTATATGGCAGGTAAGGGGCGAGGTCAGCTGTGGGGTGGTGAAGTGGCCTTTCTACAAACACTGGGGGGGAGATTTACTAAAATTGGTGCACCCAAAATCTGGTGCAGCTGTGCATGGTAACCAATCAGCTTCTAACTTCAGCTTGTTCAATTAAGCTTTGACAATAAGCCCAGGTTTACACTGGGCTGCGGGAGTGAAGCCGTGCGAGTTCAGCTAAACTCGCATGATTTCACTCCCGCCTGTCAGTCCCGATTTCGGCCACGATTACACAGACATCTGTGCAGGTTTCTGTGTTAGAATGCCAATGTAAATCGTGGCCCGAAATCGCAAAAAGTAGTACAGAAACGACTTTTTGAAATCGGCGCAGCGCCGCAGATGCGGCGTCGCACCGATTAGAACGGTGCCATTGCCAGCAAATGCCGCCGATTTGACATGCGATTTGACATGTCAAAACGCATGTCAAATCGCACCAGTGTGAACCTGGGCTTAAACTTGGAAGCTGATTGGTTACTATGCACAGCTGCACCTGATTCTAGGTGCCCCAGTTTTAGTAAATCTCCCCTACTGTGTCCGGCCAAGTACTTGGTCTTTTGCCCCGTCAAATGTATCCACGGCACGCCCTCCCAAATGAAGATCACGCAGCTGCTAAACCCACTTCATACACAATATAAAAAAAATAATACAAATAATCAGGATCTCATTGCCTGCATTGCTGTATTTTATTCTGGTGCACCCCCTTGCTGTCCCTCTCCCCTGTACAGCACCCGTAGCATAACATTTTATATAGGAGAGACAGTCCTGCAGTCTCCAGCCCTTGCATAAGCTGAATATGTTCATTTGCTCTGCGTCCTGCAGCTGCTTCAGCGAGGAGAACTAAATTAAAAAATAAGGCAAACTGCATTTTGTACTTTGCTGAGCTGTGCAGTATTGGTTCACAGTCAGCCTTCTCTCTGATGGATGTCTTCCACATGCTGTTATTCTTCCAAATCCCCACTGCTGCCGAGCTCTCTTGGCTTCTGTTGTATCTACACAGCTAGCTATAAACCGCTATAGACACACACACACACACAAGAAGTATACCGCATCATTAAAGGGGGCTCATCAATGTGATGTGCATGAATATGGTTAGCTTAAAGAGGATCTGTACTCAAATGTTAACCTAAAGCTATATTAGGGACTACATTCACACTTGAATTCTGCGTTTGTTATATTTAGGCCCCTTTCACACTGAGGTGCTTTGCAGGCGCTATTGCGCTAAAAATAGCGCCTGCAATGCGCCCCAAAAAAGCCGCTCAATTGTATCCAATGTGAAAGCCCGAGGGCTTTCACACTGGAGCGTTGTGCTTGCAGGAGGGTCAAAAAACTCCTGCAAGCCGCATCTTTGAGGCGCAATAGGAGCGGTAAAAATAACGCTCCTATAGCGACCCTGCCCATTGAAATCAATGGGGGTAGCGCTTCCAAAACAATCGCAAAACGCCGCAAAGAGGCGTTATTGCGGGCGTTTTTAACCCATTTTCGGCCGCTAGCGCCCGCAAATCGCGGCAAAAACGACGGTATAGCGGCGCTAAAAATAGCCCTGCTATACCGCCAGCGCATCCAGCGCTTCAGTGTGAAAGTAGCCTAAAATGCAGAGAAATGGATTTCGGAAGTATCACCAAAACGTTATACTTCCTACATCACTTTCTCCTGCGTTCACATGCATTCAGAGTGTCTAATCTGCCCCTGGATGAAGAAATTTCTATTTTCTTTAAATGCAAGTGGCATAGGTGTGCGCAGCCTATTGCATTAGGGTGTGTACCCCAAATCGCAAACACCTATGCGTGTGTGTGTGTGTGCATGTGTATATATACTGACAGTGTCAGTAGGCAAAGATTGGTGTCAGTAGTTTTTATTTTAATTATTTTTAATTTTTTTTACAATTTTATTTTATATTTTTTACCATTTTATTTTTTTACTATTTTATTTTTCTACAAATTTTTTAGGAGCCCCGTTAGGGGCCCAAGCAGGGGGAATCTGCGCCACATGGGGTGATTAAGGTGTGCCCACCTATGGCAAGTAGCCTGATAAACACAGACTATAAATTAGTTACATCATTAACTATTCTATCATTTAAAATCGTTTCATGCATTTATATGCTTTATAAACACATTTATATCTTTGCCTGTGTGAATGAGGCCTTATGCCCTGTACACACGATCGGAATTTCCGATTAAAAAAGTCAGACGGAGTCCGTTGGGGTTTTTTCATCGGAAATTCCGACTGCGTGTGGGCCCCATCGGAGCAATTCCGATAAATTCCATCGGAATTTTCAAATAGAACATTTTTTTCTGAGTAAATTCCGTCGTAATTCCGGAATTCGGAATTCCGATGGAAGTTTGATCGGAAAAAGGTCCGATCGTGTGTACGGGGCATAACAGTCTCCTATATAAATTAAGAGCAATAATAGGTGTGCTGAAAAAAAAATGACAAGATGCTTGTGTCAGAACTGCTTCTCCATCATACTTGCCAACATCTTCATCTCAATCCCCGGGACACTATCGCCCCTACCCAAATCATGCCCTCCTTCTGGACGGCCCTGACAAAATCATGCCTTCTTTCTATACATTCCTGCCCAGATCACACCCACTTTCTGGGCAGTCACCCCCCTAATTATGCAGGGACCGCCCACAATCCCCCCAGTTATACACTTTTTGAGTTACTGTGCACGTTCAGTAGCTCAAATATAGATGATGCTGTAATTTCGGGACACACAATCATTAGGGCAGAGCCATAGGTGTGCATAGCCTATTGCATTAGGGTGTGCACCCCAAAGCTCAAACACACATGCGTGTGTGTGCATGTGTATATATACTGACAGTGTTAATAGTAGGGCAGAGATTGGTGTCAGTAGATATTCTTTTTATTATTTTTTAACATTTTTTTTAGGATGCCCATTAGGGGGCTTTGGTGAAATATTAGGGGTCCAAACCAGATATCTATGCCACACGGGCTGATTAGGGTGTGCCCAGGCACACCTGGCACACCCTGTGCGCACGCCTATGGGCAGAGCACATAGGTGTGGGACCGTCCCAGAAAATCTGGGAGAGTTTGCATCTACAGTATGCCCTCCCCATAAGAGGTTGTGGGAATACAAAAGCAAGTCACAAAGGGGTCAACTGCAGGTCAGATGCACCTGTCAATTAATTTTTAATAATCTCAGAAGCATCTCAAGACTAATGTTTTGCCCCTTGGAAAAAACCTGGCGACACGGGCCCTTAACCCACTGAACAGAATTTTTTTTTTTTAATATTGCCATGTGATAAACCTTCACTGTGACCTCACATCTCCAGACTTATACCAATCCGCCCTTCCTTTGTACCACTCTCTCATAAATAGGCCATCATCTCCATTAACCCCCTTAGCGGTATTCCCGAGTCAGGCTCGGGTGAGTCTTTTAGGCTAAGAGCGGTAACCCCGAGCCAGACTCGGACTGCATCGCAGTATCCAGCGGAAGTCACTTACCTTGTCCCCTGGATCCTGCGATGTCTCCCCGCAGTGTGTGCGATCCTCACTGCCGAGTGCCGAGCTCCGTTCCCTGCGACGTTGCAACGCACGGGGGTGGAGATCGGCGCCAAATTCAAAAAGTGAAACACACAATACAAATACAGTATACTGTAATCTTACAGATTACAGTACTGTATAAAAAAAATTACACATCCCCTTTGTCCCTAGTGGTCTGTCCAGTGTCCTGCATGCAGTTTTATATTATAAGTACAGTTTTTTCTGCCTGGAAACTGGAGATTGTCCATAGCAACCAAAAAGTGTCCCTTTATGTCAAAAGTGGTTTTAGACCAGCTAGAAAACAGTGATAATAAATTAGAATCACTCGCAGAATTGAGCGATAGTGATTTGTGGGGAAATTCGTCATCAAACACTGAAAGTAATGACAGCGACAATTCTGCAACTGAGCAAATTTCAGTGTTTTTGATTTGATTACATTATTGAATAATTTTTATTATAATTGCATTGCTATTTGTTATAATTATTTATAGTTATTTATTATATTATAATTGATGATTTTGTGTTTCAAACTTTATCATACCCGGGATGTCTACTAGACTCTTGTTTGGTCAGGTTTAAGTAAGTTATTCCTAAGAATTACAAGCCTACAATATAAAACACCAAATTTCCATGCAAAATAATTGTACTGCTTTCAGCACCTAAAATCTGACAGAATCATACTGCCAGGGAGGCAAAAAAAAAACAAAAAAACGTTTTCAGTGCATATGATTTTGCGTACACTGAAAATAGTCAGAGGGCTAACATTTTATCTGAGCCTACTTTAAAGACAGCCTTAGTTAAAATAGCCAGGGACTGCTTAGTAACCAGATACTGTTAAGACAATGAACACTTTGGTGAGAAGTATGTAATGTTCAATATAGTATATATCGTGCAGGAGTGCAGTGAGTACTGTGCGATGTGGCATAGTGTATATCGATGCAGTGCAATGTACAGATGTAAATACAGTATAACACAGCACAATATATGCATGTAAGTGCAAAGTGTATGGCGGTGGGTAGTATGTACAGGAGAGGAGTGTGTAGTGTATGGCGGTAGGTAGTATGTACAGGAGAGGAGTGCAGAGTGTATGGCGGTGGGTAGTATGTGCAGGAGAGGAGTGCAGAGTGTATGGCGGTGGGTAGTATGTACAGGAGAGGAGTGCGGAGTATATGACGGTGGGTAGTTTGTGCAGGAGAGGAGTGCGGAGTGTATGGCGGTGGGTAGAATGTGCAGGAGAGGAGTGCGGAGTGTATGGCGGTGGGTAGTATGTACAGGAGAGGAGTGTGTAGTGTATGGCGGTGGGTAGTATGTACAGGAGAGGAGTGCAGAGTGTATGGCGGTGGGTAGTATGTGCAGGAGAGGAGTGCGGAGTGTATGGCGGTGGGTAGTATGTACAGGAGAGGAGTACGGAGTATATGACGGTGGGTAGTTTGTGCAGGAGAGGAGTGCGGAGTGTATGGCGGTGGGTAGTTTGTGCAGGAGAGGAGTGCGGAGTGTATGGCGGTGGGTAGTATGTGCAGGTGAGGAGTGTGGAGTGTATGGAGGTGGGTAGTATGTACAGAAGATGAGTGCAGAGTGTATGGTGGTGGGTAGTATGTACAGGAGAGGAGTGTGAAGTGTATGGCGGTGGGTAGAGTATGTGTAGGAGAGGAGTGCGGAGTGTATGGCGGTGGGTAGTATGTGCAGGAGAGGAGTGCAGAGTGTATGGCGGTGGGTAGTTTGTAAAGGAGAGAGGTGTGGAGTGTATGGGGGTGGGTAGTATGTGTAAGAGAGGAGTGCGGAGTGTATGGCGGTGGGTAGCATGTACAGGAGAGGAGTGCGGAGTATATGGCAGTGGGAAGTATGTACAGGAGAGGAGTGTGAAGTGTATGGCGGTGGGTAGTATGTGCAGGAGAGGAGTGCGGAGTGTATGGCGGTGGGTAGTTTGTACAGGAGAGAGGTGTGGAGTGTATGGGGGTGGGTAGTATGTGTAAGAGAGGAGTGCAGAGTGTATGGCGGTGGGTAGTTTGTACAGGAGAGAGGTGTGGAGTGTATGGGGGTGGGTAGTATGTGTAAGAGAGGAGTGCGGAGTGTATGGCGGTGGGTAGCATGTACAGGAGAGGAGTGCGGAGTATATGGCAGTGGGAAGTATGTACAGGAGAGGAGTGTGAAGTGTATGGCGGTGGGTAGTATGTACAGGAGAAGATTGTATCTTTTTACAGGCAGTGCTGGAGAACATTGAGCAAGGGCGCTGGTGCGAGTCGGAGGGAGGAGACAACATAGTGGCTCTGTATTAAGCGGCGCTGATGTTTGCTTAGCGGCGCTTTGGCGCGGCTGCAGAGGGAAGCAGTGCTTTCAGGCTTCATTAGCTCTGTATTGAAGGTGGTCAGTGGGGGAGAGAGAGTGCACAGCAGTGAGCCGCAGCCGTAAGGATTGCACTGAAGGGGAGGGAGAGAGCGCTCAGCTGTAAAGCCGTAATTCTTCAGAAATCATTGGCGCGGCATTAAAATATCCCAGGGGGGGGGATGTTGGCGTGGACAGGAGGTATGAACCCCCCTCACTAAGTTTCCACACTGGCTGGGACAGGAGGCAGGCTGCGGTGTGCGGGTTTCAGGAGGAAAGAAACCCGGGCACAAGTGTCAAGACCCGTACTGTCTGGGTCATTCCCGTACAGGTGGCAACCCTAGGTGTTACCTACATTTCTGCTCCAGCAGTCTGGTTACCTGGTGGCCCTCATTCTATATATGTATCATGTACAGTTAGAAAAAGGAATTGGTGGGGGCGGGGTGGTTGTTTTCTTTAAGGGGAACCATGTTAGGGCAAAGCCACAGGAATATTATCTTTTGCTTCCTGGGTTGTGGGAGCCTTGTATGCTTTCACCTGCAGCATCCCTGCCTTTCATTTAAGTGGTTCTACAGGCAGAAAGTTTTTTACCCTAATGCATTCTCTGCATTAAAGTAAAAAACCTTCTGCATGCAGATCCTCCCTCCAGCCTCCCTTATATTTACCTGAGCCCAGTCTCGATCTAGTACTGTGCAAGAGCGCAGAGGCTCTCTCGGCTCACTTCCTCCTAACTGATGTAAGGGAACAGTATGTAAAGCGCTGCGGAAATTGGCACTATATATAGTAAATACAGAGAACAAATTGCAAGTATCCGTTTAAATGCAAAACGTTTTAAATAGCAGAGTCACAAATCTTTTGCTAAATTCGATGAATCCTGCCTTGCAATAGATGGGTATCTGGGACTGTGAGTTACATGTCTAATATTTCACTGTCGGTCTAGAACAGGGGTCTACAAACTTTCTAGAGAAAGGGCCACTTTACTGTCCTTCAGACTTTAGGGGGACCGGACTTATGCCCCATTGTTGGTGTTAGGGACAGAAATTATGCCCCATTGTTGGTGTTAGGGACAGAAATTATGCCCCATTGTTGGTGTTAGGGGCAGAAATTATGCCCCATTGTTGGTATTAGGGGCAGAAATTATGCCCCATTGTTGGTATTAGGGGCAGGAATTATGCCCCATTGTTGGTATTAGGGGCAGGAATTATGCCCCATTGTTGGTATTAGGGGCAGGAATTATGCCCCATTGTTGGTATTAGGGGCAGGAATTATGCCCCATTGTTGGTATTAGGGGCAGGAATTATGCCCCATTGTTGGTATTAGGGGCAGGAATTATGCCCCATTGTTGGTATTAGGGGCAGGAATTATGCCCCATCGTTGGTGTTAGGGGCAGAAATTACGCCCCATTGTTGGTATTAGGGGCAGGAATTATGCCCCATCATTGGTGTTAGGAGCAGAAATTACGCCCCATTGTTGGTGTTAGGGGCAGGAATTTTTTCCCATTGTTGGTTTCTGTGGAAGGAATAGTGCCCCATTGTTGGTGTTAGGGGCAGGAAATATGCCCTGTTGTTGGTGTCTGTGGAAGTATTAGTCCCCGATTGTTGTTGTCAGTGGAAGGAATTATGCCCCATTGTGGGTGTCTGTGGAAGGAATAGTGCCCCATTGTGAGTGTCTGTGGAAGGAATAGTGCCCCATTGTGGGTGTCTGTGGAAGGAATGATGCCCCATTGTTGGTGTCTGTGGAAGGAATAGTGCCCCATTGTTGGTGTCTGTGGAAGAAATGATGCCCCATTGTTGGTGTCTGTGGAAGGAATAGTGAGTGCCCCATTGTTTGGTGTCAGTGGAAGGAATTATGCCCCATTGTAGGTGTTAGTGGAAGGAATTATGCCCCATTGTTGGTGTTAGGGGCAGGAATTATGCCCCATTGTTGGTGTTAGGGGCAGGAATTATGCCCCATTGTTGGTGTCTGTGGAAGGAATTATGCCCCATTGTTGGTGTCTGTGGAAGGAATTATGCCCCATTGTTGGTGTCTGTGGAAGGAATTATGCCCCATTGTTGGTGTTAGGGGCAGGAATTATGCCCCATTGTAGGTGTTAGTGGAAGGAATTATGCCCCATTGTTGGTGTCTGTGGAAGGAATTATGCCCCAATGTTGGTGTTAGGGGCAGGAATTATGCCCCATTGTAGGTGTCTGTGGAAGGAATTATGCCCCATTGTTGGTGTCTGAGGAAGGAATTATGCCCCATTGTTGGTGTCAGTGGAAGGATTTATGCCCTTTTGTTGGTGTCAGTGGCATTGGCCGGATAAAGGCAAGCAAAGGACTGCATCCGGCCCCAGGGCCGCAGTTTGGAGACCACTGATCTGGAACGATCTCCCCTGGTAAGTGTGTGTACCTACCACAGAAAGCTTTTTATAATGTGCACAGAGTTTGACTATGATGGAGTCCTTGATGCACACAGTGGTGTGAATAGGAGAGCTGACCATAGTATAGGGGGGGAGGGGGGGGGGGACATAATGTGGTCCCTGAACATGTCTTGTAATAAAAAAATAAATAAAATAAAGAAGGGGAGTGACAGCATGGACATGGTAATGAGGGGCAGATGGAGCTGATGTTGTTGTCCTGGAAACTCAGGGCTAAATCTGGGCAGCGTTGTGCCATGAGAGCCAAGAGGACTTGTAATGACAGTTATCAGACAATCAGCAGGATGTGCTGGGATTACAATACAAACCAAATACTTCATATGATTTTCTGGGCTTTGGGGGAGCAAGTGAAAAGGTTCCTCTAAAATGCATACCGGCGGCCCATCTGTTTACTACATTGTATAGGGGACACTGCGAGGCTGGGTTCAAGCACTGTCAACCAACAATTGGATTTCCTATTTATTTTTTTGTACTTTAGCGTAGCAGGACCTCTTTTTTTATATATATAAATAATCAGCATCTGGCAATTATTTTTTATTATGATTTTATGCTTTTAACTTGCTTTTATTGTTAAAAGCAACGTACAGATTTGGTAAAACCACACACGCCATTTTTTTTATTTTTTTGGCTCAAGCAACATTCCAGCGTTCCTTTGAGAGAACACTGGTCCAGAGGACGGTGATATAAAACCCCCAGAGGGACGGTGATATAAAACCCCCAGAGGGACGGTAATATAAAACCCCCAGAGGGACGGTGATATAAAACCCCCAGAGGGACGGTGATATAAAACCCCCAGAGGACGGTGATATAAAACCCCCAGAGGGACGGTGATATAAAACCCCCAGAGGGACGGTGATATAAAACCCCCAGAGGACGGTGATATAAAACCCCCAGAGGGACGGTGATATAAAACCCCCAGAGGGACGGTGATATAAAACCCCCAGAGGGACGGTGATATAAAACCCCCAGAGGGACGGTGATATAAAACCCCCAGAGGGACGGTGATATAAAACCCCCAGAGGGACGGTGATATAAAACCCCCAGAGGGACGGTGATATAAAACCCCCAGAGGACGGTGATATAGAACCCCCAGAGGAACGGTGATATAAAACCCCCAGAAGGACGGTGATATAGAACCCCCAGAGGGACGGTGATATAAAACCCCCAGAGGGACGGTGATATAGAACCCCCAGAGGGACTGTGATATAAAACCCCCAGAGGGACGGTGATATAGAACCCCCAGAGGGACGGTGATATAGAACCCCCAGAGGGACTGTGATATAAAACCCCCAGAGGGACGGTGATATAAAACCCCCAGAGGGACGGTGATATAGAACCCCCAGAGGGACGGCGATATAAAACCCCCAGAGGGACGGTGATATAGAACCCCCAGAGGGACTGTGATATAAAACCCCCAGAGGGACGGTGATATAAAACCCCCAGAGGACGGTGATATAGAACCCCCAGAGGGACGGTGATATAAAACCCCCAGAAGGACGGTGATATAGAACCCCCAGAGGGACGGTGATATAAAACCCCCAGAAGGACGGTGATATAGAACCCCCAGAGGGACGGTGATAAAAAAATCCCCAGAGGGACGGTGATATAAAACCCCCAGAGGACGGTGATATAGAACCCCCAGAAGGACGGTGATATAGAACCCCCAGAGGGACGGTGATATAAAACCCCCAGAGGGACGGTGATATAAAACCCCCAGAAGGACGGTGATATAGAACCCCCAGAGGGACGGTGATATAAAACCCCCAGAGGGACGGTGATATAAAACCCCCAGAGGGACGGTGATATAAAACCCCCAGAGGGACGGTGATATAAAATCCCCAGAGGGACGGTGATATAAAACCCCCAGAGGGACGGTGATATAAAACCCCCAGAGGGACGGTGATATAAAACCCTCCAGAGGACGGTGATATAGAACCCCCAGAGGGACGGTGATATAGAACCCCCAGAGGGACGGTGATATAAAACCCCCAGAGGGACGGTGATATAAAACCCCCAGAGGGACGGTGATATAAAACCCCCAGAGGGACGGTAATATAAAACCCCCAGAGGGACGGTGATATAAAACCCCCAGAGGGACGGTGATATAAAACCCCCAGAGGGACGGTGATATAAAACCCCCAGAGGACGGTGATATAGAACCCCCAGAGGGACGGTGATATAAAACCCCCAGAGGGACGGTGATATAAAACCCCCAGAGGGATGGTGATATAAAACCCCCAGAGGGACGGTAATATAAAACCCCCAGAGGGACGGTGATATAAAACCCCCAGAGGGACGGTGATATAAAACCCCCAGAGGGACGGTGATATAAAACCCCCAGAGGACGGTGATATAGAACCCCCAGAGGGACGGTGATATAAAACCCCCAGAGGACGGTGATATAGAACCCCCAGAGGGACGGTGATATAAAACCCCCAGAGGGACGGTGATATAAAACCCCCAGAGGGACGGTGATATAGAACCCCCAGAGGGACGGTGATATAAAACCCCCAGAGGGACGGTGATATAAAACCCCCAGAGGGACGGTGATATAAAACCCCCACAGGGACGGTGATATAGAACCCCCAGAGGGACTGCCACTAATTCAGCCTTAGGAGGAGGGGAAAATTCTCTTGTGACCCCAGAAATGGCAGTCAGCTATATTCCATGGATCAATCATCCCAGTAATGTCGCTTACTAATTATAGCTATGGATACTGTTCTTTTTAAGTGAGGCAGCCATCTATTCAATGGAAGGAGCAAGGTCTGCTTTATATACTCCCTTGACTTAAAAAAAAAAAAAAAAAAAAAAAAAACACACATAGGCTTCATGCCCACGGACGTTTTTACAGCCGCGTTTGAGCGTTTTTTACAGCTTAAAAACGCCTGTCCATGTTAGTCTATAGCTTCATGCCCACCTAGGCGTTTTTAAACTGCAAATAGCATAGGCGTTTTTAAGCTGTAAAAAAAACCCAGGACCAGTGCGTTCCTTCGTGTCGGCGTTAGGCATAAAAAAACGTGAAGCGTTAAAAACGCACAAAAACGCAGTGATTGCGTTTTTGAGCTCCGGCATTTTTTTATTTTTTTTTAAAAAAAAATACGGTCGAAAAATGTATACAATAACATGGACAGGCGTTTTTAAGCTGTAAAAAACGCGGCTGTAAAAACGTCCGTGGGCATGAGGCCAAAGTGTGTGTATGTTTCGGTTTTTGGCAGTGGTTATATTGTTTCTAACCTGTGCGGTTTATTAGGTTCTCTTTATTTATTACAGGTACTTATATAGCGCCGTCAATTTTATACAGCGCTTTACACATATTTTATCATACAATCATATCTTTAGATTTTACAGTAAAGTAAGTTTGTAATTATTATTTTTTTTTACGTTTTTTTTTTAGATAGAAATGTAATTGTGATCAGCATAATGTACGGTAATTCTTTTTTAACTATTTAAAAAAATATTTCTTGTACAGTTTGTAGTTATTATTATTATTATTATTTAGGTACTTATATAGCGTCGTCAATTTACGTAGCACTTTACATATACATTGTACATTCACATCAGTCCCTAGGAGCTTACAATCTAAGGTTCCTAACTCACATTCTTATACTAGGGCCAATTTAGACAGAAGCCAATTAACCTACCAGCATGTCTTTGGAGTTATAAGCAGGGTGGATAAAAATCAATGTTTTTTTTTTTTTTTTTTTTTTTTTTATAAAAATCAAAAAAATCTGATTTTTATTTTATTTAAATCGTTTCTTTTATTTTTATTTTTTTTATTAAAATTATTTTAATAAAATGCTTTTGGAGTAAAAATCTATCTAAAGATCATTTTCTATTTAAGATAAATTAATAATGAATTTTTTTTCAGCATGAAATGGAGCTTAGTTATGTAGCATGAGGCTGTATATTCTGCAATATTTACATTTTTGGTAAACTCATTCAATGAATCCAAGCTCTGCAAGCTGAGATAACATGCACTGCATTGAGGCATTCACACAATTTCACAGTAACCATGAGATAAAACAAAGTTCAGGAATTTTCCTTTATCCCATTGTTTTGCAAATCTATGTACACTACAAACTGTATGATTGAATGGGTTCTGATATCGCTGTTTTACTAACCTGACAGCTTATTATTCTAAATAGGAAACCTTCATTTTGTTTGAAAATATTAAAGATTCTAATTACCAGAAAGAATAAGTCCTTACAGTTAAAGAGCACCTGTCATTTCAGATTTATCATGGCAGCGCCTGTTAGCGGCATCCACTCACCTGCTGCCGCCACGTCCCTCACCTTGTTGTGTCACTGCTGCCATCACCAGCCGTCCCATTAAAGTGAATGGGACTGTTGGCGAGTCAACAGCGGGTCAGAGGACGAGCCGCTGCGGGACAGAGATGACAGTTGCTCTTTAAAAATGATGATTCAAATCAAGACTTTTTACTAGTGATTTAAATCGACTTGATTTAATCATTTGCCGACCAGCCGCCGCAGTTTTACGGCTGGGCGAAACAACGTAATGTTACGTCGCTTCGCCCTGTGGCCACTAGGAGCACACGCACGCGCCCGCTGCTCACCCGCGGAGCCGATGCGAGTGCCCGGTGGGTGCGATGACCGCCAGGCACCTGCGATCGCTCGTGACACAGCAAGAACCGGGATCTGTGTGTGTAAACACACAGATCCCAGTTCTATTAGGGGATAAATGACTGATCGTGTGTTCATACAAAGTATGAACAGCGATCTGTCATCTCCCCTAGTAAGTCCCATCCCCCCTACAGTTAGAACACAGAGAGGGAACACAGTTAACCCCTTGATCGCCCCCTATTGTTAACCCCTTCCCTGCCAGTGACATTTTTGCAGTAATCAGTGCATTTTTATATGCATTTTATATGTCAATGGTCCCAAAAATGTGTCAAAAGTGTCCAATGTGTCCGCCATATTGTCGCAGTCCCGATAAATATCGCTGATCGACTCCATTACTAGTGAAAAAAGAAATAATAATAAAAATGCCATAATTCTATCCCCTATTTTGTAGACGCTATAACTTTTGCGCAAACCAATCAATATGCGCTTTTTGCGTAGTAGAGACGGAAGAGGGGGGAGATCATGGGGGCCAGGGGTAAGGGGTATGCGATTTTTTTTTTTTTTTTTTTTTTTAATTAATTAATTTTTTATTATTATTCTTCTTTTTCTCCTTTTTTTTTTTTTTCTCTTTTTTTTATTCCTCTCAATGCGGGCTTGGGTTGTATGTTGTATTTGGTGTTTTTGTTGTTTGAATGTAAAAAATAACGAAAAAGATGATTTGATTTAAAAAAAATATATACGCTTATTGCGATTTTTTTTTTTTTTTAACCAAAAATATGTAGAAAAATACATATCGGCCTAAACTGAGGAAAGAATTCGTTTTTTTGAAAAAAAAATTGGGATATTTATTATAGCAAAAAGTTAAAGATATTGTATTTTTTTTTCAAAAATGTCGCTGTTTTTTTTGTTTATAGTGCAAAAAAAACCAAAACAAAGTAGAGGTGATCAAATACCACCAAAAGAAAGCTCTATTTGTGGGGGGGAAAAAAGGACGCAAATTTTGTTTGGGTACAACGTCGCACGACCGCGCAATTGTCAGTTAAAGCGACTCAGTGCGAAATTGTAAAAAGTGCTCTGGTCAGGAAGGGGGTAAAATCTTCCGGGGTTGAAGCGGTTAAATCAAATCCACCCTGGTTATAAATGAAGGAACCTTGTTTGCTTGCTATACTTCTCTTAAAAAGAAATATTTAATACGGGGAACTTCCATGACTTTTATTCTGAAATGCATATTGGCATTCTTCCCAACTTTCTGAGATGGGAATGAGGGACGCCTATCAGCAAAAGTATGCAGGCATAGGACACACCCTCTGCCACGCCCCCTTAAAGGAGAATTGTATAAGAAAACAAGATTGGTTAAACCCACGAGTGTTTTTTTTTTTTACCACCACTATTCCTTTGTATTGGCTTTTAGAATTTAGAATTTACAAATGCAGCAATTTGGAAATCAGATGAAGTGTTTAGTGCTGGGAAACACTTTTCGATAGATAAAAAGTGCATTTTATATACAACTATCTATCTATCTATCTATCTATCTATCTATCTATCTATCTATCTATCTATCTGTATCTATCTATCTATCTGTATCTATCTATCTGTATCTATCTATCTATCTATCTCTCTATCTATCTATCTGTATCTATCTATCTATCTCTCTATCTATCTATCTGTATCTATCTATCTATCTATCTCTATCTGTATCTATCTATCTATCTGTATCTATCTATCTATCTCTCTATCTATCTATCTGTATCTATCTATCTATCTATCTATCTCTATCTGTATCTATCTATCTATCTATCTGTATCTATCTATCTATCTATCTGTATCTATCTATCTATCTATCTATCTATCTATCTATCTATCTATCTATCTGTATCTATCTATCTGTATCTATCTATCTGTATCTATCTATCTATCTGTATCTATCTATCTGTATCTATCTATCTATCTATCTATCTATCTATCTATCTATCTATCTATCTATCTATCTATCTATCTATCTGTATCTATCTATCTCTATCTGTATCTATCTATCTGTATCTATCTATCTATCTATCTATCTATCTATCTATCTATCTATCTATCTATCTATCTGTATCTATCTATCTATCTATCTCTATCTGTATCTATCTATCTGTATCTATCTATCTATCTATCTCTATCTGTATCTATCTATCTGTATCTATCTATCTATCTATCTATCTATCTATCTATCTATCTATCTGTATCTATCTATCTGTATCTATCTATCTATCTATCTATCTATCTATCTATCTGTATCTATCTATCTGTATCTATCTATCTATCTATCTATCTATCTATCTATCTATCTATCTATCTATCTGTATCTATCTATCTGTATCTATCTATCTATCTATCTATCTATCTATCTATCTATCTATCTATCTATCTATCTATCTATCTATCTATCTGTATCTATCTATCTGTATCTATCTATCTATCTATCTATCTGTATCTATCTATCTGTATCTATCTATCTGTATCTATCTATCTATCTATCTATCTATCTATCTATCTATCTATCTATCTATCTATCTATCTATCTATCTATCTATCTGTATCTATCTATCTGTATCTATCTATCTATCAAACCAAAATGAGGGACAAATGAGGAGGAAAGAGGGACATTTCTCCAAATCAGGGATAGTCCCTCGAAATCAGGGACAGTTGGGAGCTATGTAATGGGCTTTCTAAAAAGAAAGCCCAGCACTACCTTTTCACTTACGTATTGCCTCATGCTAGAATTCCCTGGGGTCCTAAGGCTCCATGTACACAGAAGTTCAAAAACGGTCGTTTTGGACGCCAGATTTCTGGCAGAAAAAGCAGCTTTAAAATATAGCTTTTATCAGCGTTTTTTACTAGCGTTTATTAGCGTTTTTCAGTGTAGCGTTTTTTTTTTTTTTTTTTTTTCAATGGATCAAAAAACGCTAAAAAACGCTGGTGCCCAGCGTTTGAGCGTTTATGAGCTTTTATTAGCGTTTTTCAGCGTTTTGCATTTTTTCCAGCCAAAAAACGTCACTTTGAACGTTCAGAAAAAAGCCCATTAACTCCACTGCTCATTAACGCTAAAAAACGCTATGTGTACATGAACACATAGGCTAACATAGAGTGCAGTTAATGGGCTTTTTAAAAAAACGCCAAAACGCCAATAAACTGCAGTTTATCAGCTTCAGTGTACATGGAGCCTAAAGCCCTGTACACACGATCGGTTTTACCGATGAAAACCGTCCGATGGATTGTTTTCATCAGACAAACCGATCGTGTATGCGACTCATCTGTCTTTTTTCCATCGGTTTTAAAAAATAGAACTTGTTTTAAAATTTTCCGATGGATCAAAAAACGATAAATTCCGATCGTCTATGGTCAAGTCCATCGGATAAAAAACCCATGCATGCTCAGAATCAAGTCGACGCATGCTCAGAAGCATTGAACTTCATTTTTCTCGGCTCATCGGAGTGTTTTACGTCACCGCGTTTGGAACGGTCGGTTTTTTGACTGATGGTGTGTGGGCAAGACTGATGAAGTCAGCTTCATCGGTTTTCCGATGGAAAAATCCATCGGTTTAAAAACCATAGGAAATCCGATCGTGTGTACAGGGCTTTAGGGCTCTTTCACACGGGATGGATCAGTCATGATCCGCCCCGCGAAGCTCCGCTTGCTCAGCGGGGATCGCTCAGTTGATCCCCGCTGAGCCGGCGGATGACTGGGCGGTCCCCGCACACTGTGCAGGGACCGCCCTGTCAGAGCGCCGCTCTCCCCTATGGGGAATCGGATGAATACGGACCATCTGTCCGTGTTCATCCGATCCGCTCCGCCGACGGAAGGAAAAATAGGGTTTTCCTCCGTCACACTTTGGCGAAGCGGATGTCAGCGGACATGTCATCCGTGGCTCCATAGGGCTACATGGAGCGTCCGTCCAGGTCCGCCTAAAAAACTGACAGGCGGACCTGAACGGACCCTCTGTGTGAAAGGGGCCTTAGAAGTAATGCTTTACTGGTGCAGCTGTGCATAGAAACCAAACAGCTTCCAGGTTTATTGTCAAAGATCGAACAAGCTGAAGTTTAAAGCTGATTGGCTACCGTGTTACAGCTGCACCAGATTCTGAGAGCTCAAATCTCCCCATAATGTATCAGCAGCCTGGATGGGATTCAGACATTCTCGCTTCCAGACCAGGGCTAAAAAGATGCACATTTTCTTGAACACAATTATGAACACTTTAAACTTACCACTTGCAGAAGGTGGCATACTATTCACACTTAGTATGAGTACTTGGGGAGATTTAAAGGCATTTTTTGAGACTGATGGGATTCTTCATCTCTTGAGCATTGCTAAAGTGGAGTTCCACCCTAAAAAAAAAAATTACGACAAAATCCTGCAAAAAAAATAGAAAAAAAAAAACAATTGAAAAAAAAAAAATTTTTTTACCTACCAGAAATTGCGGTTGCTATGTGGATGTTCCTAATCTGCCTCTTACTAGTCCTCGGCAGGTCTTCTTCCTCTTCCTCCTCGCGGTGTCTTCTGGTGAATGGGGCGCGCTGCCTCCTGGGACCTGTGTGTATCCCAGAGAGCAGCCGCCCCATTCACAAAGCGCCGAGAGAAAACGGGCAGTAGGAATCGGGCAGTGAAGCTGCAAGGCTCCACTGCCTGTTTCCCTTAGTGAGGATGGCGGCGCCGGGAACTTCCAGGATCGAGGGGTCGGCCTCGGGGGGCCAACATCGCAGGCGCCTAGGACAGGTAAGTGTCCTTATTAAAAGTCAGCAGCTACAGTGTTTGTAGCTGCTGACTTAAAAAAAAAAAATTGCGGGTGGAATCCCGCTTTAAGCTTCGGGAATCGTGAATCAAAAGCCTCAGATGTGAATGGAGGCATCCTGCTGTGCTGTGAATAGCCTGTTTGATTCCATCTTCAGCTATTGAGGTCTGTTCATGACATACACACCTAAATGGAAAGCTCATGCCCCACAGTTATAACCATCTGTACCACTGGCCTCACCGGGCCCTATTAGATTGTAAGCTCTTATGAGCAGGACTCTCCTAACCCTCTTGTATTTTATTGTATTGTAACTGTACTGTCTCCCATTAGATTGTAAAGCGATGTGCAAACTGTTGGCGATATACAGTATATATATATATATATATATATATATATCCTGTATTATAATAATAATGATAGAAGAGGGATGCCAAGTAGCAGTTAGTCACCTACAACTGGTCTCGTTCTCCAATGTTTTTCCAGTAGAATGCAGTAGCTAAATGAAATCATTCAGAGACCGGGGAGGAGGGACACATGCCCTTCAATACTCCGGCAGATTCCCATATGGATTTCTAGTTAGAGGCAATCAGAAAGTGAAAGGCAGTACTCTGCTTTCTGTTTAGAAAGCCCAGTATGGTCTGTTAGGCTACTTTTACACTGAAGAGCTGGATGCGCTGGCGGTATAGTGGCGCTATTTTTAGCGCCGCTATACCGTCGGTTTTGCCACGCTTTGCGGGCGCTAGCGGGGTGATTTTAACCCCTGCTAGCGGCCGAAAAAGGGTTAAAAATGCCCGCAATAATGCCCCTTCGCGGCGTTTTGTGGGCGCTACCCCATTGATTTCAATGGGCAGGGGCGCTATAGGAGCGGTATTTTTACGCCTTAAAGATGTGGCTTGCAGGAGGTTTTTTTTTACCCTCCTGCCAGCGCACCACTCCAGTGTCAAAGCCCTCAGGATACAAAGTAGCGGCTTTTTCAGGACGCTTTGCAGGCGCTATTTTTAGCGCAATAGCGCCTGCAAAGTGCCTCAGTGTGAAAGGGGCCATAACTAAAGGCAAACATTTTTATTGCTGTCTGTGTCCCCGTTAGGGAGATTCACCCTCTCTAGTTGTCCTGTTTATTATCATCATTGAAAGTGAAATTAAAATAAAATCCCAAATTTTGGGTTGTCCCCAGAAAAGTAATAGAGGGCAAATCTTCCAATGGGGACACTAGTTCTGGTGAGTTGGGGGGTCCCCAAGGAATCCTCTTAATTTGCAGGAATTTCCTCTCACTTCCTGTTTGGCTATGGGACAGGAAGTGAAGGGAAATCTCTGCAATGGGATAAAGATGGTGAAAAAAAAATCTGACAGAGGTTATAACCCTTCCTTACTCCGTCTAAAATGAAAAAAAAAAATTTTTTGCCTATAGTTCTACTTTAACCGCTTAAGGACCAGCCGCCACAGTTATACTGCGGCAATGTGGCTCGATCCCGCAAATCGCCGTAGGTGTACGTCGCTTGTACATGGCTATTTGTGGGCGCGTGCCCACTGGCCAGCGGGGGAGCCAATCAGCGGGTCCGGCTGACTCAATGTCTGCCCCCCACCCGCGATCGTTCTCCGCAGTGACAGAACGGGGATCTGCCTGTGTAAACAAGGCATATCTCCGTTCTGACAGGGGAGATAACAGATCCTGTCTTTCTGCTATGCAGGAAGATGGATCTGTGTGTTTCTCCAGTCATACAGTCCCCCATACAGTTAGAACACACAGTGAGGGAACACATTTAACCCCTTGATCACCCCTGATGTTAACCCCTTCCCTGCCAGTGTCATTAGTACAATGTCAGTGCATATTTTTAGCACTGATTACTGTAATAATGTCACTGGTTCCCAAAAAAGTGTAAAAAATTTCAGTTCGGTGTCCGATTTGTCCACCGCAATGTCGCAGTCCCGCTTAAAATCACTGATCCCCGCCATTACTAGTAAAAAAAAATTATAAATTAATTAAAATGCCATAAATCTATCCCCTTTTTTGTAGACGCTATAAGTTTTGCGCAAACCAATCAATAAAAACTTATTGTGATTTTTATTTTACCAAACATTTGTAGAAGAATACATATTGGCCTAAACTGATGAAGAATTTTTTTTTTCTTTACATTTTTTGGGGGATACTTATTACAAGAAGTAAAAAATATATATTTTTTTAAAAAATTTCGCTCTTTTTTTTTGTTTATAGCGCAAAAAATAAAAACCAGCAGAGATGAGCAAATACCACCAAAAGAAAGCTCTATTTGTAGGAATATAAAGGACGTCAATTTTCTTTGGGTACAACGTCGCACGACTGCGCAATTGTCAGTTAAAGCGACGCAGTGCCGTATCGCAAAAAATGGCCCGGTCATTAAGGGGGAAAATCTTCCGGGGCTGAAGTGGTTAAAGGTTTATTTTATAAGATAAAGATTTATGCAAAAAATATTGGCGGCACGCCCCCAGAAAATCATTGGAAAGTAGAAAGCGTTTTTTTTTTTTTTTCTAAGATTTGGAAATAGACTCAAAAATGTTTAAAGCTATGATTTAGAATAAAGAAATACCATATATTGCTTTTTTTTTATTGATTATCAGATCCTGACACAGGAAGTAAATTTGATACTAAAGAGAGCTGGAAATGTGAGCTCTGTCTGACAGAGCTGGATCTGCACTCCAGGAACCATTGCTAATATAGAAAGTATTTACAATTCTGGATTGGCGCTCTAGTTAAAGGGACTGTCCACCGCAACCTTAAAGCGGTAATAAACCCAAAAGCAAACATTTATTATACTGCAGCTTACCAATTCTAATGCCGCGTACACACGACCGTTTTTAATGACGAGAAAAAGAATTTTTTTTTAAATGGTCATTAAAAATGATCATGTGTGGGCTTTCCAGCATTTTTCCCGACGAGAAAAACGCTGAGAATCACGACGAGAAAAATTGGAACATGCTCTAATTTTTCACGTTGTTTTTTACATCGTCGTTTTTCTCGTCATGAAAAACGGCCGTGTGTATGCTTTAACGACGTGAAAAAAAATGCGCATGCTCAGAATCAAGTATGAGACGGGAGCGCTCGTTCTGGTAAAACTAGCGTTCGTAATGGAGATAGCACATTCGTCACGCTGTAACGGACTGAAAAGCACGAGGCTGAATCGTCTCTCAAACTTTACTAACATGAAGGGTGGCGCCATCCGAATAGAACTTCCCCTTTATAGTGCCGTCGTACGTGTTGTACGTCACCGCGCTTTACTCAAACATTTTTTTCCACGATAGTGTGTAGGCAAGGCAGGCTTGAGAGGAAACACGAAAAATCACGTCGAGAAAAATGACGTTTTTTTCAACGACATTAAAAAACGGTCGTGTGTACGCGGCATTAGATTTGATGGCTGCATTCATTTTCCTTTTTAGGCTTTCTTTCCTTTTCTTTCCTTTAGTTTCACCTGGTGATAATATAATATATAAAAAAAATTGTTTTGGGTTTAATACCGTTTTAACATTTCAGTTTTATGTAGAATTGGGGGAATTAACCCAATTGATGGCGTCTTATAGTCATAGGTGTGCACAGCCTACCGCATTAGGGTGTGCACCCAAAGCTCAAACACACATCATGCCTTTCTCTGCAGACTCAGCTACACTGGACAGTGAATAAATGGGAAGTTCTGTGCTGAGTGGCTTCCTGTTCATTCACAAACTGAACAATAGTGAACAGAGTTTACTTTGCTTCAGTTATGAATGGAGACAGTGAGCGAGTGAGTGCTCTGTGTTCATTTAGAAAAGGAAGGGGCCGTAAATGACATATTTACTGGCCCCTTCCCCCACTCTCCTTCCTGAAAAATCCCCCCGCAGTAGCCGGGGGAAAGAGGAGAGGAGGGAAGCCAGCAGCACTGCAGGGCGGGGGACCAACAGGTGGGGGGGGGGGCAATAGGGGGAACGGCACTGCACACTTAGTTATTAGGGTTTGCCCAGGCACACCTGGCACACACCCTGCGCACGTCTATGCTTATATTAGGCACTGTGGTGGTCAGGTCAGGCAAATTTTATCCACAGGGCTGCATACTTGGTTCCCTTTACTTATGTACTTTTCGGTTTTTAATAAATTTTTCTTAGGATGTATCTTTAGAGCCAAAACTTGTTTTGGATCTGGACCCATGCTTTCTTGCATTCCGAACATTCGTTTCTGGGCACATACTGCTCTAAGGCTCTGTTCACACCTGGGCTTTAAGATTCTGCCCACGACTTTAAAACGCTGTCAAATGACAAAAAAATCTAATTTCAGATGGCACCTAAAAAGGCGGTGTGATTCTCTGCAATCACGGCCAACCGCACCGCGTGAAGCTTGTCACCCCAAAAGGAGCAGGAGCTTCATTTGGGCAACAAGCTTCACACGATGCGGATTGCAGCGCAATTTATCACGCCACAATCGCGGCAAAACCGGACCGCGTTTTTAGGTGCCATTGAAATTAATGGCATCTGATATTCATATGGATGTTGTCACCAAGTCAGAAAGTGGTAGATAGTTGCCACATCCCTGGTATGTAGAAAGAAGGAAATACCCCTTGTGTGGGATTTTAACGGCAACGACACCACTAATATAGGATAAAAGAACGTTTTTTGATACGTATAAAATAGATCAATCACCCATGTGATGATCAGTTAAAATCAAGACAGAACAAAAACAAAAAGAACACATAGTGGATTCATTGCAAGCATACAAAAATGTATTGGGATAGTATTACTCTCCAATGTCCGAAAAAACTCTTTGGTACCCGACGCGTTTCAGGTTCAAGCCCTTCGTCAGGAGTATTGGATATTGGAGAATATATATTCAAATATTTGTCAAAAGGTAAATATGAAAATGGTGCAATGTTCGGTGAGCTATACAAGCAGGAATCCCAAGGATCACTGCAGAAGATGGTGTCAATGGAGACCTCCTGACACTGCCCCCAGAGGCCAAAGACAGAGTATCTCAAGGAGGCCCCCCACACACTGGTTGGTCACAAATCAAGATTATATACGGGATACAACGGGATAAGCACAGCGGTCCTTCTTGGTCCTTTAAATACATGGTCAGCTGAAGCCTACACCCTCTTCCTGTGATCTCCCGTTGTGGGTCTTGTCTGTCAGGACGCCATCCTCCCTGGCATCTGAAATTCGTGTTGTGCAATTTGTCATTTGACAGAGTGTTTTGAAATCACCAGTAGAATTGCGCTCATTCTGCCCTCGATTCAAAACACCCAGGTGTGAACTGAGCCTAAACGTTAGCAGCCCCCAGTCTACCCGCCCAGCTCTGTCCACCTGTAGCAGCTTTCAGCCTTCCCCGGCTTTCGTCGTACCTAAATGTTGGAGCATCATATATTGGGGAAAACATCCTGTGCGCTCGGGTCCTTAGGCTGTATTCACAGTCCATATTCCCATCGCACATGTTCCTGGAATGAGCTCTTAAGGTATTGGGTGCTGTAGCGTCCGCCAGCTCGATACTGGAACCTGTGCGATAAGTAGATATTGGCAAGCACACAAGGATCATCAAGGACATGCCTGATGAAGGGGTCCTGCGTGGCTCCGAAACGTTGCACTACACCATGTTGTGATGTGATCTTGAATAAAAATCGTTTGGACGAAATCGATGATCCTTGGTTTGCAGGCAAATATCTACTTAGACTGTATTCACACCCAAGCAGAGCGATTTTCAGGCATTTTCAGGTTTTTATATTTAAAGCGGAGCTCCACCCTAAAGTGGAACCTCCGCTGTCCGGATTCCTCCCCCCCTCCGGTGCCACATTTGGCACCTTTCAGGGGGGAGGAGGGTGCAGATACCTGTCTAAGACAGGTATTTGCACCCACTTCCGGGAATCCACACTGCAGGTAGACTGAGGGTAGTGCGTCACTTCCCGCCCCCGCCCGTTGTGTTCTGTGAAACGCTCGGCTCCCAGGACACAGCGGGGACCAGTGAAAGACGCGCAGAGCTGCTCGCGCATGCGCAGTAATGAACCAGGAAGTGAAGCCGCAACGCTTCACTTCCTGATTCCCTCACCCATGATGGTGGTGGGGGCAGCCGAGAGACGAGCGATTGCTCGTCTTCTGCTGCTGACGTCGCTGGACTCCAGGACAGGTAAGTGTCCTAATATTAAAAGTCAGCAGCTACAGTATTTGTAGCTGCTGGCTTTTAATATATTTTTACGGCAGAGCTCCACTTTAACCTAGAGAGGTGTTTCTAACTGTGGGGGGAGGGGACTGACTGGGAGTAGAGAGAGATCGCTGTTCCCGGTTACTAGGAACAGCAGATCTCTCTCCACTTCCCTGACCGGACGGGGATCTGTCTGTTTACATGTTCTGGATCGCTGAGAAACGATCGTGGCCGAAGGCCACGCGCATCGGCTCCGGCTTTGCGCCGTGGGCACGCGCCCCCTATAGCTCTTAAAGTGGCCAACGTACACCTACGGTGGTTTGCGCAGCTGTGCCAACCTGCCGCAGTATAATGACAGTGGCTGGTCGGCAAGCAGTTAAGCCTGGGTTCACACTATTGCGGTGCGGGAACCGGCGCAATTCCAGTGCCGGTTACCGTATTGCATCTCCTTTGTAGGCAGTTCACACCGACCCTCTGCGAACCGCTGCAGATGTCAATACAAAGTTAACCACTTGCCGACCACTGCACGCCGATATACTGTACGTCGGCAGAATGTCAGCAGTGGGCAAATGGACGTACCTGTACGTCCCCTTATATAAGCCGCGCGCCCGCAGCACTCTGTGACCGTGCCCGCGGGCCCCGCAGACTCGATGTTCGCCGGCGGCCTGCGATCGTGTCACGGAGCTGCAGAACGGGGGGATGCCTGTGTAAACAAGGCATTTCTTTTTCGTACATCACGGGACACAGAGCGACTTAGTCATTACTAATGGGTTATATAGTTTACCTTCAGGTGTTGGCACTGGCCAATTCCAAACCGGAAGTACCCTCCCCTATATAAGCCCCTCCCACCCGGGAGCACCTCAGTTTTTTGCCAGTGTCTAAGGTGTTGGCCAAAGAGTAACATGTGTTTTCACTGGGCTTGCGTACAGGTTCTTTTGGGCCTTAGTAAGCTGTTCCGGATCCCACCAAAAAAAGCTTCATAGCTAAACGGTCGGTACCCGGGCCTTGCAGCAGAAGAGCAAGGTTTTGCCTGTAATGCTTCTCTTAGGAGGGCTGGACCCTGGGATCCAGAGCTCTGGTCATACCCACGACCAAGACGCTGTCTGTGCAGGGTGCTATACAGGTCCAGGGGAGTGGAATCCTTGGGAACCCGGTCCCTGAAGGTTTAATTACAATGCCTGCCGTGATAGGTGAAGTTTGGACTTTTGTGGACCAAACAAAGTCCTGCGGCGGGGATCAGGTAAGTGGGGGCCCTCAGGAACTTGGTTCTATTGGGGGACCCCCAAGCCTAATTTGTCTTTCTGTCTGTTACCTAACGGTATTCCCGCTAAATATCTGTGTTTGCCTATAACTACTGAAAATGTAAAATTTTAATAGTAGTCAAGAAAAAAAAAAAAAAAAAACAGGGACCGCGGTACCTGTGTTAAACCACTAGAGGCCGCTGTAGTCCATTTTTCTTGTAAATGTGGATCTTTGGTTTTCTCAACTCAAAAGATCCAGGCAGCTGGTAAGTTTCTCTGAGGGAATCCACTTCCTCTGCCCTGTTGCTGCGTTCATCCACCGCACAGGCCCTCCGGCAAAAAGGGCCCTGGCTCCTAGTCCTCTGTGGGTTTTCGAAAAGGGCGCCATTGGCGCACGGGCGCGCGCGCGGGCGCGTGCACGCGCCTCCTATGAAAAAAAAGGGGCGGGGCGGGTGGATGACGCTCGATGCGCGCCGCGGCGCTTCTGCGCATGTGCGGGCGTCCCAGCATGGTTAAAAGACACAGTACAAGTGTCAGCTGCATGCAAACAGAGCTAGCAACAAACAGTGGCACACAGAGGCGGTTGATGCAGGCATCCCCATAGAAAGGCACTTTAGTGGACACCAGCTGGTATATAGCAGCACCTGTGTTAGACTATTACCAGCAAAAATTGGTGTATGACGACGGGAATACCTCAGCTTTGTGCTTAAAGGATATGTCGTCCAGACGCTCCGGAAATAAATCTTCCAGGAAGCCAAAGGGGTCTCCATCGGGCTCTGAGGATATTGGGCATGCTTGCACTGCACCAATCTCCCCTGAGAATGCAGAGGTCAGTAGCCGTAGAAACCCCGCAGGAATGTCTGGTGCTGCGGCTGTCCCCAGTCCACCTGCTCCTGTATATATAACAGAGGAGGTTTTATCCTCAACTCTGGGAGGATTGGAAGAGAGATTAACAGCATTGATCGCTGCTTCCCTGTCACAGGAAAAGCGCGTCCGATCTCCGTCTCCTCCTTCAGAGTGCCTGTTAGTGGAGGAACAGCCCCACACAGAGATCGACCTACCTGAAGGGGATCAGGATGAGGTTGATTCACTTATAGAGGAATCAACAGTGGAAGAACCTTTCTCAGCTTCTCAGGCTGAAAGATTATGGGTTCAGTCTCTGACTAACATGGTCCGATCAGCATTTAAAATGCCTCTGGCGGAACCACCATCCACTACGGTTTCCTCGCTGGGGTCGCTAAAAGCTCCCCAGGCGGTCTGTTCCTTCCCAATCCACCCTTTATTAGAAGGGCTTATTTACCAGGATTGGGAGCATCCTGATAAAATATTTGCTCCCCCCAAGAGATTTCCGGTGATCTATCCCATGGAGGATAAGTTCATAAGAAAATGGAGGGTCCCTATAGTGGACGCAGCCATCTCTTCTGTTAACAAATCACTGACATGTCCAGTAGATAATGTTCCAATGTTCAAAGACCCAATAGATAAAAAATTGGAGTCTTTACTAAAATCTGCTTTCTCTACAGCAAGTAGGGTGACACAACCTGCGGTAGCAGCGATTGGAGTCTGCCAAGCAGTGAAAGATCAGTTGAAACAAGTCTTAAGGGACTTACCAGATCAGCAGGCTCATGCCCTAGCTGACCTGCCTAGAGCCTTGTGTTTTGCGGTGGACGCCATAAAGGATACAATCCAACAGGCCTCCCGCTTTACGCTGTCTATAGTACATATGCGTAGGCTTTTGTGGCTCAAAAACTGGTCTGCTGAAGCTCCCTGTAAAAGACTGCTGGTTAGCTTCCCATTTCATGGAGAACGCTTATTTGGAGAAGATCTGGACAAATATATCCAGAAAATTTCTGCCGGTAAAAGTTCACTCTTACCGGTTAAGAACAAGGGTAGAAGTCCTTCTTTTAAGAGGCCTACCTCTCCAGTCCCGGGCACATCGGCTGTGAAGCAGTTCCGACGGCCTCCGCGGTCAAATTCAGGGGGCAGAAATCAGGGACAATCACAGGGTAACAAGAAGCCCTGGATCAAGAGAGGTACAAAACCTCCCCCTAAGGCATGAAGTATTGCCCCCGCTCAATCGGGTGGGGGGAAGACTTCAGTTGTTCACAGAGACCTGGCGGGACACCATCAGAGACAGATGGGTGCTCTCCGCAGTAAGTCTGGGATACAAGCTGGAGTTAAAAGGCACTCCTCCTGCCCAATTTATGAGGTCAAACGTGCCAAGAGATCCCCAAAAGAGAGGATCCCTCCTTCTGGCACTAGAACAACTATTGCTCCAAGGGGTAATCATGAAGGTTCCCCTGGAAGAAAGCGGATTCGGGTTTTACTCGAACCTTTTCACAGTCCCCAAACCAAATGGGGACGTGAGGCCCATATTAAATCTAAAAGGGCTAAACAAGTTCCTAAATATCAGGACCTTTCGGATGGAGTCGATCCGATCAGTGGCCACCGCCCTACAAGGGCAGGAATGGCTAGCCTCGATCGACATAAGGGATGCTTATCTGCATATTCCCATCTTTCCGGCCCATCAGAAATTTCTACGCTTTGCAGTAGAAGGGCGCCATTTTCAGTTCAGAGCCTTACCTTTCGGTCTGGCCACAGCACCACGAGTGTTCACAAAAATTCTGGCCCCATTATTGGCCAATCTAAGAACACAGGGTGTAACGATAATGGCATATCTAGACGACCTGCTACTAATAGACCACTCAGTGGAAAAGCTGGAAGTAGCTATTCACAAGACAATCGAGTATCTGGAATATCACGGTTGGATTATCAACCGGGACAAGTCAGCTCTAAGACCAGTCAAAAGTCTGGAATACTTAGGGCTAAGGCTGGATTCAAATCAGAGAAAGATTTTCTTACCTCCAGAGAAGGTGTCGTCTTTAAGAAATTTGACCCACTTAGTGGGTACAAAAAGAAAACCATCCATACGTCTCTGCATGAGGCTGCTGGGAAAGATGGTGGCTTCATTCGAAGCGGTACCCTACGGTCAATTCCATTCAAGGAATTTGCAAAGGGCCATACTGTCAGCCTGGAACAAAAAAGTTCAGGCTTTAGACTTACCAATGTCCCTGTCCCCTTCCGTTCGCAAGAGCCTCCATTGGTGGTTGGTGCCCCAGAATCTGGAAAGAGGGAAACCCTTCAGTCCGGTTTCTTGGAAGGTGGTCACTACAGATGCCAGCCTCATCGGCTGGGGGGCAGTGCTGGAGCAATGGTCTCTCCAGGGCAGGTGGTCAGAAGCAGAAAAGGCCCTGCCCATCAATCTCTTAGAGATACGAGCAGCCCGGTATGCCCTAGTAGCATGGACATCCAAACTCCAGGGGTCCCCTGTCAGAATTCAATCAGACAATGCCACGGCAGTGGCATATATCAATCATCAGGGTGGCACCAAAAGTCGTGCAGCCCAGAAGGAAGCAAATTGCATCCTGGAGTGGGCAGAAAGATATGTCCCAGCCATATCTGCGGTTTTCATCCCAGGAGTGGAAAATTGGAGAGCGGACTTTCTAAGTCGCCAACAATTATGCCCGGGGGAATGGTCTCTTCACCCCGAGGTTTTCCAGGCAATATGCCAGCGGTGGGGAACACCGGATGTAGATCTGCTAGCATCCAGATTCAACGCAAAGGTGGACAGGTTTGTGTCTCGCACAAGGGATCCCCTAGCTTGCGGCTCGGATGCCCTAGTGTTCCCTTGGGATCGGTTCAAGCTGATATATGCATTCCCACCGCCACAATTGTTACCGCGATTACTCCGCAGAATCAGGGTAGAAAAGAAACCAGTGATTCTGGTGGCTCCAGCGTGGCCCCGAAGGGCATGGTACGCGGAGATGGTAAAAATGTCAGTGAGGAGTCCTTGGACCCTCCCACTTCGTCCGGACCTGCTTTCGCAGGGACCGATATACCACCCTTCCTTACCAGCCCTAGGTTTGACGGCCTGGCTATTGAAGCCCACATTCTGAAAAAGAGAGGGCTCTCTAATTCTGTGGTATCTACCATGATCAATGCCAGGAAACCGGTATCCAGGCGGATCTATTATAGGATCTGGAAAGCGTACATTACGTGGTGTGAGACCAAGAAATGGCATCCACGTAAGTACATGATAGGGAGGATTCTGGACTTCCTACAGTGGGCTGTAGATAGGAAACTGGCCTTGAGTACTATCAAGGGTCAGATTTCGGCCTTGTCAATATTTTTTCAAAGGCCCTTGGCTTCGCATTCACTAGTCAAAGCCTTTATACAAGGAGTGATGCGTATTAGCCCTCCGGTTAGTATTCCCATATGTCCTTGGGACTTAAACCTGGTTCTGTCGGTTCTACAGAAACAACCGTTTGAACCATTACAACACATTTCCTTGGTTCTTCTCACCAGGAAATTGGTTTTCTTAGTAGCCATTTGTTCGGCTAAAAGAGTGTCGGAATTAGCAGCTATGTCCTGTAAGGAGCCATATCTGGTTGTCCATAAGGACAGAGTAGTATTACGTCCTCATCCAGCCTTTCTTCCTAAGGTGGTATCGAGGTTTCATTTGAACCAAGATGTGGTTCTTCCTTCTTTTTTCCCCAAACCTAGCTCAGTAGAGGAAAAGTTATTACATTCTTTGGATGTGGTAAGAGCAGTTAAAGCTTATCTAAAAGCCACTGCTCAGATTCGCAGAACGGATTCTTTGTTTGTTCTGCCGGAAGGCCCCAGAAGGGGTCAGGCAGCATCAAAATCTACTTTAGCCAAGTGGATTCGACAGGTCATAATACAAGCCTATGGCTTGAGAAAGAGACCGCCTCCGTTCAAAGTTAGGGCGCACTCCACAAGAGCGGTTGGAACTTCATGGGCAGTGCATCACCAGGCCTCCCTGGCTCAAGTATGTAAGGCCGCAACATGGTCTTCGGTACACACGTTTACTAGATTCTATCAGGTAGACGTTAGAAGTCAGGAGGATGTCGCCTTTGGGCGCAGTGTGTTGCAGGCCGCAAAAGATCCTCATGCCTGATGGCGCCCAGCTTATGTACCCCCCCCTCATTTGGCATTGCTTTGGGACGTCCCATTAGTAATGACTAAGTCGCTCTGTGTCCCGTGATGTACGAAAAAGAAAAAGGGATTTTTATAACAGCTTACCTGTAAAATCCTTTTCTTGGAGTACATCACGGGACACAGAGCTCCCACCCCTCTTTTTGGGACACTTATTGCTTGGCTACAAAACTGAGGTGCTCCCGGGTGGGAGGGGCTTATATAGGGGAGGGTACTTCCGGTTTGGAATTGGCCAGTGCCAACACCTGAAGGTAAACTATATAACCCATTAGTAATGACTAAGTCGCTCTGTGTCCCGTGATGTACTCCAAGAAAAGGATTTTACAGGTAAGCTGTTATAAAAATCCCTTTTTCCCTGTTCTGCCTAGTGACAGGACACTGATCTACTGCTTCCTGTCATCGGGAGCAGCGATCAATGTCATGTCACATGTAGCCCATCCCCCCACAGTTAGAATCACTCCCTAGGATACACTTAACCCCTTCCTCGCCCCCTAGTGGTTAACCCCTTCCCTGCCAGTGTCATTTACACAGTAATCAGTGCATTTTTATAGCACTGATCTCTGTATAAATGACAATGGTCCCAAAATAGCGTCAAAAGTGTCCGATGTATCCGCCATAATGTCGCAGTCATGATAAAAATCGCAGATCGCCGGCATTACTAGTGAAAAAAAAAAATTATAATAAAAATGACATAAAACTATCCCCTATTTTGTAGACGCTATAACTTTTGCACAAACCAATCTATATACGCTTATTGCGATTTTTTTTTTTTTACCAAAAATATGTAGAAGAATATATATTTTTATATTTTTTGGGGGATATTTATTATAGCAAAAAGTAAAACAAATTGCTTTTTTTTCAAAATTGTCGCTCTTTTGTTTATAGCGCAAAAAATAAAAACCGCAGAGGTGATCAAATACCACCAAAAGAAAGCTCTATTTGTGGGAAAAAAAGGACGTCAATTTTGTTTGGGTGCAACGTCGCACGACAGCGCAATCATCAGTTAAAGCGACGCAGTGCCGTATCGCAAAAAGCGCTCTGGTCAGGAAGGGGGTAAATTCTTCCGGGGCTGAAGTGGTTAATGACACTGCCAGATCGGTTCGCAGATCGCAGTGCGAACTGTGAACACCCATGCGATCCGATTCCAGTGCGGGAAACAAAAAGGTTCCTGCACCTGTATCGTGCAAATCCAATGCGAGTTCAGCCATACAACTGTATGGCTGACGTCGCATTGCATGGAAATCGCATGTGGTTGGCACAGCAATGCGGTGTTACTCACATGCGGTGTCTGTGCTCGCAATAGTGTGAATACCTAGCTCGCTGTATCTGTTTTGTATGAACCTTCAGATGAACTCTGGGCACAAAAACTTTTATATTTATACGTTCCTCAAGAGCCAACGAGCCAGTTACCAAAGCAAGTGTTCCTACAGTGTGAGAAGGAAGCCTGCAAGGGAATCGCTTGTAGAGAAGCTGCGAGGAATTCCTGCGACAGGTGTGATAATATTCCTTCTTATATTTCATAAGCGTTACTAAGCACATGCACACCGCTGGCTTGTCTCACACATGGAAACCTGGAGCTGAGAACATGTAATATATGCATGGAGATAACACCACCTCAAACCATTAGCATCTATTTTCATTGTTGCATCAACATAGTCCACAGGGCAGTACAACGAGCGGGGAAATATCTAGTCATTGCAGTGCAGGGGCTCATTACAATTCATAACTTGAAAAACAAGTAGACCCGTAGGGGTCTCAGCATAGGTGTGCACAGCCTATTGCATTAGGGTGTGCACCCCAAAGCTCAAACATATTTGCATGTGTGTAAATATGTATAGGGTAGCAGGGCAATGGACAGTGTCAGTATTGCAGAGGTTGGTGTCAGTAATTTGTTTTTTTTATTACTTTAAAAAAATAAATAACATTTTACAATTTTTTTCTGAGCCCTATTGGGGGGCTTTGGTGAAATATCAGGAGTCTAAACAGACCCATGATGTCTCACTTTGGAGAAAAAGAAAGGGACTGAGGACAGATTCCCCAGTCCCTTTTCCTTGCAGCCAAGCAGCAGGGGAAATCTGCGCAGCACAGTGTGATTAGGGTGTGCCCAGGCACACCTGGCACACTCTGTGCGCACGCCTGTGGGTCTCAAACTGGCGGCCCTCCAGCTGTTGAGAAACTACAAGTCCCATGAGGCATTGCAAGGCTGACAGTTACAAGCATGACTCTCACAGGCAGAGGCAGTTTGAGACCCCCTGAAATGAAGGGTTGGTCTGTTTACCAGAGATTAAAATCTAAAGTCTACCAGTATAAGGGATGGGGAAAAATGTAGCATTCCACCCCCCCCCCCCAAATTTCAGCCAAAATCAGATTTCTGCAAAACTTCTCCGTTTTGGACAAATAGATTGAAGTTAATGGGGAACAAGAAATTAAAGTGTTACTAAACCCACAACAGTAAAATTGATCTGTATATGCAGAAAAGCATGCTTGTTATACTCACTGTGTAACCTAAGGGGTTAATCCTCTGCATTGTGTAAAAAGGCTGTTTGATCCTGTCTTCTCTGATCCGCCCCTTTTTTCATAGTCCACAATCCATCTCCTGGTGTAAAAGAGCCTTGGGGACACTCTGCACATGCTCAGTTTGATGTGTATTGCTAGAGAGTTTTTTTTTTTTTGAGGGGGGAGGATGCATGTGATCGTCATAGGGCCAATTAGCACTGTTCAGACCAAGGGTCAGGGGTCATGCAGCCTCATAGGACAATCAGAGGAGAATGAAAAACACCTCCTACAAGCTTTAACCAGACACTAATAGAAGTCACAAGACTGCTATATACTGCTGATGAGAAAAGGTATTTAGCAGTTTATATATACTAAAATAATTGCAAAAATGGCATCCAAGTCTTAGACCGTAGGGTTCAATATTGAGTTGACAGCTTCAACTCTTCTGGGAAGGCCGTCCACAAGGTTTAGGAGTGTGTCTATGGGACTGTTTGACCATTCTTCCAGAAGAAAGAAAGAAAAAAGGAGGGTACACCGACCTAGTGCATTGCCACTTAAGCCCTGTACACACGATCGGATTTCCGATGGAATAAAATCCGATGGATTTTTCCATCGGATTTCCGATGAAGCTGACTTCCATCAGTCTTGCCTATACACCATCAGTCAAAAATCCGACCGTCCCAAACGGCGTGACGTAAAACACTCCGACGAGCCGAGAAAAATTAAGTTCAATGCTTCTGAGCATGCGTCGACTTGATTCTGAGCATGCGTGGGTTTTTTCTCCGATGGAGTTCCACACAGACGATCGGAATTTGCTATCGTTTTTTTTCCCCATCGGATGAATTTAAAACATGTTCTATTTTTAATCACCGATGGAAAAAAGACCGATGGGGCCCATACACGATCGGTTTGTCCGATGAGAAAAGTCCATTGGACTGTTTTCATCGGTAAAACCGATCGTGTGTACAGGCTTTAAAGGTTTTATTAAAAAAAATGATAAAAAGCAATGATCCTACTCACAAAAGGAGCTTAGGTAAACGCTTTTCTGACAGTTGAGCTGGAACTCTTGGCACCTGCCGACAGGACTTGATGGCAGAGAGGGTCAGACAATACTTCAAACGTCTGGACGGCTGACGCGTTTCTAGGGCAAACCCCTTTCCTCAGAGCCTAGATGGTCCATTAGCCCCAATTTTTTGGCATACCGTCCAGTCGACCAGGGCACACTTCAGATCTACTTTATGTTGTAAGTCTTGTGGCGTGTTTATATGGTTCATATCTGTCCCGGTTGAAGGGCTTTGACTATATATATATAAAATGTATATATATATATATATATATATATATATATATATATATATATATATATATATTTAAAAAAAAAAAATATATATATATATATATATATATATTAAAAAAATATATATATATATATATATATATATATATATATTTTTAAAAAATATATATATAATATTATTCTAATTTTTTATTGGCGTTTAAGTTACGCTTTAAAAAAAAAAATGCACTTTTAAATTTTGTTATTTTGTCAATGAGTGAAATCGGGGGTTTACACTGACGGTAAAATATTGCATTTCACAGCAAAATCAATTTTGCCAAAATGACTCCACTCATCGCTAATTGGTATAAAGGGGAGTGATACAGATGTGAAAATAAAGCTTAACAGTCGTACGTGCTAGGAGTTGTTTCTTTCTGACAACGCACAAAAGAGAGAATAGATAGGGACAAAGAGATTCGAGAATGCGGTAAAGTTCACAGAATTAATGGAAAAGGGGGAGAGAATTCAGGAGGAAAGGTGCAACATAAGAGAAGATATGAAAAAATAGGTTACTGATACTAAATGCCATGTTGAAAGGACTGGCATGGCATCACATACAGAATACAGTCATTACATATTGTAAGAATTAATAATTAAATATAATGGGAAAGCATATCACGTGGTCAATTCACAAAGATTATCACATTGGTAATTACACATTAAAATATAGGTAGGTTTTAACTGGGGATAATTATGATTTTCTATGAGGTGTGTGAAGACCAGCTCTGTTAGTATCAACCCGCTTACTGCCACTTTTGCTGGACAGCTTGGACCGTCAAAAGAAGTTGAAAAATAATAGACTTACAGGGTACTGGTCATATCACCATGTGACAATAAGGGAAAAAAAGTCCAAAAAAAAGAAAAAGAAAACAAATGCAGCTACCGCATTTAAGGATTGGTAAACTGCAACATATTCAATTTTTGTTTTCGGGTTTAAAGTAAAAGTCTGCCGAAAACATTTAGTTTTAGGCTCTATTCACACTAATGTGTTTTTTGATGCATTTTGCAGAAATTGTGCCTCTGCATTTTTGGAAAGGGTCGGGACTTTTTTCCCCCGCAAAATGCAGCGTTTTGCATGTAATAGAATTCAATGGACCCGCATCCAAACGCAAGTACTGTGTTTTTACCGCGATTTTGCCACGATTTGCGTTTTTTTATTTCTTTTTTCTTACACTGTATATAGCTGGTTGCCAAGGAGGGGGTCGAGAAGCCGGCCACCACGTCCTTAACAACCGATGAGTCATCATTTGTCAGCGAGCTTCCCGCTGAATGTAAAACAAAAAAGAATTGCCGGCTAAAAAAAAAAATCCAGAAAAATAACAGCGTGGGGTCCCTTGGGTCTAGTACGGATCCGAAGGGGACCCCCCACACCAAAATGTAAAAAAAAAAAAAAATGGTGTGGGGGTCCCCTCAAAATCCATACCAGACCCTTATCCGAGCATGCAGCCCGGCAGGTCAGGAAAGGTAGGGGACCAGCAAGCGCCCCCCCCTCCTGAACCATACCAGGCCACATGCCCTCAACATGGGGGGATGGGTGCTTTGCGCCCCCCACCCCAAAGCACCTTTCCCCCATGTTGATGGGGACAAGGGCTTCTTCCCGACAACCCTTGCCCGGTGGTTGTCGGGGTCTGCGGGCAGGGGGCTTATCGGAATCTGGAAGCCCCCTTCCATCTTCTCCCGCATGTTCATCCTCCGGTCTTCTCCTTCTCCTCCTGCTTCTTCCGCTCTTCTCCTGTCTTCTTTGTCTGGTGTTCTTCCTCTGCCGCCTCTGCCTCCGCTCCCACCAACGACCCTCCTCCGATGCTGCGTCCTGCTGATCTGTCGGCGCCGATGTCCTGCAGTTCTTAAATAACGATGGGGGCGTGGTAATTGGATTATGTCACACGGAGGCCACACCCCTTGTGACGTTACCGCCCGGTGTATGATTGGTCTTCATCTGTCGGCGCCGATGTCCTGCATTTCTTAACCACTTAAGCCCCGGACCATTTCGGGCCATTAGGACCAGGCCTGTTTTTGGGATTCGGCACTGCACTGCTTTAACTGTAAATTGTGCGGACATGCAATGTTGTACCCAAATGAAATTTGCGTCCTTTTCTTCCCACAAATAGAGCTTTCTTTTAATGGTATTTGATTGCCTCTGCGATTTTTATTTTTTGCGATATAAACAGAAAAAGACCGAAAATTTTGAAAAAAAATGATATTTTCTACTTTTTGTTATAAGAAAAATCGAATAAACTCAATTTTAGTCATACATTTAGGCCAAAATGTATTCAGCCACATGTCTTTAGTAAAAAAAATGTCAATAAGCGTATATTTATTGGTTTGCGCAAAAGTTATAGCGTTTACAAACTAGGGTACATTTTCTGAAATTTACACAGCTTTAAATTTATGACTGCCTATCTCATTTCTTGAGGTGCTAAAATGGCAGGGCAGTACAAAACCCCCCAAAATGACCCCATTTTGGAAAGTAGACACCCCAAGGAAATTGCTGAGAGGCATGTTGAGCCCATTGAATATTTTTTTTTTTGTCCCAAGTGATTGAATAATGACAAAAAAAAAAAAAAAATTACAAAAAGTTGTCACTAAATGATATATTGCTCACACATGCCATGGTTATATGTGGAATTGCACCCCAAAATACATTCTGCTGCTTCTCCTGAGTATGGGGATACCACATGTGTGGGACTTTTTAGGAGCCTAGCCGCGTACGGGACCCCGGAAACCAAGCACCGCCTTCAGGATTTCTAAGGGCGCAAATTTTTGATTTCACTCCTCACTACCTATCACAGTTTCGAAGGCCATAAAATGCCAAAATAGCACAAAACCCCCCCAAATGACCCCATTTTGGAAAGTAGACACCCCAAGCTATTTACTGAGAGGCATGTTCAGTCCATGGAATATTTTATATTTTGCCACAAGTTGCGGGAATATGACAAACTTTTTTTTTTTTGCACAAAGTTGTCACTAAATGATATATTGCTCACACATGCCATGGGCATATGTGAAATTACACCCCAAAATACATTCTGCTGCTTCTCCTGAGTACGGGGATACCACATGTGTGGGACTTTTTGGGAGCCTAGCCGCGTACGGGACCCCAAAAACCAAGCACCGCCTTCAAGGTTTCTAAGGGCATAAATTTTTGATTTCACTCCTCACTACCTATCACAGTTTTGAAGGCCATAAAATGCCAAGATGGCACAAAACCCCCCCAAATGACCCCATTTTGGAAAGTAGACACCCCAAGCTATTTGCTGAGAGGCATGTTGACCCCATTGAATATTTTTTTTTTTGTCCCAAATGATTGAATAATGACAAAAAGAAAAAAAAAAAAATGTACAAAAAGTTGTCACTAAATGATATATTGCTCACACATGCCATGGTTATATGTGGAATTGCACCCCAAAATACATTCTGCCGCTTTTCCTGAGTACGGGGATACCACATGTGTGGGACTTTTTGGGAGCCTAGCCGCGTACAGGGCCCCAAAAACCAAGCAACGCCTTCAGGATTTCTAAGGGCGTAAATTTTTGATTTCACTCCTCACTACCTATCACAGTTTCGAAGGCCATAAAATGCCAAAATAGCACAAAACCCCCCCAAATTACCCCATTTTGGAAAGTAGACACCCCAAGCTATTTGCTGAGAGGCATGTTGAGTCCATGGAATATTTTATATTTTGCCACAGGTTGCGGGAATATGACAAACTTTTTTTTTTTTGCACAAAGTTGTCACTAAATGATATATTGCTCACACATGCCATGGGCATATGTGAAATTACACCCCAAAATACATTCTGCTGCTTCTCCTGAGTACGGGGATACCACATGTGTGGGACTTTTTGGGAGCCTAGCCGCGTACGGGACCCCAAAAACCAAGCACCGCCTTCAAGGTTTCTAAGGGCATAAATTTTTGATTTCGCTCCTCACTACCTATCACAGTTTTGAAGGCCATAAAATGCCAAGATGGCACAAAACCCCCCCAAATGACCCCATTTTGGAAAGTAGACACGAATTTTATAGAGCCGGTCGTATTCAGGGTCCCCACGTGGACGACAAAGTTCATTGTCGTTGAAGTGCATGAACCGCAAAATCTGCTCGTATCGTGCCCTGGACATGGAGGCAGAGAACACGGGCATGTGGTCAATTGGGTGCGTGGACCAATAAGCACGCAATGACGGAAATTTATGTGTGCCCATGTTGAGGGAAAGGCCCAGAAAGGTCTTAAATTCGGAAACCGTAATTGGTTTCCAATTTCTGGCAATTTTAGGCAACTGGGGGTTAGCGGCGATAAATTGACCAGCATATAAATTACTCTGGTCCACAATAGATCTATAGAGATCTTCCGTGAAAAACAGCGAATAAAAATCAATTGGAATAAAATCAGCTGTTTCCACCTGAATACCGGGTTGGGCAGTGAATGGGGGAAGTACGGGTTCTGCAGAAGTGGTGGGGACCCAATCAGGATAGGCGAATTCTGCAGGAAGGGCAGTATGGGCACGACGGGCCTGCCTTTGTCTTCTTGGTGGCAGCGGGACACTACTTGTGCTTGCCACCTCGCCAGCTTGAACTGCACTTATGGGACTCGCCACGTCACCAAGTGTTACTGCAGTGCTGGATATACGTCCAGGCTGTACTAGGCCGCTGGTGCTTGCCAGTTCACCAGAAGGAATAGCGGCGCTAGTACTACTCTGCTCCATGATACGAGAGACCTGCGGTTCTTGCTCCTCAACAACCTCAGAAGATCGGGATCGGGTACACCTGACCTTAGCAGGGACCTCAACTTCGTCGTCAGAGCTATCTGACGTGGGGCCGCTGACGTCACTGTCTTCTACGGGAAGATATTCTGAGCCTGAATCTGACAGATACGTGACCTCCTCTTCACTATCTGTCATGCTCAGAATCTCGTAGGCCTCTTTACTAGTGTACCTTCGTCTTGCCATTTTGGGCTCTAAATTTAGGGGTACACTAGTAAGATTCACAGGAAAAAAAGCACCTGACTGTCGTCAGCAAATATATCAAACGCTACAAAAAAACTGTTAGCGATCGCAGGGATCAGGCCTGTCTCTGCGAACGCTGCAGTTATGTGTGTTGTGTTTGGTAAGTGACAGTGATCGATCGATACTGCACTTGGGTGGGCTGGGCTGGGCTGGGCTGGGCGGAGGGGCTAAACGCAGGCACTAGCAGGTATCTGGGCTGATCCCGCTAACACTGCGTTTTTGGGAACCCTAAACCGCTGGGGATGCTAGTATAGATCTGATCAGATACTATACCACTAAGGGGGGTGTATGCTTTGCGCGTGGGTGTTAGCGTTACTGGCACTAACCTAACACCGCCTGGGGCGACGCAGACCCTCTCTGGCGCTAAAACCTAATTGATCTCACCCGCCGGGCGATCAGGGGGGTTAAACCTTTATTGGGTTATATACGGCGGGTGCCCTGATGCTATAAAAAGCAAACTAATCAACCAGCGTCACCCGTAACCTTTATATGGTGATCACTGGTGAAAGGGTTAACTAGGGGCAATCAGGGGGTTAAAACCTTTATTAGGTTAAATATGGGGGTACCTGACACTATATAAAAACCTGACGGGTAACCTAAATAACTAAATAACTTACTGGCTAACCAGTGACACCAGTGACGCTTATACGGCGATCACTGGTGAAAGGGTTAACTCTAGGGGCAATCAGGGGGTTAAAATAATATATGGGGGTACCTGACACTAATAAAAACCTGCGGCGAACCTAAAAAAAAAATAACTGCCTATCTAAAACACCAGCGACACGAATACAGCGATCGGAAAAACAATCGCTTAGTGACGCTGAAGTTAGGGGGTGAAAGGGTTACCTGGGGGGTGATCAAGGGGTTAAACCTTTATTAGGGGGGGGTTAGGGGGCTACCCTGGACCTAAAGGGGCCTAATCCTAACTGCCCTGCAACTTTTTACAATCACAGATGACACTAAATGCAGTGATCAGTAAAATAAATGATCACTGCAATCAGTGACACTGTGATTGGGGGCTTTGGGGTGACCTGGGGGGTGATCTGGGGGTGACTGGGGGGTGATTTGTGTGCCTATGTGTACCTACGTGTCAGTGGACTGTTGGTGCACTAACCTGCTTCTTCTCTTCTCGGCGCCGGGAACGAAAAGACCGCGGCGAGGGAGATGACATCACTTCCTCCAGCCTGTGTTTACATTTCAGGCAGGAGGAAGCAATTTCATTCGCCGGGAGCGATCGCGAGGGGGGGGGGGGCGGAATCGAGCGGCCGCCCCCTCATGCCTGATCGCTCCCGAACACTTAACGGCCGCTCACTGCAGTGAAGGGGGGTCCGGATGGACCCCCCAACTGCACAAAGGCGATCACGTAGATCTACGTGATTCTGCCTGTCGGTGCCATTCTGCCGACGTAAATCGGCGGTGGGCGGTCGTTAAGTGGTTAAATAACGATGGGGGCATGGCAATCGGATTACGTCATCCGGAGGCCACACCCCCTTGTGACATCACGGACCCATCATGCCCCGGGCGGTGACGTCACAAGGGGGCATGGCCTCTGGATGACGTAATCCGATTGCCACGCACCCATCTTTATTTAAGAAATGCAGGACATCAGCGCCGACAGATCAGTGGGACGCAGCATTGGAGGAGGGTCGTCGACGGGAGCGGCGGCAGAGGAAGAAGAACGCCGGACAAAAAAGACAGAAGAAAAACGGAAGAAGAAGCAGGGGGAGAAGGAGAAGACTGGAGGATGTAGAAGCGGGAGAAGATGGAGGAAGACTGGGGAAGAAGCTAAGAAGAAGAAGATATTAATAAAAGACTTAACACTACACTACACTACTTTTTTTTTGGTGAATGGGTAGGGGTAAAATGTACCCCATACTCATTCACATAGGGGGGGCCGGGATCTGGGGGCCCCCTTGTTAAAGGGGGCTTTTAGATTCCGATAAGCCCCCCACCTGCAGACCCCGACAACCACCGGGCAAGGGTTGTCAGAAAGAGGCCCTTGTCCCCATCAACATGGGGGCAAGGTGCTTTGGGGTGGGGGGCGCAGAGCCCCCCCTGCCCCAAAGCACCCATCCCGCCCATGTTGAGGGCATGCGGCCAGGGTCTGGTATGGATCTTGGGGGGACCCCAAGCCATTTTTTTAAAAATTTTGGTGTGGGGAGTCCCCTCCGAATCCATACTAGACCCAAGGGCCTGGTATAGACTTGGGGGGGATCCCATGCTGTTTTTTTCACAATGTTTTTTTAGCCGGCATTTTTTTTTTTTTACATTGAGCGGGAAGCCAGCTGACAGCTGATGCCTCATCGGTTGTTAAGGACGTGGCGGCCGGCTTCCCGGCCGCCTCCTTAGCATCCAGCTATATAAAGTGTAAAATAAATAAATAAAAAAGACGCAAAATCCCGGTAAAAACACAGTACTTGCGTTTTGGATGCGGGTCCATTGAATTCTATTACATGCAAAATGCTGCATTTTGAGGGAAAAAAAGTCCCAGACCCTTTCCAAAAACGCAGAGGCACAAAAATGCATTGCTGTGAACATGTTCCATAGGAACCCATGTTAAAAAATTTCCCTGCATTTATACAAAATGCATCAAAAAACGCATTAGTGTGAATAGAGCCTAGGCGAAGCTTATGCGTGGTACTAACGATGATATTATCGGACGAATGATCGTCTGGTGTTTTTTTTTCTTGCATGCTAGTCTCATATCGGACATGAAGAGTTTACTAAAGTGACAAAAATTCTCATTACGACAGAATAAAAATTCGGAAGTGATATCATGTGTTGTAGTGTATTTTTATTGTATTTTCGAATGGCAACTGTACTGATTAACCACTTCCCACCCTTCCTATAGCAGATTGACGGCCGGGAAGTGGTTCTGTTATCCTGACTGGTCGTCATATGATGTCCAGCAGGATAGCATGCCGGTGCGTGCCCGCGGGGGTGCACAGCACATTGGTCGCGAGTGCAGCATGTCAGGCTTCTTACCACGTGATCAGCTGTGGCCAATTACAGTTGATCATTGCGTGAACCAGGAAGTGCCAGTAAACGTCATTCCTCAGTTCGCGCTGACAGGGAGAGCCGATCGGCAGAGGTCTGTGTTTATAATCAGCACATTGATTATCAGCACAGCTCCATCAGATGTGCCACCACACATTGATTAAGCACTGAGTCACAGTGTGAAACGCGTCAGCTCCTGTTTGCTGCTTTCCATGCTGTGATATGTTTTTCACATTTTTGTTTTAATAAACAACCATTTTTGGAGTGCGGCTGTCCAAGCATTTTTTCCTGTTCTCTGCAGATGTGCCACCACAGCTGCCAAAAAGGTGCCCATCAGCTGCCAGTCAGCGCCCCATCAGAAAAGGCTGTAGGTGCCCATAACAGTGCAAATATCAGTGCCAATCAGTGCCCACCACAATGCCAATCAATGCCCATCACAGTGCCAATCAGTGCCCTACAGTAACACCTGCCAGAACCTCATCAGTACCTTATCATCAGTGCTGCCCATCAGTGCCCCCTGTCAGTGCCAATCAGTACCACCTATCAGTGCCAATTAGTGCTGCCTGTCAGTGTCCATCACAGCCGCTTGTCAGTGCCCATCAGTGCCGCCTATCAGTGCCGCCTATTGGTGCATATCAGTGCCGCCTATCAGTGCCCATAAATTCTACATATTAGTGCCTCCTCATGAGGGCCCATCAGTGCCACCTTATCAGTGCCAACCCATCAGTGCCCACCAGTGCCGCCAGTGAAGGAGAAAACAAAATTTTAAAACCAAAACTAAGAATTTTATTAATTTTTTTCAAAAAATTCGGTCTTTCTTAATTTGTTTAGCAAAAAATTAAAACCCCAGTGGTGATCAAATACCACCAAAAGAAAGCTCTATTTGTGGGAAGAAAATAATACAAAATGTAGTTTGAGTACAGCGTAGCATGACCGCGCAATTGTCATTCAAAGTGCGACAGCGATGAAAGCTGAAAATTGTCCTGCACAGGAAGGGGTGAAAGTGCCCAGTATTAAAGTGGTTAAACAAAAATCATGTGATCTGGTATTGTACGAGAATTTTTTTCATGTTTGTCCCATCGGATCATATCAGATGAACTGTCATGATTGGCTCTCGAAAGCCATGTACTAACCATCAGATTATTGTGCGATCGCTTCAAAAGCATTTTTTTTCATACAATTTTCTGATCGCATTTACGGGCCATTAGGCTGGTCTTACACATATCGATATTATTCCGCATGCTACAAAGCACGGATGGACAAAACTCCTACTGCAGTTATTGTTTTTTGACAGCTAATTCCAGAAGCTCTTAAAATACCCAAAAAGCGGCTGCATCTGATTGTATGTAAATGCTGTTTGGCTGAAAATTTTCCACCTCCTCAGATTTTTCAATTGAGGGATGTCGGGCGGGAGTCAGCCAAGAAGGCCCACCCACTGAGTGAAATTTGGCCAGTTCTTCGGGTAACTGGACAAAATTTGAACAGTATATGACCAGCTTCAGAATCTCATTGCAATCTGTGTTCCTCATGTGGTGTGGGATGCTGAGAGAGCGTGAGAGAAGGCAAGGTACACATAAGGAGACAGGGGGTAAACAAGGTGCAGGTATGATATGAAAGGTATGGGATTCATGGAGAAGGCAGTGTTCAGGTGTCAAATGCAGGGAAAATCCAGGTGGTAGGTAAGTGATGAAGGGAGAAGGTAGGGTACAGGGGTGGGATATGGGGGAAGATATGGTACAGGGGTGGGATGCAGTAGTAAGGTAAGGTGCCAAGGTGGGATACAGGGGGAAAGTATGGTACAGAAGTAGGAAGCAAATGAAATGCAGGATACAGGTGTGGGGTGGGATACAGGGTGAAAGTGGGGAAGGGAACAAGGGTGGGATGTAGAGGTAAGGCAGGGCACAGAGATGGAATGCAGAGGGAAGGCAAGTACAGGTTTTGGGAAGCAGGGGAAGGCAGAGAATATGGGTAGAAAGTTAAGGGAAGGCAGAGTACAGATGTGGGAAGCATGGGATGCAGGAGGACATCAGGCTTCAATGGTGGGAAGGAGGAAGGGAAAGACAAAGTACAGGGCTATGAGGTAGACAGAAGGCAGAGTACAGGGGTGGAATGTAGAGGGAAGACAGGGTACAGGAGTGGGACGCAGGGGAAAGCCATGGTACAAGGGTGGAATGTAGAGGGAAGACAGGGTACGGGGTTGGGACACAGGGGAAAGACAGTACAGGGTGGAATGTAATGGGAAAACAGGGTACAGGTGTGGGACACAGGGGCAAGGCAGGGTTGGAATGTAGAAGAAAGACAGGGTACAGGGGTGGGACTCTGGGGGAAGGCAGGGTACAGGAGTGGAATGTAGGGGGAAGAGAGGGTACAGGTGTGGATACAGGGGGAAGACAGGGTACAGATGTGCGGCGCAGGGGGAAGGAAGGGTACAGGGGTGGAATGTAAAGGGAAGACAGGGTACAGGTGTGGGACACAGGGGCAAGGCAGGGTTGAAATGTAGAAGGAAGACAGGGTACAGGGGTGGGATACAGAGGGAAGACAGGGTACAGGTGTGGAATGTAGAGGGAAGACAGGGTACAGGTGTGGGACACAGGGACAAGGCATGGTTGGAATGTAGAAGGAAGACAGGGTACAGGGGTGGGATGCAGAGGGAAGATAGGGTACAGGGGTGGGACTCAGGGGGAAGGCAGGGTACAGGGGTGGGACACAGGGGCAAGGCAGGGTACAGGGTTGGAATGTAGAAGGAAGACAGGGTACAGGAGTGGGATACAGAGGGAAGACAGGGTACAGGTGTGGAATGTAGAGGGAAGACAGGGTACAGGTGTGGGACACAGGGGCAAGGCAGGGTTGGAATGTAGAAGGAAGACAGGGTACAGGGGTGGGACACAGGGGCAAGGCAGGGTTGAAATGTAGAAGGGAGACAGGTTACAGGAGTGGGATACAGAGGGAAGACAGGGTACAGGTGTGGAATGTAGAGGGAAGACAGGGTACAGGTGTGGGACACAGGGGCAAGGCAGGGTTGGAATGTAGAAGGAAGACAGGGTACAGGGGTGGGATGCAGAGGGAAGACAGGGTACAGGGGTGGAATGTAGAGGGAAGACAGGGTACAGGGGTGGGATACAGAGGGAAGACAGGGTACAGGTGTGGAATGTAGAGGGAAGACAGGGTACAGGTGTGGGACACAGGGGCAAGGCAGGGTTGGAATGTAGAAGGAAGGCAGGGTACAGTGGTGGGATACAGGGGGAAGACAGGGTACAGGGGTGTTACGCAGGGGGAAGACAGGGTACAGGTGTGGAATGTAGAGGGAAGGGAGGGTACAGGGGTGGAATGTAGAGGGAAGGCGGGGTACAGGGGTGGAATGTAGAGGGAAGACGGGGTACAGGTGTGGAATGTAGAGGGAAGACAGGGTAGAGGTGTGGAATGTAGAGGGAAGACAGGGTAGAGGTGGGACTCAGGGGGAAGGCAGGGTACAGGTCTGGAATGTGGAGCGAAGACAGGGTACAGGTGTGGGACACAGGGGGAAGATAGTGTACAAGGGTGGGAATGTAGATGGAAGACAGGGTACAGGTGTGGGATACAGGGGGAAGACAGGGTACAGGGGTGGAATGTAGAGGGAAGACAGGGTACAGGTGTGGAATATTGAGGGAAGACAGGGTGCAGGTGTGGGAAACAGGGGGAAGACAGGGTACAGAGGTGGAATATAGAGGGAAGACAGCATACAGGGGTGGGACACAGGGGGAAGGAAAGGTACAGGTGTGAAAAGTAGAGGGAAGACAGGGTACAGGGGTAGAATGTAGAGGGAAGGCATGGTAGATGTGTGAGACACAGGGGGAGGCAGGATACAGTGGTATGATGTAGAGAAGGCAGGGTAGATGGGTGGTGTGTAGAGGAAAGGCAGGGTAGAGGTGCGGGATGCAAGGGGGAGTCAGGGTGGTATGATGTAGAGGAAGGCAGGGTACAGGGGTGGTATATAGAGGAAAGGCAGGGTACAGGGGTGGTATGTAGAGGAAAGGCAGGGTACAGGGGTGGTATATAGAGGAAAGGCAGGGTACAGGGGTGGTATGTAGAGGAAAGGCAGGGTACAGGGGTGGTATGTAGAGGAAAGGCAGGGTACAGGGGTGGTATATAGAGGAAAGGCAGGGTACAGGGGTGGTATATAGAGGAAAGGCAGGGTACAGGGGTGGTATATAGAGGAAAGGCAGGGTACAGGGGTGGTATATAGAGGAAAGGCAGGGTACAGGGGTGGTATATAGAGGAAAGGCAGGGTACAGGGGTGGTATGTAGAGGAAAGGCAGGGTACAGGGGTGGTATGTAGAGGAAAGGCAGGGTACAGGGGTGGTATATAGAGGAAAGGCAGGGTACAGGGGTGGTATATAGAGGAAAGGCAGGGTACAGGGGTGGTATGTAGAGGAAAGGCAGGGTACAGGGGTGGTATGTAGAGGAAAGGCAGGGTACAGGGGTGGTATATAGAGGAAAGGCAGGGTACAGGGGTGGTATATAGAGGAAAGGCAGGGTACAGGGGTGGTATATAGAGGAAAGGCAGGGTGCAGGGGTGGTATGTAGAGGAAAGGCAGGGTACAGGGGTGGGGCAGGGTGCAGGGGTGGTATGTAGAGGAAAGGCAGGGTACAGGGGTGGTATGTAGAGGAAAGGCAGGGTACAGGGGTGGTATATAGAGGAAAGGCAGGGTACAGGGGTGGTATGTAGAGGAAAGGCAGGGTACAGGGGTGGTATATAGAGGAAAGGCAGGGTACAGGGGTGGTATGTAGAGGAAAGGCAGGGTACAGGGGTGGTATGTAGAGGAAAGGCAGGGTACAGGGGTGGTATATAGAGGAAAGGCAGGGTACAGGGGTGGTATATAGAGGAAAGGCAGGGTACAGGGGTGGTATGTAGAGGAAAGGCAGGGTACAGGGGTGGTATATAGAGGAAAGGCAGGGTACAGGGGTGGTATGTAGAGGAAAGGCAGGGTACAGGGGTGGTATGTAGAGGAAAGGCAGGGTACAGGGGTGGTATATAGAGGAAAGGCAGGGTACAGGGGTGGTATATAGAGGAAAAACAGGGTACAGGGGTGGTATATAGAGGAAAGGCAGGGTACAGGGGTGGTATATAGAGGAAAGGCAGGGTGCAGGGGTGGTATATAGAGGAAAGGCAGGGTACAGGGGTGGTATATAGAGGAAAGGCAGGGTACAGGGGTGGTATATAGAGGAAAGGCAGGGTGCAGGGGTGGTATGTAGAGGAAAGGCAGGGTACAGGGGTGGGGCAGGGTGCAGGGGTGGTATGTAGAGGAAAGGCAGGGTACAGGGGTGGTATGTAGAGGAAAGGCAGGGTACAGGGGTGGTATATAGAGGAAAGGCAGGGTACAGGGGTGGGGCAGGGTGCAGGTTTGAGATATATAATGCAATAACAGTATATTGTCAGGCAGCAGACATTAGTTCTGGCTCTACACTGTATGTTCTCCATTTTGCTGGTTCAGCACCGTGCATCATACATGATACGAATGTGTTGAATGGACCATGATGTGTGTTGTGCTGATAGCTATGTATGAGATGTGAGTGTGTACTGAGTTGCAGTGTGTATTATTCATTGTGCAGCCTGTTTACCATAGGAAGGAGCTTGCTGTGTGTTGCAGTGATATGCGGCAGTAACACTCAGCTGCTGGTATTCCCTCTCTCCTCGCCCCCACATTCTGCTATTATTTGGCAAGATCTCGCTCACATGTTGAAGCTTCCTCCAGTCTGCGCAAACCGCAGCTGCTGTTCTGTGTTCCAAGCACAGGCTGTCTCATTATATCATGGGGCCTCATTACAACAGCTCCATACTGCATGTATGTGTACAGTGTATTTACAATACAGAGGGATGTAAAAAATGACTGTATCTGACTGTATGAGACATCATTGTAAAATAAGACTGTATCCAACTGTAATACACCATAATCAGAGCGGAATATGACTGTGCCTGGCTGTATCAGTCTGAGCAGTATATTCCTGTGTCTACGTGTAGCACATCCTAATCCGAGTAGTATATGACTGTATCAATCACAATCAGAGCAGTTTATGACTGTGTTTATTTATAGCACATCATAATCCGTGTAATCAATAATCACTTCCAATCAGAGGAGTATAGTATTATATGACTGACATTAGCACAAAAACAGTATGTGACAGTATCACTTCTAATCAGAGGAGTGCCTGACGGTAGTAAATCACAATCAGAGTAGTGTATGACTGGGGGGAGATTTACTAAAACTGGTGCAGCTGTGCATGGTAGCCAATCAGCTTCTAAATTCAGCTTGTTCACGCAAGCTTTGGCAATAAGCCCACGTTCACACTGGGGCTGCGGGAGTGAAGCCTGCGAGTTCAGCTGAACTCGCACGATTTCACTCCCGCTGGCAGTCCCGATTTCAGCCGCGATTTCAAAGACATCTGAAACAGATGTCAATGTAAATCGCGGCTGAAATTGCAAAAAGTAGTACAGAAACTACTTTTTGTAATGCGGCGTCGCACCGATTAGGACGGTGCCATTGCCAGCAATTTGCGGCAAATTTCACCGATTTGACATGTCAAATCGCATGTCAAATCGCACCAGTGTGAACCAGGGCTGAGGCTGGGTTCACACTGATACTACACGACATTCATCCGACTTTCATCCTACTTTGCTCTGCGACATTAGTCCTACATTGATCCTACATTGGTCCGACATCCATCCGACATTCATGAACAGGATACTACTTTGATCCGACATTGTGCTAGTCTGACTTGTCCTTTGACCAATCAAAACAATCCCAGGGTGAGATAAATTCCTTTTACTGCTGCTGTAATCACCATGTCGGATGTCAAATGTCGGATGGTTAGGACAAGGATCCTACTTTGATCCGACTTCAATGATAGTCAATAGGCTGAAGTCAGATCAAAGTCGGACCAAAGTAGTACAGGGAGCATTTTCAAAGTCGGACCGACATGTGTCGGACCAGTTAAGACGGCTCTCATAGGGAAACATTGATTTTCACACGTCATGCGACATGAGCTCCTAATGTCGGAGCGTTTGTCGCCCCAGTGTGAACCAGGCCTTAAACCTGGAAGCTGGTTTCTATGTTGCACCAGATTTTGTACTTTCCAGCTGTAGTAAATAACCCCCACTGTGTCTAGCTGTAGCACATCATATTCAGAGCAGTTTATGACTTTGCCTGACTGTATCACAACACAATCAGGGCAGTATATGACTGTATCATGCGTAATCAGGGTACTATATGCATACCTCCCAACAGGCACGGATTCTGCGGGTTTCTCCCGCATAGGCAGCTCCTTCCCGCATTCCCGCGATAGTTGTATAATTCCCGCAGAGCAGGCACAGCAGGAAGTGGAGGAACGATTTTTTTTCAATTCTCCCGCTGAACCCCCCTGCTCAACAACTTTCGTTTTAAAAGCAAATTACAATTAGAGCAGTGTATGACTGTGTTTGTAGCAAATCAGAGCAGTGTATGACTGTGTTTGTTTGTAGTAGCAAATCACAACCAGAGCAGTGTATGACTGTGTTTGTTTGTAGTAGCAAATCACAACCAGAGCAGTGTGTGACTGTGTTTGTTTGTAGCAAATCACAACCAGAGGAGTGAATGTCTGTGTCTGTTTGTAGCAAATCACAACCAGAGCAGTGTGTGACTGTGTTTGTTTGTATTAGCCAATCACAATCAGAGCAGTGTGTGACTGTGTTTGTTTGTATTAGCCAATCACAATCAGAGCAGTGTGTGACTGTGTTTGTTTGTATTAGCCAATCACAATCAGAGCAGTGTATGACTGTTTGTTTGTAGTAAACAGTACAGTATATGATTGCACCTGACTGTATATATATCCTTAGACCCCATTCACACAGGGGCGACTCGTCAGGCGTCTCAGCCGCCTGACGAGTCGCGTCCCATTCTGTACAATGGAACCGTGCTAAGCGGAGCGACTCAAGTCGCTCCGACTTAGAAAAAGGTTCCTGTACTACTTCAAGACGACTTCAAGGTGACTTCCATTGACTTCTATACAGAAGTCATTTTGGAAGTCTGCTTTGAAGTCATCTTGAGATCGCCCAGCACAGTCGCGGCACAAGTCGTGCCACTCCTGTGTGAATGGGCTCTTATTTGTGCTGTATGTGGTTGTATCTGACTGTGTGTGTGTGTGTATATATATATATATATATATATATATATATATATATATATATATATCCTTATTTGTGCAGTATATGATTGTACCTGACTGTATTATATCCTTATTTGTGCTGTATGTTGTTGTTGTTGTTGTTGTGTTTGTAGCAAATCAGAGCAGTGTATGACTGTGTTTGTTTGTAGTAGCAAATCACAACCAGAGCAGTGTGTGACTGTGTTTGTTTGTAGCAAATCACAACCAGAGGAGTACATCATCATTTAGGCAGTATGAGAATTTATCAGAGAGTTCCTGATCTATAACAGCCCAATACATATGAAATTGTGATTACTGCAGTATATAACTGTATCAGATGATTTTTTTCTGTGGTGTAAGTCAATATAAATGTACTGTAGGATGGTATCTGACGTTATCAGGTCATTGTTAGCGCTGTATGTGATTGCATCTGACTGTGTCAGGCCATTGTTGGTGCTGCATGTGACTCTCTTAGATCTCTGTTAGTGCAGTTTTTGATTTTAAATGTAAATCTGCCTGTGTCATATTTTTAGTGATGTGCCTAAATGCGTCTGACTGTATAAGATCATAGGGTGGTATATGGTTGTAAATTAAGATCAGCAGTATTGCTGTGGCATTTTCATTACTGCAAAATATAATTATATTTAAAGTAGATGTAAATGACATTTAGTTTGCTATAGAGGAGTGTAATAAAAAAAAAAAAAACATTTTTTTTTATTATAAAATACTTTTTTTCACCTATTCTTCATCGTTTGTTGCATCTCAGTACGGATGGTCCCGATGTTGAGTCGAAACTTAAGTTCGACTCGAGCATCGGGTTTTCGTTCGTAGAACAAAGGAACATATGGGGCGCTCCCGGGACGTTCACCCGCCGCATAATGCACTGCGAGATTTCACTGCATTGACAGCTGCTGATTGGCCAAAGCATGCACCTGACCTGTATACTTTGGCCAATCACAGCGTGATCTGCTGTGAGAGCCATGATTGGCCAAAGGCAGGCTGTCAGTGTAGTATATATATAATACAGTGGAGAGTATATAGTGCAGTCAGTGTAATATATAATACCGTGGAGAGTATATAGTGCAGTCAGTGTAATATATAATACCGTGGAGAGTATATAGTGCAGTCAGTGTAATATATAATACCGTGGAGAGTATATAGTGCAGTCAGTGTAATATATAATACCGTGGAGAATATATAGTGCAGTCAGTGTAGTATCGATAATACAGTGCAGAGTATATAATACAGTGTATTGAAGTGGTTAAGGGGAACCCTATGAAAGAATTTTTAAAAAAAACAGCGCTTTGGCTCTGGCATAGATTTTAAGGGGAACTCCATGCCAATTTTTTTTTTTAAATGGCGTGGGGTCCCCCCCAAAATCCATACCAGGCCCTTATCCAAGCATACAGCCTGGCAGACCAGAAAAAGGAAGGGGACGAGCGTGCGCCCCCCCTCCTGAACCATACCAGGAAGCTTGCCCTCAATATGGGGAGGGTGCATTGGGGTGCACCCCAAAGCACCTTGTCCCCATGTTGATGGGGAAAAGGGCCTCTTCCCGACAACCCTGGCTGGTGGTTGTCGGGGGCTGCGGGCGAGGGGCTTATCGGAATCTGGGAGCCCCCTTTAACAAGATCCAGATTCCCCCTCCATGTGAATGGTATCTGGGTACATTGTACCCTTACCCATTCACCACAAAAAGTGTAAAAAAGTTAAAACCACAAGAGACCGTTTTTGACAATTCCTTTATGAAAAAAAAACAACAAAAAAAAAAGTGTCCTGCGATGTACGGAAAGATCTGGGGTCTATTAAACCACAGATCTCTCCTCTGCCCTTACAAGCATCAAATCTAATCAAGATCGGTTTGATCCAATGCTTTCCCAAGCCAGTTTACATTCGGTAAACCAGAAGTGAGGAAATACTCGCTGTTTCCGTTTTTTTAGACCATAGAGATGATCAGGGACATTCTTGACCATCTGTATCATCAGCCATAGAAACCACCGGTGGGACTGGAGAGCCCGGGAAGATGGTGGCGGAGACAGGGGAACCCCATTCCGCTGCCTGTAAAAAGTGATCCGGCGGCAAATTAGCTGCTAGGAACACTTTTACAAAAAAATTCCATCAACAGCTAAATACAAACATACCGGGATGATTGATGCCTGTAGCTTCAGGCATCATCCTGGTATAACCACTCAAACCCTTGTGGGGTACCAGTACGTCATTGGGGCTGAAGTGGTTAAAGCAGACCTTCAGTTATATTTTCAACTGTCCATCTACTAAATCCTCTGCCCTTGTTGTTTTAACTTTGGATAGTAAAACATCTTTTTTCCTACCAGTAAATACCTTATACAGCACACTGCCTGTTTCTTGTCTGGTCATTAGCTTAGGCGTGATATCACATCATGCACAGCTCTCTCCCCCTGTGAAAGTTTGCCAGGAAGCAAGAGGGGATGAGTCATAAGAGGGCCAATGAGAACTGCAGGGCTGGAGGTGTGTGTCTGTGTGTCTGTGTAAATCCAGGAAGTGAACAGACAGCAGCTTCAGCTGCCCACAAATAAAATTGATGCAGCCAGACTTAACCACTTGCTTACTGGGCACTTAAACCCCTGTCCTTTTTTTCTCACAAATAGAGCTTTCTTTTGGTGGTACTTGATCATTTCTTCGTTTTTTTTTTTTGCGCTATAAACAAAAAAAGAGCGACAATTTTGAAAAAAAAAACACAATATTTTTTACTTTTTGCTATAATAAATTTAGGCCGATACGTATTCTTCTACATATTTTTGGTAAAAAAAATGCAATAAGCGTTTATTGATTGGTTTGCGCAAAAGTTATAGCGTCTACAAAATAGGGCATAGTTTTATAGCATTTTTATTAAAAAAAATTTTTTTACTAGTAATGGCGGCGATCAGCGATTTTTATTGTGACTGCGACATTATGGCGGACACATCGGACACTTTTGACACCATTTTGGGACCATTGTCATTTTTACAGCGATCAGTGCTATAAAAATGCACTGACTACTGTAAAAATGACACTGGCAGGGAAGGGGTTAACCACTAGGGGCGCTGAAGGGGTTAAGTGTGCCTAAGGGAGTGATTCTTACTGTGGGGAGAGGGGACTGACTGGGGGAGGTGACCAATGGTTATCCCTTATGTACAAGGGACACACCATCGGTCTCCTCTCTCCCTGACAGGACGTGGATCTCTGTGTTTACACACAGAGATCCACGTCCCTGGCTCTGTAAATGCCGATCGCGGGTACCTGGTGGACATCGCGGCCGCCAGGCACGCGCATCGGCACACGCGTGACGCGGCGGGCACAGAAGGTCCCCGATGCGCCCTCGGGAGCGCGCGCGGGGAACGAGGAAAGGGGAGGACGTCAATTGACGGCCTCCCGGCATTCTAGGTCCGCGCTAATACACTACAAATACAAATACACTACAGTTCATTTTAGGGCACGCAAATACAATATATTACCCATTTTTTGGTAAAATATAGATATAAATAATGAGGTTCTGTTGTGTAAATAGATGGCAAATATGTCAAGCCTTAAAATATGCGCGCCCATGAAACGGCGACAAATTTCAGTAACCAAAATTGTCCATAGGCGATGGTTTAACAGCCTTTACAGGTCATCAATATAGAGCTAACCATAAATGATTGCCCTTGGATTATTCTGCTTATTATGACATGCGAGGTGATACTTAAAATGTGTAATGCAATCGTCATCTTTATTTGTAGGGGCACCTGAAAGACATGCCAACGTATGTATATGTATGTAAACGGGGGCAGGGCCTTTAAAACGTTTTTTTTTTTTTTTTTTTATTTGTTATATGTTACTTTAATTTGTTAAACTTTTTTTTTACACAACTTTATCGCTATTACAATTGTTTATCGTCTGACAAGCCCCCATCATATATGGAGTGACAGAGACATTAGGGTCTATTAGACCCCTAATGTCTCCCTTGCCCTCCACTGCAACTAGCTGAGCACAGATCGTGCTCTATTAGCTGCTTCCCAGGCCAGCGCTGCAGGAAAATGACAGCTCTACAGCTCTGAACCTGGAAGTGATGTAATGCACGCCTCTTCTGGGTTCATTCAGGATCAGGGAACAGATGTTCGCTAATTTCTTTCTGCCCAAATCGCTTCCACCAGAAAGCTGACAGTTGGCTTGTGAAGGGTACACAAACATTTATAGGCAGAGGGCAATAGACTATTCACCAGTATTGCCTGTGGTCTCTGCAGCTGATCTTTACCCATTACTGGCATACCATTCCTTGCATGCTGCACTTTGTGTGGAGGCAGCCATCTTGGTAGAGGCAGGGCTTTGCTTTCTAATGTCAACAAGCAAAAGAGTGAGCAACACAGTAGTGACATCACCAAATCTCACTCCAAATCTCCTGGGACCAACAGAGGCAATGCCTAAGGCCCTGTTCACATTAAAGCGGAGCTCCACCATAAAAAACAAATATTAAAAGCCAGCAGCTGCAAATACTGCAGCTGCTGACTTTTAATAAATGGACACTTACCTGTCCAGGGTGCCCGCAATGTCAGCAGCAGAAGACGCCGCCATCCTCGGTGAGGGAATCAGGAAGTGAAGCGTTGCGGCTTCACTGCCTGGTTCCCTACTGCGCATGCGCGAGTCGCGCATCTTCACTGGTCCCTGTTGTGTTGTGGGAACTGTGTGTTTCCCAGAACACAGCAGGGGGAGGGGGGGGGCGGGATTCTGTGGATTTCTATTCCCGGAAGTGGGTACAAATACCTGTATCATACAGGTATCTGCACCCCCCCTCCCCCTGAAAGGTGCCAAATGTGACAGCCAATCATGGCGGTCACATGATTATAAGCCCCACCACCCGGCATCTGAAACCCCTTAAAGGGCTGGGAGGTGCCGGGGCCATTGGTTTAATGCATTTTCTGCATTAAGGTGAAAACCCTTTTGAGTGCAGCTCCCCCCTCCTATAGACCCCTTTCACACTGGGGCGTATTTAAGGCGCTTTTGGGCTACAAATAGCTCCTGTAAAGTGCCTGAAAAACGTCTCCCCTGCAGTCTCAGTGTGAAAGTCCAAGGGCTTTCACACTGAGGCGAATCGCTGGCAGGATGTTAAAAAAACTCCTGCAAGCAGCATCTTTGGAGCGGTGTATACAGCTCTCCTCCACCACTCCTGCCCATTGAAATGTATGGGCAGCACGGCCAAATTGCTGGCAAGACGCTGCCGCAGCGGCGCTTTGTGGGTGGTTTTAAACCTTTTTTTGCCCGCTAGCGGGGGGTTAAAAGCACCCCGCTAGCGGCCGAATACCTCCGCAAAAACGACGGTAAAGCACCGCTAAAAATAGCGGCGATTTACCGCCAACGCCGCCCCTGCCCCAGTGTGAAACAGCCTTATACTTACCTGAGCCCTATCTCGATCCAGCACTGTGCCCGAGAGCAGCGGCTCTCTCTGCTCTCTCTCTCTCTCTTCATTGGACTTGGAGGCAGCTCCTACTGCTGTCAATCACAGCCAGTGAGTAGAGATTGAGGGGTGGGGCAGAGCCGCATCTCTGAGCCTGTCTCAGGATCGAGCCCACACAAGTGCCCCCCCATAGCAAGCGGTGTGCTATGAGAGTACTCGGTAGGGGAGGGGTGGAGAAGCCAGGAGCGGGACCCGAGAAGAGGAGGATCGGGGCTGATCTGTGCAAAACCATTCCACAGAGCAGGTAAGTATGACATGTTTATTATTTAAATAAAAAAAGAAATACTATATATATATATATATATATATATATATATATATCACACAAAAGTGAGTGCACCCCTCACATTTTTGTAAATATTTTATTATATCTTTTCATGTGACAACACTGAAGAAATGACACTTTGCTACAATGTAAAGTAGTGAGTGTACAGCTTGTATAACAGTGTAAATTTGCTGTCCCCTCAAAATAACTCAACACACAGCCATTAATGTCTAAACCGCTGGCAACAAAAGTGAGTACACCCCTAAGTGAAAATGTCCAAATTGGGTCCAAAGTGTCAATGTTTTGTGTGGCCACTAGGGTTGCACCGATACCACTTTTTTAAGACCAAGTACTGATACTTTTTTTCAAGTACTCGCCGACACCGATTACTGATACTTTTTTGACAGTGGCACTAATATGCAGCACTGATGACGCATGACTATGTCAGTAGTTTTTAATTTTAATTTTACAATTTTATTTATTTGTATTTATTTATTTTTTACGTTTTTTTTTTACAATGCTTATGTTTTTTATTTTTTATTTTTTTTACAATTTAACCTTTTAAATATTCATTTATTACAATTGTATATGACTGTACCATTTCATAGTTAGTGATGTGTATGATTGCATCTGACTATATCAGGTCACTGTTAGTGTTGTATCTGATTGTATATGACTGTGTCAGGTCACTGTTAGCGTTGTATCTGATTGTATATTACTGTATCAGGTCACTGTTAGCGTTGTATCTGATTGTATATGACTGTATCAGGTCACTCTTAGCGTTGTATCTGATTGTATATGACTGTATCAGGTCACTGTTAGCGTTGTATCTGATTGTATTTGACTGTATTAGGTCACTGTTAGCGTTGTATCTGATTGTATATGACTGTATCAGGTCACTGTTAGCGTTGCATGTGATTGTATATGACTGTATCAGGTCACTGTTATCATTGTATCTGATTGTATATGACTGTATCAGGTCACTGTTAGCGTTGCATCTGATTGTATTTGACTGTATTAGGTCACTGTTAGCGTTGCATGTGATTGTATATGACTGTATCAGGTCACTGTTATCATTGTATCTGATTGTATATGACTGTATCAGGTCACTGTTAGCATTGTATCTGATTGTATATGACAGTATCAGGTCACTGTTAGCATTGTATCTGATTGTATATGACTGTGTCAGGTCACTGTTAGCGTTGTATCTGATTGTATATTACTGTATCAGGTCACTGTTAGCGTTGTATCTGATTGTATATGACTGTATCAGGTCACTCTTAGCGTTGTATCTGATTGTATATGACTGTATTAGGTCACTGTTAGCGTTGTATCTGATTGTATATGACTGTATTAGGTCACTGTTAGCGTTGTATCTGATTGTATTTGACTGTATTAGGTCACTGTTAGTGTTGCATCTGATTGTATATGACTGTATCAGGTCACTCTTAGCGTTGTATCTGATTGTATATGACTGTATCAGGTCACTGTTAGCGTTGTATCTGATTGTATTTGACTGTATTAGGTCACTGTTAGCGTTGTATCTGATTGTATATGACTGTATCAGGTCACTGTAAGCGTTGTATCTGATTGTATATGACTGTGTCAGGCCCCTGATAGAATTGTATAAAATTCTATATGACTGTGCCAAGACACTTAATTTTGCATATGATTGTAAATTTTTGTATCAAGTCACAGCTAGTGAGTGTTATAAATAATTGTAATTGACTGTGTTAGGCTGTGTACACACGGGATGAAAATCAGCCAAAAATGGTCGGTTCAGCAGGAACTGGCCGACTTTTGGCCCGTGTGTATAGCTCTCTGTCCAGCAGAAGCTGGTCTTGCGACCGGCCACTGTCAAACCGGCATGTTGGAAAACCAGCATCCAATCAGCACTAGCAGGGAATGGCTAATCAGTGTGTTCTGGTGGGGTCGGGGGGGGGGGGGGGGACAGTCCCCTGTCAGAATACAAAAGCTCTGCAGGGGAGATCACCGCACTAACATCACTTTTGTTAGCACACGATCTGTAACTTTTTTTCGTTCAGCCCACTGACTGCACACAGCAAAATGAAGCTGGTTCTTGCTGAACTGGCTGAATTTCGATGTCTGTGTACCCAACTTTAGTGTTGTATATGACTGCGTCCGGTTACTGTTAAGCCGATCACACATGGATAGGAATTCGGCTGGTTTAACAAGGGACTGACCAAATTTCAATCCATGAATGGGCAGGCTGATTGTACCCAAATTGATCCCAAATTGATCCATCAATCAACTTGGGTACTGTCTGATTTTTCTACATGCAATTACTGGCAATGGCTATAGCTGCTAGCAGTAATCATTGTGTTCTGCCAGCTGGGAGGGCTCCCCACGCCCCCGCCAGCAGAATACAATAGCTTTGTTATCAACACAGACAGTGTTGGTGGAGGAATAAAGCAATTTTCTTTCCTTCTACCTTTGGTGGAAGGAAAGAGAATCGATTAAACTATGGCTTGCCTTCGTTTTGTAGATGATTGTATCTGATTGTGTCAGGTCACTGTTAAGCCCTGTACACACGATCGGATAACCTATGGATTTTCGTCCGATGGATTTGTCCATCGGAAATCCGATGAAACTGTTTTTCATCAGTCTTGGCCACACACCATCAGTCAAAAAACCGACCGTTCCAAACGCGGTGACGTAAAACACTCCGATGAGCCGAGAAAAATGAAGTTTAATGCTTCTGAGCATGCGTCTACTTGATTCTGAGCATGCGTGGGTTTTTTAACCGATGGACTTGCCCATAGACGATCGGAAATTCCCATCGGTTTTTTATCCATCGGAAAATTTTAAAACAAGTTCTATTTTTTACAACCGATGGAAAAAAGACCGATGGGTACCATACACGATCGGTTGGTCTGATGAAAACCATCCATCGGACGGTTTTCATCAGTCAAACCGATCGTGTGTACGGGGCTTTAGTGTTGTAGATGATTGTATCTGATTGTGTCAGGTCACTGTTAGCATTGTATATTAATTGTATTTGATTGATTGTGTCAGGTCACTGTTAGCGTTGTATATAATATTTGATTGTCAGATCACTGTTGGCATTGTATATGATTGTATTTGGTTGTGTCAGGTCACTGTTAGGGTTGTATATGATTGTATTTGGTTGTCAGGTCACTGTTAGCGTTGTATATGATTGTATTTGGTTGTGTCAGGTCACTGTTAGCGTTGTATATGATTGTATTTGGTTGTGTCAGGTCACTGTTAGCGTTGTATATGATTGTATTTGGTTGTGTCAGGTCACTGTTAGCGTTGTATATGATTGTATTTGGTTGTGTCAGGTCGCTGTTAGCATTGTATATGATTGTATTTGGTTGTGTCAGGTCGCTGTTAGCATTGTATATGATTGTATTTGGTTGTGTCAGGTCACTGTTAGCATTGTATATGATTGTATTTGGTTGTGTCAGGTCACTGTTAGGGTTGTATATGATTGTATTTGGTTGTGTCAGGTCACTGTTAGCATTGTATATGATTGTATTTGGTTGTGTCAGGTCGCTGTTAGCGTTGTATATGATTGTATTTGGTTGTGTCAGGTCACTGTTAGGGTTGTATATGATTGTATTTGGTTGTCAGATCACTGTTAGCATTGTATATGATTGTATTTGGTTGTCAGATCACTGTTAGCATTGTATATGATTGTATTTGGTTGTGTCAGGTCACTGTTAGCGTTGTATATGATTGTATTTGGTTGTCAGGTCACTGTTAGCGTTGTATATGATTGTATTTGGTTGTGTCAGGTCACTGTTAGCATTGTATATGATTGTATTTGGTTGTGTCAGGTCGCTGTTAGCGTTGTATATGATTGTATTTGGTTGTGTCAGGTCACTGTTAGGGTTGTATATGATTGTATTTGGTTGTCAGATCACTGTTAGCATTGTATATGATTGTATTTGGTTGTGTCAGGTCACTGTTAGCGTTGTATATGATTGTATTTGGTTGTCAGGTCACTGTTAGCATTGTATATGATTGTATTTGGTTGTGTCAGGTCACTGTTAGCATTGTATATGATTGTATTTGGTTGTCAGATCACTGTTAGCATTGTATATGATTGTATTTGGTTGTCAGATCACTGTTAGCATTGTATATGATTGTATTTGGTTGTCAGGTCACTGTTAGCGTTGTATATGATTGTATTTGGTTGTCAGGTCACTGTTAGCGTTGTATATGATTGTATTTGGTTGTGTCAGGTCACTGTTAGCATTGTATATGATTGTATTTGGTTGTGTCAGGTCGCTGTTAGCATTGTATATGATTGTATTTGGTTGTGTCAGGTCACTGTTAGGGTTGTATATGATTGTATTTGGTTGTCAGATCACTGTTAGCATTGTATATGATTGTATTTGGTTGTGTCAGGTCACTGTTAGCGTTGTATATGATTGTATTTGGTTGTCAGGTCACTGTTAGCGTTGTATATGATTGTATTTGGTTGTGTCAGGTCACTGTTAGCATTGTATATGATTGTATTTGGTTGTGTCAGGTCACTGTTAGCATTGTATATGATTGTATTTGGTTGTGTCAGGTCGCTGTTAGCGTTGTATATGATTGTATTTGGTTGTGTCAGGTCACTGTTAGGGTTGTATATGATTGTATTTGGTTGTCAGATCACTGTTAGCATTGTATATGATTGTATTTGGTTGTGTCAGGTCACTGTTAGCGTTGTATATGATTGTATTTGGTTGTCAGGTCACTGTTAGCATTGTATATGATTGTATTTGGTTGTGTCAGGTCACTGTTAGGGTTGTATATGATTGTATTTGGTTGTGTCAGGTCACTGTTAGCATTGTATATGATTGTATTTGGTTGTGTCAGGTCACTGTTAGCGTTGTATATGATTGTATTTGGTTGTCAGGTCACTGTTAGCATTGTATATGATTGTATTTGGTTGTGTCAGGTCGCTGTTAGCATTGTATATGATTGTATTTGGTTGTGTCAGGTCACTGTTAGCATTGTATATGATTGTATTTGGTTGTGTCAGGTCGCTGTTAGCATTGTATATGATTGTATTTGGTTGTGTCAGGTCGCTGTTAGCATTGTATATGATTGTATTTGGTTGTGTCAGGTCACTGTTAGCATTGTATATGATTGTATTTGGTTGTGTCAGGTCACTGTTAGGGTTGTATATGATTGTATTTGGTTGTGTCAGGTCACTGTTAGCGTTGTATATGATTGTATTTGGTTGTGTCAGGTCGCTGTTAGCATTGTATATGATTGTATTTGGTTGTGTCAGGTCACTGTTAGCATTGTAAATGATTGTATTTGGTTGTGTCAGGTCACTGTTAGCATTGTATATGATTGTATTTGGTTGTGTCAGGTCGCTGTTAGCATTGTATATGATTGTATTTGGTTGTGTCAGGTCACTGTTAGCATTGTAAATGACTGTATCTCACTGTATCAGGTCACTTTGTTGCTTTCTAAGAATGCATGTGACTGTGTTAGGCTGCTGTTACTGTTGTACAGTATATCATTTGATTGTATCTAGTTACATTTAGTGTTGAATATAATTGTATCTGACTGTGTCAGGCCACTGTTAATGTTGCATATGATTGTATCTCATTATATCGGGTCACTGCTAATGCTGTCTGTGATCGTATATGAATGTGTCAAGTCACTCATGGTGCTGTATAGGACTGTGTCAGGTCACTGTTCATAATTGTATATGACTGTATTCGGCCACTGTTGGCGTTGTTCGTGAATGGTGATTGGTTTTGGCTGTTTCAGGTCACTGTTGGTGCTATTTGTGGTTGTATCTGACTCTATCAAGTCACTGTTAATGCTGTTTATGATTGTACATGACCGTGTCAGGTGACTCGGGTCACTGTTATGATTGTATATCACTGCGTCATATTGGTGCTGTGTATAGTTGTATCTCATTGTATTTGATCTTTGGTAGGGCTATATGTGATTGTGTGTGGCAGTATATTATGTCACTGTTATTGAAGGATTTAACTGTGTTTAAAAGATGTATAAAATCAGTATTAGAGTTTTATATGATTGTACATAACTGTTTGATCTCATCACCAATGCAGTTTCTGGTTATATTTTATTGTACGAGAGCATGATTAGATTGTATTTGACTGTTTGACATAAGACTATTAACATGGAATAAGACTGAAGCAGATCTATATGAAAATTATGATTGTAAATACCCTTCTGAATGACAGTTGCCATAGTCAGGCAAGCTGTGGATGAGCATTTCCTTCAAGAAACTGAAAGGGGCAGTGAAGTGAGGAAAAGGAAGAGAAAATGCTATACCAGAGGTTCTTAACCCACCTAATATAGCAGATACTGCAGGCCAGGGGCAGATTGTAAATGCATGGGCTTCCTACAGTAATCACCCACCCCTGTGACAATGGACTCCATTCATTAAAGCAGATTGCATGCAGTATTTAGGTACCCCCCCCCCCCCACCTCTGAACCATACCAGGACACATGCCCTCAACATTGGGGGGGGGTGCTTTGGGGCAGGGGGGTTCCCCACCAACGCACCCTGCCCTCATTATAATGAGGACAAGGGCCTTTTCCCCACAACCCTGGCCAGTGGTTATGGGAGTTTACGGGCGGGGGGCTAATCAGAATCTGGAAGCCCCCTTTAACAAAGGGGGCCCCAGATCCCACCCACCCCCCATGTGAATGAGTAGGGGTACATAGTAGGCACAAGCTGTCTGTTCATCATATGGACAGGCAGTTTCACAGACAGGAAGAATCAATGAACTACGTAGACCGCTCAACAGCGCCCTGGTAGTTCATTGAGAACTACAAGCCGACAGCCGCAAAGGCTGTCAGTATGTGTAGTTTACACATTCACAGAACATGGCTGTTTTGTTTTTTTTATTGTGACAGCGAGCGGGGGGAGTCACTGTCTCGCCCTGGCCTTGTCTGTCACAATTTGGGATCTGGGGGATGCGGGGGCCGGTGCAGGTGTAACATTTTACAAAAAGGTAAACTTATCCTTTATTTAAAGCTTCCTTTCTGCTCTAGTTCAGGTATGCCAAATACAGGCCTCGATGCTTCTCAAGGCTTGTCAAATGTTTTAGCACATGTTTGTTGGAGCTCCTGCTTTTTGGTGGGTGTTAACAAGAAAAGATTAAAGTGGACTTTGAATTTAAATACAAGCTCCATTTTGCTGACAGCTACCCACCCCTGAATAAAAAAATAAAATAAAAATGTAATCAATTTGCCAAAAGTAAAGTTGTTTGAATTTTTTTTTTTAACAAAACTGCACCTCAGCACTGCCTCCCAGGAAAGCCAGCGGCTTGAAATCTCATGAGAGTGCACTCCAGCACATTCTCGTGGGGTTTTTAAAGTGATACTAAAGTGGAGTTTCACCCATTTAAAAGTCAGCAGCTATAAAAATAAACAGACATTCACCTGTCCCACGGTCCAGTAATGCGGCCGCCCGAATCCTCGCTTCTCCCCCCCCTCCTCTCTGCGGCGCTAGCATTGCAAGTGTGGGCATCCAGCTGTGGCATCACAGCCGGGCGCGCACTGCGCATGCCCGAGCCGTGCTACGCGTTGTGAATGACCGGGCAATCTTCTGGGACCTGTGACGTGTCCCAGAAGATTGCAGGGAGGGAGTGGAGAGAGGTGAACTTCTGCTCGGCTCCGCGGCGCCAGGAGAGGAAGTGGGAGCTGGGCACCTGTGAAAACTAGGTACCCGCTCCCCCACCAAAAAAAATGACATGCCAAATGGGTCACGAGTACTTAAAGCGGATGTTCCATTTTTGGGTGGAACTCTTGACGCTTTAAAGTCAATTTTTTTTTATTTTTTTATAACAAACATGTTATACTTACCGCATTTGCTGGCGTATAAGGCGGCTGGGCATATAAGACGACCCCCAAATTTTCACTTTAAAACCTTTGTTTTGTGCTTTACTTAACGTATAAGACGACCCCCTTATGCGGCAATACCGTATGTTCAGAAATGAAGAGGCCTCCATATGTATTGGCAGAGGTTGTTACTCCAATCCGAGCAGGTTTAGCAGGCTCTGTATTCATCAACAGAGTGCGTCGCCCGCTGGGATTGGCTGAGCGGTGCACATACTGAATACATACAGTTTTACAGAGCACCCGGCAGGCTGATATCCATCTGGCGGCCTCTTCACCCGGCGTATAAGACGACCCCCGCTTTTTGGCTGTGTAATTTCGGTGTAAAAGGTCGTCTTATACACCGGAAAATACGGTACCTTACCTCAGAGTTCGACAAACCCCGGGAGCCAGGTCGACCATTGCGACTAGAATTAGCGACCTGGCGCTTGGGGCGGCACAGCTGGGGTATCCTGTGTCTCCGTGCGCCCCCCGCTGCGCGATCACGTCGGGCCGTGCTAGCCGGTAATTGAGGCCGCGGCTTTGCGGCCTTCTGCAGGCCTATGCTTCCTTCTGTGATCTGGCACCATCTTGTGGTGGCCGTTGGTATGACAAGACAACCAGCAATGCTAATGGAGCTTCCCCTGTCTGTTTTCACTGCCATCTCCTTCCCTCTAATTAGAACCCCCAAACATTATATATATTTTTTATTCTAACACCCTAGAGACTTTCTGTCACACTGTATTTGGGAAAAAATACACTTTTTTTAATTAAAAACTATTTTTTTTTATATTGTGAAAGATAATGTTACGCCGAGTAAATTGATACCCAACATGTCATGCTTCAAAATTGCGTCCGCTCGTGGAATGGCGACAAACTTTTACCCTTTAAAATCTCCATGGGCGTTGTTTAAAAAATTCTACAGGTTGCATGTTTTGAGTTGCAGAGGAGGTCTAGGGCTAGAATTATTGCTCTCGCTCTACCAATTGCGGCGATACCTCACATGTGTGGTTTGAACACCGCTTTCATATGCGGGTGCTACTCACGTATGCGTTCGCTTCTGCGCGCAAGCTCGGCGGGACGGGGCGCGTTCCTGGCTCCTTACTTTTTTAGCTGGCTCCTAGATTCCAAGCAAATTTGTCAAGCCCTGCCTTACCTCACCTTTTTTCACAGAGCGGCCCCTTTCCCCCTTTTCTCGGGTCCCCCCGCCGGCGCTCCTGGCTCCACTTTCCTGCCAAGTGGCCCCATAGCAAACAGCTTGCTGTGGGGGCACCTGAGCAGGCTCGCTCCTAAGTTGCTGCTCTGCATGTTCATTCAGACACAGAGCTGTGGTTTGGCCCACGCCCCCTCTCTCTTTTTTTTGGCTCAATGGCTGTGATTGACAGCAGTGGGAGACAAATTGGGGGGGGGGGGTACTTCACACAGAAAGTAAGTATATATATATATTTTTTTTTGTTTTGCAGGCTTTGATTGGGTATTTTACTCAGGTTATAGGGGACTGACAGCCACGCAGACCTTGTATTTTAAAGGAAATCTATGGTCACAACATGCACTTTAATTTTATAGCATCAGCATTGTAATAACAATACAAACAATAGTTATTATTGACAATCCAGTATAAGCTTACTTGAAAAATCTCCTTTCTTGTTGTGAGTTCTGCCTGTCTGCTGGCTGTCTCTTTCCACACTTCTTGGATTCCCAGCATGCTTTGCAGCTTCTCCTTAATATGTAAGGACTATATATCCCATGGTACCTTGCTGCCTGCAAGCAGTGGTTCCTGTACTGACTCTGCCCTTCTGAAAATCCTCCTCTCAGCACCTCTGTAGGTCAGAAGGCAGGCTCTGTGAAATGTGTGGCACAGCAGTGCCTACTCACAGGACATAGTGACCTACGTGTCAGAGGATTCAAGGAAGTAAATTGTGGGAATCTTCACAAAGTAAGTTTACAAACCTCAAGATCATTCTGATTAATAGGAGGAGGCTAGAAATAACTGAAATACAATGTGGAAATTAACATATGGTTTTACATTTTGACCGTAGATACACTTTGTTACAAGGTTTGCTTTAAACGTTGGCCATGCGTTTTATATGTACAAGGAAGAACATGTAATCTCACAATGACCAAACATACACCTTGCACTCATTTTTTATAAATAACTCCAGTAGATGTTTCAGTGGGTCTTATCAGTATAGTCTTGATGCTTTGTGGCTGGTTCCTAATTATTATAGACCTCTGAGTGTTCTGTACATGTTGTAATTGGCTGCAAGTTGATCTAGTCGTGCAAAGCTGATTGGCTGCAGGTTGGCCTTGTCCTATAAAACTTTGATTGCCAGCAGGTTGGTCTAGTCCTGTAAAACTGATTGCCTGCAGGTTAGCCTTGTGCTATAAAACCCTGTCTGGCTACAGGTTGCTCTAGTTCTGTATATCTGATTGGCTACAGGCTGGCCTAGACCTGTAAAACTGATTGGGTACATGTTGGTCTAAACCTCTGATTGGCTACAGGCTGGCTTAGTCCTCTGAAACTGATTGGGTACATGTTGGCCTAAACCTCTGATTGGCTACAAGCTGGCTTAGTCCTCTGAAACTGATTGGCTACAGGTTACTGATTGGGTACATGTTGGCCTTAACCTCTGATTGGCTACAGGCTGGCTTAGTCCTCTGAAACTGATTGGGTACATGTTGGCCTTAACCTCTGATTGGCTACAGGCTGGCTTAGTCCTCTGAAACTGATTGGGTACATGTTGGCCTTAACCTCTGATTGGCTACAGGCTGGCTTAGTCCTCTAAAACTGATTGGGTACATTTTGGCCTAAACCTCTAAATTTCTACAGGCTGGCTTAGCCCTCTGAAACTGATTGGGTTAGGGTTGCCACCTCATCCCTTTAAACCCGACACATTAATTACACAGGTTCTGTGGCTGATTAAGGTGGTAATTAAACTCACTTGGTGCCTTATCTGCATTAAATCAGCCACAGAACCTGTGTAATTCATATGTGTTCGGATTTAAAGGGATGAGGTGGCAACCCTAGATTGGGTACATGTTGGCCTAAACCTCTGATTGGCTACATGCTGGCTTAGTCCTCTGAAACTGATTGGGTACATGTTGGCCTAAACCTCTGATTGGTTGCAGGCTGGCTTAGTCCTCTGAAGCTGATTGGGTACATGTTGGCCTAAACCTCTGATTGGTTGCAGGCTGGCTTAGTCCTCTGAAGCTGATTGGGTACATGTTGGCCGAAACCTCTGATTGGCTTCAGGCTGGCTTAGTTCTCTGAAGCTGATTGGTTACATGTTGGCTTAAACCTCTGATTAATTGCAGGCTGGCTTCGTTTTCTAAGGCCTGGTTCACACCCATGCAGGTTGCAGTTTTCATATTCCCGGTGCATTTTGAATTTTTCAATACACGTTTTTGATCCATTGAAGTTCATGGAACCAAAAACCAGAAAAAAATCCCTGGCCCTTTCTATAAAATGCACAGATGTGAACTACATCCATAGGAAACCATGTTAAAAGGACTGTAGTGTGTTTCTGCAAAACCTCACTGGCCCCACATCCCAGTCGTACACTCACACAATAGCGCCGCCCTTGCAGCACATGTCACTCCCTGCTGGGAGGTGGGGTGTACAGCTTGGAGGTGGGGCCAGTGATGGGACCGGAGATTTTCAGAGAGCTGTGAAAGGCTTGGAGATGAAGATATAGAGGCAAAAATCCAGCGCTTTGGATTTTTTTACAGAACAAACTATAAAATGGTGCATGTCTTTGGGAACTGATGCATATGAGGTTTACAACCACTTACAACTAAAGAGTTTTATTCAGTCTGGGGCAGCAGGATGCATGCACCCTTCACTCATGTATGAGTCTCCTCTGCCTGTCTGTCAATCAAAGGAAAGGGGGCGTGGCGACACATTTTTTTTTCACGTGTCAGACTTTTTTCAGTAGCATAGCGAGGATTACAGATGACAGGCTGCTGGCATGCCTACCAGACTGGGCACAAATAAGTTGTGCTGCTTTGCTGAGTTAGCTAAAATGTTCAGCTTCATTTTTGTTTATCTGGGTTTACAACCACTTTAAGTCATATCACCGTGGGATGGGATGCCAAAGCTGCAGATCATTTATAATTTACTTGGCAGCGGCACAGACATTACCTTTCCGATTTGCTTTTGCCCGGTTTCATCTTCTAGCCTCCTTGTAGGTTTTCAGTGCAGACACAAGCCAGGGCACAGTAGAGATCCCTGGGCCCCCTTTTCCCCCATTTCTCCATAGAAGTGTAATTATATATATATTATATATACTCCTATTCCTTATTTACTCATCAGCGTTTCCCAGGCCAGACCCGTGTTCAGTCACCATTTCATTTTTAATGTAAAGGTGAGCTAATACTTTAACCTCTTCAATACTGGGCACTTTCATCCCCTTCCTGCCCAGGCCAATTCCCAGCTTTCATCGCTGTTGCACTTTGAATGACAATTGCGCGGTCATGCAACGCTGTACCCATATGAAAATGTTAACATTTTCTCCCCACAAACAGAGCTTTATTTTGGTTGTATTTAATCACCACTGAGTTTTTTATTTTTTTGCTAAAAAAAAACTAAAAATGACTGAAAATTTTGAAAAAAAAAAAGTTTTTCTTAGTTTCTGTCAGTAGATTTTGTAAATAGGTAATTTTTCTCCTTCACTGATGTGCGCTGATGAGGTGGCACTGATGGGCACTGACAGGCTGCACTGATGGGCACTGATGAGGTGGCACTTATGGGCACTGATGAGGCTTCACTGATGAGGAGGCACTAATATGCTGTGCTGATGGACACTGATAGGTGGCACTGATGGGCACTGATAAGTGGCACTGGTGGGAAATGATGATAGGTGGCACTAGTGGGCACTGATACGTGGCACTAATAGGCGGCGCTTATGGGCACTGATGAGGAGGCACTAATATGCTGCACTTATGGGCACTGATAGGTGGCACTGGTGGGCACTAATAGGTGGCACTAATGGGCACTGATAGGTGGCACTAATGGGCACTGATAGGTGGCACTGGTGGGCACTGATAGGTGGCACTGATGAGGAGGCACTAATATGCTGCACTGATGAGGAGGCACTAATATGCTGCACTGATGGGCACTGATAGGTGGCACTGATGGGCACTGATAGGTGGCACTGGTGGGCGGCACTGATGGGCACTGAAGGGCAGCACTGACTGGCATCACTGATGGGCATTGACTGGTGTCACTGATGGGCACTGCTGGGGCTACATTGATTACCTGTACAGTCTCTGCTGCGAGGAGATGCTGCTAATCGGCTCTCCTCACCTCACACTCTGTCAATGTGAGGCGAGGAGAGCCGAAAAATGACACTTCTGTGTTTACATGTAATCGGCTGTGTAGGGACAGGGCGCGACTGTGATCGCCACGCTGCGCACCAGAGCAGTGACACTGGGGCGACATTATATAACTTCGCCCCAGAACGAGAGGGGATCCTGCCTGCTGTGATTTTACTATACGGCGGGCGGGAGTTCGTTGAAGATTCCTGAATATTGCGTTTTGGGGTTGGAGGCAAATAGATTTCAATTCGCTTAGCTTAGTAAACGTGGTGAAAATTTACTTTGCGAAGAATACTCAACGTTCAAGGAAAATTCACTTTGCAAAGATAAAAAAAAAGTGTTTTTGCATGCTCATGTTTGGATTATGGAAGTAAAAAAAAAAATGCTAAATAAACAACCTTTTTGCCTTTTAGTAAATGAATCCCTTTTTTCAGTAAGAAAATAAAATATGTATTGGTGGGGTGCATTATCAAAATGTATAAGATAATTAGGGGCTGTCCTGTAAGGTCGGTGGGGCGGAGGTGTCCCATAGGAAAGACCAGGAAAGGAATACTACACTAAATATTTTGCAACAATTTTTCATTTCAATGTTTGTAGATGCACAGGAGGAATTTTCTTGCTCCAAAAACACGTACTGAAGACACTTGTTTAACCACTTAAGAACCGGAAGGATTTACCCCCTTAATGCTCTTAATGACCAGGCCATTTTTTGTGATACGGCACTGCGTCACTTTAACTGACAATTGCGCCCTCATGCGGCGTTGTAACCAAACAAAATTTATCTTATTTTTTCCCACAAATAGAACTTTCTTTTGGTGGTATTTGATCACCTCTGCAGTTTTTATTTTTTGCAATATAAACAAAAAAAGAGTGACAATTTTGAAAAAAAAGCAATATTTTTTACTTTTAGCTATAAAAAATATCCCCAATAAATATATAAAAAACGAATTTCTTTCTCAGTAAAAAAAAAACAAACGCAATAAACGTATATTAATTGGTTTATTGGTTTGCGCAAAAGTTATAGCGTCTACAAAATAGGGGATAGATTTATGGCATTTTTTGGTTTTTGTTTTACTAGGCAATGGTGGTGATCAGAGATTTTTAGCGGGACTGCGACATTGCGGCGAACAGATCAGATACTTTTGACACTTTTTTGGGGCCAGTGACATTTACACAGCGATTAGCGTTATAAAAATGCACTGATAACTGTATAAATGTCACTGGCAGGGAAGGGGTTAACAACTAGTGGTGTAAAGGGGTTAAATGTGTTCCCTGGGTGGTGTTTCTAACTGTGGGGGAAGTGTAGTGACTATAGGAGGAGAGAGATTGCTGTTCCTGATCACTAGGAACAGACGATCTCTCTCTACTTCCCTGTCAGAACGGGGATCTGTTTGTTTTTCATTGACAGATCCCCGTTCTGGCTCTCTGTGGAGCGATCGTGGGTGGTTCTGGCTCTCTGTGGAGTGCCGTGGGCGCCTCCAGTGCAGCTACGGCGATTCGCCTAATAGAGCCAACCTGCCGCAGTACAATGACGACAGCTGGTCGGCAAATGGTTAAAGTGGAATTCTAAGCTTTTCCTAACTATGCTTAAACCTGCTCCCACCCCCTTTTAAATCCTATTCTAACTACCCTGTGAAAGGAAGATGCTGATACTTAGCTATTCTGAAGTCATTCCAGTCTGGTCACGTGATCTCAGCAGCGGCCGGCAGGGGAGAGGAGGGACAGCTGACAACAGATGCCCCATAGCATGCGTATAGGTGACATCACTGCACAGGCATCTGAGCCATTGTCTGCTCTCTCCTCTCCCCTGAAGCCTCTCTCTACTCTCCCCTGCAGCCGGCTGCTGGGGAGATTACATCACCGGACCTGAGAGTCCATACGGTTGGGATCCACCCAGATGCCTGAACTGGCACCTGGCTCAGTCTTTCAGCAATCCACTGAAAGCTTGAGCCAGCCCCTCCTGCCCCCCCCCCCCCCCGCCAGCCCCACCAGCCCAGCACTCCAGTGAGCACTGGAGGGGCAGAACAGCCGAGGACTAACAGTCACAGCTCTTTGCTCAGAGCGGAGGGGGAGAACTGAGCGATCAGCAGTGTTAGATTGTTCAGTTCTCACTGCAGAGCTGCTGGGGGATAGATGCAGCATCAAATCGCTGCTGCATCCACCTAGGTGAGTATAAATGTTTTTTTTGTTTTTTTTAAGTTCATACTTCTTTTTTAATTTTTCATAGTCCTCATGATTGGGGGTGTAGCAGGGTTGTGTCTTTTGTTTACATACTTTGTGCTACAAGGTGTCTGTCTCTCATCTCAGGCAGTGGATAGCTGTTACACAAGGATTTCCGGAATGGAATTTACAAAAAAAGCATGGTTTCAAAGCTCATAAGGGGCGTAGGGGCACCGCCCCCCTAATCCATGCACCCGGCCCTTAATCTCCATGCAGGGCACCGGATGCATGGTTTTTAATGTTTTTTTTTTTTTAAAGCACATGATTAGATGCTCTAATTGGCATCAAAAAGGGTGAGCTCAGGACGCAGAGCACTGCGCCCCGAGCTCACCCACTTTTGTGCCTTTAGCAAATTAATATTCGCTAATGTCTTCCTGCTTCACCTCCCGGCCAATCAGAAATCCCAAGACCCGATTGGCCGGGAGGAGAAGCGACCGCCGGGACTCGGGAGGAGATGCAGGGGGGAAGCCGCCGAAGCTGTGACCAGGATGGGGTAAGTGCCGGGTTGGCGGGCAAGTGAAGATTGAGCACCAGCCGCCACTGTTCCAAAGGCCTCAATCACCTTTTCCACCTTATACTGTAGGTATCAATAATAATTACAGATATACGATTAGTCTCTTCTTTATTTCAGGGCCCCATGGCACTTCAGCATAGTTTAGGTAGCTGTGATCTAATCAGAGGGAGTGCAATACCGGGCATGTTCTAGTTAGTTCCATAGGTTAAAATGGCCCCCCTGCTCTGTACCATAGACCTAAACACAAATGGTCCCCAGATTCAACTGTTAAGGTTTGATCTGGGCCAGCTAGGACGCTCCAAGGCGATCATAGTATGTCTGCTCATCTGGTTAGTCTCCAGTATCTTTGGTTAGCTTTACTCCTTATTACGGTAGAAATGCAAAGACTGTGAGAAGGCTTTGTTCACATTGTGACAGTAATGGCGTGGATTACTGCACTGCGCTGTTACCTCTGCACTAGATCTGCTGCTTAGCCAGACCCCTGAGAGAAGTCCCACATTCGCTAACTTACTTTCCAAACAGTCAGCTGCTGTCAATTTCTACTTTGGCTGGCTAGAAGCCTACTGGGCTCATTTATAGAGATCTCTAGGCAGAACACAAAATTCAGGCAGAACCGTGAAAAGTAAAAATCTATCCGCGTCGGCTTTTTTGATGCCCCTGTTGGAATTAAAAATAAACAGATGCGTTTATCATTTGTCTAAGACTGGACCTTAACTGTGAAATGAAAGTACTTTCATTTAAATGGTAACCCTACATACAGGCCCGGATTTACTCCCTTTGCCGCCCCAAGGCCGGGTCCTTCAATGCCGCCGCCCCCCCCCCCCCCCCACACACACCATCAGTGGCGTCACTAGGGTTATTGTCACCCGTTGCGAAAAAAAAATGGTGTCACCCTCCCACCAACTATAGTCCCCCCTCAGTACAGACTCCCCTCCTGCAGTACAGACCTCCCTCCACAAACTACAGCCCCCTGCCGCAGTACAGACCCCCCTCAACTAACTACAGACCCCCCCTCCCGCAGTACAGACCCCCCTCCACTAATTACAGCCCCCCTCCACTAACTACAGACCCCCCTCCCGCAGTACAGACCCCCCTTCCTCAGTACAGACCCCTCTCACTAAGTACAGACCCCCTCCCTCAGTACAGACCCCCCCCCCCACTAAGTACAGACCCCCTCCATCAATATAGACACCCTCCCTCAGTATAGACCCCTCCATCAGTGCAGACCCCCCATCAGTACAGACACCCCCACCAGTACAGACACCCCTCACCTCAGTGCAGACCCCCCATCAGTACAGATACCCCCACCTAAGTGCAACCCCCCCCCATCAGTACAGACACCCCCACCCAAGTGCAGACCCCCATCAGTACAGACACCCCCACCTAAGTGCAACCCCCCCATTAGTACAGACACCCCCACCCAAGTGCAGACCCCCCATCAGTACAGACACCCCTCACCTCAGTGCAGACCCCCCATCAGTACAGACACCCCCACCTAAGTGCAAACCCCCCATCAGTACAGACACCCCCACCCAAGTGCAGACCCCCAATCAGTACAGACACCCCCACCTAAGTGCAAACCTCCCATCAGTACATACACCCCCACCCAAGTGCAGACCCCCCATCAGTACAGACACCCCTCACCTCAGTGCAGACCCCCCATCAGTACAGACACCCCCACCTCAGTGCAGACCCCCCCATCAGTACAGACACCCCCACCTCAGTGCAGAACCCCCCTCAGTGCAGACCCCCCTCAGTGCAGACCCCCTCAGTGCAGACCCCCCCTCAGTGCAGACCCCCCCACAGTGCAGACCCCCCCACAGTGCAGACACCACCCCCCCTCAGTACAGACACCCCTCAGTACAGACACCCCCTTCAGTACAGACACCCCTCAGTACAGACACCCCTCAGTACAGACACCCCCCTCAGTACAGACACCCCCCTCAGTACAGACACCCCCCTCAGTGCAGACACCCCCCTCAGTACAGACACCCCCCAGCAGTGCAGACACCCCCCAGCAGTGCAGACACCCCCCAGCAGTGCAGACCCCCCCCAGCAGTGCAGACCCCCCTCAGTACAGACACCCCCCTAGTGCAGACCCCCCCACCAGCATTACAGACCACCCTCAGTACAGACACCCCCTAGTGCAGACCCCCCAGCATTCCAGACCCCCCCTCAGTACAGACCCCCCTCAGTAGTACAGACCCCCCCAGCAGTATAGACACCCCCCTTACATACCTCAGAACAGCGCTGACAGATACACACACTGTGTGTCCCTCGAGCGCAGGCTCCTCCTCCTCTGTGGATGTAAACAGAGAGGAGGAGGCGGCTTCGGTCCGTGCCGCTGAGGTACACAGCAGCGCGAGGCACAGCTAATCAGGACAGCGGGCGGTGTTAGAGGCGGCTCCGCCCCTGCACCCACTGCCGCCCCGAGGCCTGGCTTCGGGGGGCCTTGTCTGGAATCCGGCCCTGCCTACATATTGGGAATAACTGACTTTTAGGAAAAAGGCAACTTTAGTATCAAGGCACACGATCATTTGATCCCTGCTAATGAGGAGCATCAAAATCTGTTCCCTCATTCAAAACCCTCCATCAGTACAGACCCCCCCCACTAAGTACAGACCCCCTCCATCAATATAGACACCCTCCCTCAGTATAGACCCCTCCATCAGTGCAGACCCCCCATCAGTGCAGACCCCCCATCAGTACAGACACCCCCACCAGTACAGACACCCCTCACCTCAGTGCAGACCCCCCATCAGTACAGATACCCCCACCTAAGTGCAAACCCCCATCAGTACAGACACCCCCACCCAAGTGCAGACCCCCCATCAGTACAGACACCCCTCACCTCAGTGCAGACCCCCCATCAGTACAGACACCCCCACCTAAGTGCAAACCCCCATCAGTACAGACACCCCCACCCAAGTGCAGACCCCCAATCAGTACAGACACCCCCACCTAAGTGCAAACCTCCCATCAGTACATACACCCCCACCCAAGTGTAGACCCCTTTCATCAGTACAGACACCCCTCACCTCAGTGCAGACCCCCTATCAGTACAGACACCCCCACCTCAGTGCAGACCCCCCTCAGTGCAGACACCCCCCACAGTGCAGACACCCCCCTCAGTACAGACACCCCTCAGTACAGACACCCCCCCTCAGTGCAGACCCCCCCTCAGTACAGACACCCCCTCAGTGCAGACCCCCCTCAGTACAGACACCCCCTCAGTACAGACACCCCCCTCAGTACAGACACCCCCCTCAGTACAGACACCTCCCAGCACAGACACCCCCCAGCAGTGAAGACCCCCCTCAGTACAGACACCCCCCTAGTGCAGACCCCCCCACCAGCATTACAGACCCCCCTCAGTACAGACCCCCCCAGCATTACAGACCACCCTCAGTACAGACACCCCCCAGCAGTGCAGACCCCCCTCAGTACAGACACCCCCCTAGTGCAGACCCCCCCACCAGCATTACAGACCCCCCTCAGTACAGACCCCCCCAGCATTACAGACCACCCTCAGTACAGACACCCCCCCTAGTGCAGACCCCCCAGCATTACAGACCCCCCTCAGTACAGACCCCCCTCAGTAGTACAGACACCCCCCTTACATACCTCAGAACAGCGCTGACAGATACACACACTGTGTGTCCCTCGAGCGCAGGCTCCTCCTCCTCTGTGGATGTAAACAGAGAGGAGGAGGCGGCTTCGGTCCGTGCCGCTGAGGTACACAGCAGCGCGAGGCACAGCTAATCAGGACAGCGGGCGGTGTTAGAGGCGGCTCCGCCCCTGCACCCACTGCCGCCCCGAGGCCTGGCTTCAGGGGGCCTTGTCTGGAATCCGGCCCTGCCTACATATTGGGAATAACTGACTTTTAGGAAAAAGGCAACTTTAGTATCAAGGCACACGATCATTTGATCCCTGCTAATGAGGAGCATCAAAATCTGTTCCCTCATTCAAAACCCTCCATCAGCAGAGATCAAATAACAAAGTTCCTAGCGCATTCTGCACCTTGGCAAAGGGACCCTTGTGTGACCCGAAGCATTGGGGCGTATTGCATTGTGCAGAAATAGAGAACTTTTTTTACTGATGATTCTATTGATGTGCTGTGACTTCTTGAGGACTTGGATTTTGAAAAAAGACACTATGCATTTTGATGGATCACACTTTTGATGATCACACTGATGAGATACCAAGTCTGGTTGGCAATGTGGACTATATATGAGGTTACATAACATTCTTATGCCGCGTACAGACAATCGGACATTCCGACAACAAAACCGTGCATTTTTTTCCGACGGATGTTGGCTCAAACTTGTCTTGCATACACACGGTCACACAAATGTTGTCGGAAATTGCGAACGTCAAGAACGCGGTGACGTACAACACGTATGACGAGTTGCGAAAAATTAAGTTCAATAGCCAGTGCGGCTCTTCTGCTTGATTTTGAGCATGTGTGGAATTTTGTGCGTCGGAATTGTGTACACACGCTGGGAATTTCCGACAACAAAACTTGTTGAGAACCAGCTCTCAAATTTTTTTGGGTGGAAATTCCGCCAGCAAATGTCCGCTGGAGCCTACACACGGTCGGAATTTCCGACAAGCTCCCATTGAACATCTGTCTGAAATTCCGACCGTGTGTACGCGGCATTAGGGTTGCACACAACAGGTCAGCGCTAACGGGGTCTGGAGAAGCTTCGTCCTTTTTTTTTTTTTTGCTCTTTATCCATTGTTTACATAACTTTACAGCCCAACTTTAGTCCCACGCTCCCCCCATCCCCTGTCTTGCAATCCCTCCCGAGATCCTCCCCACCATGTAACTTAATATTTCTCTCTATACATCTGTATATGACTTTGGTCTAATCACATGACGTCATGAGCCCTCCTCCTCTGGTGGTTAGCGGCTTCTAAATTTTGCACAGAATGCTGCCACATAAGGATGTGGCATAGTAAGATTTTGTCTCTCAAGGACCCTAGGGGGGTATGGTATCAAGTCCAGGATGGCTTACATAATTACATAGTTGCATAGTAGGCAAGTTTGAAAAAAGACACAAGTCCATGAACCAACCTATGTGTGTGATTTTATGTCAGTATTATGTTTAATATCCCTGTATGCTGTGGTCGTTCAGGTGCCTATCTAAGGCCTCATGCCCACGGACGTTTTTACAGCCGCGTTTTTGAGCGTTTTTTATAGCTTAAAAACGCCTGTCCATGTTAGTCTATAGCTTCATGCCCACCTAGACGTTTTTGAGCTGCAAATAGCATAGACGTTTTTAAGCTGCAAAAAAAAACCAGGACCAGTGCGTTCCTCAGCGTCAGAATTAGGCAGAAAAAACGCGAGCGTCAAAAAACGCGCACTAACGCGCAAAAACGCGCACTAACGCGCGGTCGCGTTTTTAGCTCCGACGTTTTTTTTGGTTTTTTTTCAAAAAAAAAAAATAAATAAATAAATAAATATTTACAATAACATGGACAGGCGTTTTTAAGCTCTAAAAAACGCAGCTGTAAAAACGTCAGTGGGCATGAGGCCTAATAGTTTTTCGAGATTATCAATGCCCCCCGCTGAAACCACCGCCTGTGGAAGATAATTCTTACCGCTCTTACAGTAAAGAACCCTCTACGCAGTTTAGGGTTGAACCGCTTTTCTTCTAATTTTAGTGTATAGCCGCGTGTCTTATTAAATTCTCTTTCGTGGAAAAGTTTTATCCCTATTGTGGGGTCACCAGTACGATATTTGTACATTGAAATCATATCCCCTCTCAAGCGTCTCTTCTCCAGAGAGAATAAGTTCAGTGCTTGTAACCTTTCCTCGTAAGTAATATCCTCCAGACCCTTTATTAGCTTTGTTGCCCTTCTCTGGACTCTCTCAAGTTCCAGCACATCCTTCCTGAGGACTGGAGCCCAGAACTGGACAGCATACTCCAGGTGCGGCCGGACCAGAGTCTTGTAGAGTGGGAGAATTATTGTTTTATCTCTGGAGTTAATCCCCCTTATGCCAATATTCTGTTTGCTTTGCTTGCAGCAGCTTGGCATTGCATGCCATTGCTGAGCCTATCATCTACTAGGACCCCCAGGTTATTTTCCATCCTAGATTCCCCCAGAGGTTCTCTCCCCAGTGTATAGATTGCATTCATATTTAGGACACCCAAATGCATTATTTTACATTTTTCTACAATAAACCTCATTTGCCATGTAGTTGGCCGCGCCAATAATTTGTTCAGATCTTCTTGCAAGGTTCCCACCTCCTGCATAGAAATTATTGCCCTGCTTATCTTAGTATAGTCCGCAAATACAGTGAGACCCGGAGGAGAAAATGGACGGAGGGGCGGCATGACTAAGGGAGGAACAGGGTCAGGGGAAGGTCAGCTAGGTCAGTGTGTTTGGTGGGGGTGTAGCCCTCACCTGATTGGAGGCAGAGGTTGAATGGGCAGGGTTCAGATGAGAGGGTCTTTGCAGTGAGGATGTTCTCTCACATTCCAAGGAGTCAGAAGAAGTGACAGCTTCCCACCCGCCCGCCCTGGTGTTAGTGGTTAACGAAGTGGATATGTAGGTCATTGTAATTTTGTGTTTACGGTTTTATCTATTTAAAAAAAAAAAAAAAAGAATAAATAAATAAAAAAGCATACTAAGTAAAAAGGAAGTGAATGACTGTACCTAAAACAATTGAATAAAAATATATATCATAATAATAATAAAAAAACAAAAAGTTATTTTTTATATATGTATATACTGATAATTTCAAAAATGGTGTATGTTGCTAATTTGTCACAGCAGTTGGCGGGTCAAGGGGTCTTTGGGGGGTCAGTAATTACATGGTTACATCTAAGGTATGGCGCTTTCACTTGGTTAGCGGTGGTTCTCCCAGGAGCGAGGTCTCCTGGGGGAGGGGAATATGGAATTATGGGTGATGTCGGAACGTCTTCGAGCCGGTTGGGGCACGGCTGAGGACAGGGACGATTCCAGTTAAAATTGTGCCTTAGGGACACCCAAAGACCTCTTGTTGTTGGGCATTACATTGTGTTGAATTTGCACTTATGGGTATGTTTTAAGGTTATGGTATTTTATTCTTTGGTTAATAAAATTGGCTGCTGTGGCCGTATAAAACCCATGTCACTCAGTTCGTGTTTTTATTCTAAATAGTAAGGACCCAGGTTGACGAATCCTTTAGTCATGAGATTGAGCTGTTTATCCCATCCTCCAGGTCGTTTATGAATAAATTAAATAGGATTGGTCCCAGCACAGAACCCTGGGGGACCCCACTTTTCACACCAGACCATTCCGAGTACTCCCCATTTATCACCACCCTCTGAACTCGCCCCTGTAGCCAGTTTTCAATCCATGTACCCACCCTATGGTCCATGCCAATGACATCTCCTAGGGCAGTGATGGTGAACCTTGGCACCCCAGATGTTTTGGAACTACATTTCCCATGAAGCTCATGCACTCTGCAGTGTCGTTGAGCATCATGGGAAATGTAGTTCCAAAACATCTGGGGTGCCAAGGTTCCCCATCACTGTCCTAGGGGGTTTAGGTACTTGACACCCTGGTCTCACAGGAGTTGTGTCGAATTCCACTTGGTGTCATTCAACCCGGAATGGGCCAGTGCTTAACCATGAGGGAGTATTTGGGGGTAGGGGAGGCAGGCAGCATTTAGAAACTTTTTTTGTACTTCATTATCAAAAAAAAAAAAAAGAATATCAAAAGCTGGTTCTAAGTTTTAACATTTGATAACAGGTTAATCTGAATACAATAGCCATTTATAAAAAGGATGATTCTGTGGCCGGGTTGTGCCTATGTATCCAACCATCATGTAATATCTATGGGTAGATTTACTCCACAAGATGGCTGCCTCCTCTATACATCAGTATCAGGTGCAGAATAGCAGCTGCCAGCAATGGAAAGCCTGCACAGTGTTTATTATATATAGTAAGTAGCTTGCCATGTCATTGATGCATCACTGTGGTAGCTGAGCAGCTTTGCGGCACTGCCCTAGATTTGTCAAAGAAAGATAAATATTTAAGGCCTGCTATGCTTGAGAGTTTTTTTTATTTTTTTTATTTAGCACTTATTTAGCTATAAAATGTGCTGTGTCTTTAAAACGGCTGGGAGTTGAGGGAAAATAATCCCATCAGCTCATTAAATATGAAAAGCATCTTTTCCTATGACTTGTTACAGAGTGCGCCATTTACTTGTCATATGGCTTGTTTTAGCACTTTGTGCTGTGTTTGTAGCACAGTTTAAATAGTCTGAATTTTTTTTTTTTCATCCAGATCCTTTCACAGCAATCTCCAAGGGACTCACGCTGGGCTGACATCAGGTTCTGCAGGGTCCCCATACTTCCTTCTGTCACAGGCCCTTTCCTTTCCTACCTCACACCCCCATTTAATGTAAACTCGTTGTAAGAGAAGTATCTTTGTTGCCATTGCTCACCTCTGTCTCAAAATGGCAGCCACCTAAATATGTCAAACGTGCAAATTAACAACTCATGGGCCCAGTTTTAAAGGAGAGTGGATACCAATAACCACTCTCTGACAAGACTTTGCAGTGTTTACTCCATCTGTTTCATTTGTTCATTCATTGCAGTCTACAGTGTGGAGTCGGTGGTGCCCCACGCAGTGTTCTCTGCATAACACTTCAGAGAACATTCCATGATTGTTGGAGAGGTTGGTCACATGACCATTTTTTTTTTTTTTTACTCATTAATTTGAATGGAACTCCACTTGCGTTGGAGTTCCAAAGCATGCAGAGAGCCAAGCACAATAGTAAAACCATTCCTTCCTAATTTGACTTCACTGCACCAAATATTTACCTACCCCCAGCCCTTATCTCCATTTAGCTTGCTATCCTCTATTACCCTTCCAACGCAATGTTCATTAAGGGGCAGTGGTAAAAGCTGTCATACTTACTTACAGCCACTGAGCAGGTACCAATATTGTCACAGTCTGCAGTCAAGCTAGGAGTCCACTAGCTATAGCAGTAGAGAGGCTCCCAATCGACCAGCAGTATACAAGCAGGTCAAACAATGTAAATCAAACCACCCACCCCAAAGAACCAATTAAACCATACAAATATTATAATAGCAGCTGTCGTTCAAATTAAATAAATGGTATGTAAATATGCACAACCTATTGTGCAAACAGCGCTTGCCAATCCCCAAAATTATAATAATAAATGTATGTATTAAAAATGGAAAGGATATCCTAAATAAATGTAAACCATGTGACCAAAAAAAATTGGTAATGTGGATGGTAACTACTAAAACAAAAAACTTATAAACGCTGAAACATATGATTGTGAAAAGTCCAAATATTAAAAACAAAGTTCCAAACAAGATCCTGGAGGATCCAAATGAAAAAAATCTTCCTGCATGGGTGGTGCAAACAAGTAATGTATAGATATCCACTCACCAGATGTTGTAGATCCTACTACCATACGGCAGAAAGAATCATAAGTGCTTGTGGGGTCTCCCCGATCTCCAAGGGTCTTTAAACAAATCCTCCAATATCCTTCTCTTGATGACGTCACGTTAGATGACGAAACGCGCAAGCCTGGAATGCACATTGTGCTACGTCTCGTCCTGGTGGAATGCACGCTGACTCTGCTGTGGGTCTCGCGGCTTCCATCGCCTCAGTCTGTCTACTGCGATGGTTCGCAAAGGAGGATACATTGTTTTATTGTTTTATTTGCATTTGTAGCCATTGAGGCTTTTAATAAAATGCCCTACGGTATCACACTACGAGGAATCGTCCTCTCTTATTTCTCTCCTGCACCGCTGGTGATATCCCGTTTGGAGCCACATTCCATCCCAAGGAGGAGGATATTGGAGGATTCGTTTAAAGACCATTGGAGGTCGGGGAGACCCCACAAGCACTTATGATCCTTTCTGTCGTATGGTAGTAGGATCTACAACATCTGGTGAGTGGATATCTACACATTACTTGTTTGCACCACCCATGCAGGAAGATTTTTTTATTTGGATCATCCAGGATCTTGTTTGGAACTTTGTTTTTCATATTTGGACTTTTCACAATCATATGTTTCAGGGCTTATAAGTTTTTTTAGTAGTTACCATCCACATTACCAATTTTTTTTGGTCACATGGTTTACATTTATTTAGTACATCCTTTCCATTTTTAACTAACCGGTATTCACCAGAGCTCCTGATGGTGGAGATGGGTTTTGCTGGGGGTTAGTACCAGGTCGCGGTCCTCAGGATCGACCCACCAGGAGGTGAGCAACGCAGGGTCCAGTAGCAGATATAGCAGGTAGGGTCAAGCAGAAGTGTAGTCAGTAAACAAACTAAAGCTTGGTAACAAGTGGTTGGAAGATCAAGCAGAAGCATAGTTGATGAACAACACAAAGGTCGATAACCATTGGTAGGAAAGATGCAGACAGCAGCAGGAGCAGTGGCGGCTGGTGCTCAAATTTTTTGGGGGGACGCAAACAAACGAAAAAAAAACAAAACATCAATTGCAGCCTCACTGTGCCCATCAATTGCCGCCACTGTGCCCATCAATTGCCGCCACTGTGCCCATCAAACGCAGCCACTGTGCCATAAAATTGTCGCCACTGTGCCATAAAATTGTCGCCACTGTGCCATGCCATCAAACGCAGCCACTGTGCCATGCCATCAAACGTCGCCACTGTGCCCATCAATTGTCGCCACTGTGCCCATCAATTGTCGCCACTGTGCCATGCCATCAATTGTCACCACTGTGCCATGCCATTGTCGCCACTGTGCCCATCAATTGTCGCCACTGTGCCATGCCAAACGCAGCCACTGTGCCATCAATTGTCACCACTGTGCCATGCCAAATGCAGCCACTGTGCCATGCCATTGTCGCCACTGTGCCCATCAATTGTCACCACTGTGCCATGCCAAACGCAGCCACTGTGCCATGCCATTGTCGCCACTGTGGCCATCAATTGTCGCCAATGTGCCATGCCAAACGCAGCCACTGTGCCATGCCATTGTCCCCACTGTGCCCATCAATTGTCGCCACTGTGCCATGCCATCAATTGTCGCCACTGTGCCATGCCATTGTCGCCACTGTGCCCATCAATTGTCGCCACTGTGCCATGCCAAACGCAGCCACTGTGCCATCAATTGTCGCCACTGTGCCATGCCAAATGCAGCCACTGTGCCATGCCATTGTCGCCATTGTGCCCATCAATTGTCACCACTGTGCCATGCCAAACGCAGCCACTGTGCCATGCCATTTTCGCCACTGTGTCCATCAATTGTCGCCACTGTGCCATGCCAAACGCAGCCACTGTGCCATCAATTGTCGCCACTGTGCCATGCCAAATGCAGCCACTGTGCCATGCCATTGTCGCCACTGTGGCCATCAATTGTCGCCAATGTGCCATGCCAAACGCAGCCACTGTGCCATGCCATTGTCCCCACTGTGCCCATCAATTGTCGCCACTGTGCCATGCCATCAATTGTCGCCACTGTGCTATGCCATTGTCGCCACTGTGCCCATCAATTGTCGCCACTGTGCCATGCCAAACGCAGCCACTGTGCCATCAATTGTCGCCACTGTGCCATGCCAAATGCAGCCACTGTGCCATGCCATTGTCGCCATTGTGCCCATCAATTGTCGCCACTGTGCCATGCCAAACGCAGCCACTGTGCCATGCCATTTTCGCCACTGTGTCCATCAATTGTCGCCACTGTGCCATGCCAAACGCAGCCACTGTGCCATCAATTGTCGCCACTGTGCCATGCCAAATGCAGCCACTGTGCCATGCCATTGTCGCCATTGTGCCCATCAATTGTCGCCACTGTGCCATGCCAAACGCAGCCACTGTGCCATGCCATTTTCGCCACTGTGCCCATCAATTGTCGCCACTGTGCCATGCCAAACGCAGCCACTGTGCCATGCCATTGTCGCCACTGTGCCCATCAATTGTCGCCACTGTGCCATTCCAAACGCAGCCACTGTGCCATGCCATTTTAGCCACTGTGCCCATCAATTGCCGCCAGTTTGCCCCTAAAATGTTGCCAGATTGCCCCCCCCCCCCGCCTGGCACTTACCTTTCTCGGTCAGCCATCCTCGGATCCTCCTCCACGATCCCTCGCTGTAGTCCCGCCCTCGATGTCGCTTCAGCCAATCAGATTACCGGTAACCAGATCCGGTGAACCTGATTGGCTGAGATGCGTGTCAGTGTTAACCAAGGAACGTACCTCCTGTGCGTCCCCTGGTTAACTATTTGGAAGCCGATTACAGCCCTCAGGCTGTAATCAGAAAGCCTATCAGAGCCGCTGGCTCTGATAGACACTTCTACAGCCAACTAGCTGCCGTTATTCAGATGGCTGGCTCTCGCCAGGGGGATGGCCATCTGAATAGTGGGCGGCAGCGGCGACAATACATAGATTCAGGCAATGCATGAATCTATGTATTGTTTTTCAGTGACGGTGCAGGAGCGAGAGGGGGCGGAGCTCCTGCGCCCTCTATGGACGCACCGCCACTGAGCAGGAGAGACAAGAGTGAGATATTGTCTGGAGAAAAAACAATTATCTGGCAAACAGGAAGTGCAGAGACGTGGCTTAAATTGGAAAGATCATGGGTAGAGCAAAGAGTTCACGGTTCATGAAAAGCAAGGTGCAATGCAAGATTGTCTAACATATCCAAAGGGAGCTGTCCAGCATCTCGGGTAGCTCAGCCAGACACAGCAGAGGTCCAGATCCATGCCCTGACAAATACCTACAACCTGACACTGAGAAAAATATCATTTGCAGTTCAGGGTGAAACTGCATTCATGTGGTCGACCCTTGTGGAAGGTGTAGAACTGTAAGAATTCTGTACCAACTGTAATTACATATGACTCCTTTCTCTGATGCCACTGAGGTATGAACAGTCAAGTTTTGAGGTGAATTTGGGTGTGAGAGGGCACTGAGCCACATCTTCCCTACCAATCACCTAGACCCCCACAAAAGTCCCCCTCCACTACATCTGGTGGCATCTCTGGGCACACGGATGAACTGGCATTTTTATTTTTTGCACATATAAATATTGGTTTCTGCCGACATGACAAGGTCAGTACCACCACAATATGTTGGTAAAAGGGGTAAAGCTTCTCTGTTGATACATTTACTGTATATAAAACATCTCCCTAAAGTGCATGTAAACCTAAAATGATGGTACCTTATTCTCTATTAAACACTAGTCATTTTTTGCTTAATGCTGGCATTGCTGTAGCTGGTTATCCTGCTACTGTGAATGTGCTTCCTGTCATAAGGATTCATCTGCCCACACCACATCAACTATTGGAGGAGCGCCCAATACCACTTAGATTAGAGTGGCAGCTGATCCTTCTTCTGGATTGGCTTATATGTCACAGGAAGTAACGTGTATCCACAGATGGGAGCACAAAGGAGGACACCAAAAACAAAAAAATTCCAGCAGCTCATCTTTTGCGAGACAGTACACCACTCCCTTTGTTTTGGTTGGAGGATTTACTCCTACTTCAAGGTTCCTTTGGCTCAAGACATTTAAGCCACATTTGGCAGCAACCTCAATGGTTTCTCCTCAATACAACCGCTGAGCCGCGATGAACTGTTAGGTTAGGAAACTTGTCTAAATTGCCATTGCTCCCCTGTATTAGCAGGCACTGGGCCCCTCTCCTTTTTAGGTTGACTGGTCTTTAGAACTCTGCAGACGGCTTGCCTTGAAGGTGGTTGAGCTTAGTATCTGTACCAACAACCACCCTCTCAAGTGTATGTTTAGACATTTTATTGTAATGGTGCTTCACCTCCACGTGAGAAGTAATGCCCTGAAGAATATCTGTCTATCTAAATATCTCCTAAACCTTTACGGTTTAGGAGATATTCCCCTCGCAATGCGCCACTGACTGCAGCGGCGCATTCGCACAGGGGATTCTCGGCTGAAGGCCGGGCAGACGCCGGACCTTGCCGGAAAGAAGTCTCCCGCGCGCATGTGCGGGAGTGATGACATTGCGGCTCCAGCCACTCACAGCGCTGGAGCCGCGATACCTGGAAGACATGTCATCTCCCTCGGCGTGGACCAGGTGAGTTAACGATGCCTTGTTCTAAGGTAAGTATTTCATATTGAGCTAGAATGGAGGGAATTTACTGCTCTGGAGGAGCTACATTTTTAAGCAAATTCAAAGGCAAATTACATGTGAATATCTCATTTATGGCTTGGCACTTGATTTGTATGTGCCTTTACCTGCATTTTTTAAGTTGGTGCCAGGGTTTCTTTATCAAGATTAAAAACGAGTTACACCGGAGATTGCGCTCCTTCCTATGCTCTCAGGTTCAATTGTGTCTCAGAAACTAAGCCTGCTACGTTTTTTCCTATTAGCAGCAGGTCAATTTATAGCCTATAAGGCATACATAGGCTTTTAGCAGCGTTTAGAGGCGGAAAAAAACCCACTGCCAGTGTCCAGGAGCAGCAGAGTTTGGGCAGAAAAAAGCTTCACACTACTAAGAGCTCCTAGAAGCACCTAAACCATAGTGCTTGAGCATTAATTAATTTCAATGGCCAGAATAAATCACCATATTTATCGGCGTATAACACACACTTTTTCCCCCTTAAAATAGGTGGAAAATCGTGTGTGCGTGTTATACACCGATATAGGGCTGCCTCGGAGGAAAAGGAGGGAACGAGCTCCGCCGAAAAAGACAGAGCCGGATCTCCTATTCCGCTCGCAGTCACGCCCAGTCCCACCTCCTGGACGGCTCCTGGACGTCCGGCATTGGACATGTGTTATGTCCATCATAGGAGCCGGGCCAAGGGGTGGGACTGGGCGTGAAGCCAAGCCGAGTACACAGGAAATCCGGCTCTGTCTATTCCGGCAATGGCAAGGCTGCAGATGGGCACTGATCAGGCTGCAATGATGGGCAAGGCTGCAGATGGGCACTAATCAGGCTGCAATGATGGGCAAGGCTGCAGATGGGCACTAATCAGGCTGCAATGATGGGCAAGGCTGCAGATGGGCACTAATCAGGCTGCAATGATGGACAAGGCTGCAGATGGGCACTAATCAGACTGCAATGATGGGCAAGGCTGCATATGGGCACTGATCAGGCTGCAATGATGGGCAAGGCTGCAGATGGGCACTGATTAGGCTGCAATGATGGGCAAGGCTGCAGATGGGCACTGATCAGGCTGCAATGATGAGCAATGGCGAGGCTGCAGATGGGCACTGATCAGGCTGCAATGATGGGCAATGGTGAAGCTGCAGATGGACACTGATCAGGCTTCATTAATGGGCAATGGCGAGGCTGCAGATGGGCACTGATAAGGCTGCATTGATGGGCGCTGACCCTTATTTTGCTTCAAAATTCTTTATATAAAATGTAAGGTTTTTTTCCTGAAACTTCCCTCTTAAAATGAAGTAGGGCCGAAACAACTAATCGATTAATCGACAACTAATCGATTATGAAATTAATCGATTACCATTTTCATAATCGATTAATCGGCCAGTGACATAATGGGGTTAAAAAAAAAAACTAAAATTAGCCCTTTATAGTACAAAAAGAGCAAATCACTACTGTAAATATTACTTTCACTGTCCCACAGTAAAAAATTTACTTGCAGTAGCCATTTGCTCTTTTTGTACTAATTTTAGTTTTTTTTTAACCCCATTATGTTACTAAACTTCTCAGGCCTGGGTCACACCTCTGTTTTTGTGCTTTTTGCAGAAACACACTAATTCATTTACATGGTTTCCTATGGGACAAGTTCACATCCAAGATTTTGCTGCGTATTTGGAAAGGGCAAGGCCTTTTTTTAACACAAAACGGTGCTATTTTGTTTTTTGGTTGAATAGACTTCAATGGAGAAGCTGCAGAAAAGCATGTAATGCGTTTTTGCGGCAATTTGTGTTTTTTAATCTGCCCAACAACAAATTGGCCAAAAAATAAAAATAAAAAATGCAAATCGCAGCAAAAGAAGGTTATTAACCGATTAGTCAATTAATCGAAACAATATACGGCCAACTAATCGATTATGAAAATAATCGTTAGTTGCAGCCCTAAAATTAAGGTGTGTGTTATACGCCTGTGCGTGTTATACGCCGATAAATACGGTATTTGTTCTAGCCAATGAAATTAATTAACGCCCAAGAGCTTGAAGCCTGTAAAAGCTCCTAAAGGCTTGTAAAAGCTTTAGACACTTTTACAAGCATCAGGCCTTTTTCCTGCAAAAAAGCTGCTGGCTTCTAGGAGATTTGAAAAATAGTCCTGTGTGCATGAGGCCTAATGGGTTTCCACAGTGAACAACATTTTGCGCATGGAGGTAATGCTATTGTTGGACAATGATACTTTTGAGAAACTTACCGTTTTATGGTATATTTGGATCTATTTCTCCACTTCTAATGACCTCAAAGAGATTTTATCATCTGACAGGCGTCGAGTGATTTTGTCATTAAAGTCCTCCAATGGGATGGAAAGGAGACTCCTTAAGCAATTTATGAAGCCTCCCTCAACAGCTGGCTTCCGTGCTACCCCCTGTTCGGTAGCCTTCTTTTCTTTTTTATTATTATTTTGGTCCTCAAGATTCGCTTCTGTTCTAAACTTTTTTTTTTTTGTGTCTTTTACTTTCTTCCCTTCTCTCTTTACCACTTGGTGGTCGTTCTCCTCTTTTTATCCCTCGTTTTTCGTATCTCTTCTTCTCTTTTGTATATTACTGTGCCGTATCGCCTTCTGTTAGGCCTTGGCGTTACTTATTCTACCATATATTGCATATTTGTCAACTAATGGTGCAGTATAAGTTCTAACCAGTCATCTCTGTGCTCTTATTTGTGTAATATGCTAACTATGTATGGGCTTCATGTTCACCGTCTTTTTCTTACCTTGAAGTGGCTTTATACATTTTTTTTTGTTTTCAATGGAATTTGTTCAGATTTTTTAAAGTATACAACATCATCAATAGCCGTTATGACAATAAACAGTTGTTGGCTATAAACCAGGGTATTAAACTTTGCAAAAATTAGGGGTACATACTGTCATAAACATACCGCATCGCCATTTACATTATGAACATATAATGTGTGATTCAGAAAAAACAGTATAAAGAAGAAAATTGCCAATAAATCCTTCTGAGGGAAATCGGGGCATGGTAGTAGACCATCCAAAAATGCTATGTTAGATCTAAGAGGCTCGCCTCTTACTCAGAAATTAGTATGTGTGGAATAGCATGTAAAAAAGGAAAGTATTACGGTAAATTATGATGAACTCCCCACACCGGTCTGAAGCACCGGCCAGTCTGAACTCTCTGGCAGTTGCGGATAGGATACCCTAGTTGACCTGAGCACCCACGAAGGTCAAATATGGTAGGACAAGTAGAGAGAATATACTTAAAAGGAGAAGAGAAGGGGAACAAAGCATTAGAAAGAGAAAGGTGCACCTTATCCCAGGGGAAGAAAAAAAAGATATATACATTAAAAAAAAGGGGGGGGCCGACATTCCATGGCATAGCTGTCTCATAGAGTATACAGTATTTACAGCGCTTGTTTTAAAATAAAATGTACACAGAGTTCTATGCCAGCGTCTAATAGAGGGAGAGAGAGAAAGGTGCACCCTATCCCAGGGGAAGAAAAAAAAGATATATAAAAAAAAAGGGGGGGGCAGACATTCCATGGCATAGCTGTCTCATAGAGTATTTGACAAGTATTTAAAGTGTTTGTTAGGGCATATATATAAGTCTAAGCCAGCCCCTCTATTAGAGGCTGGCATAGCACACTGTGTACATTTTATTTTAAAACGAGCGCTGTAAATACTGTATGTAGCGCCCTCCTCACTCCCCTCTTTTTCACACGCTCGTCTGTCTCTTGTCTAGGAGTACCTTAGAGGGGAGGGAGCGGGGAACACCACGCCTGGCCTTTACCACAGATGTCAGTGCAGTATAAGAAAAGTTCTTTTCTTTTACCTTCGGGTCAGTGCTGTGCACCTGGATCCTCCACCAAGAGTTACCTTGAACAATGTCTGTCAGGAAATGAGCCCCACACCATTAAAGTCCAACACTCCTTTATTCTTCTGCGAATGAACACAATCAGTTGAACTCCCTTGGTAGAAACAGAACAGAAAAGGAGGTGTGGATGCGAGTAGGCCCAGACACAATTGGTTCTCCACTTTCTTCCCTGAAAGTGGGTTGCGGTCTCCGAGCGAGGGGGGAATTTCCTTCCAGGCGGTCTCCGATGAGAGGCTCACCCGTCACTGGCAATATGCTGCACCAGGTCTTCGAGTGAGGAGCTCCCCCCGGTCCATTACGCCTTCCGGATTCGGGTACCCACTCCTGGGGTTCCCTAGGATCTCCTTCCCTCGCGGAACTCAGTGTTGGGCACTGAGCTCCAGACTTCTATCCGAGTACCTCACCCCAGGCTAAAGGTGCCTGAGATGGAACACGACCTCCGATTGTCCTCTAGGCCTAGGTCGCCTAAAGGACCAACACGAACCACCGCCCACAGGCTGAAGGTGCCTGGGATTCGACCCCATGACAAAGATGGCCGGCCCCTTTATACCCTCTCCCAGCAAGCACGGCGGGTTCCCCGCCCCACCATACCGCTGCCAAGGGAGGACAAAAAGGAGGCACAACACACAGCAATGATTCAACCCCAGCCCAGGGCGACAGCACCACCCACTGGGCTGCAGGGAATTACACATCACTAATGTCTCTGCCAAGTTCAAAATTACACCCGGGAAAGTACATACCCGCTACATGTATATCAGCCGTCTTCAGGCCGGTCTTATCACTCGCGGCTGCTTTCCAGCTCTGATAGATGTCTTCTGTGGGAGGGGCCGTGATCTCCCTCTGACGTCAAAAGAAGATTACGTGGCCGCTCGTCTTCTCTGGAGAAGACATCTTTTAGAGCTGGAAAGCGGCCGCGAGTCACGTGACCGGCCTGAAGACAGCTGATATTCAGTATTTACAGCGCTCATTTTAAAATAAAACATACACAGTGTGCTATGCCAGCCTCTAATAGAGGGGCTGGCATAGACTTAATGTATATTTTAATATTAAAATAATAGCGGCGGGGGGGGGGGCGGGGCCGGCCCGGAGACAGACAGAGAGGCGCTGGCAAGGAGGAAGGAGAGGGTGAGGGGGGAGAGAGGAGAGCAGAGAGCAGGCAGCCTATCACAGAGGGAGGCACTTTGACCACGGTGATCAGGGCGGAGCTGCCCTGGTTATCGTGGTCTCATTAGAAAGGGCATACAGGAAGTGGTAGGTTTAGGGGTTTTTTTTTTACAGTTTAGAGGGGAGGGGGCAAATTACATAACACAAGCGCTGTGCTGTGTAATCTGCTTTAAGGGACCAGAATCTACAGGTTTTTTTTGGGGGGGGGGGGGGGGGTTAACAAACGCTTAAATCCAGGGGCCCCGTGTCTTTTTTCGAACGGACAAGTTTATCATTTTGATTCGCCGATATGCGCTCATTTACCATTATCCAGGATAATTTGGACCTTAATAATTGGAGGGAAACCCTAGGAGATTTCCATGATCTGGCTTTGGAGACCCTGGCTGCTACAAATATAAAGGCTATAAGTCTCTTATGCCGCGTACACACGACCGTTATTCATGTCATGGAAAAAGCGTAGTTTTTCTCGACGTGATTTTTCGTGTTTCCTCTCAAGCCTGCCTTGCATACACACGTTCGTGAAAAAAAGTGCTCGAGCAAAGTGCGGTGACGTAGAACACGTACGATGGCACTATAAAGGGGAAGTTCCATTCCAATGGCGCCACCCTTTGGGACGCTTTTGCTGATCCTCGTGTTAATAAAGTTTGACAGACGATTCGTGCTTTTCAGTCCGTTACAGCGTGACGAATGTGCTATCTCCATTATGAACAAGCGCTCCCATCTCATACTTGATTCTGAGCATGCACACTTTTTTTCCCCCTCGTAAAAGCATACACACGACGTTAAAAAGAACGACGTGAAAAACGACGAGAAAAAATAGAGCATATTAAAAAAAAAAATCGGCCATTTTTTTCGTCGAGAAAAATGCTCTGGGGCATACACACGACCGTTTTTCACGACCATTTTTAAAAATGGCATTTTTCTCGTCATGAAAAACGGTCATGTGTACGCGGCATTTGTGTGTCTCGTCGTTCCCTCTATCGAGCACCCCAGGCTTTATCCTTTTTGTAAAACAATAAAAGATATATTTGCCTCTAAAAAGGTACGAGAATTTTCAGGCAAGGCAACTGCAATTTCTGTGTCTTGTCAGTTGGTTACCTTTATTTCATCCTCCCAGGTTCAATAAGCCTAGTACATAAGCCAGCATTGCAGTACCGCTCCTGAGACTCTGGGGCAGCCGGTTTATTACAGGTCCAGTCCTAAGACTCCTATTTTTCAGCGGGAGCCGTTCTGTTGCAGTAATATCTCAGCATCCCTGTTTCCCCTTCTGTTTTATTGCTGCAGCATTGTCATCTCAGACCTGCTGCAGTGTTGAAAAGCAGAATACTGTTATTCCTGCATTACTAGCACGGCGTGCCTTCAGTGATCTGATCAAACGGTGTGTTAATGCAGTATTAATTCAATATTACCGCAGTATCTGTTTTATATCATCAGCTGAGCAAAAAAAGGAATGTCTTGAGGGCACGGTGGTGTACGGAGATGGCGATTGGTGGGCTGACACGGCGTGACGGCAGATGGATGCCTGCATGTGATTTCGGTGACAGGCAGAGTGTGCAGGATCTCAGGGAGCTTTACCCTCCCTCTCTTACTTGGCGTAATCCTTCTTCTCCCCGGGGGGCTGCTGTCAGCACCACGCCAGGCCTCAGCTGGGTCTTCACGCTGCTAAATATTTCATAAATAAGGAAGACAGGCTCTGATGCGGCAGGTTGTTTGATAATAACACTAATGAGAGGGACACGGCGCAGTGCCACCATGCCACCAGATCACATGTTAATCACTGATCATTAGAGAAAAGGCTCAGTGTGTCATTGTGTCGCTATCTGAGGGGTCTTCTGTGTAACTGCATGTTTCTGTTCACACCATGCGGGGAGAGAAGAGTCAGCTGAAAAACGCTGTGAATGTATTAATGATAATTAAATAGTGCAAACTGAGCCACTCGATTTAAAATCTGGATTGCGCTTATGCTGCCAGATCGGAAACTAGACTACAATAGTCGAAAATGGGCCTGTTCTAGCAAAGGAGGGGAAATCTGAAAAAAAAGGGAAAAAAACATGCTTTAACAAGCAGGGTATTTAATGGATTTACAAAAAAAATAAAAAATAAATATTTTGCTTGCTGTATGTAGCAAGGTCCCAGGCCTCCATCGGTCTAATGAGAACCTCCAGAGCCAGAGACATCTGACGTCCTCCTGTATGTAGTGGGTTGCAAGGCATAGTGGGTGCATAGATGGTGAAAGCCATTGGGCGCCAGACACTTCTTGAATGCAAAAGAAAGTTTATTTCTCTTAACAAACTTTTCTGGGGGGAAAGAGGGTTAGGGCCAGGACACCCTTAGGTATTTGCAAGTTCAATTGGCAGACTCCGAGACTTCAACAGGAGGACAGCCATGCAGGCAAATGCATCCAGCAAGACGCCACATCTGCAAGTGCAGGAATGCGGTCTCGTATGGCAACCGTCTTTAACAGTTCCTAACTTGATGTTTAACAGTTCCTTTCACTTTCACTACAATCTCTCCTTGTAGTTCTTCAGTCCACTGAGATCCTGGTCTCTCAACTAGACCCTCTGATTCACTGCCACTGAATCCATCAAGCTCCTCCAATCTTCTCACTGAGTATCTTCCTCAAGCGTCACCCCCGCTTCTCTGCTGGGTCCCTAGCTTGGCACTCAAGATACCTCTTAAGCTTCACCCCACTGGCCTGCTCAGTCCCTGGCTTGACATACCAGGCTGCTCTGCAATAGGGTGTCCACGTGTCCCGGATTGCCCGGGATTGTCCCGCAATTGACATATCTGTCCTGGGTCCCGGGCACCTTCATTCCGGGACAATATAATGTCCCGGAATGAAATAGAGGACACAGTCACCCCCTACTAACTAATAACTACATTTCTTGAACTGGTTGTTTTAGCCGGCGCTGCCTGGCCTCTTGCAACCAGTGACAATTTACTCTCAGACAGTGAGACCGGGAGTGAGGCCTGCACCTAGTGCAGCACTGCTGTTCCCACCCACCTCGGCACCTCCTCCTTCTCCGGCACCCAGCGGCAAGCAGCAGGGACTGGTGTGATCTCCAGATATTGACGCCACTCCTTTCCTTCTACGCACGTGTCTCATGCAGAGGGAGTGATAGCAGCACTGCATCTGGTGGCAGGTGGCACTTTCACCTGACAAATAACCCGCCGCCAAATTCCCCATCAACCCCGAGACTACATTACCCCCGCCCTCCCTAATCTTTTTTTTGGGGTAGGTGAGAGAGGGGGTGTGTCCCTGAATGGCAGTTTGGAAATGTGGTCACCCTACTCTGCAAGCGTCACCTCCACTGGTTGGGTCCCTGGCTTGATTCCCACTGAAGTTTCCTGATTCTTCACCGTCCCCAGTTGGTGAGAATGCTGCTCCGGTACCTGGTAATAAGGAATAAGGCTTCCCCTCTACCTCCGACTGCGACAGGTTCTCCGGCCGACAGAACCGCCACTTCTGCTTGGACTGCAAACCGCAATCTAGCACACAGCCATTTCTCCTTGTGTTAATAACCACACACTTTGTCTCAATGCAATAATGCTTCTTAAACTAAAATTCACTCACCACTCGATTTGCCATTCATTCAAGTCAAGAGACATCATCACCACACTGTTCTTATCTCAGCATCCCAGCAATCACTGCCTGCCGAGAGCCTCACGGCTCCTTTTTATTATATCAAAAGATCTCACAAACAGGAAGTGATGGCTGCAGCAGCCAATCACCTCCTCCATGGGAGGGGACATCACAGGATGTCCCTTTCACACAGGAAATGCCATACAAGGATCTGACCATACAAGGATCTGACCACACAGGATGTGATAATACAGGATAACCCTTCCGACAGGGTTAGTTAAATACATACAACATGAATAATACAACAACATATTCAACAACATGATAGCTAAAGTCTTATGGGCATGTCCGGGCAGGGAAAGCGTGTATGCTCCAAACAAAGCTGTATTTCTTTAAAACATGGATGCTCTCCCTGCCTATGATACGCCCATAAGCTCTCATATTACCGCTGATAGGAATCCTTATTTTGCACCATTCCATAGAATAACGCATATTCAGATAATACTTATTATTGCTTGCGGAAGGGAGGCTATCTGCAGGCGCGCGCTACGAATCTCGACCATGCTGATCAGACGCAGCAGAGACAAGAGCGCACATCTGCCTATAACCAATGATGTCATTGCAGAGCGAGCATATCCCCTCCTCAACGATCGTCTGTGTTAATGCACAGAGGGCCCCTCGTCGGCGGACATATCCCCACGCTGCAAACATCACACTCCATCCTCAAGACGTTTTCCACTACCAGACGAGATTCAACCAGCCTCAGACTGCCCCAGTCAGCTCTTTAGAGCGGGTTGCGGAAGTACTAACACTGGGTGACACGATGACAATACATATTAAATACATCTTCATAAAATTTTCCACGACAAATCTCAACCCTGTGCTGCTCTCTTGCTTCTGGATAGGCCCTCAGACAGCTCAGCAGCCAGATGTGCCCAGGGATAGGCCCAATCTCCGGCCTAGCAACCTGGACAATACAACACAGGTCCACCCAGGTGGCACAGAACACAGATCACCAGACTCCACCAAAATATTTAGGCTCTCCCAGCAGGCTAAGGGATCCAGGAAAACCCCTGCTCATTGGCTGAGATACCCCATATACCCATAACCTGACCTTGGGTTGCCCTTCTCGTATCTAGTACCATCAAACAAGTACCCAGCCACTCAGTGGTAGAAGAGAAAAGGGCAACAAGGCCAAACGTAGGGAGAAATCAATAGATCTCTATCAATCAACCAGGATAACTACTCCTGGCAAGTAAATTTGTGAGGAGCAACCCTGCCTAAACTCCAGGGTGCTACATGTAAAATGTCACTGTTTGGCTAAGATCAAGTGTTAGGCTGGTTTCACACTGCGGCGGTGGCGGTATAGCGCCACTATTTTTAGCGGCGCCATACCGTCGGAATTGCGGAGGTATTCGGCCGCTAGTGGTGCATTTTTTTTTATCAAATAAAGTTTTTATTATGCAAAGAAACTAGATCACAGAGCATAGGAATACACAAAAGTCATAGAGGCAATAAAATACAAAACCACAAGGGGGACAAAGTGTACATTCGCCAAAGTGCCTCAGCCTGTAACGTACATACGGTGGGTGCAGTAGGGTGAGGACCACTGGGTCAATAAGAAAAAAAAAAAAAGGCAAAAATTAGAGCCAACACCTCCATTGGCCGTATCAGCCAGCACAACATAATAGGCAGCCTCTGGCAATTAGTATCCGTAATATCTCTGCATAAACAATCAACTAGATTAGAAAGGGGGAGAGAAAGAAGATAAGAAAGTGAAGAATAGGGGGTTAAAGAAGAGAATAGAAAAGAAAGAGGAAGAAGATTAGGTTACCACGTCCGCTCCCAATCCCGCTCCCGGCATGTCCTCCCGCCGACACCACTCCCTCCACACCTCATTATGGTCATCCAACCGATCACGTATTCTGGCCGTCATCCTCTCCATTAGTTCTACGTCCTTGATCCTGGAATACAGGGCCTCCTTGGACGAGGGTGTGGATTTTTTCCAATTAAGGGCTACCAAGCATCTGGCCGCCGTTAGGATGTGCCTGAGTAGTTTTTTAAGTGGTTTGGTGACTCTGGGCTGCGAGAGGCCCAGCAGAAACAGTTTGGGCGTCAGAGAAATTGGTACCTCTAAGAGGCGGGTCAGTAGTTGTTGTGTGGATTGCCAGAACTGGGCCAGGAGGGGACATGACCAGTAGATGTGGAAGAGAGTGCCCCTGTCCTGCTGGCAACGCCAGCAGCGATCAGAGGCGGAGGGGTAGATTTTGTGGAGTATATCCGGGGTCTGATACCAAAAAAAAAGAACCTTGTATGAGTTTTCTTTATATAAGGTACACAGGGATCTTTTAGCAGCTTGCCTCCAGATAGCCCGCCAGGCTTCTACCGGCAGCACCTCCCCCAGCTCTCTCTCCCATCGCAGCATGTAGGCATGTTTCCCACGAGCCAGCACGTCATACTCATTTAGTATCTGGTAAAAGTCTGTGATCAGTCCCCTCCTATGGCGTCCCTCCAATACAATACGTTCAAATGGGGAGGACTGCGAAAATTGAAGCCGCGGGGCTATGGTTTGGGCATAGTGCCTGATCTGTAGGTAGCTGTAGAACACCTGGTGCAGCAATTTGTGTTTCGTTTGGAGCTCCGAGAATTTTAGCAGTTTACGGGATCTCGGGTCAACTAAATGGCCCATGTGAAATAGGTTCCGCGAGGCCCAGGGCCAGGACATCTGATGGGTTAAACTGTCTGGAATGCTAGGGTTACATATGAAGGAGTTCATCAGAGAACATTCTGACTTGAGCTCTTTTTCAGCAGTGCGGTTTTAACCCCCGCTAGCGGGCGAAAAAGGGCTAATACCACCCGCAAACCGCGGCTACAGCCGCGGTTTTCGGGGCGGTATTACCGCGGTGTCCCATTCATTTCAATGGGAAGGAGCGGTAAAGGAGCGGTATATACACCGCTCCTTCACCGCTCCAAAGATGCGGCTTGCAGGAGATTTTTACTCCTCCTGCCAGCGCATCGCCTCAGTGTGAAAGCCCTCAGGCTTTCACATTGAGCATACTGGGGCAGGAGTTTTTCAGGCGTTATTTATGTGCTATTTTTAGCGCAAAACGCCTGAAAAACTCCTCCGTGTGAAAGGGGCCTTAAGGGAAAGGTATTAGTAGGTGCGCGTTGCAGATAGCTCTTTCAAAACCCACAAGGTCACAACTTTTGTTGTAACGCCTTTTTCCTAAGCAAGAAATTGCTGCAGATTACATCTCATACCCAGGGCTGTATTCAGACACCTGAATGATGATGCCCTTATGTACAGTTTTACATGCTGCACTCCTTATGTCACATGATTATAGTAAATGTGTGGGGATTGTTCCAGGGTGGATAAAAATCAATGATTTTTTAAAAAGAATCCAAAATATCATTTTTTTTTTTATTTAAATCCGATTTTTTTTTTTTTTTTTTTTATCAAATTTTATTTTTAAAAATCTATCTAAAGATAATTTTCTGTTTAAGATACAATAATAATGTACATTATTCAGCATGAAATTGAGCTTAGTTATGTAGCATTAGGCTGTATATTCTGCAATATATACATTTTTGGTAAACTCATTCAACGAATCCAAGCTCTGCAAGCTGAGATAACATGCATTGCATTATTGCATTCACACAATTCCACAGTAGCCATGAGATAAAAGTTCAGGAATATTCCTTTATCGGTTTATCCCATTGTTTTGCAAATCTATGTACACTTCAAACTGTATGATTGAATCAGTTCTAATATCGCTGTTTTACTAACCTGACAGCTTATTATTCTAAATAGGAAACCTTCATTTTGTTTGAAAATATTAAACATTATAACTACCAGCAAGAATGAGTCCTTACAATTTAAAGAGCACCTGTCATTTCAGATCCATCATGGCAGCGCCTGTTAGCGGGCGTCCACTCACCTGCTGCCGCCACGTCCCTCACCTTGGTGTGTCACTGCCCCATCACCAGCCGTCCCATTAAAGTGAATGGGACTGTCAGTGAGTCAGAGGAGGAGCCGCTGCAGGACAGAGATGACAGTTGCTCATTAAAAATGTTGATTTATATTGAGTTGATTTAAATCAAGCCTTTTTACTAGTGATTTAAATCAAATCCACCCTGGATTGTTCACAAAGTAAATTTACAAACTTCAAGATTATTCGCATTATTAGAATTAGTCTAGAAATTTGTGGTACACCAAAATGAAAATTCTGGACCATAACTGAAAAATCAGGATGCACTTGGCCGAAAACACAAACCGACAGTTTAAAAAAATAAATAATAATAATAATAATAATAATAATAATAATAATATGTGTATATATATATATATATATATATATATATATATATAATTGTATCATATTCAACTTTTTAATTAATAGTTTTTGAAGCTTCTTGCTGCATTTTTGGTGCATATTCATCGAAAACGCACCCGTGCTGCGTTTTTGGTGTGTTTTTTTAATCGCATAATCTATTAAAAAAACGCACTGTAAATGCAGTATAATTGCCCGCATTTTTTGGGCCATTATCGGCACCTTTTTACTATTGGCAAAACGCTGATAACCCTATTTTTGACCAATAATTTTCGTTGGACAATATATATCGGTGCATCCCTACTAGAAGTAGTTGAAAATCGGTGTGGAAATGAATACATCAGTTTCCATCTTGACTACAGATACGCTTTATTCAGAAATTCTAAAATATACAGAGGTGGCTAAAAGAGGAAACAATATAAGGAAAATGTGATCACAGCCTGTAAATTTTAAAGAACATGTAAACCCAACATTTTTATATTCCTGATATGTGCCTACTGTACCAGGGACATGCAGTCAGGGGAGGCAGGTGAGGCAGAGCTGCCATGAACATAAAAAAAAAAAAAAACGATTGAGCTTCGAAGGTTGTAGCTCGGCGACCTCGGGTCACAGAGACCCCAAATTTGGGGAGAAGGTATCCATAGTCCTAACCCACCACTGGTCAATTTGGGGCACCTATGGTTCCGGAGATACAGGGCTCCTTGCGCAGCCTGTCAGAAGCTACATACAGTGCGGCTAGTTTAAATACACATTGGCACACTCTGATTGCAGCAGACTGAGAGGATGAGCCCACATTGAGCTCAATGGACAGCTTGGAGCCTTGGACCAATGGTAAGGCATTATTGGTCCAAGCTGTCCAATAAAAAAATGCAGTGGAGGCTGTCCTCTCACTGCAGTGTCATAGAAGGGGGCATCTGTCTAAAAGGTAAAATGCTCCCTTCCAGCCCAGACCTCTTAACTACAAGGAAAAAACATAGGTTTATGGGTATAAGATTTACCCACAATCCCATGTTTTTCTCACACAGTTAAGAGGAAGAATTTGCTGCCTGCTGAAAAGGTACTTTTTCAATCAAGTTAAATAATATATTATTACCGTATATACTCGAGTATAAGCTGGCCCGAATATAAGCCGAGGCACCCAATTTTACCACATAAAACTGGGAAAACTTATTGACTTGAGTATAAGCCTAGGGTGTCCATCTGCATGCCTCACTGTGCCTCACTGTGTCCATGCCTCACTGTGCCTTACTGTGCCCATGCCTCACTGTCCCCATGCCTCACTGTGCCTATTCCTCACTGTCACTGTGCCCATGCCTCACTGTCACTGTGCCCATGCCTCACTGTCACTGTGCCCATGCCTCACTGTCACTGTGCCCATGCCTCACTGTGCCCGTGCCTCACTGTCACTGTGTCCATGCCTCACTGTCACTGTGTCCATGCCTCACTGTCACTGTGTCCATGCCTCACTGTGCCCAATCTCCCTACCTGATCTCCTGCGCTGTGTGACTAGACTGACATTTAACATGGGAGGCTATGGAAGGGGTGCCCAGCTTTGAAAAATCGGTTCTCCCCGGCCGTAGGTCCCCTGGACAACAAACTTTGCACACTTGTAGATGAAGAGTGGGGCTACATGTGTGCCAAGTTTGTCCGGTACCGGGTCCCCAAAATCACCGGAGAAATGACTGTTTAACATGGAAGTCTATGGAAGGGGTGGCCGGTTTCGAAAAATCATTGCTCCCCGGCCGTGATCAGGCGCACAAAGATGAAGATGGACACAGACTCGAGTATAAGCCGAGGGGGGCATTTTCAACACAAAAAAATGTGCTGAAAAACTGGGCTTATACTCGAGTATATACGGTATGTTATATGTTATAACATAATAGTTTATTATTTATCCATTTACTGTGAAATTACTGGTTTGAAGATATAACATCAGACTTCAGTAATTTGTCCATTAAGCCACCTGCTTGAGTACAGTTTTTGAAAATATAGTAAATTACCTTAAAAACAATATATAATAATTATTTGCATATTACTTACTTATGGTAATGAACCACTTGCCACCTAAGCCAATTCTGACACTACTCTCCTAGAAAATTACTCAGAACCCAAAACATTATATATATAGATTTTTTAGCAGACACCCTAGGGAATAAAATGGTGGTCGTTGCAACTTTTTATGTCACACTATAACACAATATTTGCGCAGCAATCTTTCAAACGCTTTTTAAAAAAAAAAAAACAGTTTTATGAATAAAGAAAACAAAAATCACTAAAGTTAGCCCGATTCTTTGGTATATTGTGAAAGATGATGTTACGCAGAGTAAATAGATACCTAACATGTCACGCTTTAAAATTGCGCACACTTGTGGAATGGCACCAAACTTTAGTACTTAAAAATCTCCATAGGCAACGCTTAAATTTTTTTTTTAAATCTCCTACATAATGAGAATGGAATACGTAACTTGTGAATATGTAACCTGCGTGTATCTGGCTCTGATACTAGCCAGTGCCTCACCAGCCACTGACCTCACCGCACGTCCCTGTCCTGTACCATGTATAAAATGTATAATGTTCTCTTTATATTGCTTCCTTTATGGCAGCTTTCTGGTGTTCCTGCCAGTCCCTCTGCTTAGCAAGGGAACACACCGTGGTCAGTTCTCTAGCTGTGCTTGAAATTCAGCCTGCTCTCCTCCAATAATCAGACTTGTCCTAATGCACCCCCCCCCCCACGGCCTTTTACTAGGAAGTTCAGTGTCCTGCTGTTTCTCTCCCCCCCCCAGCTCCTATGCAGTTGAGAACAGAAGGAATGTGATCACTTATAAAAAAGGGGGAAAAAAATTATTTAAAATGTTTTTTTTTTTCTATATATCTATCTAACTAATGTTTTGCATCTCATGTCTATTTTTAAACGGAATGGGTTGTTTTTCAAGGTGAGGGTTTACAATCACTTTAAAGTGGTTGTAAAGTCAGATTTTTTTTTTTTAAATCTTAATGCATTCTATACAAACCTTCTGTGTGTGCAGCAGCCCCTCTCAGCCCCCCTAATACTTACCTGAGCCCATCCTGATCCAGTGATATTGCAGGAGAGTCTCGGCTGCCCGGGACTCTCCCTCCTCATTGGCTGAGAGAGCAGGGCGGCGCCATTGGCTGCTGTCAATAAAAGTCAGTATGACAATGAGGAGAGAGAGGGGGCGGGGCCGAACCACGGCTCAATGTCTGAATGGACACAAAGAGCGGCAGCTAGGATAGCTAGCAAGCTGACAGAAGGGAGGGGCTAGGAGCGCCAGCGAGGGACCCAAGAAGAGGAGGATCTGGGTTGCTCTGTGCAAAACCACTGCACAAAGCAGTTAAGAACAGTATAATATATGTTATTTTTCAACAAAAAAAAAACTGAGACTTAAGCATCACTTTAAGGTTTGGTTTTTCCTCCTCTAATGTTCTGTCCTAGGCACAGGCCCATGTGTGTGTTAAGCCATCTAGCCCTGCCATGCCAGGGTCCAGTTCTCACTAGCACACTATATGCATGGAGTTTGTATAGATCACACTTGGCTATCATCATCTCATTTTTAAGGCTAGCTTTAGTTCCCATCTAGAGCTACACAAGCGATTTTGGTAGCTCAGTCGGCTTCTACTTGTTTCAGTATCTTGCTTCAGTGATCGATTGCTGAACAGATGGAACAAATGGCTCCCTGTGATGTAAACTACACAAGCAGCATGTAATAGCAATTAAGATCACATGATGGAACAATGATCCAATTGCTTGCAATTAAATGATACTAGATGTCACTGTATTGCTACCAGTGTAGCCTAAACCATGGGGAACCACTTGTTCTAGCTGTTTAGAACAGGGGTCTACAAACTTTCTAAACAAAGGACCAGATTACTATCCTTTAGACTTAAAGCGAAGTTCCACCCAAAAATGGAACTTCCGCTTTAAGTGATGGTGACCCCCTGACATGCCACATTTGGCATGCCTTTTTTTTTGGAGGGTGAGCGGATACCCTCTTTTTAGAGGCATCCAGCTCCCACATCCTCCCGGGGCTCCGCGACGCCGGAAGGAAGTTCACCTCTCCCCCTCCCTCCCTGCAATATTCTGGGACACGTCACAGGTCCAAGAAGATTGCTCGGTCAATCACAGTGCGCAGCGCGGCTCGCGCATGCGCAGTGCGTGCCCGGCTGTGAAGCCACAGCCGGCCGCCCACAGTAGTGATGCCGGCGCCGTGGAGAAGCAGGGGAGAGGAGTGGGGCTTCGTACGCCCACATCGCTGGACCGTGGGACAGGTAAATGTCTGGTTATTAAAAGTCAGCAGCTACACTTTTTGTAGTTGCTGACTTGGAATTTTTTTTTTTTGTAGGCGGAACTTCGCTCTAACAGGGCTCGACTCAGGCAAGTGGGAGTAGAAAATGTATTGCCGTCAGTGGGAGTAAACAAGGCCCCATCTTTGGTATTAGGGGAGGAATAATGCCCCATCGTTGGTGTTAGTGGGAGTCATGCCTCGTACACACGACCGGTTTTTCCGTCGGGATAAACTCCGGAATTCCGCTCAAGCTGTCTTGCATACACGCGGTCACACTAAAATCCGACAGTCAAGAACGCGGTGACGTGAAACGCTACGATGAGCCGAGAAAATGCTTGCGAGCATGCGTCAAATTGTTTGCATGCGTGATTTTCTTTTTCGTACATCACGGGACACAGAGCGACTTAGTCATTACTAATGGGTTATATAGATTACCTTCAGGTGCTGGCACTGGCAACTTCCAAACCGGAAGTACCCCCCCCCATCCGGGAGCACCTCAGTTTTTTGCCAGTGTCTAAGGTGTTGGCCAAAGAGTAACATGTGTTTTCACTGGGCTTGCGTACAGGTTCTTTTATGGGCCTCAGTAAGCTGTTCCGGATCCCACCAAAAAAGCTTCATAGCTAAACGGTCGGTACCCGGGCCTTGCAACAGAAGAGCAAGGTTTTGCCTGTAATGCCTCTCTTAGGAGGGCTGGACCCTGGGATCCAGAGCTCTGGTCATACCCACGACCAAGATGTTTTCTGTGCAGGGTGCTATACAGGTCCAGGGGAGTGGAATCCTTGGGAACCCGGTCCCTGAAGGTTTAATTACAATGCCTGCCGTGATAGGTGAAGTTTGGGCTTCTGTGGACCAAACAGAGTCCTGCGGCGGGGAAGAGGTAAGTGGGGGCCCCCAGGAACTTGGTTCTATTGGGGGACCCCCAAGCCTAATTTGTCTTTCTGTCTGTTACCTAACGGTATTCCCGCTAAATATCTGTGCATGCCTGTAACTACTGGAAAATGTAAAATTTTAATAGTAGTCAATAAAAAAATAAAAAAAGGGAGACCGCGGTACCTGTGTTAAACCACTAGAGGCCGCTGTGGTCCATTTTTTCTTGTCATGTGGATCTTTGTCTTTTCAAGTCAAAAGATCCAGGCAGTTGGTAAGTTCTCTGTCCTGTTGCTGCATTCATCCACCGCACAGGCCCTCCGGCAAAAAGGGCCCTGGCTCCTAGTCCCTGCTTATTTTTTCAAAAAAAGCGCCGAAGGCGCACGGGCACGCGCGCGTGCGCATGCACGCGCCTCCTATGTAGAGATGAGCGAAAAAAGGGGCGGGGCTGGTGGATGACGCTCGATGCGCGCTGCGGCGCTTCTGCGCATGTGCAGGCGTCCCAGCATGGATAAAAGACACAGTACAAGTGTCAGCTGGATGCAAACAGAGCTAGCAACAAAACGGTGGCACACAGAGGCGGTTGATGCAGACATCCCCATAGAAAGGCACTTTAGTGGACACCAGCTGGTATATAGCAGCAACTGTGCTAGACTATTCCCAGTAAAAGTGGTGTATGACGACGGGAATACCTCAGCTTTGTGCTTAAAGGATATGTCGTCCAGACGCTCTGGAAATAAGTCTTCCAAGAAGCGAAAGGGGTCTCCATCGGGCTCTGAGGATTTTGGGCATGCTTGTACTGCACCAATCTCCCCTGAAATTTCAGAGGTTAGTAGCCGTAGGAACCCCGCAGGAGTACCTGGTGCTGCGGCTGTCCCCAGTCCACCTGCTCCTGTATATATAACAGAGGAGGTTTTTTCCTCAGCTCTGGGAGGATTGGAAGAGAGATTAACAGCATTGATTGCTGCTTCCCTGTCACAGGGAAAGCGCGTCCGATCTCCGTCTCCTCCTTCAGAGTACCTGTTAGTGGAGGAACAGCCCCACACAGAGATCGACCTACCTGAAGGGGATCAGGATGAGGTTGATTCGGTTATAGAGGAATCAACAGTGGAAGAACCTTTCTCAGCATCTCAGGCTGAAAGATTATGGGTTCAGTCTCTGACTAACATGGTCCGATCAGCATTTAAAATGCCTCTTGCGGAGCCATCAACCACTACTGTCTCCTCGCTGGGGTCGCTAAAAGCTCCCCAGACTGTCTGTTCCTTCCCAATCCACCCTTTATTGGAAGGGCTTATTTACCAGGATTGGGAGCATCCTGATAAAATATTTACTCCCCCCAAGAGATTTCCGGTGATCTATCCCATGGAGGATAAGTTCATACAAAAATGGAGGGTCCCTACAGTGGACGCAGCCATCTCTTCTGTGAACAAATCACTGACATGTCCAGTAGATAATGTTCCAATGTTCAAAGACCCAATAGATAAAAAATTGGAGTCTTTACTAAAGTCTGCTTTCTCTACAGCAAGCATGGTGACACAACCTGCAGTAGCAGCCATTGGGGTCTGCCAAGCAGTGAAGGATCAGTTAAAACAAGTCTTAAGGGACTTACCAGATCAGCAGGCTCTTGCCTTAGCTGACCTACCTAGAGCCTTGTGTTTTGCGGTGGACGCCATAAAGGATACAATCCAACAGGCCTCCCGCTTTACGCTGTCTGTAGTACATATGCGTAGGCTTCTATGGCTCAAAAACTGGTCTGCTGAAGCTCCCTGTAAGAAATTGCTGATTAGCTTCCCATTTCATGGAGAACGCTTATTTGGAGAAGATCTGGACAAGTATATCCAGAAAATTTCTGCCGGTAAAAGTACACTCTTGCCGGTTAAGAACAAAGTTAGAAGTCGTTCTTTTAAGAGGCCTACTTCTCCAGTCCCTGGCACATCGGCTGTGAAACAGTTCCGACGGCCTCCGCGGTCAAATTCTGGGGGCAGAAATCAGGGACAATCACAGGGTAACAAGAAACCCTGGGTCAAGAGAGGTACGAAACCTCCCCCCAAGTCATGAAGGGTTGCCCCCACTCAATCGGGTGGGGGGAAGACTTCAGTTGTTCACAGAGACCTGGCAGGACACCATCAGAGACAGATGGGTGATCTCCGCAGTAAGTCTGGGATACAAGCTGGAGTTAAAAGACACTCCTCCTGCCCATTTTATGAGGTCAAACGTGCCAAGCGATCCCCAGAAGAGAGGATCCCTCCTTCTGGCACTAGAACAACTATTGCTCTAAGGTGTAATCATGAAGGTTCCCTTGGAAGAATGCGGGTTCGGGTTTTACCCAAACCTCTTCACAGTCCCCAAACCAAATGGGGACGTGAGGCCCATATTAAATCTAAAAGGGCTAAACAAATTCCTACATATCAGGACTTTTCGGATGGAGTCGATCCGATCGGTGGCCACCGCCCTACAAGGGCAGGAATGGTTAGCCTCGATCGACATAAAGGATGCTTATCTGCATATTCCCATCTTTCCGGCCCACCAGAAATTTCTACGCTTTGCAGTAGAAGGGCGCCATTTTCAGTTCAGAGCCTTACCTTTCGGTCTGGCCACAGCACCACGAGTGTTCACAAAAATTCTGGCTCCACTATTGGCCAATCTAAGAACACGGGGTGTAACGATAATGGCATATTTAGACGACCTGCTACTAATAGACCACTCAGTGGAAAAACTGGAAGTAGCTATTCACGAGACAATCAAGTATCTGGAATATCACGGTTGGATTATCAACCGAGACAAGTCAGCTCTAAGACCAGTCAAAAGTCTGGAATACTTGGGGCTAAGGCTGGATTCAAATCAGAGAAAGATTTTCTTACCTCCAGAGAAGGTGTCGTCTTTGAAAGATTTGACCCACTTAGTGGGTACAAAAAGAAAACCATCCATACGCCTGTGCATGAGGCTGCTGGGAAAAATGGTGGTTTCATTCGAAGCAGTACCCTACGGTCAATTCCATTCAAGGAACTTGCAGAGGGCCATACTGTCAGCCTGGAACAAAAAAGTTCAGGCTTTAGACTTACCAATGTCCCTGTCCCCTTCCGTTCGCAAGAGCCTCCATTGGTGGTTGGTGCCCCAGAATCTGGAAAAAGGGAAACCCTTCAGTCCGGTTTCGTGGAAGGTGGTCACTACAGATGCCAGCCTCATAGGCTGGGGGGCAGTACTGGAGCAGTGGTCTCTACAGGGCAAGTGGTCAGAAGCAGAGAAGGCCCTGCCCATCAATCTCTTAGAGATACGAGCAGCCCGGTATGCTCTAGTAGCATGGACATCCAAACTCCAAGGGTCCCCTGTCAGAATTCAATCAGACAATGCCACAGCAGTGGCATATATCAATCACCAGGGTGGCACCAGGAGTCGTGCAGCCCAGAGGGAAGCGAATTGCATCCTGAAATGGGCAGAAAGATATGTCCCAGCCATATCCGCGGTTTTCATCCCAGGAGTGGAGAATCGGAAGGCAGACTTTCTAAGTCGCCAGCAATTATTCCCGGGGGAATGGTCTCTTCACCCCGAGGTTTTCCAGGCAATATGCCAGCGGTGGGGAACACCGGATGTAGATCTGCTAGCATCCAGATTCAACGCAAAGGTGGACAGATTTGTGTCTCGCACAAGGGATCCCCTAGCTTGCGGCTCGGATGCCCTAGTGTTCCCTTGGGATCAGTTCAAGCTGATATATGCATTCCCACCGCCACAATTGTTACCGCGATTAATCCGCAGAATCCGGGTAGAAAAGAAACCGGTGATTCTGGTGGCTCCAGCGTGGCCCCGAAGAGCATGGTACGCGGAGATCGTAAAGATGTCAGTGGGGAGTCCTTGGACCCTCCCACATCGTCCGGACCTGCTTTCGCAGGGACCGATATACCACCCTTCCTTACAAGCCCTAGGTTTGACGGCCTGGCTATTGAAGCCCACATTCTAAAAAAGAGAGGTCTCTCTAATCCGGTGGTATCTACCATGATCAATGCCAGGAAGCCGGTATCCAGGCAGATCTATTATAGGATCTGGAAGGCGTACATCGCGTGGTGTGAGGCCAAGAAATGGCATCCGCGTAAGTACGTAATAGGTAGGATTCTGGACTTCCTACAGTGGGCTGTGGATAGGAAGCTTGCCTTGAGTACTATCAAGGGTCAGATTTCGGCCTTGTCAATATTTTTTCAAAGGCCCTTGGCTTTGCATTCATTAGTCAAAGCATTCATACAAGGAGTGATGCGTATTAGCCCTCCGGTTAGTATTCCCATATGTCCATGGGACTTAAACCTGGTTCTGTCGGTTCTACAGAAACAACCATTTGAACCATTGCAGCACATTTCCTTGGTTCTTCTCACCAGGAAATTGATTTTCTTAGTAGCCATTTGTTCGGCTAAAAGAGTATCGGAATTAGCCGCCATGTCCTGTAAGGAGCCATATCTGGTTGTCCATAAGGACAGAGTAGTATTACATCCTCACCCAGCCTTTCTTCCTAAGGTGGTATCGAGGTTTCATTTGAACCAAGATGTGGTTCTTCCTTCTTTTTTTCCCAAACCTACCTCGGTAGAGGAAAAGTTATTGCATTCTTTGGATGTAGTAAGAGCAGTTAAAGCTTATCTAAAAGCCACTGCTCAGATTCGTAGAACGGATACTTTGTTTGTTCTGCCGGAAGGCCCCAGAAAGGGTCAGGCAGCATCAAAATCTACTTTAGCCAAGTGGATTCGACAGGTCATAATACAAGCCTATGGCTTGAAAAGGAGACCGCCTCCGTTCAAAGTTAGGGCGCACTCCACAAGAGCAGTTGGAACTTCATGGGCAGTGCATCACCAGGCCTCCCTGGCTCAAATCTGTAAGGCCGCAACATGGTCTTCAGTACACACGTTTACTAGGTTCTACCAGGTGGACGTTAGAAGTCAGGAGGATGTCGCCTTTGGGCGCAGTGTGTTGCAGGCCGCAAAAGATCCTCATGCTTGATGGCGCCCAGCTTATGTATAGTGTATCCCCCCCCTCATTTGGCATTGCTTTGGGACGTCCCATTAGTAATGACTAAGTCGCTCTGTGTCCCGTGATGTACGAAAAAGAAAAAGGGATTTTTATAACAGCTTACCTGTAAAATCCTTTTCTTGGAGTACATCACGGGACACAGAGCTCCCACCCCTCTTTTGGGGACACTTATTGCTTTGCTACAAAACTGAGGTGCTCCCGGATGGGAGGGGCTTATATAGGGGAGGGTACTTCCGGTTTGGAAGTTGCCAGTGCCAGCACCTGAAGGTAATCTATATAACCCATTAGTAATGACTAAGTCGCTCTGTGTCCCGTGATGTACTCCAAGAAAAGGATTTTACAGGTAAGCTGTTATAAAAATCCCTTTTTTTCTCCTCCGGAGTTCCATACAGACGAATGGAATTTCCGAATGAAATTTTTTCCAATGTGCTGAGTGATGACAAATCAATAGTGCCAAGAGATCCAGTGCCTTAGTGTACTACCGGTACTAAAAAGGTATATTGCACAGAAATACAGATGCATAAATAAATGCTGAAGCGATGGGGCAAATAAGTGACAATCAAATATTTGGTGCCAAAATAAGTAGACTGACAGTACTAGGTAAACTTGTTGCACAATAAAATCATGAATTAAATCCAAAATAGATAAAACTAAATTAATAAAACATGGGTGAACGTGCAAAAACACACAATGTGGTGTTAAAATGAGTCCAAAGTGGGCATTTGCACATAAAGTGATAAGTGATGGCTCTTCAGTGCCTTCCACTACTGTAAATAAATGACCCTCTACTTATGTGAATGGGTGGCCCCTTACCTCACTGCTGTGAGGTTACAGCATATATATGAAACCCAATATGGATCAAGCCTGGTGCCTTCTGGGTGGTCCCTTGGGAGATGAGGGTATGGTGCCTGGATGTGGGGAACCGGTCAGTCACTTGTCCGTGGAGTGTAGAGTCTCCAAATGCCTTGCATGTATTGTAGCAGAGGGGGAAGGTAAAGGAATCCCAAGATTGTGTAGTATTTCAAACAATATTTGGTATTTACAGTGGGTACGGAAAGTATTCAGACCCCCTTAAATTTTTCACTCTTTGTTATATTGCAGCCATTTGCCAAAATCATTTAAGTTAATTTTTTCCTCATTAATGCACACACAGCACCCCGTATTGACAGAAAAACACAGAATTGTTGACATTTTTGCAGATTTATTAAAAAAGAAAAACTGAAATATCACATGGTCCAAAGTATTCAGACCCTTTGCTGTGACACTCATATATTTAACTCAGGTGCTGTCCATTTCTTCTGATCATCCTTGAGATGGTTCTACACCTTCATTTGAGTCCAGCTGTGTTTGATTATACTGATTGGACTTGATTAGGAAAGCCACACACCTGTCTATATAAGACCTTACAGCTCACAGTGCATGTCAGAGCAAATGAGAATCATGAGGTCAAAGGAACTGCCTGAAGAGCTCAGACAGAATTGTGGCAAGGCACAGATCTGGCCAAGGTTACAAAAAAATTCTGCTGCACTTAAGGTTCCTAAGAGCACAGTGGCCTCCGTAATCCTTAAAGGAAGACGTTTGGGACGACCAGAACCCTTCTTAGAGCTGGCCGTCCGGCCAAACTGAGCTATCGGGGGAGAAGAGCCTTGGTGAGAGAGGTAAAGATCACTTTGGCTGAGCTCCAGAGATGCAGTCGGGAGAAGGGAGAAAGTTGTAGAAAGTCAACCATCACTGCAGCCCTCCACCAGTCGGGGCTTTATGGCAAAGTGGCCCGACGGAAGCCTCTCCTCAGTGCAAGACACATAAAAGCCCGCATGGAGTTTGCTCAAAAACACCTGAAGGACTCCAAGATGGTGAGAAATAAGATTCTCTGGTCTGATGAGACCAAGATAGAACTGTTTGGCCTTAATTCTAAGTGGTTTGTGTGGAGAAAACCAGGCACTGCCCATCACCTGTCCAACACAGTCCCAATAGTGAAGCATGGTGGTGGCAGCATCATGCTGTGTTTTTTTTTCAGCTGCAGGGACAGGACGACTGGTTGCAATCGAGGGAAATATGAATGCGGCCAAGTACAGGGATATCCTGGACGAAAACCTTCTCCAGAGTGCTTAGGACCTCAGCCTGGGCCGAAGGTTTACCTTCCAACAAGACAATGACCCTAAGCACACAGCTAAAATAACGAAGGAGTGGCTTCACAACAACTCCGTGACTGTTCTTGAATGGCCCAGCCAGAGCCCCGACTTAAACCCAATTGTGCATCTCTGGAGAGACCTAAAAATGGCCGTCCACCAACGTTTACCATCCAACCTGACAGAACTGGAGAGGATCTGCAAGGAGGAATGGCAGAGAATCCCCAAATCCAGGTGTGAAAAACTTGTTGCATCTTTCCCAAAAAGACTCATGGCTGTATTAGATCAAAAGGGTGCAAATACTAAATACTGAGCAAAGGGTCTGAATACATAGGACCATGTGATATTTCAGTTTTTCTTTTTTAATAAATCTGCAAAAATGTCAACAATTCTGTGTTTTTCTGTCAATATGGGGTGCTGTGTGTACATTAATGAGGAAAAAAATTAACTTAAATGATTTTAGCAAATGGCTGCAATATAACAAAGAGTGAAAAATTTAAGGGGGTCTGAATACTTTCCGTACCCACTGTTTTGCATAAAAACGACATGAATGTACTCACATTTAAAATAGTAAAAAGGGCATATCAAAACACGAGCGCGAAGCTCGTCTGCGTCACTTCCAGTGCCTGTAACGTATCTACGTGTATCGTCATCGAACACGTGACTTCATCAGGGGATCCCTTTTTACTATTTTAAATGTGAGTACATTCATGTTGTTTTTATGCCATAAATACCAAATATTGTTTGAAATACTAGACAATTTCCGACCAAAAGCTCACATCGAACATTTTTCTTCGGAATTTCTGATCGTGTGTACGCGGCATTAGTCTGCACTGTCAAACCATGGCAGTCCTGTTCAGATTTATTTCCTGACCAACAGTGTCTGCATAGTTCTGCCCCTGTCATCACTCTGAAGTGCCAGAGACACAGGAGGAGCAGAGCCTCTTCTTTCCCTATGTAGGTAACTGCTAACACTAATTATATATTTGGTGCCAGTAAGTGGGAATTCATCACTGAACACTGATGGAAGGAGGCACTTCTCCAATGACCACTAATATAAGAGAGCATTTCAACACTGACCACCAATAGAAGGGGGCACTACTGTGATTACCAATGTAATAGGGCACTTCTTCACTGACCACCAATAGAAGGGGGCACTACTGTGATTACCAATGTAATAGGGCACTTCTTCACTGACCACCAGTAGAAGGGGGCACTACTCTGATTACCAATGTAACAGGGCACTTCTTCACTGACCACCAATGTAGAAGGGCACCTCTCCATTGACCACCATTGTAAGGAAGGGCTAGCTGATCACCAATGTTAGGGAGCATTTTTCCACTGACGATCAATGTAATAGAGTCCTTCACAACTGACCCTCCAATGTTGGGGGCATTAGTCTGATACCAATGTAATGCCCCGTACATGAGCGGAAATTCAGTCGGAAAAACCTTGGATGGTTTTCCGACGGAATTCCGCTCAAGCTTGGCTGGCATACACACGCACAGTCACACAAAAGTTATCTGAACTTTTGACCATCAAGAACGCAGTGACGTACGACAAGCCGAGAAAATTAAGTTCAATGCTTCCGAGCATGCGTCAAATTGTTTCTGAGAATGCGTCGGAATTTTGCGCGGTGGAATTGCTACAGACAATCGGAATTTTGAAAAATTGAGAACCTGCTCTCAATCTTTTGCTGGCGGAAATTCCGATGGAACATACACACGGTCGGAATTTCCGACCGAAAGCTCACATCGGACTTTTGCTGGCGGAAATTGTATGATACTTTTCCACTGACCATCAATATAAGAGGGCACCTCTCCACTAACCAACGCAAGGGGCACAAAATTAACCACCAAAGTCAGGTTATTTCACCACTGACCACTCCTAACAGTACATACCCAGACATACCCCTGCACCCTGTAAGCGTCACTGTACATTATGTAGTCTTGACCACTACACTCTTTGCACTGTGCTGTACATTACATTCTCCTAACTACTGCCTTTTGTAATCAAAGGAAGAAGGACCTGCTGCTCCAGGTGTATATGATAATCCAATTGGAACCTAGTAAGGAGTGCCAGCCCCGGCCCGCCTCCGTGGGATACTTGAAGAAAAAGAAGAACAGCTGCACATCCAAAGGTTCCAAATGCCTTTCTTAGGATCACCGTGATGACACCAAGGACACCAGAAGACAGTCACGTAGACGCGTTTCACACATACAGCTTGTGCTTAATCGTTACTGATCATTAATGATTAAGCACAAGATGTATGTGTGAAACGCGTCTACGTGACTGTCTTCTGGTGTCCTTGGTGTCATCACGGTGATCTTCTTAATAAAGGCATTTGGAACCTTTGGATGTGCAGCCATTCTTCTTTTTCTTCTACTGCCTTTTATAAGCTGTGTTGTATGTTACATACTTGTGGCTGCCACACTTTGTAAGCTATGCTGTACATAACATATTGCTGAGATATTTATTTTCTAGACATTGTTATTATTTATTCATGATCTATTTCATGATTATTATTGGAAATAAATTTGTCAAGGTGTGCTAAGAGTATGTCATTTGTAACAGAGGTGGCTTCTCATAGAGGTGAAAATCCTGCGATGTGTCCTTCTCAACAGAAGTCTCCATACCACCTACCGGGTCTTCTGAGCTGGCAGTCCTGCTGCAGCACACTCCTTGGGTTTTTCTCCAGTCCCATCACCCTGGCGCTGTGCCAGAAGAACAGACCATCATCAAAGTAGTTTTGAAAATTCAAGTTTTTGCTTCTACTTCCTGTCTATCTGTTTCATTCATATTCGTGTATTTTAATGAACCGTCTGCTGTGAGAGCCAGCTAACGAGACGACAGGATGTCCTTGCTGTAGGCAGACGCAGTCACATGGTGGGCTTGGCACAACCGTATGATAGTGTTGTGACATGTTGTGACAGTGCACATATTCTGTCTGAGCATTGTTTGACTGTGCCCTGTCACAATACGAGCGTGAGGAAGGCGGCGTGTGATACAGCCGCACCGAAAAAACAAACAAACAAAGGAAGCTGATTTTTTAGCTCTGCCTGAAATTACGAGTGAATAATATAAAGGCGTCTCTTTCTCCCATTATGTGACTTAAGTGCATAAATATATATTCATTACGGTACTACAAGGAGAAGCCAATCAGATTTCAGCTTACTCTAAATGAATGGGAAGTGCTCTGTGCTGACAGTAGATCAGTGGACCCTGCTTGGTAAGATGTAGGTCAGTGGTCTCCAAAACTGTGGCTCGGGGGCCAGATGCGGCTCTTTGCTTGCTTTTATCCAGCCCTTGGGGCACTATTGCTCCCATCATAGGTGTGCACAGCCTATTGCATAAGGGTGTGCACTCCAAAGGTCAAACACACATTCCTTTCTTTGCAGCCTCAGCTGCACTGGACAGTGAATGGATGTGAAGTGCTCTGTGCTGAGCGGCTTCCAGTTTATTCACAACCCAAAGCATAGTAAACACAGTTTACTATGCTTAAGTTATGAATGAACACAATAAGTGAGTGTGTTCGCTGTGTTCATTTAGAAAAGGAAGGAGCTGGTAAATGACATATTTACTAGCCCCTTTCCCCACTCTCCATTCTAAAACATCCCTCACAGCAGCTGGGGGGAGAGAAGAGGAGGAAAGCCAACAGTACTGTGGGGTGGGGTGCAACACAGGGCGAAGCCCAGGCTATAGGGGTAAATTGGCATGGCACGCAGTGATTAGGGTGTGCCCAGGCACACCTGGCACACCTTCTGCCCACGCCTATGCCTACCACTGGCATTAACAATGGGGCATAATTCCTGCCACTGACACCAATCATGGGGCTTTACTCCTCTCACTGACACCAACGATGGGACACTATTCCTCCTATTGACACCAATGGTGGCACACTATTCCTCCCACTGACCCCAATAATGGGGTAATAGTCCTCTCACTGACACCAATGAAGGGGGAATAGTCCACCCACTGACACCAATAATGGGAAACTATTCCTCCCACTGACACCAATAATGGGACACTACTCCTCCCATTGACACCAATAATGGGACACTGCTCCTCCCACTGACACCAATGATGGGACACTACTCCTCCCACTGACACAAATGATGGGGGAATAGTCCACCCACTGACACCAATAATGGGACATTACTCCTCCCACTGACACCAATGATGGGGGAATAGTCCACCCACTGACACCAATAATGGGACATTACTCCTCCCACTGACACCAATGATGGGGGAATAGTCCACCCACTGACACCAATAATGGGACATTACTCCTCCCACTGACACCAATAATGGGGTAATAGTCCTCTCACTGACACCAATGAATGTGGTTGTAAACCCTGTACAACCACTTTTACCTACAGGTAAGCCTATGTGCCGTTTCTATAAGGCCTGTGCCATGACTGTCGGCTCCCGCACGCATGCACGGGAGTGACGTCACGCGACTCCAGCCAGTCAGGGAGCCGGAGTCCGTGTCCCCGGAAGGAAGAGGGGTGAAGATGGACGCTTCCGCACAACGAGGACAGTGGTACCATCACTGGCTTCCATTGCAGTTAAGTGCAACATAATGGGCTTTATGCTTTTACTTTGCAGGGGGAAAAGAGGAAGTAAAACCCATTAGGGTTTACTTCCTCTTCAAGGGGGAATATTCCACCCACTGACACCAATAATGGGATACTACTCCTCCAACTGACACCAATATTGGGGCACTATTCCTCTCATGGACACTATTGATGGGGAACTATTCCGCTCACAGACACCAATGATGGGACACTATTCCTCCCACTGACACCAATGATGGGACACTACTCCTCTCACTGACACCAATGATGGGACACTATTCCTCTCACTGACATCAATGATGGGGCACTATTCCTCCCACTGACACCAATGATGGGACAGTATTCCTCCCACTGACACCAATGATGGGACACTATTCCTCCCACTGACACCAATGATGGGACACTATTCCTCCCACTGACACCAATGATGGGACACTATTCCTCCCACTGACACCAATGATGGGACACTATTCCTCTCACTGACACCAACGATGGGACACTATTCCTCTCACTGACACCAACGATGGGACACTATTCCTCTCACTGACACCAAAGATGGGACACTATTCCTCTCACTGACACCAACGATGGGACACTATTCCTCTCACTGACACCAACGATGGGACACTATTCCTTTCACTGACACCAACGATGGGACACTATTCCTTTCACTGACACCAACGATGGGACACTATTCCTCTCACTGACACCAACGATTGGACACTATTCCTCTCACTGACACCAATGATGGGGCATTGTTACCGACGCCAGGACATTTGCTACTCCTACTGGCCATAGTCCAGCCCCTCTAAAGTCTAAAGGATAATAAACTGGCCCTTTGTTTAGAAAGTTTGGAGACCCCTGCTGTAGGTCATAGCACATTTTGTCTTGCCATATTTAATGAGCTTTATGAAGGCAACATGTTTGTAAGTCTACTTATTAATTATAAATTACATAGACACTGTCCTGGTGGCTGTCACCTCCTACAAAATACCTATCTTCAGGATATTTAGTGTGGTGAGTCTGGCAATTGTACTGCAGGAGCAGGGTCCTCAGCTCCAACCGCCAGTGCTCACTGCAAAGGACTACCAAGAAAAGCTGTGTTGCTTATTTTAGAGACAGGCAGCACTATTTCTCTCACTGTCGCCAATGGGCCCATTGTCACAATAGGATGGAGGAGAGGTAGGTGTAGTCCTCTGTGAACTGCAGCGCACAGATGGTAGATATCTGCTCTACCATTGCAAAAAAGGTTTGAATTAAATGTTGAATTTTTATTCTCTTTAAGGCATTTTTTTTTTTTTTAGGATAATTCAACTTCACCCCTCGTATTTCTCCAGAGAGATGCAATTTCAGACTTGGAAGTCTGGAATCCAACTATTCCGATATAATGGCACTTTAAGGACCCTTATATCTCTGTGTTCATGTTCCAAATCTAAATAACAGCAGGACAAGGTTTCTGCCCTATGTTACTAAATTGATGTCTATGATCTTATGAAATGAAAGCCACTCTGTGGACCTAGCATGGCTGTCTGCCCATTTAATTGTCCCTTCTTCTTTTCTGCATGCGTCAATGAAAATCATAATTTCTTAACAGTGATTTAGCATTTCTGCCAAGCACCATCACCACTGGACACATTCCACAATATATTCCTACTGTACCCGCCTATTGCTTTATACTCGCCCAGTTCAGCGCCACAGCGCTTCTTCATCTTATTTATACAGCATTTTCTGCAATGCCTTATAGACAACATTGAACTTCTTCCTCTCTGTCCTTTCCCCCAAAGGAGCTCACAATCTAATTCCTCCATCAGAGTCACATATATGGCTCAAATCTGGGTGGAAACCTATAAATATACTAGTATATATTTTCAATGTGGGATGTAAACATCAGGGGAACATGTACATTTGGTACAGATAGCGTTTCTGGTGGAATTCAAACCAAGGACACCAGTTCTGCAGGACATGAGTGCTAACCATATAGCCATAATGCTGCCCAGTTTGTTTGTCCCATGATGGGCAGGACTTGTTGTAGGGGCAGCAAGAGTCTTTGGATCTATCCAAGAGAGAAATGTCACCAGCACACGTTTCTGAGCCAAGCAGTACCCCTTCATCAGGCACGTGACCCATGCCTGGTCACATGCCTGATGAAGGGGTCCTGTGTGGCTCCGAAACGTTGCCTTTTGTTGTAACTATATGATCGTTGATTAAAGTTTTGGACCCATTTTTGGAGATCCTGGTGTGCTGGTGACATTTCTCTCTATGACTGTTCACGGTTCCAGACAGTGGTGGCTTCAGCACCCAATTGAAAATACAGCCATTTTTGCAGGAACGTGTGCATTGGGAATATTGCATTGGAAGTTTGGATCTATCCAGGCTCAGTTCTGACCATCACACAACCATACAATAACATATTAGCATGGCAACAGAGCAAAAAGGCTAAACTAATGATAAAATCCTTACAGCTTAACGTAGTATTAAGGTTTTTCAGCTTAAAGTGATACTAAAGGCTTGTTTTTTATTTTCTAAATAGGTTCCTTTAAGCTAGTGCATTGTTGGTTCACTTACCTTTTCCTTCGATTTCCCTTCTAAATGCTTTTTTTCTTTGTGTAAATTTCTAACTTTCTGTTCCTCCTCTGTAAGCTTGCCCCCATAATCCGAGCCGTTCTGGCTGGGGGTTAGTCAGCATGCTCGCCCCCTCCCTTGGGACTACATCCCTGCGGTGAGATGCTGTGTACGTTCACAGGCACAGGAGGCAGGGTAGCCGTGGGCGTGTCTAATACGCTGTAGCTCCGCCTCCAGTGCCTTGTTGTTCTATTGAATGACAATCTCAGCAGCACAGCCCCGCCTTAACTCCGCCCCTTATTTTATGCAGTGAAAGTTGGAACAAATAATTAAATATATTATTGAATTTTTTTAAATAGTAACTAGTATTTGTTTATACTATGGGTGTGCTGGGGAGGCGGGAAAGGGCGTGTTAACTGGGCAGCGTGTGTTCAACCAAGGCAGAACTAGAAATGAGAACTAGGCTCGTTCTCGTTTTGTCACACGGCGAAAAAGCGGCAGTGCGCATGCGCGATGCCGCTAAGCCTCAAGGGAACTGTAGTTCCTTTGGAGCCGTGACGTAGTTGAAGTGAACGCGCTCGAAAACCCGAAAGTTTAGGATACAGTACACAGAGAAAAGGAGGAAGTGGAGAAAAATTATACTCGTCTAAAAGGTAATTAAATCATTTTGGCTCAAACAACATCTATATTCACGATATATATATCACACAGATAACATATTCACCAATTTTTTGTTTACCTTTACAACCCCTTTAACTCATTGAGCACAGTATAGTAAACATTCCCTAGGAAACTATTTGTGAGGATTTTCACCTAAGCACTTGCAGTGTACAACTTTCAATGCTGTTTGCTCCTGCTCTCTCAGTGCTGCTTCCCTGAACTTCTGGTCATCACAGGAAAGAGTTAACAGTGGACAGTGCAGCCAGTCACCTGCTAGTGTGTTAGGAAGTAGAAGCAAGGGGGAGGAGCAGGGGAGTGCTTTGCCGTCCTAGGCTAGTGGGATGTTTTTCTATTGATGCACCCAGTGCAGGAAGATCAGTAATTGATTAAATCAGCTGCTGAAAGTGCTTAAAAACAGAGAACTTAATATCACTTCAAAGTGAATCTGTGACTAGGCAATTAACACTATTTATGTATTCACAATGAGCTTTAAATGATCTCTGAAAACCTCTATAGCGGCAGACACTCTGACAAAAAGTGACTCGGCAGCTCAGCTCCCCCTGTTGTAACTCTCAACAGTGACTCAGCAGTTTAGTTTCCCCTGGTTTCCCCTCTCAATAGTGACTCAGCAGCTCAGCCCCCCTGTTGTTTCCTCTTGACAGTGACTCAGCAGTTTAGTTTCCCCTGTTGTCCCTTCTCAACAGTGACTCAGCAGTTTAGTTTCCCCTGTTGTCCCCTCTCAACAGTGACTCAGCAGCTCAGCTCCCCTGTTGTACCTCTCAACAGTGACTCAGAAGCTCAGCTCCCCTGTTTTCCCTTCTCAACAGTGACTCAGCACCTTAGCTCCCCTGTTGTCCCCTCTCAACAGTGACTCAGCAGCTCAGTTCCCCTGTTGTCCCCTCTCAACAGTGACTCAGCAGCTTAGCTCCCCTGTTGTCCCCTCTCAACAGTGACTTAGCAGCTCAGCTCCCCTGTTGTACCTCTTAACAGTGACTCAGCAGCTCAGCTCCCCTGTTGTACTTCTCAACAATGGCTCAGCTCCCCTGTTGTCCCCTCTCAACAGTGACTCAGCAGCTCAGCTCCCCTGTTGTCCCCTCTCAACAGTGACTCAGCAGCTCAGCTCCCCTGTTGTCCCCCCTCAACAGTGACTCAGCAGCTCAGCTCTCCTGTTGTCCCCTCTCAACAGTGACTCAGCATCTCAGCTCCCCTGTTGTACCTCTCAAAAGTGACTCATCAGCTTAGCTACCCCTGCTGTCCGATTCAGCTTTCCCAGCTCCCCTGGTGCTCTCAGACTTTTCGGGTGCAGCATCCTGCTGCATTGGTCCACTCCCGGTATCTTGATCAGGCTTCTCCTGACATATGGACTCTCTCACTCCTCTGAGACTTCCAGATTCCCTCGGTCCCCTGGACTCGCCTAGTCATCCCGCCTCTCTCATGCTTCCAGACTTGCTTAGCCACCTCGACTCTCTCAGTCCCATGGATAAGCAATTTCTCTTCCAGCATAGAGTGCTGTCTCTTGAGTGGAGCATACCTGTCTCCTAACGGGGGATCTGAACTTCAGGCCCTTCATTATGAGGCCTGTGTGCACCTGCACTCTCAGTCTGCAAGACCTGGATACTGGGATGGAGATTTCTTCCCTCGCAAAATTCTTTGAAATCTCCAAACTCCGGAACCCATGTGCAGGATTAAAAAAAAAAAGAAAGTTTTCTTTGCTCACAATTAATATCCCGGAGCCCTGCACTCTGAATATGTGCGAACCTTATATATATGTAGCTACCCCCTCACCCCGTCCTCTTTAGCTAGGGGTATGTCACGCGACAGAGTGAGGTGCGCTACGGCCCATGTCCTCCCCATAACTGTGGGTGAGGTGAAGGCCAATATCTGATGTTTCCTCGGGCCGGTGTGTCTTGGGCATGTACCGAGTCTGTTGTGCAGAAAACCACCAAACTACCCTTTGCTCCCATTAACAGAGTCCATACACCGATCACAGTCCAACTGTTGGTTTTATTTCGTATCTTCACATACAGACAATGCGATGGCAGGATACGGTGGGATGAGCAGGTCGAGGCACTATACTGATCTGGGTCCCTACATCCCCTGTGCTATGACCAAGGGTTGCAGGAGTCTTAATTCGAATACCTCCGCTGCGTTGCAGCCCCTATCAGGGGAAGATGTCCTCCAAGAGAGTTACCGGAGGCCCATCCGTAACCGGGTTGACGCTGCACCGGAATCTTCGGACGGGTGACCCCCCCCCAGCCTCCTCACCTCAGATGCGGGTCCCCTCGCAAGGAGCACCCTGGAATCACTTCACCCTTGCGGGACCCAGTCGGAGTCACTGGGTCCCAGGCCTCCTCAATAGTACCTCATCCCAGGCTGAAGGTGCCTGGGATGGAATCCCAGCTTCATTCCGGCCAGGCCTAGGGCGCCTAGGCCGGAACCTTGAACCGCCCGCACCCAGGCCGAAGGTGCCTGGGTGCGTGACGAGATAATCCCCCGAAGACCTCGTGGCGAGGGCGTCTCCCCCTTTTATCTCCTCCTTCAACACCACGGCGGGTTCCCCGCCCCAGCCGTACCATCTCCAGGAAGGGACAAAAAGGGTAGCACTGTGGTGATGATTCTACCTGAAGCCTGTAGGTACTCCGCCACCCACAGGCAAAGGAGAATATTACATCCCCCAATCCTCCACGAACAACAAAAAGGGGTCTAAACCCTGACATAATTACACACCTGGGTCACACTACCCCCAGGTGTATCCCACTAAATCTGAAGACCCCGCTACACACTCCCCCTTGTGATTTGACGCTGGTCCCCAGCGTCAGGTGCACACCCATGTCTCCCAAGGAGGGATGACACGGAGGAAGCCCCTGAGGCTGTCCCCAAATCTGTGAATACTAAGTGTGCCAAGACCTGCTCAAAAGGGAAAGGAAAAAAATATAAAACGATAAACTTTTGTATAAAACATCTATTCTGTACACATGTACAATCCCTCCCATCACTGTCTAAGAACCACCCCATACTCAGTAGTCTTGACCGATGAATCTCCTGCAGAAGGGAAACAAAAACAACATCCTAACAATCTGCGTTAACTTGGAATGAATAGGTCTGTCAGCCGAGAGACCCACTCACTCCAATAAGCAAAGTGATGCATGTGTAAAATTTTCAAACAGTCGTTGCACAACACTGCCACCTGTTGACAGCGCCGCGGTCATGACACTTGCCGAGATCTTCCTTCTTCCTGCTTTTCTACGCTAACTTTTACCCCCAGAGTCTCTGCCTTTGGCACATGAAGAAGAGGGAGAAAAACAACAGCTCCCAAGTCTCCAGTGAGTGAAAGAAAAGCCCAAATCAAAACAAAAGTAGGGCGCAGTTCTGAGCATCTGGGAATGTTCCTTCCAGAAAGTTCAACAGCAAACAAAATAGGAGCTCACTTCTCCTACAAGTAAAACCTTGGATCCGGCAAAAATATGGGCTTCAGGTGCTTGTCAAACACTTCCACCGAATATTCGACATCCTCTCCTTCTTTCCTGCAGATGAGCACCTTATCGGCATGAATATGGCGCCCCAGTCTCCAATCAGCTCTACAGTCTCTAAACTTTTTAGATACAGGCGGCGAACACGACAGTATCGCCGGGCATGAGGCACTTTGAGCTTTTCCCATGCAAACTCGTCGTACCACCTTTGTCGCAAAACTTCGACTTCATACAATAAGTCCCGAGGCAAGTAAGGGTACTCCCACCCATATTCACGGGCGACTCTTTGGGAGAAAAGTCTCTGCAATCTGGCTAGAGGTGGCATCACATCTCGCTCGCCTTCTCCTGGCTGTACGATGGCCTCCGGGTGCCGAAGTACCTTCACCATCTCGAATTGCTTTGCCTTTGGTGCCCGCAACGAAGCACGCTGCGTCCCCACTATCGGAGCGGGTGATGTGGTTGAAAGTGGAAGGTCGGTCGGAGGACTAGATTTCCTCGGGAACTCCGGGGCCTGCGCCCGGAGCGTACTGTCTTCCATGGACATGGGGGAATCCTGCGGTTTACACAGCACAGGTAGTGGGCGTCTGTCCCAGCCCTTCCGGTGAAACAGTTTGTCTATTTCTCCATCATCACCACAGTTTGACAACGACTCTAGGTCGGAGGTGTCATACATCTCGGCGGGAAGGTAGTCTCTAGTAGACGGAAGGCTACCCTCCCTTGCGGGCTCCACCGACTGTGGACTCCTGACACCTCCAACCAACACCACAGTCCCAGCCCCTAGCTCACCTGGACCTTCTGAAGAACTGGGATGTCCGGGACTCTCTTCTCTACCGGCGCCATCTAGGCCAGGCAAGCGGCGGGGTGAAGCTCGACCACGACCATAGGATGCCTGTACCAGGCCGACTTTCCTCTTCGGAGGTGGCAGCAGGGAATCTGTGGTGACCGAAGCAGTGTCCTCGGATTTCTCTCTTTCCGTCTCTGGTTGGGCAGTCACGTCGCCCTGGTCAGCGTGTACGGGGACCTCCGCAAAGGCCTGAATCTCTCCCTCCGGAGTGGCGGTTCCTGTGATACAGTTGAGGCGAAGGGCCCGGGGCCTTACTATGGATGATTTGACCTCAAAAAGAAACTCTTTGCACGCTTCACATCGCCCGAACGGCTTTAGTTGGACCACGAGTCCCGAGCATCCGGGACAGATCACACCGAGGGCCTCCGTGTCTCTGCATGAATACAGAGCCAACTGTCCTCGGGACCTGAGCCTTATCCCCGTGTCTGTCAGGGGAGCAGCAAATGCAGTCATCTTCATAGGGCAAGATACCGGCATCCACGGAGAGCTTGAATTCATTCCGACCACTTGCCGCTCCATCACGCGCTGACCACGCGCCTGAGTCTCCACGTGTATCTCCACACGTGGCCAGACTCCTCCCACGACTTGCACGTTTTCGCGGGCTTCCGCCAGCCTCCGCCCACAGACTGCGCAGTCACGGGGTGCCTCGTGGCGCAGTGCATTAACAGTCCCCACATGTAGTACTTCACACGGCTGGACCTCTCCCTTTTTACGCTCCTCCGCGTGGGCCTTTCCCGACTAAGGGTCATGTCCACAACTCCGAGCAGGGATGCACTTTAGCCAATCACATGGCTGACCTGCTCGGAACTCCTCCGGGCAGCAAAGTTCAAACACAGACGTTCTCAGTTCCATCGTTGAGACACACACGTATCCCGGACGAGAACCCCCACGTGTAGCTACCCCCTCACCCCGTCCTCTTTAGCTAGGGGTATGTCATGCGACAGAGTGAGGTGCGCTACGGCCCATGTCCTCCCCATAACTGTGGGTGAGGTGAAGGCCAATATCTGATGTTTCCTCAGGCCGGTGTGTCTTGGGCATGTACCGAGTCTGTTGTGCAGAAAACCACCAAACTACCCTTTGCTCCCATTAACAGAGTCCATACACCGATCACAGTCCAACTGTTGGTTTTATTTCGTATCTTCACATACAGACAATGCGATGGCAGGATACGGTGGGATGAGCAGGTCGAGGCACTATACTGATCTGGGTCCCTACACCCCCTGTGCTATGACCAAGGGTTGCAGGAGTCTTAATTCGAATACCTCCGCTGCGTTGCAGCCCCTATCAGGGGAAGATGTCCTCCAAGAGAGTTACCGGAGGCCCATCCGTAACCGGGTTGACGCTGCACCGGAATCTTCGGACGGGTGACCCCCCCCCCCAGCCTCCTCACCTCAGATGCGGGTCCCCTCGCAAGGAGCACCCTGGAATCACTTCACCCTTGCGGGACCCAGTCGGAGTCACTGGGTCCCAGGCCTCCTCAATAGTACCTCATCCCAGGCTGAAGGTGCCTGGGATGGAATCCCAGCTTCATTCCGGCCAGGCCTAGGGCGCCTAGGTCGGAACCTTGAACCGCCCGCACCCAGGCCGAAGGTGCCTGGGTGCGTGACGAGATGATCCCCCGAAGACCTCGTGGCGAGGGCGTCTCCCCCTTTTATCTCCTCCTTCAACACCACGGCGGGTTCCCCGCCCCAGCCGTACCATCTCCAGGAAGGGACAAAAAGGGTAGCACTGTGGTGATGATTCTACCTGAAGCCTGTAGGTACTCCGCCACCCACAGGCAAAGGAGAATATTACATCCCCCAATCCTCCACGAATAACAAAAAGGGGTCTAAACCCTGACATAATTACACACCTGGGTCACACTACCCCCAGGTGTATCCCACTAAATCTGAAGACCCCGCTACATATACAGTCCAGTGTAAAGTCAGAGACAGAAGAAGGGGACAGAAGACATGTCAGCAAGAGGCAGAGCTGTACAGAATCGCCAGGTATTTCACACAAAAAATACAAGTACATGGAGATACAGACACATATCAGAAATATTGGGTTAACATGGCCACAAGTTTATTAAGCAGTGCTGATTTTGCATGGAAAAGAAACACCCATTGCAGACCATGAAATTGCAGTGGAATGCAGCAGCACAGGGCTTAATACTGTCTGACTGTAGAGTTATTTAACTTGACAGCAGAAGCACTGGGAAATAACTGGATAAAATAGACATGTATACAATTGAAAAAGATAGCTCAAAAGCTGTTAATATTCTGCAGTGTTACCTGTGGCAGACGGGCATAAGTTTCAGTAGAAGTATTTTCTATTAGATGGAGATAAGGGAGCTGGAAGGGTCTCATCCTGATTTTGCATACACAGAATCCTATACCCACAGTTGATCCAGAGGAGGGAAACACCCCCTGCCCCCTCAATAAAGGATGGTCCAATTTGAACCAGGGGGTGAAAAATAAATTCCTTCCTGATCTCCTGAAGGCAATCGGATATTCTCTAGATCTACAATCTCTGGTATTATTACCTATAAATATTAAAATCCAGTTATATTTTGTACATTTAGGAATTATATATGTTTAACTTAGGGCTAATTGTTACAACGAGTGGCGTCGCTAGGGGGTGGCATTTGGGGCTATAGCTCCGAATCTGGGGCCCATAGCCTCGAGTGCCAGCGGTCCCCAACCACAGGGCTGCGGCCCACTACCAGGCCGTGGCCTCTCTGCAGCCGTGCGGCGGGCAGCACGGGAGAGCCGGAGAGCGGGCAGGCAGCGGGTGAGAGAGCAGAGAAATAACATTGTCTCTGACCGCCCGTCTGCCCTGCATCACCGCTATTCCACCCTCACTGTGCAGCCGCAGGCAACAGAGAGATTACATCATCTCTCACTTCCTGCCCTCTCTCTGGTGACCCAGATGTAAGGGGGAGGCTCTCTGGGGACCCTGATGTAAGGGGGGGCTCTCTGGGGACCCTGATGTAAGGCGGAGGCTCTATGGGGACTCTGATGTAAAGGGGGGCTCTCTGGGAACCCTGATGTAAGGGGGGCCCTCTGGGGACCATGATGTAAGGGGGGACTCTCTGGGAAATCTGATCTGAAGTAAGGGGGGCTCTCTGGGGGCTCTGATGTAAGGGGGGCTCTCTGGGGGCCCTGATGTAAGGGGGGGCTTTCTGGGGGCCCTGATGTAAGGGGGAGGCTCTCTGGGGACCCTGATGTAAGGGGGAGGCTCTCTGGGGACCCTGATGTAAGGGGGGGCTCTCTGGGGACTCTGATGTAAAGGTGGGTTTTCTGGGGACCCTGATGTAAGGGGGGCCCTCTTGGGACCATGACATAAGGGGGGGGCTCTCTGGGAAATCTGATCTGATGTAAGGGGAGGCTCTCTGGGGACCCTGATGTAAGGGGGCTCTCTGGGGGCCCTGATGTAAGAGGGAGGCTCTCTGGGGACCCTGATGTAAGGGGGCTCTCTGGGGGCCCTGATGTAAGAGGGAGGCTCTCTGGGGACCCTGATGTAAGGGGGCTCTCTGGGGGCCCTGATGTAAGAGGGAGGCTCTCTGGGGACCCTGATGTAAGGGGGGCTCTCTGGGGACCCTGATGTAAGGGGGGCTCTCTGGGGACCCTGATGTGATGATAATATATATAAATATATATATATATATACACACACACACACACACGTATATTATATACATGTGTATGCCCACCCAAGCGTATTACTTTCTTTACTTCGCTGCTATGGTCTCTAGCCCCAGATCTTTTGTAGACCTAGCAATGCCGTGGTTACAACTGTATTGGAATTGTGTGCATTGGCGAGTTTGATATTTGGAACCCATCAAAGCAGGTGTTGCCTCAGACAGGCTTAATTTTTTCTACAGGTCCAAACGTTTTTGGGATACGGTTCTTTTCTTTCTAACAGAGTTTATCCAAAAATAAAAAGACATGAACAACTACCGTGTTTCCCCAAAAATAAGACCGGTCCTATATTAATTTTGGCGACATAAAACACGCTAGGACTTATTTTCAGGGGATGTCTTATTTATTTACGGTATGTACAATAATCTACATTTATTCAAATTCAGTCATGTCACCATGATGATCTTGGAATAAAACACTAAAATATTTTTTTTAAAAGTTCCTGTATCCCCTTCCTTCTCTCCCCCTGTCAGCTCAGTAGTGACATTCTGTAATCCCAAAAATAAACCTTGGTTAAAGTCATTGTAAAATTATGTAATCTGTTTTGTAAAAAGATTATACAATGTGCAGTGTGGAAAACATCTCATTTACAGCGCCACCTCCGTTTTAAGGACCAAGCTTATTTTTCAAACTTGGTGTTTACAAGTTAAATTAAGTATTTTTTTTTGCTAGAAAATTACTTAGAACCCCCAAACATTATATATATATTTTTTTTTTTCAGACACCCTAGAGAATAAAATGGCGGTCGTTGCAATACTTTATGTCGCACTGTATTTAAGCAGCGGTCTTACAAGCGCATTTTTTTGGGAAACAATACACTTTTTTTAATTAAAAAATAAGACAACAAAAGTAAAGTTATGCCCTGTACACACGAGCGGAATTTCCGAAGGAAAAAGTTCGATGGGAGCTTTTCGACTGATATTCAGACCGTGTGTATGCCCCATCGGACTTAGATAGAGAGCAGGTTCTTTATTTTTCCGTCGAAAAAATATTCTATCGGAAAATCTGTTCGTCTGTATGGAATTTTGACGGGAAAAAAAACACGCATGCTCGGAAACAATTCGACGCATGCTAGGAAGCATTGAACTTAATTTTCTCGGCTCGTCACCGCATTCTTAATGGTCCTAAGTTCAGAGAACTTTTGTGTGACCGTGTGTATGCAAGCCAAGCTTGAGCCAAATTCCGTCAGAAAAACCATCCAACCTTTATCCAACGGAAATTCCGCTCGTGTGTACAGGGCATACGCCCAGTTTTTTTATATTGTGAAAGATAATGTTACGCCGAGTAAATTGATATCCAACATGTCATGCTTCAAAATTGCGCCCGCTCGTGGAATGGCGACAAACTTTGCCCCTTTAAAATCTCCATCGTCGACGTTTAAAAAATTTCTACAGGTTACCAGTTTTGAGTAACAGAGGAGGTCCTTTGCTGGAAAATTTGGGTCACTTTTATTCCTATTACCAGGAATATAAACATCCCTTGTAATAGAAAAAAAGCATGACAGGACCTCTTAAACGTGAGATCTGGGGTCAAAAAGACATTTACACTTAAATGCAGTAAAAATGTCCCCTTTAGGACCATTGGGCGGAAGTGACGTTTGACGTTGCTTCCGTCATCCAATGGTTTAAAGCCGAGCGGGGGCCGTCTTCCCCTCACTCGGCTCCATGTCTCAGAGGGGAAAGGACCCGATCGGCTCCGCCGCTACCAATGGCTCCAGAGACGACCGGAGTGCGGCGGGAGGGGGGCCCTGATAAAAGTGATCTTGTGGCGAATCCGCCGCGAAGACCAATTTTATCAGAAAGAGGGCAGTCCGCTGTTTAAGAATATACCGGGGTTATAGCAGCTATCTGCTGCCATAACCCTGGTATTCTACGTCAAAGTACCGACGTATAACGCAAGTTGTTAAGCCATAATGTGCTAGTATCCACTGCATACTAGCACATTATGTTAGACTTACCTTTAGAACGGTTCCCTCCAGTGGTGCCCTGTCACCGCTGACAGGGGTTCCATCATCACCCAGTCTTCCGGGTTTGCAAGCTCCGGCCGTCTGATTAGCCAGGGCCTTGATGACGTCATGCCCGAGGGAGTCCTCGGCACGGCACAGAACTCTGAAGGAACGGCACGGGTATTCATTTTCCCTACAAGTAAGCTTTGTTATAGGCTTACCTGTAGGTAAAAATGGCACAAAAGGGTTTACTACCAGTTTAAGGGTTGAACGTGCACTACAGACACTGATTTAGCCATTGTGATACATAATGTTCCCTGATGTAAAGCGCTGCGCAAACTGTTGGCGTTATATAAATCCTGTATATTAATAATAATAATAATTATAATGTCTTTATAAATAAACCCAAGTTCCATAAACAAACTAAAATATTGCTTTTTGACAAACAGTGCAATTTTAAAATATAAAAACAAAAAAACAACTGTAACCTCTATTGGCTGTAATGCCATTTCACATATTATCGGAATATAATACCAATATTAAAAAAAAAATCAAAAAGCCTTTTTCCTATATTTTTCCCCCTTTTAGCAGCTTAGTAGATGCCCCCTACTTATTCCTATATGGTAGTGCAGTGTTAATTTTGACATCAAATTTCGATTTACCGGTAGTTTTAGTCATGACATTTTAGTTTTAGTCGTATTTTAGTCTTTAGTTTTAATCATATTTTAGTCGTGACTAAAATGACATTTTAGTTTTAGTAGTATTTTAGTCATCTGAATTGTTTTAGTCAACTAAAATAGTGTTAAAGTGGTTGTAAAGGTTCCTTCTTTATTTTTTTTAAAATAACAAACATATCATACTTACCTCCACTGCGCAGTTCGTTTTACACAGAGTGGCCCCGATCGTCCTCTTCTGGGGTCCCTCAGCGGCGCTCGCGGCTCCTCCCCGCAATAGATAACCCCCTCTGGGAAGGTCTCTCCCGAGGGGGTTACTTTGCAAGTGCGCTCTCGTATTATACACTCGGCGTACATAGCCGCCGAGTATATGACTCGGCCCCGCCCCCGGCGGCCGCGTCATTGGATTTGATTGACAGCAGCGGGAGCCAATGGCTGCGCTGCTATCAATCTATCCAATGAAGAGCCGAGAAGCCGTGGAGAGAGCGATGCGGGATCACGCCCACGGAAATTCGGGACTCAGGTAAGTAAAACGGGGGGGGGGGGGGGCTGGGGGGGCCGGACACTGCAAGGTGTTTTTTCACCTTAATGCATAGCATGCATTAAAGTGGTTGTAGACCCGGAAATGTTTTTTTTTTTTAAAACACCTGCAAGACAAAGCCATAATGAGCTAGTATGACTAGCATACTTGCTCTTTATGCATCACTTACCTTAGATCGGGGGGCCCCCGAAGCCGTCCTCGTCTCCCCCTCCAGCTGCAGCCATCGCTCCACAGATACCCGGAAGGTTACTACCGGGTATCGCCGCTCCAGCCAATCACAGCGCCGCTCCGGCACTGTGATTGGCCGGAGCGGCGAACACATCACTCTGTGCATGTGCACGTGAGCCGTCAAATTCGGCAAAGCCGGATTTGTGAATGGGGATTAACCCTGTGAATGCACCATTGTCTATGGCGCACATGCGCCGTAGACATCGGTGCATGTCTTTTTTTGCAAATATCTCCTAAACTGTGTAGGTCTAGGAGATATTTCTTGCACCTACAGGTAAGCCTTAAGCCCTGTACACGCGATCGGATTTCCTGTGGATTCTAATCCGATGGATTTTTCCATCGGAATTCCGATGAAGCTGACTTTCATCAGTCTTGCCTACACACCATCAGTCAAAATCGGACTGTCTGTCACGTACCTACAGCGGAGCCAGGGTAGTGGGGGCAGCCTCTCGCACGATCCCGGTCCCCGTACCCCCTGGAGGTGGGAACAGGGAATGCAGGGGCACGAGAAGGTGCGGGTGCCTCTTAGAACTGGTAGAGCCACTGGAACCCTCTTCAGGCACAGGTGTGGTGGAAGCCAGGCGTCAGATCCATTCAGGGAAGATCCAAAGGTTCAACAGGCGGAAGCAGAGGTTCAGCAGCAAGCTAGCGGAGAGGTACAGATCATGAGGCAAGATCGTGGTCAAAGTCCAGGCCGAGGTCAGAGGAACAGGCAGGCAGAAGAGCAGTCAAGGGGAATCCGAGAAGGGTAATCAAGAGCAAGTCAGGAGTCTTCAGGAGGAGATCAGTCAAAACAAGCAGGTTTTCAGACAGGGACACAGGTACTAGCTAGAAAGACAATCCAGCACTGACACTCAGGTGAACCTGGATTAAATAGGGCGCTGCGCGCCGGGATTGGAGGAGGCATGCGCATGGGCGCACGCATTTCGCGCATCGGCGCGCGCATTGCGTGCGCGCGGTCTGAGTCCAATTCGGCCCATTCTAAGTGTCCGCGCATGCGCACTAGCACCTGGAGAGCAGACATTCCTTGCTGACACCCGGAAGTGTGTGTCAGCAGCGCTGGGTCTCTGACACTGTCCCAAACGCCGTGACGTAAAACACTCAGACGAGCCGAGAAAAATGAAGTTCAATGCTTCTGAGCATGCATCGACTTGATTCTGAGCATGCGTGGGTTTTTTCTCCGATGGAGTTACACACAGACGATCGGATTTTGCTATCGTTTTTTTTCCCATCGGATAAATTTAAAACATATTCTATTTTTTCACACCGATGGAAAAAAGACCGATTGGGCCCACACACGATTGGTTCGTCCAATGAAAACAGTCCATCGGACTGTTTTCACCGGTAAAACCGATCGTGTGTACACGGCTTTAATCTAGGCTTACCTGTAGGTGCAAGTTGCATAAGTGGGTTTACAACCACTTTAAGGTGAAAAAACACGAAGGTTTTCGAACCCCTTTAAAGTGGTTGTAAAGTCACTTGTTGGACCTCTACCTATAGGTAAGCCTAGAATAAGGCTTACCTATAGGTAGTGGAAATATCTCCTAAACGTTCGCCGTTTAGGAGATATTTCACTTGTAGTCCGCTGAAAATCTTCACTGTGCATGCGCGGGGAAGAAACAAAATGAAGTGTCGTGTTCTTCCCTAGCCTGTGCCGTGAATTGCGACTCCTGTGCGCATGCACGGGAGTGACGTCACGCGGCTCCGGCGAATCACAGAGCCCCGGAGTCAGCGACCCGGAAGGAAGAGAAGACAGAAGATGGACGCTGCCTACTCTGGGGACATCGCTGGATTCTTTTGCAGGTAAGTGCCACATAATGGGCTAGTATGCAATGCATTCTAACCCATTATGCTTTTCATTTTCAGGCTGTAGCAGCAGGCTAAAGAGGAAGTAAAACCCATCAGGGTTTACTTCCTCTTTAATGAACACAAAATGAACACTGATGGGCAGATTTTTGTTAAAATTAATAATCTGGGGACAGGGTTTCTTGAAGGCCGGGCCTTACTTTATATGTTTCAGTTCAGGGTGGATATAAAAAGTTACGTTTTATATCTCTCAGGGATCCTATGGGAAGAGTTTGTCCTACCCTGTTAATTAATGTTGTGGATTGTGCAGCAGGAAAAGGGAGACTCTGTGTGGTGCTAGCAGGATTGAGAACGATGTATAAAATGTATTGTATAAAAAAGAGATAATGAAAATTTCCTTTCGTTTTTTTGCATAGGCCCATACACTGTGTTAGTGTTTATGATAGCACCACCGAATACATGAGTACAGTAGCGTACAGCCACTCATGTCAATGACAGGCTTTACACTGTACCTGGGCTGCCTAGGCAGAGGAAATCCATCTGGCATTGCACTGAACAGGCTCAGCCGACCTGTGTGCAAGAGCCCTAAAATAGAAAATAAGCTTAGTTTTAGTTCTAGTGGTATCTAAATATTTGAAATTTAAAGTGGAAGTAAACCCTCCTATCATTTTCAGGCAAGGAAGCTGCCATCTTGGCCTCTGTTTAATCTTCAACTGCCATGATGCTGCACATGTGATCAGTTATGACACCAGCCATTGGAAGGTTTGACAGTTTGGTTGAGAGCACAACCAATGTGACAGTTGGCATTCCCGGCATGCCGGGAATGTAACTGATTTTTTAAACTGTTAAATCGATGGGTTTACTTCCACTTTAACGACTTCCCACCCTACCACTGTATATATACGGCCGGGTGGGCGCTCTCTCCTTCTGAGTGGACGTTCAGGAACGTCCCTCAGAAGGAGGGGGATCGCGCGTGCGCGCGCAGCGGCGTGATCCCGATGCACGCGTGTCACCCGGACACGGCGCATCTCGATTCGGCAGGAGGGCTCTGTGATTGGCCCTCCTGATCACATGATGGCCGTGTCCAATCACAGCCGTCATGTGATGTAAACAGAGAGCCGGTTGCTAGGCAATCAGCTCCCCTCACACACAAGTCGTCGGTGAGGAGAGGAGAGCGGATTGCTGCAGCTGGCTGGTGATCAGTGAGTATGAGCTGTTTTTTTCAGCTTTTTACTCACTGATCACCAGCCTAGTGTCCCCACACAGTGTAAACACATACAAGTAAACAAACATGTCCCCAAAATACATGTCCCCACACACACACACATGTCCCCACACACACATGTCCCCACATAGTAAAAACACCTGTCCCCCACATATGTGACAGTAAAATCATATGTCCCAATGATTATTTGCACACATATGTCCGTGATCACCTGCGCACATCTGTACATGATCATTTGCGTACATATGTCCGTGATCACACGAACCAATTATTATACACTTAACTGATTTTTTTTACCAAAAACATGTAGTAGAATACATTTTGGCTTAAATTTATGACAAAATTCTATTTTATTGGATTTTTTTTAAAATAGAAAGACGAAAATATATATTTTTTTCCAAATTTCCGCTCTTTTTTCGCTTATATCGCAAAAAAATAATAAAACGTAGTCGTGAATAAATACCACCAAAAGAAAGCTCTATTTGTGTGAACAAAATGATAAAAATTTCATTTGGGTACAGTGTAGCATGACCGCGCAATTGTCATTGAAAATGCGAGAGCGCTGAAAGCTGAAAATTGGTCTGGGAAGGAAGGGGGCTAAAGTGCCCGGTATTGATGTGGTTAAGGACGGATAGCATGGAAAGGTTCCTGTGTTTACATGATTACACATGGTAATGGCTCCGCCCATAGCTCTTAACCACTTAAGCCCCGGACCATTTTGCTGGCCAAAGACCAGGCCACTTTTTTGCGATTCGGCACTGCGTCGCTTTAACTGACAATTGCGCGGTCGTGCGACGTGGCTCCCAAACAAAATTGACGTCCTTTTTTTCCCACAAATAGAGCTTTCTTTTGGTGGTATTTTATCACCTCTGCGGTTTTTATTTTTTGCGCTATAAACGAAAATAGAGCAACAATTTTGAAAAAAAATGCAACATTTTTTTACTCCTCAGTTTAGGCCGATACGTATTCTTCTACATATTTTTGGTATAAAAAAAAATCGCAATAAGCGTTTATTGATTGGTTTGCGCAAAAGTTATAGCTTCTACAAAATAGGGGATAGTTTTATGGCATTTTTATTAATATTTTTTTTTTTTTACTAGTAATGATTTTTATCGTGACTGCGACATTATGGCGGACACATCGGACACTTTTGGCACCATTTTGGGACCAGTCATTTTTACAGCGATCAGTGCTATAAAAATGCACTGATTTCTGTAAAAATGACACTGGCAGTGAAGGGGTTAACCAGTAGGGGGCGCTGAAGGGGTTAAGTGTGACCTAGGGAGTGCTTCTAACTGTTAGGGGGAGTGGCTTGCTGTGACACGTCACTGATCGCTGTTCCTGATGACAGGGAACACGATCAGTGACAGGGGCTGATTAAAGAAAATGTTGGCGCATTTGCGCAGGCAGGAATAATTATTGCGACATGGAGCATGCTGTCGACTTGTGCCGGATTCGCGGAATCGTTGCGCGTACGGGCGCAGACACATTCTTAAATATGAAACAGACATCGGGCACTTGCTCATTGTAATGCTGATCATGTTAATGAGCTTTTCCTTATCACATGGAGAATATTGCTTCCACTTTTATTCCTTTCATTCACTTCTTTTTGAAACAACTCAATATTCATTCTAGAGATCTTCCTCCTATCTACAACTGTGCGGATGTTTCCTGGACTTGTAATTGTGCATTTTATGGTGATAGTCTATAATCATTGGTGGAGCCAAAACTTCCATGAAAACATCTTCTCAACATATGTCTGTGTATTGTGCATTCTGGACAATTCTTTCCTCATACACTGTCCAGTCTGATTGGATGACATTTAAATCCACCCATTTCTCTGAGCAATTCATTTCCTCATACACTGTCCAGTCTGATTGGATGACATTTAAATCCACCCATTTCTCTGAGCAATTCATTTCCCCATGCACGTGACCACACGGCTCGCAAATGAAAGGGGACGTACCTGTACGCCCATTTGCGCAGCCATGCCATTCTATCAACGTACATCCTCGTGCAGCGGTCGGGAACCGGTTAAAGGGACATTTTTTTTTTCTTATTTTTTTTTTTTTTTGTATTATTGCATTTTAGTGTATATATATATATGAGATTTGAGGTCTTTTTGACCCCAGATCTAATATTTAAGAGGTCCTGTCATGCTTTTATTCTATTACAAGGGATGTTTACATTCCTTGTAATAGGAATAAAAGTGACACCATTTTTTTAAAAAAAAAAGAACAGTGTAAAAATAAAAAAATAAAAAGTAAAATAAAGAAGATTTTTTTTTATTTTTTAACTTGTAAACAACAAGCTTGAAAAATAGGCTCGGTCTTAAAGTGGTTAAAGGGTGCCTTGAGATTGTCTATAATGTTATAAGGGGCCTCGACTGAAAAAAGGTTGGGAAATGCTGGCTTATGCCGCGTACACACGACCGTTTTTAATGTCATTTTAAAAAAACAACGTTTTTCTCGACGTGATTTTTCTTGTTTCCTCTCAAGCCTGCCTTGCATACACACGTTCATTAAAAAAAACGCTCGAGAAAAGCGCAGTGACGTACAACGGCAGTATAAAGGGGAGGTTCCCTTCGGATGGCGCCACCCTTCATGTTAGTAAAGTTTGTTGAGCGACGATTCGCGCTTTTCAGCCTCGTGCTTTTCAGTCCGTTACAGCGTGACGAATGTGCTATCTCCATTACGAACGCTAGTTTTACCAGAACGAGCGCTCCCGTCTCATACTTGATTCTGAGTTTTTTTTCCCCTCGTAAAAGCATACACACTACCGTTTTTCACGACGTTAAAAAAAATGACATGGAAAACGACGTGAAAAAATAGAGCATGTTCGAAATTTTTAATGGCCGTCATTAAAAATGCTCTAGAGCCTACACACGATCGTTTTTAATGCCCAGTTTAAAAAATGGCACTTTTAACGGCGTGAAAAACGATCGTGTGTACGCGGCATTAGAATCTAGCTTTAAACTCAAATTATTCATTTTAAATTTTACTCTCAAGCAAATATGAATTTACAAGCCAAAGAATATTTATAGATGATTAGTGTTCAATTTAGCATGCAGAAAATGCTAGATTTAATGGTACAGTTGATCAGTTCATAAGAAAAATATTGTAATTTTTTGAGATGAACATTTCCAAGGACAAATAAGGCCCGGGGCTGTTCCTCGAAATCCTCAACACTTAGCATTTAGAGATGATTCCTTACCAACATTCTACGTTTCAATATTGTGTTGCCTATGGTTTATATGCTTGCATTTCTTCCTCTTTTACAGTATACAGTATTATTTTAGTGTGTGTCTATTATAAAGCTGTTCTGTTCTCTGAATGAAGCTAGTTCTGTTCCCAGAGCGGACCGCATTACCACTAAATAGTAGCCGTCATTAGAGGTCGGACAGCCAACGCGGTTCAGGTTTTTTGTATGGGTTGAAATTATTTTATCAATTATTCTACTTGGATACTGTTTTCCTTAACCAACATTTTACTCCTTTTGAATACATGATTTTAGCAACCATCATAGCAAATTGCATTGTCTTGGCAATGGAACAGCATCTGCCAGAGGGAGACAAGACCCCAATGTCAGAGCGCCTGGTAAGTCTCACACAGATTTCACAATATTTCTATAGCTTTTACAAATGCATGTGGTATTAAGGTCATAATGCTAATTTTATCAGTGTCCGTAACTTGGTTACATGCTAATTTCCTACTTGAGGGAATCGAATGAGATGAAATGCAGGAGCTGGGTAATATTAACAGCTTTTTATTAAAGCGGTTATAGAATAAAGATATAATGAGTCTTTTTATTACTACGTAAAAAATTCACACTTTTTGAGTCCACCCAAACCTAATACAGTAAAACCTTGGATGGCGAGCATAATTCGTTCCAGAAACATGCTTGTAATCCAAAGCACTTGTATATCAAAGCAAATTTCTCCATAAGAAATAATGGAAACTCAAAGGATTCGTTCCACAACCATTTATTCATAGGTCCTTCAGTTTATAGTCCATATAAAAAGATTATAGCAATGTGACCCGGTTGTGTAACCATAAAATGTCCATCCACCAATGGAAGGCTCCACAAGGGGATTAGAAGCAAAATCCAGCAGGAGCTACAGAGTATAAAAGAGAAGAGAGGTAAAATAAATATAGCCAATCTGCCAAAATAATTTCCGAAAATACGAATCGATTCAGATGAATATACAAAATGAATTCCAAAAATGATTCATTTTAACAAAATTAATATGACGAAATGAAATTATTTGCTTAACAAATAAACCTGAAATAAAACACAAAAAAAAAAAAGAGAAGAGAGGTGCCTCTAAAGCCTCGTACACACGGTCGGACTTCCATCGGACTTTTCCGTGGATTTTTGTCCGAACGGAGTTGGCCGGGCACACCCATAGCATACACACCACAGGACTTTTCTGAAAACGTTCCCAAAACTTTTTCCAACATCACGTGGTTTTTCTGCTCTTTACCGCCACCCTTTGGTTAACTTCTGCTATTGTTGGTTGATTTTAACATTATTTGTTTTGTCCAACGGACAAAAGTCAGATGGATTTCTGTACACACGGTCGGACTTTGCTCCATCAGACTTTTGTTGGCCAAAAGTTTGTCCGTTTGAAGACCGAACTTTTGTCCGATGAAAACCAAAAAAGTTTGTCCGATGGAGCGTACACACGGTCGGATTTTTTGGCAAACTTGCTCAAAATGAAGTTTGTTGGCAAAAAGTCCGACCGTGTGTACGGGGCTTATGTGTAGCAATATGTTGCTAAATGTTGTAGCTTCATTAAATGTAACCATATTGCTACACTAAGAGCCCATTCACACAGGGGCGACTCGTCAGGTGACTCAGCCGCCTGACAAGTCGCGCCCCGCTCTGTTCAATAGAACCGTTCTAATAGGAGCGACTCAAGTCGCTCCGACTTAGAAAAAGGTTCTTGTACTACTTTGAGGGCGACTCGGGGCGACTTGCATTGACTTCTATACAGAAGTCATTTTGAAAGTCGTCTCTGAAGTCGTCTTCAGATCGCCTTGCCGAGTCGCCCCCAAAGTCGTGCCGCCCCTGTGTGAATGGGCTCTTAGAGGCGCCTCACTTCTCTTTTATACTGAGTTGTGACATGACTCTACTTGTATATCAAGACATCGCTTTTATATCAAGTCAAAATTCATTAAAAAATGTTGCTTGTTTTGCAAAACGCTCTCAAACCAAGTTACTCTCAAACCAAGGTTTTACTGTATTTCAGTTTTTAGAAGATCATTTAGTTGTTGATAGACATCTTGGCTCAGAGACTTGGCTGTGACTCTTCTCAGAGGTCTCAGTTTCTCCTTCTTTTTTCAAGGATAACTCCACCAAAAAATGATACAGTAATACCTTGGATTATGAGCATAATCCGATCCAAAAGAATGCTTGTAATCCAAAGCACTGGTATATCAAAGCAAGTTTCCCTGTAGGAATCAATGGAAACTCCACAGCCACTGCTTGTCTATGCAGTACCGCATGTGGCCAGAGGTGGGGGGCACCTGAGACACTCGGAAACAGTTTCCGACTGTCTCCAAGCTTCTCTGAGTGTTTCCGAGTTTCCCCGGTGCCCCCCACCTCTGGCCACATGCGGTACTGCATAGACAAGCAGTGGCTGTGGAGTTTCAATTGATTCCTAATTGCTTTGATATACCAGTGCTTTAGATTACAAGCATTCTTTTGGAAGGGATTATGCTCATAATCCAAGGTATTACTGTATCACTTTTTGGTGGAGTTATCCTTGAAAAAAGAAGGGGAAACGGAGACCTCTGAGAAGAGTCACAGCCAAGTCTCTGTGGAACGAATTATCTGAGTGTTTCCGAGTGTCTCTGAGCAGCTCCGAGTTTCTCAGAGTGTCACCAGCGCCCCTGCACCTCTGGCCAAATGCGGTACTGCACACCCCAGAGGCTTGAATCCTGCTCGTCTTGTGAGACAACATTTGCAAACTGAGTCAGGATTTAAAAAAAAAAAAAAACAGCTCGTATTGAGAAACACTTGTAAACCGCGTTACTCGCAATCTGAGGTTTTACTGTATTTAAAGCAGAGCTCCGCCGGAAAAAAAAATATTAAAAGCCAGCAGCTACAGCAGCTGCTGGCTTTTAATATTTGGACACTTACCTGTCCTGGAGTCCAGCGACGTCCGCAGCAGAGGACGAGCGACCGCTCGTCGCTCTGCTGCTCCCTCCGCCATCCTCACTGAGGGAACCAGGAAGTGAAGCCCTGCGGCTTCATGCCCGGTTCCCTACGGCGCATGCGCGAGTCGCGCTGCGCCGTTCTGATTGGTGCTCCTGTGTTCTGGGAGCCGAGTGTTTCCCAGAACACCAAGGGAAGTCTGCGGGAAGTGACGTCACTCCCGCAGATTCCCGCAGAGAGGACTCCCGGATGTGGGTGAAAATACCTGTCTTAGACAGGTATCTTCACCCCCCTCCCCCCTGAAAGGTGTCAATTGTGACACTGGAGGGGGGGAGGGTTCCAAATAGCAAAAGTTGCTATTTGGGGTGGAGCTCCACTTTAAGTTTAATATGCTGGTTAAGCTTTGAATCACCCCACAGTTTCTTATAATTCCTGGGGATTCTGTAGGTGAGATGGGGAATGAGGGGATCAGTTACTGCAAAACTGAGCTTATATTGTGAAATACAGGATTTATGCCGCACACACGATCGGAATTTCCATTGGAAAAAACCTTGTATGGTTTTTCCGACGGAATTCTGCTCAAGCTTGTCTTGCATACACACGGTCACACAAACGTTCTCGGAACTTTCGACCGTCAAGAACGCGGTGACGTACAACACTAGGACGAGCCAAAAAATGAAGTTCAATGCTTCCGAGCATGCATCAAATTGTTTCCGAGCATGCGTCGGAATTTTGCGCGTCGGAATTGCTACAGACGATCGGATTTTCCGATAGGTATTTTTTCCGTCGGAAAATTTGAGAACCAGCTCTCAATCTTGTGCTGGCAGAAATTCCACCAGGAAAAAGTCCAATGGAGCATACACACGGTTTTGATGTTGAATTTTAAAAGCAGCGGTCGAAAACGTGTGAGATCGGCAGGCTTGCCGCTGCTTTTAAAATTCAACATCAAAACAGTGTCACGGACTTCTAAATCCTGTATTTCACGATATAAGCTCAGTTTAGTGGTAAAAATAAGTGTGAAATGCAAGACTTCGGTGGGTGTATAAAGATGTCCGCTTGGCGACTTCAGACTGTAGGCTTAATGTGGCCGAGTGTCGCGGGTGTACCAAGATGGCCGTGACGGAATGTCACTTCCGTTACGAAATCTGACGGGTTGCCCAATCTGACGGAACACAGGATTACCACATTTTTTCCAATTTAACAAATGTGTAAAGTTTGGGTGAAAGTTATGTGGATTTTGTGCAAAAACATTTATAAACAGACCCCTAATGTCACGTACACACGATCGGTTTTTCTGATAAAAAAAGACCGATGGACTTTTTTCATCGGACAAACCGTTCGTGTGTGGGCCCCATCGGTCTTTTTTCCATCGGTATAAAAAAAAAAACTATAGCAAATTCCGATCGTCTGTGGGGAACTCCATCTGAGAAAAACCCACGCATGCTCAGACTAAATTAGGAGACGGGAGCGCTCGTTCTGGTAAAACTAGCGTTCGTAATGGAGATAGCACATTCGTCATGCTGTAACAGACTGAAAAGCATGGAGATTGAAAAGCGTGAATCGGCTGTCACCAAACTTTTACTAAACACGCGGTAACACGAAATCAGCAAAAGCGGCCCAAAGGGTGGCGCCGTTGGATTTGAACTTCCCCTTTATAGTGCCGTCGTACGTGTTGTATGTCACGGCGGTTTGGAAGGTCGGAATTTTGTCTGATGGTGTGTAGGCAAGACTGATGAAATCGGAATTCCGACGGAAAAATCCATTGGATTTTGTTCCTTTGGAAATCCGATCGTGTGTACACGGCATAAGGTTTTTTTTTTTTTTTTTTTAAAACAGTGGGCTATTTTTGTAATATTACTTTACGCCGCCCTTATCCAATCTGACCTGCTTATTGTAGATGTAAATGGGGCTTTGCAAAATTACTTCAAGGGTGGTGTGCAGCAACCCAGTGCGACCAATCAGAAACGGGTTCTTTTCAGTGTGACCACTCTGCATTGCTGAGACCTGGATTTTTATTGGCTGGTATGAGTAAATGCACAACGCTACCCTTTGCATTGTTATGAAATCAAACCATGTATACAGAAAGGATTTTTTGAAATAAGACTCTTACCATGACCTTCTTTCCTCAGGATGATACTGAACCGTATTTCATTGGAATCTTCTGCTTTGAAACTGGAATTAAAATCATTGCCTTGGGGTTTGCATTTCACAAAGGATCCTACTTACGCAATGGCTGGAATATGATGGATTTTGTGGTCGTGCTGACAGGGTAAGGGCTCTTTCTCTGTTATTAGAAGCTACGAGGACAAACATATACTGTTCATGGTCAATGGGCTTTTGTAAATGTTCTGCAAAGATGCTGTTTTCTGCTTTTTTGAAAATTGATGTAATTGTAAATATGTTCCTGTATTATCTGTTAAGAAAATATATATGTTGTTGTAGGTCCAAAAAAGGGTATCCAACCATACTGCTCTTTGGGATCCTTACAGAAAGTCGTGTATAAGGGCTGTAAAGAATCATTAAAGCTCAACTCCAAGCATAACTCCCCCCCCCCCCCAGCCAAATAAACACTCACATGTGTTCCATAAGAATGCACATATCTATTAGTATCAACAGAGGGGTCGCCCAAGTTCCAGGTCGGTAGCTAGTCGCCGCTGATGGCATCGGACGGTGTTCTGTCGATATGTGTGCGCCGTCGAAAAGTGCCTGCGCATGCGCAGAACGGAAGAGCACTCCAGCTGAGTTGCCGACGTCACCATAGCGCATGCACACATCGTAGGAGCCTTTTTTTCGACTGGAGATACCATTTCTCGGGCACAATTTAATGCTATGCAAACAGCGGAGGGACACCGTATTTGTCATATTGTGCCTCGCTGTTGCACAACGAGGCACAATCTGACATCTACTGTGTCCCTCCGGTCTTTGCATAGCTTTCAATTATGCCTGTGAAATGGTATCTCCCATCAATAAAAACCTCCTATGATGTGCGCATGCGCTATGGTGACGTTACTCCAGCTGATCAGCAACTCAGCTCGAATGCCCTTCCGTTCTGCCCATGCGCGGACACTTTTCGACGGAGGGCACAAATCGATAGAACACCAGGTCACCGCTCATCGGATGTACAGAAGGACTTCAGGAATCACTGTGGAACGCTGAAGTGACGTCACCCCCAGAGGATGGTCCTGTTACCCTGGTAACGCGTTTCGGAGCGCCATTCAGCTCCTTTATCAAACAATAGTTACCAGGGTAACAGGATCATCCTCCGGGCGTTACGTCCCTTCCATGTTCCTCGGTGGTTATGGAAGTCCTCCTCTACATCCAATGAGCGGTGACCGGGTTCACTCCGTCCGACAACCCCAGCGGCGACTGGCTACCGACCTGGAACTTGGGCGACCCCTCTGTTGATACTACTAGATATGCACATTCTTATGGAACACATGTGAGTGTTTATTTGGCTGCTCCATTAAAGTTCTTATAAATATTGCACTAAGGCCCCTTTCACACTGGGGCGGGCAGGTGCGGTGGTGGTATAGCGGCACGATTTTTAGCGCCGCTATATCGTCGTATTTACCGCGATATTCGGCCGCTAGCGGTGCGGTTTTAACCCCCGCTAGCGGCCGAAAAAGGGTTAATACCGCCCGCAAACCGCAGCTTCAGCCACGGTTTGCGGGCGGTATTACCGCGGTGTCCTATAGATTTCAATGGGAAGGAGCGGTATACACACCACTCCTTCACCGCTTCAAAGATGCGGCTTGCAAGAGATTTTTTTTCCTCCCGCCAGCACATCGCCTCAGTGTGAAAGCCCTCGGGCTTTCACATTGAGAATACTGGGGCAGGAGCATTTCAGGCGTTATTTATGCGCTATTTTTAGCGCTAAAGCACCTGAATTACGCCTCAGTGTGAAAGGGGCCTTAGAGGTGCCCCCGTGTGTGCTTTGTTGTCTTACAGAGATCCTTTTTGTCTCCGGGAGGGGCTGCTCACCTAATGCTCTCTTGATACACCGTTCCTTCCTGTAGATTTATGGACTTTTTTAGGTTTTTATGAACTGTAATATTACACATATTACAAGTGGTTTTATATAAGAGTTTTACAGGCCAATTTACCAGAGATTGCGTCTTATACCTTGCTGTTGTCGTTACTCCCGAGAAGCGGTACCATCGAGGGACAGGAACAGCAGAGTTGGGTGAATAAAAAGAAGAATCAGAAAGTATTTTTTTAAGCTGCTGAATAAATGAGATAGGGTAGGAGGGAGGTATGAGACAACTTTGCTGGGGGAGCGCTTTAAAATAGATATAAAACCCTAACATTCATTTGCTAAAGCACTGTGCATAAAAAATTTATTTTTATTTTTTTAAACTAAAGTTCTTGTTTTTACCTCTTTTCATCCTTTGGTGTATACATCTTTTGCAGCCTTCTTGCATTCACTTTTGTTGATCATCATTTCTAGCTGCTTTCCTGATGATGACTGTGGTGGGCCATACATGCTTAATGTGCAAAGGCAAGTCCAGTTGTAGTCTCCACCACGGGTGCATTTGACATGGTGAAAACACAGAAGCGCCATTGGGAAGCAGTTATCACCCTACAGCAGAAGGGGCCATCACAAGGACCTTCATGTAAAGACCACCAGCTAGTATTTTAATGAAAGCTGCAGATTTAAAATATTTTAAATTAGGCTACTCTGTGTTAATTAAAGGCCAAGTCCAAAAAAAAGAATGCACATATTTTTGCGGGGGGAAAAAAAAATAGGATTTTTGTACTCACCATAAAATCCGTTTCTCTGAAGTCCATGGACGGACACAGCTCCTTTATTCTTGACAGTAGTGTTATATGCCATCTATTAGGAGAGGACTAGGCAGACATGTTAACAGTTTAAAAACATGTAACCACAGCAAAGCTGAACAGTACCGCCCAGGGGGCAGTCCCTCTGGTCATAACCCCTCACCCTGCACTCAGCAGCTCAGTTTGTCAAAAAGCAGTACAAACATAAAAAGGAGGGGTGAGTGTTGTGTCCGTCCATGGACTTCAGAGAAAAGGATTTTACAGTGAGTACAAAAATCCTATATTCTCTTTCGTCCATGGACGGATACAGCTCCTTCATTCTTGACAGTAGGGACATCCCCATGCAGTGTCAAAAACGAGGGGTGGGAACAGCAATCAAAACAAACTTCACCCCAAAGACAACCAGAGCTCCTCAACGGAGGAGTTGCAACCTTAAACAGCCGCCTGCAAAACTTTGCGGCCGAAGCAAGCATCCGCAGATGCATGCACGTCAACCTTGTAAAACTTAGTGAAAGTGTGAACGGACGACCAGGTCGCCGCCTTAAACACCTGGGAGACAGGCGCTTGATGTCGGAAGGCCCAGGAGGCACCTATTGCCCTGGTCGAATGTGCCGTGACAGGAAAGGGAGGCGCCTGCCCTTTTAGGGCATAAGCCTGAATCACGATCTGTCTGATCCACCGAGAAATGGTGGCCAACGAGACCGCCAAGCCTTTGTTTGGACCAGTCACCGACACAAACAGTGAGTCTGACCTCCGAAACTGAGCCGTAGCAGACAGATAGACCCCCAGAGCTCGGACCACATCCAAGGAATGCAAAGCAACCTCTTTGGGATGCGACGGCCGAGGACACAAGCATAGAAGCACAATGTCCTCATTTCGATGAAAAGCCGAAACAACCTTCGGAAGAAACAAAGGTTGCAGGCGTAGCACCGCCTTATCCTTGTGGAGGATCAAGTAGAGGGACTTGCAAGACAAGGCCGCCAACTCAGAAACCCTCCTGACCGATTTAATAGCCACCAGAAAGGCAACTTTCTGAGAGAGTGTCAAAAGGGGAATCTCTCTGATGTTCTCAAACGGAGGTTTCTGAAGTACCAAGAGCACCAGATTCAAATCCCACAGAGGCAGTGGTGGTCGAACCGGAGGGGCCACATGTCGAACCCCTTGCACAAACGTACTCACCAGTGAATGAGCCGCCAAGGGTCGTTGAAAGAAGACAGCCAAGGCTGAAATCTGCCCCTTAATGGTGCTTAAGGCAAGTTAGTACCTGACTTTCAACAGCCATGCCGTTAAAGCCAGCGACTGTAAAGCAGGATGAAGTATAGGACCTTGCGACAGAAGGTCCTCTCGCATCGGCAGTCACCAAGGAACATCCATCACCAGGCGTACGAGGTCGGCGTACCAAGGACGCCAAGGCCAATCTGGGGCAATTAGAATCACCGGAATCCCCTCAGTCTCCACTCTGCGAAGCAGACGAGGAAGAAGTTTTAGTGGGGGGAAGGCATAAATTAGCCGATGCTGTCCCCACGGAGCCACCAACACGTCTGACGCATCCGCCCAGGGATATTTGGACCTGGCCACAAACCTCAATACCTTCCGATTGAGTCGAGAAGCCAGGAGATCCACGTCTGGCGTGCCCCATCTCAGGCAAAGGAGTCGAAACACATCCGGGTGTAGCGACAATTCTCCTTGGTCCAGCATCTGGCGGCTTAGGTAGTCCCCTTGCCAATATTCTACACCCGGAATGTACACAGCCGATAGAGCCGACACGCTCCGTTCTGTCCACCTCAGGATGTGAACGACCTCCAATGCTGCAGCCGAGCTTCTTGTTCCTCCTTGATGGTTGACATATGCCACCACTGTGGCGTTGTCCGACTGAATTCTGACTGGACGCCCCTGCAGCCTCTGTGACCATGTGGAGAGGCACTGCCTGATCGCCCGAAATTCCAGCACATTGATCGGCAGGCGGGATTCTTCCTGTGTCCAGCGACCCTGTGTCGACTGTACGCCCCAAACTCCCCCCCAACCGGTCAGGCTGGCGTCCGTCGTGATCACGGTCCAGTGAAAAGGAAGGAACGACTTCCCGGACTGAAGGGCTGGAGATCTCAGCCACCATACCAGGGAAGCCCTGGCTAGCTGGCTCACCCGGATTTGACAATCCATGGACAACGGAGATTTGTCCCATTTGGACAGGATCTTCTTCTGCAAAATTCAAGTGTGGAATTGAGCATACGGTACCACCTCGAAGGTGGCTACCATGAGACCCAGGACTCGCATGCAAAAGCGCAGCGACGACCACCTGCGGAATGCCAACAGCTTCACCGCAGTCCGAAGAGTCTTCAACTTTTCCAAAGGGAGAAAAACCCTCGCCTCTGAGGAGTCCAGAATCAAGCCCAGGTACTCCAGGCGTTGAGTCGGCAGCAACACCAACTTCTGGAGGTTCAGTACCCGACCAAATTCTTGAAGGGTCTGACTGGCAATCGCCACATCCTCCTCTAATTCTGAGTCTGAAGCTGCTCTCAGAAGGAGGTAGTTTAGGTAGCCCACGATAGTGATTCCTCGCTGTCTCAGCAAAGCTAGAATCGGGGCGAGCACCTTGGTGCCGACGCCAGGCCAAAAGAGAGCTCTACAAACTGGTAGTGATCGTCTCCGACTGCAAAACGCAGAAATCTCTGATGCCTGACATATATGGGGACATGCAAGTATGCGTCCTTGATGTCCAAGGACGCCAGAAAATCCCCCGGATGGAGTGCAGCGACCACAGAGCGAACTGATTCCATCCTGAACCTTCGTACTTTTACAAAGGAGTTGAGGGCCTTGATTTCCAGGATTGGACGGACCCCGTCCTTTTATGGGACTACAATCAGATTGGAGTAGAATCCCTGAAACCTTTCCGGCAGTGGCACAGGTACTATTACCCCGCGCATCATCAGGTCCTGCACTGCCCCAAACAGGGCGTTCCGACGAGCCGGAAGAAGATTTGAGGGAAGAAATCTGTTTGGTGGACAAGAAAGGAACTCTTTCTTGTACCTTGATGAAACCACTTTGCAAACCCACTGGTCGGAAAGCAGGGAGGCCCATCGAGCTGCAAACTCGTGAAGGCGACCCCCCACCCTTCATGCTGTCGCAGATTTGTTCGCAGGCTTGTTTGGACCCCCAGTCAGGTACACAGCAGGCCCAGCCAGATGCATGAGGAGGAGGGAAGGGACAGGGAGAGAAGAAAGGGAGAGTGAGAGACCCCCTAGTCGACCTCCCCAGGAATGCCCAGCTGTTCCATCCTGCCAAAACAGGTGGAACACTACTTACCCATCCGCGAGGACTGCTGGAAGCATTCCGGACAGACCCATCACCCGAGCAGTACGGAGTAGCTATTGGCCATGGCCCACTGTGACTCGGACAGCAGTAGCCCGGTCATATGTGTGCCCCGGAGCATATAACTCACCGGCCAACCCTGGAGCAAACGGGGTATGTCGTGGCCGACCCAGCGCGTAGCTAAAGGTCTGCTCACGCTCGATGGCCGGACTGGGGAGACTACAAGGATCTATATTATCCAGCCTGTCACCCAGCAGGCAGTTGATAGTAGATCTCAGCAGGATCAAAAAAGTAGAAAAAATCAAAAAAATCTCCAGGACCAATGGTCCCCATAGGGCGCCAGGTCCTTCTCCTATGCTAGGCAGAAAAAAAGTGAGCTGCTGAGTGCAGGGTGAGGGGTTATGACCAGAGGGACCGCCCCCTGGGCGGTACTGTTCAGCTTAGCTGTGGTTACATGTTTTTAAACTGTTAACATGTCTGCCTAGTCCTCTCCTGATAGACGGCATATAACCCTACTATCAAGAATGAAGGAGCTGTGTCCATCCATGGACGAAAGAGAAATGTGCATTTATTTCAAAGGTGCCTGCAAAACATTGCACCCATCATCAGTGGATCATGTGGGCAATGCCCGGCTCCTGCAGACCCTTCCTCCGGCTCTTTGTCCATATTGCGGTACGGGCTTTCAGTTAGAGAGCGTCAATGAACTACGAGTGTGGTGATCACAGCACTTGTATTCCTTTGAGAACTACAAGTCTTGGACTTGTAGTCGATTCATTTACAGATCTCTGTGAATAAATGATGCGCCTGTGTACTCAGAGGCAGCTGCTGCAGGGTAGAAGAATCCGTCCAGACAGAGGGTAGCAGTTTGAGGGTGGGGGCCTGTTTGCGCCATGTTCCATGTTACACCCTAAATACCCACTTACCGACCTTATACTGTATATATACGCCAGCTCTCCTGCGCAGGATCATTGATTAGACACAGCAGGAGCTGATCTGTGGTCTGCGGGTACCGCAGACTCGATGTCCACCGGCACCCGCCGATCATTCGTTACAGAGCCAGAACGCTGATCTGCCTATGTAAACAAGGCAGATTGCCGTTCTGTCAGTAGGTTAAGGCATTGATTCTGTGTTTCGGCAAAGCAGGAACATGGATCAATGCCTTCCCATAGTTCAAGCACCTCCCCCACAGTGAAAAAGCACAGGCTCGGCACACAGTTTACCCTTTGATGGCCTCTGATGTTAACCCCATCCCAGTGCATATTTATTAGCACTGATCACTGTATTAGTGTCACTGGTCTCCAAAAAGTGTCAGTTAGGTGTGCTATTTTTCCGCTGCAATATCACACTCCTGCTATAAGTCGCTGATCGCTGCCATTACAAGTAAAAAATAAATAAAAATTCCATAAATGGATCCCATAGTTTGTAGACGCTAAGGCAGGGGTAGGCAACCTCAGCCCTCCAGCTGTTTTGAAACGAAAAGTCCCATGAGACATTGCAAGACCCTGACAATCACAGGCATGACTCTTAGATAGGGTTGCCATGTTTTCTTCAAGCCAAACCCGAACACTTTAGCGGCGCACCGCAATAATTTTTTTTAAAATATACACTATAGGATTGTAACAGACCTGGGACACCTTTGGGCGCTCCAAAGAGAAATGTAATGCTGTGCACATAGTGCCCTCTCACTCTCCTATCGGGCCCTGTTCTGAGCCACATTCCTGTCTGAATATTGTGTCCGGGTTTCAGACTTAAACCCGGACACATGATTCAAAACCCGAACTGTCCTGGTGAATCCTAGACAGGTGGCAACCCTACTCCTAGAGGCATGTGGGATTTGTAGTTTCACCACAGCTGGAGGGCAGAGACGGCCTACCCCTACGCTAATGGATTGATTCACAAGTGCAGTTTCTCCAGAGCTTAGTAAACAAGGTAAGGCTTCACTTTGCAAAGAGTATCCAATCACATGCAAGGAAAATTAAAAAAACTGTGTTTTTGTTTGCACATGATTGGATGATGGAAGTCAGCAGAGTTTCTGCTCATTTACTAAGCTCTGGAGCAACTGCATGTTTCATAGCAGAAAGAAAAAAAATGTGTTAGTTTTTTTTCAAAATTGTCAGTCTTTTTTTGTTTGTAGTGCAAAAAATAAAAACCGCAGTGGTGATCAAATACCACCAAAAGAAAGCTCTATTTGTGGGAAAAAAGACATAATTTTTATTTGGATACAGCGCTGCACGACCGCGCAATTGTCAGTTAAAGTATCTCAGTGCCGTGTCGCGTGGTCGTGAAGGAGGGTAAATCTTCCGGAGCTGAAGTGGATACAGGTGTAACATGATACAAGGGATGGAGATAGCCTTTAACACAGTGGAACAATTAGGAATCTACTGGCAGAGTCAATAGATAATAAAACTGCTACAGAAAAGTCTGATGTGTTACTGCTATTGACAGTCTGCATTATATATGTAATTTTTTATCTTGCCCAGAGATCCACTTTGATCTCAGTTTTATGTAGTGTTCTCAAATGTGCATCACTGCAACAAATGTGCATCACTACTAGGTGGGAATAGAGCTTATACGATACTCAGAACAAATTTCTCATGTGCATCAGCAAGGAGAATACACTGGGAAAAAAAGAGGAATACCGTATGTAGCGGGGTCTCTAAATTTAGGTGGGATACACCTGGGTGGTAGTATGATCCAGGTGTGTAAATTATGAGAGGAATTGGACCATTTGTATTCGTGGAGGATTGAGTGGTGTATTATTCTCCTTGGCCTGTGGGTGGCGGGGTACCCGCAGGCTCAAGGTAGATTTGCTGCCACAGTGCTGTCCTTTTTGTCCCTTTCCGGAGACGGTACGGCGAGGGCGGGGAACCTGCCGTGACGTCAATGGAGGAGATAAAAGGGGGAGACACCCTGGCCACGAGGTCTTCGGGATCTTCTTCATCACGCGCCCAGGCACCTTAGGCCTGGGTGCGGGCGGTCCGGAGTTTCGGCCCAGGCGCCCTAGGCCTGGCCGGAGCGGAGTTGGCGTCCATCCCAGGCACCTTCAGCCTGGGGTGAGGTACTGAAATCAGAGGCCTGGGGCCCGGTGACTTCGACTGGGTCCCGCGAGGGTGGAGATGTCAGAGGGTCCCTGAGGTGGATGGAGAGTCCGGAGCAGCATCAACCCGGTGACGGATGGGCCTCCGGTAACTCCCTTGGAGGGACATCTTCCCCTGACAGGGGCCACAACGCAGCAAAGGTACTCCTATCTACATTCTCTTGAGTTGCTGGTAGAGACTCACAAGTTCTAAGTTCTCTCTTAGCCGATGGCTATAGTAACTGCTGGTGAAACCACAGTGGTTTAGCTGACAATCAGGATAGTGCCTCGACCTGCTCACCCTACCGTATTGAACTGTTATCGGGTCTCAACCAGTTGGCTGCTAAAGCACTGTTTATTGTGAGTGTGACAATAAAGCAAGAGTTGGACCTTTATCGGTGTGTGGTACTCTGGTTAATGGGAGCAAAGGGAAGTGTCAGCACAGCAAGACTTGGTCCTTAACTGAAACGCACAGGCCCGAGGAAAATATCTGGTACTGGCCTTCACCTCACCCACTGCCATGGGGAGGACATGGGCCGTAGTGCATTACACCCTCACATGCATAATACCCCTAGACAAATCAGAGAGGGTGAGGCCGCTACACGTGGGGGCTCGTGAGTCCGAGATGATGTGTGTTTTGACCTTGGAATTAAGAACGGCTGTGTCTGAACTTTGCTGCCCGGAGGAGTTCCGAGCGGGTCGGCCATGTGATCGGCCAAAGTGCATCCCTGCTCAAAGTCGTGGAAATGACCCCAAGACGGGAAAGGCCCATGCGGAAGAGCGAGAAGAGGGAGAAGTCCAGCCGTGTGACGTACTACATGTGGGGGCTTTTACTGCACTGCGCCATGAGGCACCCCGTGACTACACAGTTCGTGGGCGGAGTTTGATGGAAGCCCGCAAAAACGTGCAAGTCGTGGGAGGAGTCTGGCCATGTGGAGGAACTCACATGGAGACTTCGGCGCGTGGTCAGTGCGTGATGGAGCAGCAGATAGTCGGGATGACCTCAAGCTCCCCGTGGATTCCGGTTCCCTACCCCACGAAGATGACTAAGTTTGCTGCTCCCCTTACAGACACGGGGATAAGACTCAGGCCCCGAGGGCAGTTGGCTCTGTACACTTGCAGAGACACGGAGGCCCTCGGCGTGATCTGTCCCGGATGTTCGGGACTGGTGGTCCACCTGAAGCCATTTGGGCGTTATGAAGCATGCAGAGAATTCCTATTCGAGGTGGAGCCATCCACAGTAAGGCCCCGGGCCCTTCACCTCAACTGCCTCACAGGTACCGCTACTCTGGAAGGGGAGATCCAGGCCTTTGCGGAGGTTCCCGTACGCACTGACCAGGGCGATGTGACTGCCCAACCAGAGACTGAGAAAGAAAAATCCGAGGATGCTGCTTCGGTCACCACAGGTTCCCTGCTCCCACCTCCGAGCAGGAGAGTCGGCCTGGTGCAGGCGTCTCGTGGTCATGGTCGAGTTTCGCCCCGTCGCTTGCCGGGCCTGGATGGATCCGGTTGGAAGAGTCCTGGACATCTGTAAGGTACCTGTGATAGGTAGTGTCCGAAGTGGAACTTGTGTGCTGAGGATTCAGGCGAAAACGTAGTCAGGCAGATTAGGTTGGCAACAGATCAGGCAAAATGGTACACGATCGAAATCCAGAGAGTGGTCAGGCAGGCAAAGGTCATACACAAGCTGGCAGTGAAGTACAAAATCAGCAGGCTGGAGAGTAGTCAGGAATTCAGGCAGAAGTTCAACACGAAAATCAGGATCAAAAAGCAGTCACAACACCCAGGGAGCTATTCCACACAAACGGGCGCTGAGAGATAGCATCACTTCCTTTTTAAGGGCTGCTTTGATTGAAAATTGTCCACAGCTGGCAGCAGGTGGGGCTAGTGAGTCCAAGGTAATGTTTAACACTGAGAGGACATTTCCAAAAGTCCAGATCTGCTCAGTAGCACAACAGGTAAGGCTGCAGCTTTGGGACCAGGAAGATCCCGGTTCAAATACACCCAGGTACATGACAGGGCCCCCTCCCCAGTGGACCCCTCCGGGGGCCTAGCGGGGCTTAGTGGGAAAGGAGGCATGGAAGTCTCGAATAAGAGAAGGGGCATGCAGATCTTTGGCTGGAACCCAGGAACGGTCTGTGACAGGATATCCCTTCCAATGAACCAGATACCGAAGGCCACGACCCTGTCTTCTAGAATCAAGAATCTTGGAGACTTCAAACTCATTTTGTCCATCAACAAGAACAGGAGGAGGTAGCTGTTGCGTTCTGGAGTAGCGATTGAAAATTGCTGTTTTGAGGAGGGAAATGTGGAACACAGGATGAATTCGGAGAGAGGAGGGTAATTTCAACCGATAGGAGACTGGCCCGACTCGAGCAATAATTCTGTAAGGACCAATGAATCGAGGGCCCAATTTGGTAGAAGGTTGTTTCAGTCTCACATATTTGGTTGATAGCCAAACTCTGTCCCCCACCACATATGGAGGTATATGGCGTCTTCGTTTGTTGGAAAAAAGTGCATACCTGCCTGCTGACTTCCGTAGTAATAAGCAAATCTTTTTCCAATGTAGCAGAATATTTTTAACCCGCTGATCTGCTGCTGGTACACCAGAGGAAGGCTGAAGTAGGGGAAAAGTCTGAGGGTGATAGCCTAGGGCTGCGTAGAATGGTGTGGTATGAAGAGCACTGTGCCAACGGGAATTAATGGCGAACTCAGCTAAAGGCAAATACTCAGACCAGTTGGAGTGTAAGGCATTGACATAATGTCGAAGATAGGTTTCTAGGGTCTGGTTCATGCGTTCGGTTTGACCATCTGTTTGAGGGTGATGTGAGGTAGAGAGTGAAAGCGTTACTCCCAGTTTCTTGCAGAACGCTCTCCAGAATTGGGAAACAAACTGGGATCCGCGGTCTGAGACGACATTGGTAGGTATGCCATGATTTCTCACAATATGGGAAAGGAAGAGAGTAGACAGTGCTTCCGCTGTAGGTAATCCCGGGAGCGGCACAAAATGAGACATTTTTGAAAAGCGATCCACTATGACCCATATAGCAGTCATGCCCTCGGACTTGGGTAAGTCTGTAATGAAGTCCATAGTCAAATGGGTCCAAGGCTGACGAGGTGCTGAAAGTGGTTGTAACAGTCCAGTAGGCAATGTACGGGGTTCTTTATTAGCAGCACAAGTTGGGCAGGCAGCCACATAGTCAGTAACATCCCTTTTCATATGAGGCCACCAGACATGACGCTGCAAGGCCTTAAGAGTGATGGTGACACCAGGATGACCAGATAAAACACCATCATGTGCCCAGAGGAGTACAGGTTTTCTGAGGCTAGGGGCTACGAACAGGCGACCTGGTGGTATCTTCAAGCCTTGGGGAACACAATTCTGGGTTTCTTGTAACTGTTGGGAAAGAGCCGTAGAGATCTGTGCGACAATTTTGTGAGGTGGGATTATATACTGCTCGGTAGGTTGGTCTTCTTCAGAGGTAGCAAACTGTCTGGAAAGAGCATCGGCTTTCTTGTTTTTATGCCCAGGAACATAAGAAAGAACAAAATTAAAACGGGAGAAAAACAGAGCCCATCGAGCCTGACGTGAGTTCAAACGTCTTGCAGTCTGAAGGTACAGTAGGTTTTTATGGTCAGTGAGGATAGAAAAAGGTTTGGGAGCCCCTTCCAGAAGATTTCGCCATTCAGACAATGCCAATTTGATGGCCAGTAGTTCTCGATTCCCAACATCGTAATTCATCTCCGCTGGAGAAAACTTTCTAGAAAAAAATGCTACTGCATGGATTCTACCAGACTTAGGCTGTCTCTGGGAGAGCACGGCACCTGCTCCTACCTCAGAGGCATCAACCTCAACTATGTACTGGAGATCGGGATTTGGATGCTGAAGAATTGGAGCTTTGCTGAACATGTCTTTTAATTGCTGGAAAGCCAATTCTGCTTCTGAGGACCATACCTTGCAATTTGTACCTTTCTTAGTCATAGCAGTAAGGGGGGCCGCAATGGAGGCAAAACCTTTGATGAAGCGTCTGTAGTAATTTGCGAACCCTAGAAAGCTTTGGAGCCCTCTTAAAGTGGTCGGTTGGGGCCATTGCAAGACAGCGGAAAGTTTTTGAGGGTCCATTTGGAAACCGGCAGCACTTATAATGTATCCAAGGAAAGGAATACGGCTTTGATGGAAACTGCATTTCTCAATCTTCGCGTAAAGATGGTTTTCTCTCAGTCGTTGCAATACCTGCTTTACATGCGAGATGTGCTCTAGATGAGTCTTGGAAAAGATTAAAATGTCGTCCAAGTAGATGATCACAAAACTGTTGCTGAAATCATGAAAAATTTCATTCATGAAACGTTGGAAGACAGCAGGGGCGTTACACAACCCAAATGGCATAACCAGATATTCAAAATGTCCATTACGAGTGTTGAATGCTGTCTTCCACTCGTCCCCGTCTTTAATTCGAATTAGATTATAAGCCCCTCGTAGGTCTAGCTTGGAGAAGATAACAGCCCCCTTAAGTACATCAAACAGTTCAAGAATGAGAGGCAAAGGGTAGGAGTCTTTTACAGTGATTTGATTTAACCCTCGATAGTCTATGCATGGTCGAAGACCCCCATCTTTTTTTTCAACAAAGAAAAAACCTGCCCCTACTGGAGAAGAAGAGGGTCGGATAAAACCTCTTTCCAAGTTGTCTTTTACGTATTCCTCCATGGATTTTTGTTCAGGCAAAGACAGGGGATAGGTCCTTCCTTTGGGAAGAGGTGCTCCAGGAATCAATTTAATTGCACAGTCAAAAGAACGATGTGGAGGTAAAACCTCTGCCTTTTGCTTGCAAAATACGTCTGCAAACGCATGGTATTCATGAGGCAAGGTAGGTGGGACGGCCACGGAAGCCAACATACAAGCAGGAAGTCTTTTGGGTTGAGACAAACAGTTTGAATGACAGAACGACCCCCAAGAGGTTAGTTCTCCATTTTCCCAATCAAAAGAAGGGTTATGTTGTTGTAACCATGGGTAACCAAGGATAACAGGCAGAAGTGGAGAATCAATAAGAGACAAGACAACTTCCTCTTTGTGGAGTACGCCTACCTGAAGGGTGATTGTTATAGTCTCAAATTTTACAATGCCATCTCCCAAGGGTTGTCCATTCACGGTGGTAATGTTCAGGGGTCTAGATTTTGGAACAAATGGGATATTATTTTTTTTAGCAAAAGTGTAGTCCAAGAATATGCCAGCAGCTCCAGAATCCACAAAAGCCTCACAGGAGACAAGTTTAGAGGGTAAATTGATAATTGCAGGAATGGTAATCTTGGTCTTGGAGGATATACCTGTAAGGTCTAAGCCAGCTCCTCCAACACTGGTTAGACCCTGCCTTTTACTGGACGGGAAGGGCAGACAGATAATAAATGTCCTTTAAGTCCACAGTATAGGCATAGGCCCAATGCACGCCTCCTTTGTTTCTCAGACTCAGTTAGGTGGAGACGGCTTACATCCATGGGTTCCACAGGTGTCTGGGGTTCAACTGAGATTTCAGGTTCTGGCTGAGGTGGTGCTTGGAAGTTAGGGGCCAAACGGTAGACTGGCCGAGGAAACTTGCGAGTTCTAAGTCTCTCTTGGCACCTTTCATGATACCGGACATCCAGACGAACACAGAGCTCTATGAATTTCTCTAGGTCTTCTGGGGAATCCTTATAGACTAATTCGTCTTTGATGCGATCTGCAAGACCTTTTCGGAAGGCTGCACGTAATGCCCTTGATTCCCAAGTAGTCTCAGCAGCAAGGGTACGAAACTCAATAGCATATTGTGCCACAGACCTGGTGCCTTGTTGCATGTCCAAGAGTGAGTACTCAGCTGCAGAAGCTCTATCTGGCTTGTCAAATACAGTCTGGAGAGAAGCCAGAAATTTGTCAGCGTCTTGCAGCACAGGATCATTGCGTTCCAGATAAGGAGAGACCCAGGCCAGGGCCTTCCCCTTTAACAAGGAAATTACAAAAGTCACTTTGGCAGAAGAAGTGCTAAAGGTCCCAGGGTTGTTGCGGAAATGCAAACGGCAAACATTTAAAAAGCCTCTGCAGTCCTCAGTATCACCACCAAATTTGTCAGGCATAGGAAGTTTGGGTGGTACAGAAGAGGTGGGTTGGATCGTAGCAGGAGTAGGATCCAGAGTCTGGACCGTTGCAGAGGAAGCAGACAAACAAGATTTAAGCATAGTACAAAGTTCATCTAACTTGGCGTCCAGGGAAGAAAGATGCTGTTCATGAGCTCCAATCAATTGTCCCTGACGTGAAATCGCCTTAACAATCTCAGCAGGGTCCACTGTCATTGTGGCCCGTTTGTAATGTAAGGTACCTGTGATAGGTAGTGTCCGAAATGGAACTTGTGTGCTGAGGATTCAGGCGAAAACGTAGTCAGGCAGATTAGGTTGGCAACAGATCAGGCAAAATGGTACACGATCGAAATCCAGAGAGTGGTCAGGCAGGCAAAGGTCATACACGAGCTGGCAGTGAAGTACAAAATCAGCAGGCTGGAGAGTAGTCAGGAATTCAGGCAGAAGTTCAACACGAAAATCAGGATCAAAAAGCAGTCACAACACCCAGGGAGCTATTCCACACAAACGGGCGCTGAGAGATAGCATCACTTCCTTGTTAAGGGCTGCTTTGATTGAAAATTGTCCACAGCTGGCAGCAGGTGGGGCTAGTGAGTCCAAGGTAATGTTTAACACTGAGAGGACATTTCCAAAAGTCCAGATCTGCTCAGTAGCGCAACAGGTAAGGCTGCAGCTTTGGGACCAGGAAGATCCCGGTTCAAATACACCCAGGTACATGACAACATCCCAGTTCTACGAAAGGTCAAGGTGAGCCAGGGGCTGGGACTGTGGTGGTGGTTGGAGTTGTCGGGGGTCCACAGTCGGTGGAGCCTGCTAGGGAGGGTAGTTCCACGTCTACTACAGACTACCTTCCCGCAGAGATGTATGACACTTCCGACCTAGAATCGCTGTCGGACTGTGGAGATGACGGTAAAATAGACAAACTTTTTCATCGTAAGGGCTGGGACAAACGCCCATTACCTGTGTTACGTGCACCACAAGATTCGCCTATGTCTATAGGAGATAGCACGCCCCGGGCGGAAGCTCCGGAGTCTACGAGGTAGCCTAGTCCTCCAATTGTTCTTCCACAATCCACAGCATCACCCGTTTTGTTGGCGGGGACACAGCGCGCATCATTACGGGCACCGAGAGCAAAGCCATCAGAGGTAGTGAAAGTACCTCGGCATCCGGGGGCTATCGTTCAACCAGGAGAAGGTGAGCAGGCCACAATGCCTCCTCTGGCCCGATTGCAACGACTCTTCTGCCAGAGGGTCGCCCGTGAGTACGGATGGGAATATCCTTACTTGCCCCGAGACTTACTGTTTGAGGTTGAAGTCCTGAGACAGAGATGGTACGATGAGTTTGTTTGGGAGAAACTTAAAGTGCCTCATGCCCGGCGATACTTGTCCTGTTCATCACCCGTGTCAAAAAAGTTCAGAGACTGCAGAGCAGACTGGATGTTGGGGCATCATATTCATGCGGACAAGGTGCTTATCTGCCGGAAAGATGGAGAGGACATTGACTATTCGATTAAAGTTTTCGATAAGCACCTGAAGCCCCTGTTCTTGCCTGACCCGAAGTTTTACTTGTAAGAGGAGACTTTCCTGTGTGTTTTTTTTGTTACTCTTTGGAGGAATGAGAGCTGTTTTGTTTTGTTCTCTCTTCTTTCACAAATTCAAAGACAGAGACTTTGGGGGTAGAATCAGAGTAGAGGCGCAGGAAGAAGGAAGATTTCACCAAGTGTCATTACCACGGCACTGTCACCAGGTGGCAGTGTTGCGCAACGGCTGTCTGCTTTTACACTTGCATCACTTTACTCGTTGGAGCGAATGGGTCTCTCGGCTGATAGACCCATTCATTCCAAACTAACACAAATATATTAGGATGTTGTGTTCTTTTTGTTTCCCTTCTGCAGGAGATCCATCTGTCAAGACTGCTGAGTATGGGGTGGTTCTTAGACAGTGATGGGAGGGATTGTATATGTGTACATGCTTAGAGGGTTTAAAAAAAAAAAAAAAAAAGAGGTTTATTGTTTTATGTTCCCCTTCCCTTGAGCAGGTCTTGGCACAATTAGGATTCAAATTTTGAGGGATAGCCTCTGGGGTCAGGCTTATGTCACCACTCCATGGGAGACATGGGTTTGCACCAGACGCTGGGGACCAGTGTCAAATCACAGGGGGGAGTATGTAGCGGGGTCTCTAAATTTAGGTGGGATACACCTTGGTGGTAGTATGATCCAGGTGTGTAAATTATGAGAGGAATTGGACCATTTGTATTCATGGAGGATTGAGTGGTGTATTATTCTCCTTGGCCTGTGGGTGGCGGGGTACCCGCAGGCTCAAGGTAGATTTGCTGCCACAGTGCTGTCCTTTTTGTCCCTTTCCGGAGATGGTACGGCGAGGGCGGGGAACCTGTTGTGACGTCAATGGAGGAGATAAAAGGGGGAGACGCCCTGGCCACGAGGTCTTCGGGATCTTCTTCATCACGCGCCCAGGCACCTTAGACCTGGGTGCGGGCGGTCCGGAGTTTCGGCCCAGGCGCCCTAGGCCTGGCCGGAGCAGAGTTGGCGTCCATCCCAGGCACCTTCAGCCTGGGGTGAGGTACTGAAATCAGAGGCCTGGGGCCCGGTGACTTCGACTGGGTCCCGCGAGGGTGGAGATGTCCGAGGGTCCCTGAGGTGGATGGGGCCCATGTCTGAGGTGAGGAGGCTGGAGAGGTCACCCGTCCGGAGAGTCCGGAGCAGCATCAACCCGGTGACGGATGGGCCTCCGGTAACTCCCTTGGAGGGACATCTTCCCCTGACAGGGGCCACAACGCAGCGAAGGTACTCCTATCTACATTCTCTTGAGTTGCTGGTAGAGACTCACAAGTTCTAAGTTCTCTCTTAGCCGATGGCTATAGTAACCGCTGGTGAAACCACAGTGGTTTAGCTGACAATCAGGATAGTGCCTCGACCTGCTCACCCTACCGTATTGAACTGTTGTCGGGTCTCAACCAGTTGGCTGCTAAAGCACTGTTTATTGTGAGTGTGACAATAAAGCAAGAGTTGGACCTTTATCGGTGTGTGGTACTCTGGTTAATGGGAGCAAAGGGAAGTGTCAGCACAGCAAGACTTGGTCCTTAACTGAAACGCACAGGCCCGTGGAAAATATCTGGTACTGGCCTTCACCTCACCCACTGCCATGGGGAGGACATGGGCCGTAGCGCATCTCACCCTCTCATGCATAATACCCCTAGACAAATCAGAGAGGGTGAGGCCGCTACACGTATATACTCGAGTATAAGCCGAGTTTTTTCAGCACATTTTTTTGTGATGAAAATGCCCCCTCGGCTTATACTCAAGTCACCTTTTTGCGCCTGATCTCCTGGATTTGGGGACCCCGTACTGGCCGGCCGTAGGTCCACTGGACCCCAAACTTGGCACACATATAGCCCCAGTTCTCCTCTACAAGTCTGCAAAGTTTGCTGTCTGGGGGACCTACGGCTGGGGAGCACCAACTTTGTAAAGCCGGGCACCCCTTCCATATTCTCCAATGTTAAACATAAGTCTAGTCATGGACACAGTGAGGCATGGGCACAGTGAGGCATGGGCACAGTGAGGCATGGACACAGTGAGGCATGGACACAGTGAGGCATGGACACAGTGAGGCATGGACACAGTGAGGCATGGACACATTGAGGCATGGGCACAGTGAGGCATGGGCACAGTGAGGCATGGGCACAGTGAGGCATGGGCACAGTGAGGCATGGACACAGTGAGGCATGGATACAGTGAGGCATGGACACAGTTAGGCATGGGCACAGTGAGGCATGGGCACAGTGAGGCAAAGTGAGGCACAGTGAGGCATGCAGGTAGACACCCTAGGCTTATACTCGAGTCAATAATTTTTCCCATTTTTTGTGGTAAAATTAGGTGCCTCGGCTTATATTCGGGTCGGCTTATACTCGAGTATATACGGTACTTCATTTTCACCTGGCTCAGCAAACACTGTGCCCAGAACACTAGCAGCAATGTTAGGGAGGGTTGCCCAGTGATTTTCCATTGCCTACGATATCACTGTATAGAAAAGAACATGTATTGCCTCTAGTTGCATTGTACTGATGGTAAGTTGGACAAAGGTTGTATTGCAGTAATTTTAAAACACTGTCTAGCTGTTGTGTCACATTTCAACCTTACGGCTGGTGCCACACTCACAGCTGCCGCCATCTGTGTGTTGATTGTCCCTTTCATTGGGAATAAAATGTATAAAGCATCGCTCACACTGTGATGCGTGTCTTATCTCCAGTTTAGAGTGTGGCGTGGCTTGCCAGTACCTTGAATGTGGATGTTGTGTGCACCTCTGTTTTAAAGTGTAACTACCGTATTTTCCGACGTATAAGTTGACTGGGCGTATAAGACGACCCCTCTATTTTTCCAGTGAAAACTTAGGTTTTGGGCTATACTCACCGTATAAGACTACCCCCCCTTCCGAGGCAACACCATTTAAAAAAAAAAAACATCAAAAAAACCATCAGACTTAACATCAGATTTGATTTAAATACAGTAATTTTAATGATTTTAATGAAAATGGTTGACTTACTGGTACTTAAAATCCTTCAAAATCCTCTGACATAATAAGTTCATCAATGACATTGTTGATTCTGCCAGTAAATCATTTTTATTTCCACTTCCTGTAATCGGGTGACAACAATGCTGTTTTCTGTTCAGTGAAATTGTGCAGCAGCATTGACAGGGTATTCTTAGATGAACAGGTAGTTCTATGCGCACTTTAATAAAAAGAAAAAACAAATCGACCCCTCTCACCGTCCCTTAACCCCGAGCCCCCTTCTGCAACAAAGTTTAAGAGTTTGGGATGGTGTTAAATACTCAAGTACTCTAATTTCCCCCTATCTTCCCCTCACAGGTAACCCTCTCTTTCAGCCAGGTCTTAACTTCCCCTCAGCTTTCTGTTGGTGGACCTTCTCTGCCTTCTCCTTTTTGGAAAAATTCTCTTGTGGCAAGCTATTCAAGACCGTTTCAAAGCTCCCGCGTCCAAGAGTTTCCGCTACACGCAAATTAGGCATGGGATAACTAGTTTCCGGGACAAACATCTTTTAGCCCCACTCACCATTTTTCAACACACCTGTACCCACACACCTGTCACAAGCTTATCTCCCTAGTATACTCCCAACTCAATTGGCTGCCCACTTCTACTGTTCACGCCTATGTGGCTAGATGGGAGGAAGACTTGAAAGCCCATGAATAGCCCCTAGATTGGCAGGCCATTTGGTCCTCTACTATTTCCTGTACAATAAACATTACTATACTGAATCGGCTTATAAAGTGATAGCCAGGTGATACTTGGTCCCTGCCAGATTAGCTCACATGATCCCCGGATACACGAGAATGCCAAACCCTAGGATATATTCTCCATATTTGGTGGACCTGCCCAATGCTGGGCCGCTTCTAGTCTGCTGTTTTTTCGCTACTATGTACATTACTTGGTGTTCAGCTTACCAAAGACTCCTGGCTGGCCCCCTTGCATTGTAAGCTGCAGGTTTTGCTGCATCAAAATGGACAAGCGTGACTAGGCCCTTAAATTCTATAAGCTTATCTCCCTAGTATACTCCCAACTTAATCGGCTGCCCTCTTCTACTGTTCACGCCTATGTGGCTAGATGAAAGCCCAAAAATAGGCCCTAGATTGGCAGGCCATTTGGTCCTCTATTATTTTCTGTACAATTTACATTATTATACTGAAGCGGCTTATAAAGTGATGACCAGGTGGTACATGGTCCCTGCCAGATTAGCTCACATGATCCCCGGCCTATAAAGTCCATCATCTGCCAACCTATTGTAGTACACCCCTGCAGGAGCTGCTGGTTTAAATTTAAGCCTTGCACGTTACCTCACTGTTCATTGTCTAGGGGATGAGAGTCTATAGAAAGTTCAATGTCCACACAAGTTATGAATCCTTTTTGTCAGGCTTTAATTCCAAACAAAACTTGCATAGGTAGAGGGATGGAGGGTTAGGGGAAGGTTCAGGGACACACAGCAGATCACTGGGAAACTTCTAAGCTTTGAAAGTCACACTCACCACTCTCCTTCAAGTGGGTATTGCTCACCCGGATAGGCCCCTCTCACTTGGCCTAGCAGCCGGGATGATGCACGAACAAATAAAGAAATAACAGTCTCTAACACAGACCTTTAGGACGATTAAGATGAACTGTTCAATGATCCTCTGCCACAGGATTTTAGTACCCGGAGATCCACCCTTACCGTTTAGAGCCTTTAAGCCAACCTGGCACACTGTAAGGTAACTTTAGCTACGGTGCATCCTCCAATAGGGTCACCAGGCCTTCCTCAAGATACCAGCCTTCTGCTTGGTCCTCTCCAGGACAGGTCTTCCCCTGGTTTTCTCCATTGAGTGGCTTCCTCCCACAGGACAGACAGCACAGGATCACCTTCAAAGTGTAGGCCCCAGTCAGGACTGCTGGGCCTACTTGGTAGAGATGCAGCCTCGGGCCAACATGGCTCCGCGGCTGAAATTTCAGTATCACATACCTCAAGCCAGGAGGGCTACGAGGCGACAAGAGCCCCGAGAAATGGCGTCTGCCCCTTAAGTACCCTTCCCCAGCATGCTCAGCGGGGAGACCACTCCCACAGAGCTGTTCCCGGGGAAAAATATCCAATACACTTTGGCCTGCTTGTGTTCCAACATTGGCCTGGGGTGGTAACGCCACATACAGGCAAACAGTGGGAAGTCCTTCCAAACACAGCCAGAGCCATAACAGAGGCCGATTTAGCCCCGATCATCACAAGGTCTGAGCTAACTATCAGCTCAGACACCCACTAAATTTAACATAGCGCCTGATCATCAGGAGCAGGGCGCTACTCTATTCTTATAAAAATCAATCTATCGGGACGTGGCATTATTTTACTTTGCTTTCATATCCACAGGTTCACTCTGTGATGATATGCTTTTTATTTCATATCCCTGCCAGATTAGCTCACATGATCCCCGGACACACGAGACTTTTCTTTCGAGGAAGCCAAACCACTGGATATGTCCTCCATATTTGGTGGGCCTGCCCAATGCTGGGGCGCTTCTAGGGTTTTTTCGCTACTATGTACATAAATTGGTGTTCAGCTTACCAAAGACTCCTGGCTGGCCCTCTTACATTGTAAGCTGCAGGTTTTGCCGCATTAAAATGAACAAGGGTGACTAGGCCCTTAAAGTCTATAAGCTTTTCTTTACCTAGTATACTCCCATCTTAATCGGCTGCCCTCTTCTACTGTTCACGCCTATGTGACTAGATTGGGAGGAAGACTTGAAAGCCCATAAATTGCCCCTAGATTGGCAGGCCATTTGGTCCTCCACTATTTCCTATACAATTAACATTACTATACTGAATCGGTTATAAAGTGATGACCAGGTGGTTACATGGTCCCTGCCAGATTAGCTCACATAATCCCTGGACACAGGAGACTTTGCTTTCGGGGAAGCCAAACCACTGGATATGTCCTCTATATTTGGTGGACCTGCCCAATGCTGGGTCGCTTCTAGTCTAGGGTCTTTTCGCTACTATGTAGTTGTTAGGTGTTCAGCTTACCAAAGACTCCTAGCCAGCTCTCTTGCATTGTAAGCTGCAGGTTTTGCTGCATCAAAATGGACAAGCGTGACTAGGCCCATAAAGTACTAAATAGCTTAATGTTTTTTACCATAATAAATTTACAACATTAAGATAAAAAAAAAAAAAAAACTCCCCCGGTCCATTTGTTACATACGCCCCATGCCCAAACACTTACCTGCTGTCCTTGTCAACACCACAGGCTTCGGGAAGCCCATGTGACATGATAAGTATGCAGGATCACAGTTGCACAGTTGGAAGGCACTGAATTTTCATTGAAGGGCATTGCAGATGGCACACTTGAGTGAAGTGTGTCGTTCGCCCACAAGACCCACTTACTGTTCTAGACACATCCCCTGGGCTTACAGCGGGTGTCAATCATAGCTGCTATATCCTTTGTGGTGCACACAGAGAGCAATTTTTAACTGGATGAAAAAGGGTCAGCTGCAGACCCCCCCACATGGAATTTCTCTGTAGCCATTGGCATTTTCTCATAGTAGTGTCTGTGCAGTGTCAGAAAAATGTCAGAATTCTGTGTTAATATAATCTCTTTCCTTGCTGGGAGTCAAAATCACTCATCTGTTTTTAGCCATCAGAAAAATCTGAAGTTGCAAGTGGACAAGATATACCGGTACATTTCCTGTGCCCCAACAGTGGCAGCAATGTTTTCTCCTTTGATCCCCAAAACTGTCATTTCAGCTTTTGGTAGTTGGTGAAAAAGTTACCTGTCTAGTGGTTAGACACTTCTTTGGTGAGATCTCTGTGAGTTATCAACTCTGTACACCTGTCATGGCCAATATAAAAGGTCCTTGTTGTATTTTGAATTCAAATTTTATTAGGAATAGGAAGAATGGCGGCAAACTGAGGTGATCCAAGAAAACCCCAAACTCCAGGGTGGGCAGGAGCAGAGCCAGGAACTAGGACAGGGAAAGTATTTACATAAACCAACTTGTAAGAGATATATATACGGTATATATTAGGCTTGTGCAATTCGTTTCGTAACGAATCGAAATTCGTCCGAATTTAGCAACTTTTGGACATTTGGAAGCATTCAAATTTCCGAACAAAGCAATTACGAATAAAACGGAATCCGAAATAAATTATATCGCAAATAGCGAATGCCCGAATGTCTTCGGCATAATTTGTTATGAAAAAAGTTACGAATGTACAAATCCATTCGAAGCACAATAACACTCTGCTCTGCTCACTGCTTCTCCCTCACCGTGCTGAACTCCCTCTCACAATGGTGTACAGGGGCGGAGGCTATAGCCGCATGTAAAAAAACGAAAGTAAAATACGAGATTTCGAATCGTTACAAATAACCGCTATGTATTTAGAAAAGTACAAATCCATTCGAAGCACATTAGGCATAATAGGCAGCGTCGTTGTGAGAGAGACACGGAAAATTACGAATCAATGAACGCAAAAAAAGTTACGAAAGTAGGAGTTGTGTCCAGAATCAACGAAAAACAATGTACCCTACCGAAAGTACGAATTATAAATCAACTAAAAATTCAACGAAAAATGTCGCTTGCGAAAATAAGAATTAGTCCGAACACGAAAAATCCCGTCTAGCAAAATTACGAATGATTACGAATCAACAGGACTGAAAAGAAACAAACCGAAACTAAACACATTTTTCCGTTGTGCACAAGTCTAGTATATATACAGTATCTCACAAAAGTGAGTACACCCCTCACATTTTTGTAAATATTTTATTATATTTTTTCATGTGACAACACTGAAGAAATGACACTTTGCTAGAATGTAAAGTAGTGAGTGTACAGCTTGTATAACAGTGTAAATTTGCTGTCCCCTCAAAATAACTCAACACACAGTCATTAATGTCTAAACCGCTGGCAACAAAAGTGAGTACACCCCTAAGTGAAAATGTCCAAATTGGGCCCAATCAGCCATTTTCCCTCCCTGGTGTCATGTGACTCATTAGTTTTACAAGGTCTCAGGTGTGAATGGGGAGCAGGTGTGTTAAATTTGGTGTTATCGCTCTCACTCTCTCAAACTGGTCACTGGAAGTTCAAATTGACACCTCATGGCAAAAAACTCTTTGAGGATCTGAAAAAACGAATTGTTGCTCTACATAAAGATGGCCTAGGCTATAAGAGGATTGCCAAGATCCTGAAACTGAGCTGCAGCATGGTGGCCAAGACCATACAACGGTTTAACAGGACAGGTTCTACTCAGAACAGGCCTCGCCATGGTCGACCAAAGAAGTTGAGTGCATGTGCTCAGCATCATATCCAGGTTGTTTTTGGGAAATAGACGTATGAGTGCTGCCAGCATTGCTGCAGAGGATGAAGAGGTGGGAGGTCAGCCTGTCAGTGCTCAGACCATACGCCGCACACTGCATCAAATTGGTCTGCATGGCTGTCATTCCAGAAGGAAGCCTCGTCTAAAGATGATGCACAAGAAAGCCCGCAAACAGTTTGCTGAAGACAAGCAGACTAAGGATATGGACTACTGGAACCATGTCCTGTGGTCTGATGAGACCAAGATAAATGTATTTGGTTCAGATGGTGTCAAGCGTGTGTGGTGGCAATCAGGTGAGGAGTACAAAGACAAGTGTGTCTTGCCTACAGTCAAGCATGGTGGTAGGGGTGTCATGGTCTGGGGCAGCATGAGTGCGGCCGGCACTGGGAGCTACAGTTCATTGAGGGAACCATGAATGCCAACATGTACTGTGACATACTGCAGCAGAGCATGAACCCCTCCCTTTGGAAAGTGGGCCGCTGGGTTGTATTCCAACATAACGACTCCAAACACACCTCCAAGATGACCACTGCCTTGCTAAAGAAGCTGAGGGTAAAGGCGATGGACTGGCCAAGCATGTCTCCAGACCTAAACCCTATTGAGCATCTGTAGGGCATCCTCAAATGGAAGGTGGAGGAGCGCAAGGTCTCTAACATCCACCAGCTCTGTGATGTCATCATGTAGGAGTGGAAGAGGACTCCAGTGGGAACCTGAGAAGCTCTGGTGACCTCCATGCCCAAGAGGGTTAAGGCAGTGCTGGAAAAGAATGGTGGCCACACAAACTATTGGCACTTTGGGCCCAATTTGGACATTTTCACTTAGGGGTGTACTAACTTTTATTGCCAGCGGTTTAGACATTAATGGCTGTGTGTTGAGTTATTTTGAAGGGACAGCAAATTTACACTGTTATACAAGCTGTACACTCACTACTTTACATTGTAGAAAAGTGTCATTTCTTCAGTGTTGTCACATGAAAAGATAGAATAAAATATTTTAAAAAATGTGAGGGGTGTACTCACTTTTGTGAGATACTGTATATATAATATATATCTATATATATATATTAGCCATTTACTATAATTTCCTTCTGAAGAAGATGATCTATATGTGTCTCGCCTATATAGGACTGCATGTACATTATTCTGGAAAGGAGCCAGACCCGGCCTGTATCTTTTGTCTTGGCAGGTTTGTGGATCACAGTACATCTCTGCAGTGCTGTAACTAGTTCAGGCTTTAAATAACTGTCCTCATTGTGTTGTCCCAGCAGTGGAATTCTGGGAAGTCAGTCCACCTGGGAATTTATTCTATCTCCTCACTCTAGCAGATTGGACTTTCCACATTGTGACAAACTCAACAGACTTTTATTAAAGAAGAACTGCGCTATATGCTGTTTACATCATAGCTGGTGACATAATGTAACCCTATTATAATCTCCAAAGCCAAATACTACTCATGAGATTCACTTACCTGCAACAGTCATAAACATGTGGAGCAATCAAAGCAGAACTCCAGCCTTGTCTGTTTCTGTCCTATCTACTTCTGTTTCTGGTACTTGGTAAAAACCAACTAGGCTGTTCTTTAATTTGCTCCCCTTTCCATCACACCGTGTGCCTCTGATTTTGTATTGAAGGGCAGGCCCGCTTCTTGTCTGGGTGATGCCCAGCCATACACAAGACCCACTCACTGAGAGAAAAAGTAGTCTGGACTGCCCCACTCTGGTCAAGCGTTTTATTAACAAAGAAAATTAAAATTCCAAAAAATCCAAAGAAAAATATACAAAATCCATCAAAAAGCAATCAAACATAGAAGGGACATACAGGGCAAAGGCTAACGCGTTTCACATCAGGGTGTGATGCTTACTCATAGACCCACTCACTGTCATAGACATGCCCTGGCCTACGGGGTGGTAGGGTAAGGTGACCAGATTTTTAAAATATATATTTTTTTACTAGTAATGGCGGCAATCAGCGACTCTCTTGCCCGTCGCCGCTGCTGCTCGCCTCAAAGCCTGTCAATTCTTAATCACTGGGCCCCGGCTACTACTGGGTGGGGAGCGGAGGAAGATCACTCCCCCAGGGAAGGCAAGGAGATAGGCGGGCAGGCGACTGACCGGGACTTGAGCCAAGGCAGAAGAACATGCGAGTGGAGCTAAACGGGCATGTACCCGAAACTGAAGAAATATTCCCTCCGTTCCGACCAGCACATGATCATCAGTAAGGGGCACAGATAATGGAAAAAATAAGCTAGAGCGGGGGTGAGTAATTGAGATTTTTTTTTTTTTAAATTCTGCACTGACTGTCTTTGAAATTGCCCCAGCCCCTGTTGAAATCCAGTCCGGGGACAAAACCGGGGACAGACTTGGTCCGGGGACACTGTCCTCAATCCGGGGACTTTCCCCAGGAACTGGGGATGTCTGGTCACCCTGGGGTAGGGTCAGTCAAAGCTGCTGTATCCATTGTGGTGCACACAGAGAACCATCTTTATCTAGATAGAAAAGGACTAGCTGCAGACCCTCTCCTCTTCCTATACACACTGAATCCTGAGCCTCGGGAACTTCTCTGCAGCAGTTGGCATTCTCTCATAGCAGTATCTGTGCAGTGTTGTCCAGACTGCAAACACATGTAACAGCATCTTGTTTTACCCAAATAATGAAGGATTTTGCCTGCAATGTTTCCAGGGATGCATTTTTACATATTTGGGGGGCATGCCTGGTGGTGGCACATACTTTTTGGTTGAAGATCTATAGTATGCTAAATATGCTTTTACAGCAACATCTTTATGAAGACCCAGTAGAGGCGTTACTTCCCAATTCAGCCACCACATCTAAAGCCTGGTACACACGATCGGATTTTCTGCGGACAAAGCATAGGACTTTTGTCCGAAGGGCGTTGGCCATGAACTTGTCTTCCATACAAACAGCAAAGAATTGTCAGCCAACAAACACGAAAATACGTGGCTTTTCAGCTCTTTAGCGCCACCCTTTGGGCAACTTTTGCTAATGTTGTGTTATGGTGAGCATTGCTTCTGAGCATGCGTGTTTGTACTTTGGATTTTTTTCCCGAAGGACTTGTGTACACACAATCGGATAATCCGACAACACACATTTGTTGTCGGAAAATTTTAAAGCATGCTATCCAACAGTTGTCCGATGGAGCATACATTTTTTATTTAATTTTTTGTTGATGGAGCGTACAAACGGTTGGATTTTCCGACAAAAGCCTGTCATCACACAATTCCCGTTGGAAAATCCGATTGTGTGTACGGGCCTTAAAGCGGAGGTTCGCCCAAATTACAAGTCTATTTTCTCCGCTTCCTTGTACACCTAGGATAGACAAATGACCCCCGTTTTTTTAATCTAAAATGTAATTACCTTTATAATTAGGACTTCCTGGGTTTCCCTCCCGCGGGAGTAGGCGTGTCCCCGGCGCAGCAGTGTGTTATGGGAGCTCGCCTCAGTGTGTACTGGGAGCACAGTTTCGTGCTTCCCAAGATACACCGCGAACGCCGTCCATCGTAATCCCGCGAGATTTTCTACAAACAAGCGACGCCTGATGCTGGTCACGTGACGGGGGCGTAGCTAAAATCGCCATTTTAGAGAAGGGCATAATAAATTATTATCTAAAAAAACCTGCAGAAAATATAAATATCTTTAAACATACTTCATTAGATGATTTTTTTAGATGACAGCGAGAGAAATTGACATTACTTGCACAGCTTATGCTCTGACCCGTCGCTGATGTTTCTCTAGTTGTGAATGCCATCACAACGGGGCGTGTACTTTCAATGGCGCCGCCCATTGTGATGGCAACCAGGATGTTTATGGCGCAGGTCGCCGTAAATAGTGCGCATGCCCGGGAAAGAGCGGCGAATGCCGGGAGACGAGCATTCACCGCTTCCAGGAAGTAATTGCTTGTGGGCTTCACATTGCCCACAAGCAAAATGGGAAATGCCTAGATCGGAAATGATAAGTTTCTCTTTTCTAAGAAAACGGACAGGGGATGTTTGAAGACACCTAACAAGTGAGTACTCAATTGAGATCTATAACACCACTGATTAAACACCAAAAAATAAAAATCGATTGGTCGCGGAACCTCCGCTTTAAGAATTAGTAAGCTGCAATATATCACAATTTTGTTTTTGTTTCTGGGTTTAGATATACTACTTTTTTTAAACACATAAATTCACCCTCGAGGGGGAAAACGTGGCAAAAATGTGGATCACATCAGTTTGTTTGAGTACAGTGTTGCATGACCATCCAATTGTCAGTTAAAGTAGCACAGTGGAAGTACAAAATGGGAAGACCTGGAAAAAAAAGAAAAATTGGGGCGAAAAAAAATGTAGCCTTTTTTTTCAAAGATGTTTTTTTTTCGGAAAAAAAAAGTATGGAATGTGTTCGTTTACAAGGATAAGTAATATATGTTTGACATCATGGTATTTAAAATATATAACATGATGACCTTAGTGAAGGTCCTCACAGCTGGTTCCCTACTGCGCATGTGCAAATTGTCAAAACCAGGTACCCGCTCGGCGCTCCCCTCTCTCACCCGAAAGGAGGCAGACAAGCGGAGCTCCCCCTTTTGGCCATAGATAGATAGTTTAGCAGGAACCGGCTGAATTTCGATCCATGTAGGGACTTCCCCGTTCGACAGAAGTTGATTGTCAGATCAACTTCTGTTGAATGGAAATGGTGGGGTGGTGGAAAACATTTCTCGATCAGAGATCTGGATTTACCAGCACTTTCTGTTTCGGTCACAATGATCACCAACACAAACAGAGAGGGTCAATCTCCTCACCAAGGAAGCAGACAGTAATAAAAACTCGACGTGATTCTCATCTTTCCCTACTCTATCCAAAGCTAATCAAGGTTTGGCTATAGACACACGGTAATATCATTTATAAAGCCAATGGCCAAACTGCTGTAGAGCATCAAATATTCATAAAAGATGAGGGTTGCTACTTTACCTTAAATAGAATCATTTGGTTTTATGTGACTGCAGGAATAAAAAGTGCCCACCAGGGAATTGTGGGTATGTCAGTCCATTCATTCATCCACCCATTCATTTGTTCTTTCGTCTGTATGTCCTTCTATACACCCATCCATTCATTCATCCACCCCTTCATTTGTCCTTCCATCCTTCAGCACACCCATCCATTTTTTCATCCACCCATTCATTGTCCTCCACTTATGTGTCCTTCTACACACCAACCCATTCATTCGTCTTTCTACACAGCCATCCATACCTTCATCCACCAACTTGTTTGTGTGTGTCCTTCTATACAGCCATCCATGATTGTATCCATGCATTCATTTTTCCTTCTGTCTGCGTTTCTGTTTACACACTCATCCATTCATTCATCCACCCATTCATTTGTATTTTACCTGTCCGTCCTTCTATATGTTCATCCATTCATCCATCTCTTCATTCCTATGTCCTTCTGTCCTACACACCCGTCGATTCATTCATCCTCCCATTAATTTGTCCTTCCGTCTGTGTTTCCTTCTACACACCCATGAATTCATTCATCCACCAATTTATTTGTCCTTCTACAAGTCCATCCATTCATTCATCCACTCATTAATTTGTCCTTCCGTCTGTTTCCTTCTACACACCCTTGAATTTATTCATCCACCAATTTATTTGTCCTTCTACAAGTCCATCCATTCATTCACCCTCCCATTAATTTGTCCTTCCGTCTGTGTTTCCTTCTACACACCCATGAATTCATTCATCCGCCAATTTATTTGTCCTTCTAAAAGTCCTTCCATTCATTCATCCACTCAATAATTTGTCCTTCCGTCTGTGTTTCCTTCTACACACCGTTGAATTCATTCATCCACCAATTTATTTGTCCTTCTACAAGTCCACACATTCATTCATCCTCCCATTAATTTGTCCTTCTGTCTGTGTTTCCTTCTACACACCCTTAAATCATTCATCCACCAATTTATTTGTCATTTTGTCCTTCTAAAAGTCCATCCATTCATTCATCCACCAATATAGTTGTCCTTCTACAAGTCCATCCAATCATTCATCCACTCATTAATTTGTCCTTCCGTCTGTGTGTTCTTCTACACAGCCATCCATTAATTTATTCCTCCTCCTATTAATTTGTTCATCTGCCTGGTCATCCATCCACACCTCCAACCATGCATTCATTCAGTCATTCATTCACGTATACATCCATCCACTTATCACCTCCCACATTCACTTAGATCGCCACTCATTCAGATATTTGTCCATATATCCATGAATCCGCCCATTCATTCATTCATCTATAGACACAGCAATTCACTGCTAGATGCCGGAGCATCTCTCGGTTGATAAAAAAAAAAAAAAAAGAAGAAGAAATGTTCATCTGCCAGACAGATCTGCGGCTTTCCATTGGGAAACGCGCTTCTCACACCTTAAGTAGGAAACTCGTGAGGAAGCCACAGACACCTCTATGGGGGTATCTGTCTGACATACGAAGTCATTCATAAAAGCTGCATGTCTCCCCCCCCCCCCCACCCCGCCCCGTTGCCGTTGCTCTGCGCTATGCCGAGAAGACGGGGAGGATGGGTAGAGCGTTCTGTTCTCAGCAAAGATGCTATCAATGAACAGTGGTTTGTCACCAAGGTAACAAGACGAAAGGTAGTCGTGGAAACCATGTGAATGAGGCATGGCTTGTTACCATGGAAACCCTGCTGAATGGGGATAGACCCATAGCCGCCTGTCACCTCTCCCCCCCCCCCAAAAAATATATTACCATAAATCCATAATTTATGGACCTGATGATAGGATATTAATAGTACAGGGAGAAGGACTATCCTAATGCAGTGGTGTATTTTACCAGAGTGGGATGACGGTGATTCTATCAAATGTTATCATACAACGGACAACAGGGCGATATAGCAATACGATCCTGAAAAACACTGCATTCTATAGAAAAAAAACAAAACACACCCTGCACTGAGCAGAATAGATGACCCAGTTCTGTATGATCCACGGCTTGTGCTAAATGTGTCAGAGGCTGCTCTGCTTCAACGTGAGGACTTCACTGCAATAAAGTGTACCTGTCTGTGTGCAGCAAACAATGGGTGGGGGGACATTTATTCACAAACAATGGGGGGGGGACATTTATTCACAAACAATGGGGGGGGACATTTATTCACAATCAATGGGGTGGGACATTTATTCACAAACAATGGGGGGGGGACATTTATTCACAAACAATGGGGGGGGGACATTTATTCACAAACAATGGGGGGGGGGACATTTATTCACAAACAATGGGGGGGGGACATTTATTCACAAACAATGGGGGGGGACATTTATTCACAAACAATGGGGGGGGACATTTATTCACAAACAATGGGGGGGACATTTATTCACAAACAATGGGGGGGGACATTTATTCACAAACAATGGGGGGGGGGACATTTATTCACAAACAATGGGGGGGGGGGACATTTATTAATTCTGTCGCACAGACAGGCTATGCTAAATAGGAGCCGTGAGACTTGAGACGGATTTATGATAATTAGGCGTTTTCATTCATTAACTCCTCCCCCTGCTGCTCTCAAGTAGCACTGCGACAGAATCTGCCGCTGAACACTTCCTAATTTTGTGTGTTTTTTTTTTGAGTCACATTCTATCTCATTTCCAATGGTAAATCTGTATCAGACCGGTGCAAATCTGTTGTAGTTGGCTGTCCAGATTTATAACTGCAGGAGCCACAAAGACACACATAACCGGCTGCATAAAATCTGCTGACAGGCAACCTGATTTGCATCTGCATTTGTCACTAATTTGCTTGATAAATGCCCCTCAATGTGTTTTGAAAGAAGAGGATATGGAAGGTAGGCGCTGCCTTTTTGAAAAATTACTAGCGCATGTTTCTTTTGCTCATAAACAGGGCCAGGGCTGGTGCAAGGATTTTTGACACCCTAGGGGAAACCTAATTTTGGCTGCACCCCCTTTGCCCTGCCCATGTATACCTCACCTTTTTAATGATGCGGCCATCAAATGCAGCCCACCAGCGCCAACAAATGCAACCTACCACCGCCCATCAATGCAGCCCCTTTGCCCTGCCTATGTATACCTCACCTTTTTAATGATGCGCCCATCAAATGCAGCCCACCAGTGCCAATCAAATGCAGCCTACCACCGCCAATCAAATGCAACCTACCACCGCCCATCAATGCAGCCCCTTTGCCCTGCCCATGTATACCTCACCTTTTTAATGATGCGCCCATCAAATGCAGCCCACCAGTGCCAATCAAATGCAGCCTACCACCGCCCATCAATGCAGCCTACCAGTGCCCATCAATGCAGCCTCACCAGCACACATCAAATGCAGCCTACCACCGCCCATCAATGCAGCCTACCAGTGCCCATCAATGCAGCCTCACGAGCGCCCATCAAATGCAGCCTACCACCGCCCATCAATGCAGTCTACCAGTGCCCATCAATGCAGCCTCACCAGCGCCCATCAAATGCAGCCTACCACCGCCCATCAATGCAGTCTACCAGTGCCCATCAATGCAGCCTCACCAGCGCCCATCAAATGCAGCCTACCACCGCCCATCAATGCAGCCTACCAGTGCCCATCAATGCAGCATCACCAGCGCCCATCAAATGCAGCCTTCCACCGCCCATCAATGCAGCCTACCAGTGCCCATCAATGCAGCATCACCAGCGCCCATCAAATGCAGCCTACCACCGCCGATCAATGCAACCTACCAGTGCACATTAATGAATGTTTGCTTGCTTCCATTCATTCGGGAGTTGGGACCCAGACGCAGTCCTCTGCCGCCGCTGCGCCTCTGACACTATGTGCGAACGGAGCGGCGGCTGCTTGCTGATGCTGAGACTTAGTTGCTTGCTGCAGAGAGAAGAGAGTAGGAGCACCAGTGGCCGAGCACCCTAGGCAGCAGTGAGCCCTAGACGGCTGCCTAGTGGTAGCACTGGCCCTGAACATGGCTGCTGTTAGAAATCACAGGGCCCCATACAGCCTACCTGACAGGGCCCCCCTCCCCCTGCCGGAAGTGACTGAGGACATAGATTTATCAGCCCCTTTCTCTGTAGACTCAGCTGCACAGGTGAATGAATAGGAAGCACTCTGAGGCTTCCTGCTCATTTAAAAAAAACGAAGCATAGTAAACAGATTACTATGCTTCAGTGATGAATGGACACATGAGTGATTGGTACCAATCGTTCACGTGTTCAGTCAAGAAGGGAAGGGGCCAGTAAGTGACATATTTAACATCCCCTTTCCCTTGCTCTCCATCCTGAAAAATCCCCCTGTGTGCCCACAGCAGCTGCTAGCGGGAGGGGAGGAGAAGCTGGCAGCACTGCAGGGGAAAGGGCCACACAGGAGGGCCCGGGCAGCAGATAGAAGGGGCACATGTGCTGGAACAAATCCCCCTGCAGTGCAGCCGGAGGGAGGGAGAGGAGGAGATGCCGAAAGCACTGCGGGGGAAAGGGGCACACGGGGGTGGGGGCAGACAGCAAATGGAAGGGGTGCATGTGCTAAAACCAATCCCCCTGCAGTGCAGCCGGAGGGAGGGAGAGGAGGAGAAGCTGGCAGCGCATCAGGGGAAAGGGGCACACAGGGGGTCCCGGACAGCAGATGGAAGGGGCGCATGTGCTCCAACCAATCCTCCTGCAGTACAGCCGGAGAAGGAAAGAGGAGAAGCTGGCAGCGCTGCAAGGGAAAGGGGCACACAGGGGGGCCCGGACAGCAGATGGAAGGAGCGCATGTGCTAGAACCAATCCCCCTGCAGTGCAGCTGGAGGGAGGGAGAAGAGAAGAAGCTGGCAGTGCTGCAGGGGGAGGCAGAGGAGGATCAGTATCTGCAGTACAGCCGGCCCTCCTGCTCAGGCCCCCACTGATGGGGCCCAGGCCCAGTACAGGAGGGCTGGCTGTACTGCCTTATCAGTGGCCCTGCTCATAAACATCTATTGCATTAAAGAGGTTAAAAACCACTGGACTTTTTTATTTATTTACACCCTACAAAGTAAAGGCATAATGTGCTAGTATGCATCGCAGTGGCGGCTCAACCATTAAGGATGCACGGGCACTGCCCCCCTCTATCACACCACCCCCTAAGGCAGTGGTTCTCAACTCCAGTCCTCAGGGCCCACCAACAGGCCGGGTTTGCAAGATAACTGAAATGCATCACAGGTGATATAATTTGCTGCTCAGGGATTGCAGTATTCTAGTCTGCATCTCACCAAGGTAATACTTAAAAATCTGGCCTGTTAGTGGGTCCTGAGGACAGGAGTTGAGAACCACTGCCCTAAGGGTTGCCACCTGTCCAGGATTCACCCGGACAGTCCGGGTTTTGAATCATGTGTCCGGGTTTCAGTCCACCGGAAACCCGGACGCAATATTCAGATGGGAACTTGGTTCGGAAAAGGGCCTGACTGGAGGGTGAGGGGGCACTATGTGCGCCACATTACTATTCTCTTTGGAGTGCCCAAAGGTGTCCCAGGTCTGTTACAATCCTATAGTATATACTAAAACAAAAAACATTTATTGTGCGCCCCTAAAGTGTTCGGGTTTGGCTTGAAGAAAAAGTGGCAACCCTACACCCCCTATACGTATCATGGATAGATTCATGCCTAGCATGAATCTATCCATGGCCGCTGTGTGTACCCCCTATTCAGGCGTCCGGCTCCTTTTAGGAAGCTGGGTGCCTGAATTACAGCGGCAGTGATGTTTTTGTGAAAAGCATCTGATTAGAGCCATAGGCTCTAATAGGCTTCAAAATAGGGTGCATTGCGCCATTAGCCCACCCAGGTGTGTTAGAAAAGCAAATTAATATTCGCTTTTCTAACACTGAACCGCCTCTCCGCCAATCGGGAAGCGTGGGCCTGTTACCCATAACTTGATTGCCTGAAAGGACAGGCGATCCTATTGAAAGCCTAGCAGGAAGAAAGAAAGAAAGAAGAGACGCACAGCGGAAGCATGGAGGACACAGGAGCTGCCGCCCGTCCCACAGCTCACCGCTGCCTGATCCGCTGCCCGTCCCACAGCTCGCCACCATCACCTGTTGCCTGACCTGCCACCAAGATGGGGTAAGTGCCGGTCAGACAATGAGTGGGCGGGTGGGGGATTTGCTGGTTTGAGGTTGCAATTGATTGGCACAGTGGTTGCAATCAATGGGCACAGTGGTTGCAATTGATGGACACAGTGAGGTTGCAATTGATGGGCACAGTGGTTGCAATTGATGGCCACAGTTGCTGCAATTGATCGGCACAGTGGCTGCAATTGATCGGCACAGTGGCTTCAATTGATCGGCACAGTGGCTTCAATTGATGGGCACAGTTGCTGCAATTGATTGGCACTGTGGCTGCAATTGATGGGCACAGTGGCTGCAATTGATGGGCACAGTGGCTACAATTGATGGCACAGTGAAGCTGCAATTGATGTTTTTTTTTTTCTGAATTTTGCAGTTTATTTTGAGCACCAGCCGCCACTGATGCATCGCATACTAGCACATTATGTTACATTTTTTTTAACAAGAGAGAAGAGAAAAGAGATCATTATGTTCAACTTACCTTAAAATGAAGCCCTCCCATGCCGAGATCTCAGAGCTGCAGCGGGCTCCCATCTTTACCTGTCTTGTTTCCGGGTTCACAGGCTCCAGTTCTGTGACTGGCCGGAGTCGCGATGACGTCACTCCCATGCATGTGTGCGGGAGCTGCCGATTACAGCACAGGGCAGGGCTGGCCATTCCTTCAGAGCATATGCACCAGTGACGTCACTGGCTGCATGTAATGTAAATATCTCCTAAATGGTGCACGCTCCACTCTATGCGTTTCGTCATGAATTGACGTTGCCAGGGGCGTGGCCAGACGTGAACTGGAGTGTGTTTTATAGATAAGACAACAGGTGCACAGCGGGACTAAATTGCGTTCCAGCCGACTCTATGATCAGAGAAGACCCTTCGCCCACCGGAAGTATACAAATATGCGTTCCAACCAGCAGGAAACAAATCCAGCAAACCAAACAGAACGAAAATTCTACCGGCCAGATGTCTCATCCACAGTAGTAATAACACTGCTATGGATGAGCAAAGAACCTATATACATGTAGTAACATAATGCAGAGGAACCCGGTCAGTTGTCATCCAACACAATGACCGCATACAACCACTGCACAGAAACAAATAAATGAATATAAGAAGTATACCACATGATTATTCAAAAAATCTGATCAATTTATATAGAGAGCGCTGTGTGCCAAGAGACAGCGCCATCTTGTGGGGACAATCTAAACAACGTGATAAGTCAAATACATATATAAAAAGGAAAATCATAATCAACAGCCTATAGAATTGCAGTACATTGAAAATGCATTTCAAACACGTCAAATTAAATATCAAAAAGAATATTATACATATAAAAATGAAAAAATATATAAAAAATATAAAAGTGAAATTAAATATAAAAAGTACATGCCAGAAACAGTTAAATTATGCGTTGTTAATAAAGGCATTCACATCCCATTCCACATTAATGGTGTCAGGATGATTGAAGCGCATTATTTATATTATTACATTGTAATATAAAATAGTTCAACCCAGCATAATGCAGAATCAGTGGGAGCCCTGAGTGTGCAACTTGCCATGTTGCCTGCCACCAGATGCCATCAGGTGTCCCCAGTAGAGTCCCTCTTTACATCAGGTGCCCCCAGAAGAATCTCTCCTTACACCAGGTGTCCCCAGCAGAGTCCCTCCTTACACCAAGCATTCCCAGCAGAGTCCCTCCTTACACCAGGCATTCCCAGTAGAGTCTCTCCTTACATCAGGTGCCCCCAGTAGAATCCCTCCTTACATCAGGTGTCCCCAGCAGAGTCCCTCCTTACACCAGGCATTTCCAGTAGAGTCCCTCCATACATCAGGTGCCCCCAGCAGAGTCCCTCCATACATCAGGTGCCCCCAGCAGAGTCCCTCCTTACATCAGGTGTCCCCAGCAGAGTCCCTGCTTACATCAGGTGCCCCCAGTAGAGTCCCTCCTTACATCAGGTGCCTCCAGCGGAGTCCCTCCTTACATCAGGTGTCCCCAGCAGAGTCCCTCCTTACACCAGGCATTCCCAGCAGAGTCCCTCCTTACACCAGGCATTTCCTGTAGAGTCCCTCCATACATCAGGTGCCCCCAGCAGAGTCCCTCCATACATCAGGTGCCCAGAGCAGAGTCCCTCCTTACATCAGGTGTCCCCAGCAGAGTCCCTGCTTACATCAGGTGCCCCCAGTAGAGTCCCTCCTTACATCAGGTGCCTCCAGCGGAGTCCCTCCTTACATCAGGTGTCCCCAGCAGAGTCCCTCCTTACACCAGGCATTTCCAGTAGTAGAGTCCCTCCTTACATCAGGTGTCCCCAGCAGAGTCCCTCCTTACACCAGGCATTCCCAGCAGAGTCCCTCCTTACACCAAGCATTTCCAGTAGAGTCCCTCCTTACATCAGGTGCCCCCAGCAAAGTCCCTCCTTACATCAGGTGTCCCCAGCAGAGTCCCTCCTTACATCAGGTGCCCCCCAATAGAGTCCCTCCTTACATCAGGTGCCCCCAGCGGAGTCCATCCTTAATGGCTGAGCTGAGCGGTTTCTGAGCCGCATCGGTTATTATCTTCGGAAAGCCGATCACCAGCTGTAAAAAACGGTACCGGGGTGAAGCCTGCAGCTGTGGGCTTCATCACAATACAATCACTTCCTCAAATTGATGTATAGGTATGACGTTTCACGTGACGTGGTTAAACATTCACTACTTTTTTTTTTTAAAGGTAAATTTAAACATTCACTACTTAAAAAAAATGTAAAAAGAAGTATGGGATTTAGAGAAAAATAACGCTCAGTTCTTAGCATTCTGTGAGCAGGGAGCTGTCAGTCACCGGCTCTCTGCTCTGCCCCTCCAACGCTCACTGGAGCATTGAGCTGTGGAGGGGGCGGGTGCGGCTGGCTCAGGCTCTCAGCGAATCGCCGAGAGCCTGAGACAGCTGTCGGTCCAGGCTTCTGGACGGATCTCGACAGTATGGTCAGGATCTTTTCAGAGCTTGGACCGACTCTGTGACGTCAACCAACAGAGGGCTTCCGCCTGCTGTTCTCTGAACACGGATCACAGGAGTGCAGAACGAACTGCACTTCTGTGATCTACTGTATAGGAGAAGTATAGCCTTATTCCCATCTCAAAAAGTTGGGAAGTATGACTAACTACAGGCTGCCTGCAGAAAACTATAATGCCGCGTACACAAGATCGGAATTTCCGACAACAAATGTTCGATGTGAGCTTTTGGTCGGATATTCCGACCGTGTGTAGGCTCCATCGGACATTTGCTGTCGGAATTTCCGACAAGAAATGATTGAGAGCTGGTTCTCAATTTTTCCGACAACAAAAGTTCTTGTCGGAAATTCCAACCGCGTGTATCCAATTCCGACGCAGAAAAATCCTACGCATGCTCGGAATCATTGAACTGAATTTTTCTCGGCTCTTTGTAGTGTTGTACGTCACCGCGTTCTTGACGTTCGGAATTTCCGAGCAACATTTGTGTGACCGTGTGTATCCAAGAGAAGTTTGAGTGAACATCCATCGGAAAAAAATCCACGGTTTTGTTGTCGGAATGTCCGATCGTGTGTACGCGGCATTAGAAGGGGCAGATACAAGACCAGTCACCCTGCACAAGGAGAGAGATCAGTCTTTTTTTTTACAGGAAGCTTCTGCACAGAGGCTTAGGGGTTGATTTACTAAAGGCAACTGCAGTTGCTCCAGAGCTTAGTAAATGAGGTAAAGCTTCACTTTGCAAACAGTACCCAATCACGTGCAAGGAAAAAAAAAAAAAATTAAGTGCATTTTTGCTTGCACATGATTGGATGATGGACATCAGCAGAGCTTCTGCTCATTTACTAAGCTCTGGAGCAACTGCACATTGCAAAGTGCACAGTCTATTTGCCTTTTGTAAATGAACCCCAAAGTTTCACACTGGATTACTTCACACTGGAAGTGTGCAACTGGAACTGGGATCTTTACTTCTGGACCCCTCAGTATGCACATGGTCTCCTCTAGCTGTTGGGAGACAAAACATTTTTTACTCAGAAGGAGCAAAACAAGGTCGGACTTTACAGGCAACACACAAATGGAATTGAAAAAATGCTTTAATATCAAGAAATAATGTAGAACAAAAATTAAAAACCATACAATGTATAAGACAATATGATGAGAGTCCCTTGAACGTCAAACGTCGACACGTTTCGCCGCGAGGCTTCGTCAGGACGGACAAACAGGGGGAGGGGGTTTACACACTTGGGACAAATCTCCCTATCTCGGAAGAGGGTCCAGACAGCGAAATTTGCTCAGAGGTGACCAATTCCTATGTGCTTAGTATAGTATGGTAGAGGCCAGTGCCAATCCTGACCTCCCTGGGGCCCTAAGCAAAATTCTGCTAAGGGGCCCTTTACGGTGGCAAAAAATGGGTGTGGTTTACGCTGAATGGTGGGCGTGGCTTACGTGGGCGTGGCTCGGAGGGGTGTGGTTAGAGTCGGAGATGAATGAGGGATGGAGGAAAAAAGAGAGAAAGAAAGAGGGAGAGATAGAAAGAAAGAGGGGTGGAGGGACAGCAGGCCCAGATCCTACGCCACAATAGAAATATATGTGTATTCCAGAAAGTTTAACAAATCAGCAGATAAAGATACTCCAAACACCTGGTGTTAGCGCTTCAATCATCCCGGCACCATGGTTGTTATGGTGTCAGGATGACTGAAGCGCATTATTTCTATTATTACATTGTATAATAGAATGAAATTATTCAACTCACCATAATGCAGAATCAGTGGAAGCCCCGAGTCCCTCCTTACACCAGGCATTCCCAGCGGAGTCCCCCTTACACCAGGCATTCCCAGTAGAGTTCCTCCTTATATCAGGCATTCCCAGTAGAGTCCCTCCTTACACCAGGCATTCCCAGTAGAGTCCCTCCTTACACCAGGCATTCCCAGTAGAGTCCCTCCTTACACCAGGCATTCCCAGCGGAGTCCCCCTTACACCAGGCATTCCCAGTAGAGTTCCTCCTTATATCAGGCATTCCCAGTAGAGTCCCTCCTTACACCAGGCATTCCCAGTAGAGTCCCTCCTTACACCAGGCATTCCCAGTAGAGTCCCTCCTTACACCAGGCATTCCCAGCGGAGTCCCCCTTACACCAGGCATTCCCAGTAGAGTCCCTCCTTACACCAGGCATTCCCAGCGGAGTCCCCCTTACACCAGGCCTCCCCAGCAGAGGCCCCCCTTATGCAGAGGGGACAGTGGAGGAGCCGGCCGGGTGGCTGGCAATAGGAATTAAGCTGCGGCGCCGCCGCCCACCCCCGCCCCTTCCCACATTTCACTCACACACACATTTCTTGATATTAAAGCATTTTTTAAATTCCATTTGTGGGTTGCCTGTAAAGTCCGACCTTGTTTTGCTCCTTCTGAGTAAAAAACTTTTGGTCTCCTTACGCTATTACGGATGTGGCAATGTGAGTGCTTTCCTTATCCCCTTCTTTACCTACTCTAGCTGTTGTTACACCTATACCATACCTCCCAACTTTTTGAGATGGGAATGAGGGACACCTATCAGCAAAAGTATGCAGGCATAGGACACACCCCCTTGCCACGCCCCCTTAAAGGAGAATTGTACAAAAAAAACAAGATTGGTTAAACCCACGAGTGCTTTTGTTTACCACTACTATTCTTTTATACTGGCTTTTGGAATTTACAGATTCAGCAATTTAGAAATCAGATGAAAGGTTTAGCACTAGAAAACACTTTTTGATAGATAAAAAGTGCATTTTATATACAACTATATAGATCAGACCAAAATGAGGGACAAATGAGGAGGATAGAGGGACATTGCTCAAAATCAGGGGCAGTCCCTCGAAATCCGAGACAGTCCCTCAAAATCAGGAACAGTCCCTCAAAATCAGGGACAGTTTGGAGCTATGCCTATACTGTGATGCATTTTCATAAAACAGGAACTAAAGAAGAAGGGACTGGTTCATTGATGAAATAATAAAGGAATTAAATTTAGCGGCCTCCACTCTCTCTCCCTGATATCAGTTCATCTACCTCTGGCTTTTGTCTAGGGGTACCTTGGTTGAGAGAGTGCGGGGTCACCACGCCAAGTTCCACCACAGGTGTGCGTGTGGTGTGGGAAAGTCCTCTTTACCTTCGGGTCGGTGTCCTGCATCAGAGCCTCCACCTCCTTTGTGGCGATGTCTGCCAGAAAATGAGCCCCACACCATTAAAGTCCTACACTCCTTTATTCTTCCAATATCAGAGTAAAACACAGACAGTTGGACTCCCTCAACGAGCAGAACAGAAGGGGGGGGGGGGGGGTGGATACGAGTAGGCCCAGACACAATGAACTCTTCTCGCTCTTCTCGAGAGTGTATTGCGGTCCCTTGTGGAAAGAGATATCCCTCCAGGCGGTCTCCAGAGGCTCACCCGTCACTGGCAACATGCTGCACCAGGTCTTCAGGCGAGTACCCCCTCCCGTCCCTTACGCCTCTGGATTCGGGTACCCACTCCCGGGGTTCCCTAGGACTTCCATCCCTCGCGGAACCCAGTGAAGGACACTGGGTCCCAGACCTCCATCCGAGTACCTCTCCCCAGGCTGAAGGTGCCTGGGATGGAACATGACCTCCGAGCGTCCTCTAGGCCTAGGCCGCCTAGGACCTCCAACACGACCACCGCCCTCAGGCTGAAGGTGCCTGGGACTCCGACCCCGTGACAAAGATGGCCGGCCCCTTTATACCCTCCCCCAGCAAGCACGGTGGGTTCCCCGCCCCACCATACAACCGCTGAGAGAGGACAAAAAGGGGTACGGCACACAGTAATGGTTCAACCCCAGCCCAAGGCGACAGCGCCACCCGCTGGGCTGCAGGGATCTGCACATTAGTGGTGTCTCTGCCAGTTTCAAATACACAGGGAAAGTGCATGCCCGCTACATAAAGAATAGGTGTACCTTAAAACAAAGTGCTCCCACCCCCCTGCAGATGCATACTTACCTGTAAAATGTGAATTCCCAATTCTTTACATCCTTCAACACAAGTATACATGCATTTTAAGAGGGAGGGGGTTGAGTTCTTTAGGTCAGAAAGGGCAAAGGTGTACTTTATTTGTAAATACACTCATTCTTTAATCACTAAGACTTATGCCTCGTACACACGACCCGTTTTTCCGACGGGATAAACTCAGGTGGATTTTTCCGACGGAATTCCGCTCAAGCTGTCTTGCATACACACGAACACACCAAATTCCGACCGTCCAAAACGCGGTGACGTACAACACTACGAGGAGCCGAGAAAAATTAAGCTCAATGCTTCCGAGCATGTGTTGAATTGTTTCCGAGCATGCGTGGTTTATACTTCATCGGCGTTCCATACAGACGAACGGAATTTCCGATCGGAAAAAAAGAGAACGTGTTCTCTTTCTAAAGTCATTGGAATTTCCAAAGGAAAAAGTCCGATGGAGCATGCACACGTTCAGAATATCCGATGAAAAAATTCCTTCTGACTTTTTCCATCGTAAATTTCGAACGTGTGTATGCAGCATAAGTCTTATGTCAGACATACACTTTTTTAAAGGAACAAAATCCCTCAAATCCTTACATTATACTATTGAGTGTCTCCTCCACTGTCTAAACCAGCAACATGCCCCTCCGTCGCTGTTCCCTTCTACCAAATGCATTTCAGCAGCAATTCAAGCAGTGATGGAGCAACTTCCACTCATTATAATGGAAGTTGAATTTCAGTAATTCTGCCACTGGCAAAGTGTCATCAGCAACAGAATGGCCTGTCTGCCATGGCCCTAAGTGCCATGTAAATGCAGGAAAGCTTACAAGGGGCAAGTGGAGAGATACGTGTGCATGACCTGGAGCCATTCTATCTTGTCTTCTTGAAAAATGTATTGTGCGCAATAGAAAATTCTCAAAAGCTTGTAGAGGCATGAAATGGTTTTACAAAGTCTGCGGTAAATTACAGAAGGCAGCTATGGACACATCTCCATTGCATTAAAGCATGAACTCCGGGATCAGCAAATATTTTTCAAATACAAGAGGCATGTGTATTCTTACTTCATGTGCTTTGTGTATTTCTTCCAGATCTGTGTAGTAATCCAGTGTGAAACTTTGCCTCGGTGCGGGGGCTTCCTGTAATAAAGACCCGTCACTGCTGATCTCTCTTTTTTTGCAGGGTGACCAGTCTTGTATCCGCCCCTTCTTGTAGTTTTCTGCAGGCAGCCTGTAGTTGGTGGACCTGCTGGGTCCCTTCTACAGCTCTGCTGTATGTATATTACCTTTTTCAAGGTAATATCTTGGTTTGCAATGGCAATGTGTGCACACAAACCTGGTGTTTTCAGTTCGCTGCCCTATATTATTGAATGTAAAGCCCCTTTATCTAATGCTAGTTCAAGCACCCTCCTGCCTTCCGAACTTCCTGAATCCTTGATGGCATTGTTTGAACAAGGTTCATAAAAGATCCATACCAGTGGCAGCTGGTTCCAATTTGGGGGGGGGGGGTGTGTGTGTGGCAAACAAACCTCAACTAATCCCCTCCCCCCCCCCCCGGGTTGGTTGGTCCAACCCCTCCGTCCGCTCACTCGTCCATCCGCCCACCAGCCCCCCACTTACCCCATCTAGGTCGCAGGCAGCTTTGGATCCTTCCTGCATCTCCTCCTCATTGGCTAGCTTCACGGTGGCTTCCCCTGCATCTCCTCCTCCTCAGTGACCAATACAGTTGCTTCTCCTCTCAGCAAATCGGGTCTCAGGACCTGCCTGCTGATTGGCAGGGGGGGGCATCAAACAAACCTCCCCGACCCCCCCAACCTTCTCACCCCCGGTCGGTTGGTCCAAAAATAAATAAAAATACCTTATTGGAATCCATGCGTCCGGCGCCCGGGCGCATGGATAAGGGGGGCAGCACCATATGGACGGGGCCGCCACTGATTCATATGTAGCACTACCCCCGTAGGAGCTGCTGGTTTTGTTTTGGGTCTACGTTCCGCCTATCAACCCCTTGGAATTGGCTCGAACCCTCCCTTGGCACAACTGGTATATACAGATATTGTGGAACCCACTGGTTGATGGGGAACACAATAAAACCACACCACAGTAAAATTGCAATATAAATTGTTACCTTGAAATGGCCACTTGTCCCACAGGGTAACAGAGAAATTGCACACAGGTTTGCACTTAACCAAGGGTGAACTTTACTTGGTAAGGTATAAAGGGAAAACAAGGTTTTACATACAGTTGACTCTGCAGGGCCCTGCGAGAGTCAATAATAAAATAAATAGTTACTATTATAGACAGTATATCTTAACTTGCAGTATTAATGTCTAATTGTGTGGCTGAACTATATGCTCGCGAGCTCCTCCTAGTGGGCAATACCACCCTGTGTCCCGTCACTGTCAGTTATAGTAAGGCCTGACTAAATTTAATGTACAAGTTCTTCAGTGGTAGGAGTCTTCGCTAGCAAACGTTGGTGCACATACAAATTGTAATCCAAAGGGTATTGAAGGGAAAACTGGACTCTTGCAATGCTTTTGGGAGTGTGTAACTCTTAGGCGGTGCAAACGCCAACTTTAAACTGCACACTATCACACGATGCACTAAGTTCTGGTACGTGGCGCACTATTCTAGTGATGGTGGGCCTTAGCAATCACAGGCCTATCAAGTAGTTAATGATATCCTGGGCAGGTGCCCGCTCACCCGAATAGGCCTAGTCCGCCTGGCAGGTTTCATTGCTGATGGTTCGGTACACGATCTCTCCGCTGTCCCGGTCTTCCGTCCCTCACTCCACCACACGAGACGTCGATAGGTGGAGATATCTGGACACCTTGGAATGTCAGCTGGGCTTCCCAAAGAAGAATTCTTCTCTCTTTAGCAGACAGGCCTCTCTGAAGACAGTAGGCCCAGGTTATTGCTAGCAGGGTGATGTCCAGAGAGACCTTCCGTAGCTCCTCCCCTCCTTTAAGTAAGCAGTCCCAGAAGGCCAAGCGACGAGGCAATACACGTTGGGAGTACAACTGCACTGTGGGTACTATAGTCTATTTACTACCCATGGCAAATGGAGTCTCTTTCTCCCTGTACTAAGAGTTCCAGCATGCCTTGCTTTGATATTATTGAAAATAATAAATAGATGCAATATAAAGATTGAGCACCGGAGGGAGCTAAGTTCCTTCTAGTTTGTCAACTGTAGTCTGTATCTACATATGAAAAACAGGAACATACAAAGATTTGTGAAAGATACAATCATTTGGAACAACAATCAGAACATCATATTTTTACATGTATGACAAGCAAGAGAGATTTTAGTCCATGATAACTTGATAGAATCACACAGTTCCTGCAGACATGTTTGCTATACAGTATAAAAAAAAAAAAAACTCATGTGCTACAACATAAAAATGTCCATATGTACACACCATAAACTATAAATACCAGTGCAATTTTTTTTATATGTTAATATTAGAGATGCACTTCAATTTCTGCGGCCATGGTGTTATCTGCATTTTGCTGATAAGAGAAAAAGGTGTCGCACGTGATTTTCCTGTGATATTGCCGCAAATTTACTGTGCTGACGGTGTGTTTTTCATAGGTCATGTGACTCACAAACCGCATCAAAAACGTAACACAGGTGTGTTATTGATGTGTTTGTGCTGCGTTTTCAATGCATTTCAACAGGGTGGTGCAAAATGCAGCAAGCAGGATTTTTAAGACCACAACGGAAGCGCAAGGGACCAGTGTGAAGATATATATAGAATTCAAAGGGATACATTTTTCTTGAGCTTTTCTAGTGCTAAAGGTGCCAATAATGGCCGACAATAAATTCATATTCATTTGAATATAATACGATTATAAAAAAAATAAAGAAATAAAAAAATGATATAAATATATATACCGGTGTATATATATATATATATATTTTTAATTGTAGTTTTCGGTTTCGGTTTTCGGCCAAGTGCATCCTGCATTTTAGGTTTTGCTACCAAAATTTCCATTTGGTGCACCTCTAGTTAATATGCTATGCAAAGGATGTAGAAACATTTTATGTAGCGATAGGCAGATGCGTTGTAATGAGTCAACTTCCATTTGCTTTGTGTGCTAACATGTACGTTGATGCGCGCTTTCAATGCATTTTTGCAGTTAGTATTTGGAGTGGATTGAGTTAGTGGCCACCAACCAAGGCTTTTAAATACGTGTTGCCAATGCATGTTGTATTTATTTTGATGCCTTGTCATTGACTTTTGTTAGCCTCCCAACACACTAAAGCTTGATGATTGTTATGTTCATGTTGTCTACATTAGTAGTTATCAACCTCGGTCCTCAAGTACCCCCAAGTGTAGGCCATGTTTTGGGAATTTCTCTTAGATAAAATAGCTGTCCAAAAAAAAAAAAAGACATTTAATCCGATTTAAAGCACCTGTGCAATATAAAGGAATACCTGCAAACATGGCCTGTTGGGGGTACTTGAGGACTGAGGTTGAGAACCACTGGTCTACATAGTCATGATGCAAACTTTGGACATCACTTTGGAGCCTACCATCTGTATGTCAGAGAATATTGGAATTTGTCAGACCAGGCGGTCTTCACTCTCTCAACTTTTGGTTCTGTGTCCATTGTATTCTGTGATTCTGTGTCCATTGTAGAGTCATTTTTCTCTTCTTAGTTGGCAGAGGTAGAATCCGTGTGGTTGTCTGTTGCTGTAGACCAGGGGTCTCCAAACTGCAGCCCGAGGGCCAGATGTGGTCCTTTGCTAGCCTTTATCTGACCCTTGGGGCAGGGCCGTCTTAATAGCATCATGGGCCTCTGGGCAAAGTAATGCACTGGGGCCCCTACCAGCTTGCCCCAATTTGCACGCCTACTTTCAAGAAATAAAGTATAAATAATTAAACATATATTCATTAGAACTTTCAATAAAATCGATTTTACAAAAGGAAAACATTCCATAAATCAAAGACTAGTCAACACAAAGGGCACAGCACAGGGGGAATGTAGAAGGGCACAGTTTAGGGGGGGGGGGGGTCAGGAGCAGGGGCGTTGGAACAGGACAGGCAAACCAAGCAGCTGCTTGGGGCTCCGACTTGTCCTGGGGCTCCAGCAGAGGGCAGCACAGCAGAAAGAGGAGCAAGAGGACTCGAGGAGGCAGCATGGGTGGAGGAGAAGACATTCCCCCCCGCATATCCACTGTAACACTGTGCGACCGGCCCTCCCCCCTCCCGCAATAGCCCCCCCCCACGATCAGTCCCCCCTCCCGCGAATGGATGCCCCCCCTCCCGCGAACGGCATCACCCCCCTCCCCACTCAACAACTTGGTGTCCTGTTGTCCTAAAAAAATTGCCAATGTTCCGCGGTAGCATGACCCCCCCCTGCTTCTCAAGTTTAAAATTGTTGCCTGGGGCCCCTAAATTTAAACGGCCCTGGAGGGCACAATACTGGGATCAGGAGGGCACAGTATAGGTTCTGGGACACTTTCTGGGACAGTTTTTTAGTAAAAAGCGTGACTGTCCCAGCAAATCTGGGATAGTTGGCAAGTATGATGTAATGCAAGATTATTGTGGGGCCTCCATGTACCTGGGGCCCCTGGGCAGTGCCCTTGCATTAAGATGGACCTGCCTTGGGGCACAATTCCTCCCACTGATATGAGGCACTATTCATCCCACAGACACCAACAATGGGGCACTATATCTTCCACTGATACCAATGATGGGATACTATTCCTCCTACTAATAGGGGGGGAATACTCCTCCTCCTATTGACCACCAACCCTGAGGCCATATTTATTCTCCCTGATGCCGGGCCCGTGACATTTTCTGCCCCTGCTGGCCACAATCCGGCCCTCCTAAAGTCTGAAGGACAATAAAGAGGCCCTTTGTTTGGAGACCCCTACTGTAGACTGTCCTCAACATTCCACATGCTGTACATTCAAAGATGCCCTTGAGCACACTACTATAATAAAGAGTGGTTATTTGAGCAATTAAAGACTTCCAGTCTGACCCTTTCTAGCCTCTGACCTCTCTTAATAGCAAGTTGCTTATTACCACAGAACTGACTCATTTAATGTTTTTCACACCTTTCTCTGTAAACTCTAGGGACTGTAGTGTGTTAAAATCCCAAGTCAGTCGTTTCAGAGATGCTGCATGGCTGGCATTAACACTCGGGGCCCCCAGTCAAAGTAACTCCAATGGAACCATGCTTTCTTTATGTATTAAGTTGCCGTCATCTGATTTTCTGTTTGGCTATTTACATTAATAAGCAGATGTACTTAATAGAGAGAACATATGTGTTAAGGCTCACACTTGTGAATGGCAAATGCTCCCCAAGGCACAAAGCCCACAAGCGCTCTGTGTTCTCCACAGCTGCTGATGGTTCGGATGCTGTGCTGGGTGATACTTTTACAATATGATTCTTGGGTAGGCTGACTAGTAGGAGTGCGACACACGTGGACGCATGAGATGGGAAGGTCCAAATGTGGAAAGCCATGCCAGGCAGTCTTGTGGAGCAGACAGAATCTGACATAAAAGCCACATTGCTAATGCAGAAAAAAAGCATGGAGCTAGATCTATAAGTGGAGGAAGCATCTGCTCAACAGAGGAAGATCAGTAAACATAATCTGGATTGAAAGAAAATACAAGACCAAAAAAATCAAAGCGGAGTTCCAGGCAAAAATACAACTAGGTCTTGCACAATAGACCCCCCCCCCCCCTCGTAATTGGATATAAAAAAAATATTCTATTTGTTTTGTACCATTTTTTGTTCTTTTAACCACTTCAGCCCCGGACCATTTTGGCTGGTGAAAGACCAGGCCCCTTTTTGCGAATTCGGCACTGCGTCGCTTTAACTGACAATTGCGCGGTCGTGCAACGTAGAGCTTTCTTTTGGTGGTATTTGATCACCTCTGCTGTTTTTATTTTTTGCGCTATAAACAAAATTAGAGCAACAATTTTGAATAAAATGCAATATTTTTTACTTTTTTGCTATAATAAATATCCCCAAAAAATATTTTTTTTTCCTCAGTTTAGGCCGATATGTATTGCTCTACATATTTTTGGTGAAAAAAAATCGCAATAAGCATTTATTGATTGGTTTGCGCAAAAGTTATAGCGTTTACAAAATAGGGGATAGTTTTATGGCATTTTTATAAAAAATTTTTTTTTTTACTAGTAATGGCGGCAATCAGTATTTTTTTTTTGTGACTGCGACATTATGGCGGACACATTAGACACTTTTGACACATTTTTGGGACCGTTGTCATTTTCACAGCGATCAGTGCTATAAAAATGCACTGATTACTGTGAAAATGACACTGGCAGTGAAGGGGTTAACCACTAGGTGGCGCTGTAGGGGTTACGTGTTCCCTGCATAGTGTTTCTTACTGTAGGGGGGATGGGCTGTGTGTCACATGACACCGATCTCCGCTCCGAGTACACGGAGCGGTGATCAGTGTCATTGTCACTAGTCAGAGCGGGGAGATGCTTGTTTACACAAGCATCTCCCCGCTCTATACCTCCGTGAGACGATCGCGGGGATCCCCACGGCGATCGAGTCCGCGGGGCCCGCGGTCCGACTCATGGGGATGGCGGCAGGGTCGCGAGCGCGCCGCCGGCAGCGTGTGCGCGACCACACAGACAGGCATTTAAAGGGGACGTACAGGTACATTGATATGCCTGTCCGTGCCATTCTGCCGACGTATGAGTACAGGAGGCGGTCGGCAAGCGGTTAAAGTGTACTTCTATCCTAACCTCGCCTAGGCCACCTTTTCTTCAAGTCAAACCCGAACACTTTAGCGGCGCACAGCAATTTTTTTTTATACATATATTTTGCTAATAAATAACATTTCTAATCATATGAAGTTAATAACAAGAGTCCCCCCTTACATCAGAGTCCACAGAGTTCCTCTATTACATCTGCACTTGCAGAGTTCCCTGTAAAGAAGAAAATCGCTATACATACCTTGTTTTAAGCCGTTCCGGTCCAGTCTTCAGCGGCAGAAGCTCTGTAGAGGACACAGCTCCTCTGCACCCAATAGACATGTGCAATTCGTTTTGTTCCAAATGATTTCTTTAAGGAATTTTGACAAATTTGTTAATTCGGAAATCTCCGATATAACGAAAACCCGTCTAATGAACTTTTCTGAAAATTCGTAAATTAGAATATTCGAAAATTCGTAAATTCAAATATTTGTAAATCCGAATATTCGAAAATTCGTAAGATCGGAAATTCGAAATCCAAAAATAAGAATGGAAATTCAAAAGAACGAAAATCCGAAAATAAGAATGAAAATCTTAAAATTCTAAAATCCAAAAATTTGAAAATCTGAAATAATAACTAACTAATAATAACTTAACTATTACTAACTATTAAATTATAGGTATTGGAATTTCCTTTCAAATTCCTTTCCTTTCAAATCTGGCTGTTTGCGAAAGCAAATTTATCCGAAGTTACGAATTATCCGAAATAACAAATGCCGTATCTAAACGAATGGAATGTAACGAATTAATAATAATAAATAATAAAACATTTCTATTATTATTAATATTTATTATTAATTTGTTCCATTCCAGTTGTTTAGATGCGGTATTCGTTATTTTGGATAATTTGTAACTTCTGATAAATTCGTAATCCTTACGTTGACTAACAGCCAAATTTGAAAGGAAATTCCAATACCTATAATTTAATAGTTAGTTATTAGTAGTTAGTTAGTTAGCTATTATTTCAAATTTTCAGATTTTCTTTCTTCCTTTCAGATTTCCGAATTTCCGAATTTTCTAATTTACGAATTTTGATCATAATGAATGACCCGAAAAACAAACAAACAAAAAAAAACAAACAAATGAAACAAAAACTAACAGATTTTTCGCAGTGCACATGTCTAGCACCCACCTCCACAGCGAAGCCGCAGCCGACAGCTCAGTGTGGGATCGGGTCCGATGAGGTATGTGATTTCTTCTTTACAGGGCTAGATAGGTTAGTTTTAGATGGTGGATGTCTGTAGATGCAGGGATTTTAGCTTAGTCCAGGTTCACACTGGGGCGGCACGACTTGCCGCGCGACTATGCAAGGTGATCTGCACACGACTTCAGAGGCGACTTGCAAAATGACTTCTGTATTGAAGTCAATGGAAGTCGCCCTGAAGTCGTCCCAAAGTCATACAGGAACCTTTTTCTAAGTCGGAGCGGCTTGAGTCGCTCCTATTAGAACGATTCCATTGTACAGAACGGAGCGCGACTTGTAAGGCGGCTAAGTCGAGTCGCCCCTGTGTGAACCGGCACTTAGGGTGGATTTCTACTTTAAGCACTTCTCCTAACTGAGCGTCATATGACGTCCAGCAGAATAACTGCCGCCGCTCGATCCGTGGTGCGGTGTGTCAGTCTGACACACCGCTACACCGATCTCGGTAAAGAGCCTCTGACGGAGGTTCTTTACCACGTGATCAGCCGTGTCCAATCACGGCTGATCGTGATGTAAACAGGAAGAGTCGTTGATCGGCTTTTCCTCACTCACATCTGATAGATGCGAGTAGAGGAGAGCCGATCGGCTGCTCTCCTGACAGGGGCGGTCTGTGGTGATTGTTTATCAGCACAGCCCCCCTGCGGATGCCCACACTGGACCACCAGGGATGCCGCCAGGACCACCAGGGAAGCCCCCAACATGTGGATGGCCAGGTACATCCCCCATGGCCACCAGGGATGCCACAACATGCCCAATTTATGCCAATCAGTGCCCACAAATGGGCACTGACTGGCACCATTATGAATGTTTGCCAGATCAGTGATGCCCAGCAATGCCACCCATTAGTGTCATCAGTGCCACCCATCAGTGCCCATCAGTGCCACCTATCAGTGCCCATCAGTGCCCACCTATCAGTGCCCATCCGTGCCACCCAAAAGTACCCATCAGTGCCATCTATGAGTGCCCATCAGTGCCGCCTATGAGTGCCCACCAGTGCCACATACCAGTGCCACCTATCAGTGCCCATCAGTGCCACCTATCAGTGCCACCTCATCAGTGCCCATCAGTGCTGCCTTATCAGTGCCCGTCAATGCAGCCATATCAGTGCCCGTCAGTGCCCGTGAAGGAGAAAACGTACTTATTTACAAAATTTTATAACAGAAACAAAGAAAAACTTTTTTTTTTCTCAAAATTTTCAGTCTTTTTTTTATTTGTTGCCCAAAAAATTTAAATCCCAGCAGTGATCAAATACCACCAAAAGAAAGCTCTACTTGTGTGAAGAAAATGATAGAAACTTTGTTTGGGTACAGTGTAGCATGACCGCACAATTCTCATTCAAAGTGCGACAGCGCTGAAAGCTCAAAATTGGCTTGGGCAGGAAGCTGTATAAGTGCATGGTATTGAAGTGGTTAATTATATACACATAATTCCAGTCCATCATTAATTTTTGTCTTTTTTACTTACCTAGAGTTTAGCTTTAAAAGTTGACGGGCTTTACACTGCACATTTAACTGATGTAAGCTCTAACTAGCAGGGCCTTCGGATTCCTCCAGTGTTGAATTGTTGTAAAGTGCGGCACAAACTTTTGGCGCTATATAAATCCTGTATAATAATAATAATAATGCACCGATTACAAAAAATAAATAAAAAAAATGTGACAGTAACCTATACTGTTTATAATATGATATTAGTATTTAATAATTGCAAAGGTTTTCTTATTGCTGTGTATGGTAAACTATGTTAATTCTCCCATGGCATCCAATTTGGGTCAGGAAATTAGTGCCCCAATGCCAGCAGATGTTGGTTACATGCAGTATTTCCAGGAAAAGGCCGGCTCTGATCAAACATACAAACACATCCATCAAATGTTTCATACTTCGGGGATTTATGCTCAGCATAGGAACAGACTTGGATAAAAGAAAATATCTGATTTGTCCACCTACCCATTTATTTCTCATGCTGCACTCTAATCACGCTGAGAGTTCTCATACTTCATTCTAATTATGTGGAATATTATCACATGCTCCCCAACTGTAGTTTTTTATACTAAGCACTAATGGTGCTACTTTACAAAGTGCTAAGTATTCTCATACTGCACTATAATGACATGAATGATGCTGAGTGTTCTCACACTGAAAGGTAACACTGCTGAGTATTTTAATGCTGCACTGCAATAATGCCAAGTATTCTCATCGAGTGATTCTAATGATGGTGTCTTTACACACTGCACTCTGCTAAAGCAAACTATTTCAAATGATCCTATATTCTCATGCTGCCAAGTACTATCTCAAGCTGCATTCTCACCTGAGCGTTTTTCCGGCGTTTCTTTGCCCGACCTATGCGTTTGTATGCAGCGTTTTTGGGCTTTGGCGTTTTATTTTTTTTATTAGCCAATAGAGAAAACTATTATCTGTTGCATCCTTTGTTGCTAGGTATTTCAGCTTTTTTAGCTTTTCTATTAGCTTTTATTTCTTCTTTTCGTATTATTTATTCATTAGGGTAAGGGGTTCTAGTTCAGTTTAGGTTAGGGTTAGGATTAGGAGTTGGGGTTAGGGTTATTCATTATTATTATTTTTTATTTTATTTATTATTATATGAATAATAATAAATATGTTGCTAGGTTTTTCAGCTTTTTTAGCTTTTCCATTAGCTTTTATTTCTTCTTTTATTATTATTATTCATTTATTATATAAAAAAAAAATGTTAGGGTAAGGGTAAGGGTAAGGGTAAGAGTTCAGTTTAGGTTAGGGTTAGGCTTAGGAGTTGGGGTTAGGGTTATTTATTATTATTTTATTTATTTTTATTTTATTTATTATTATATGAATAATAATAAATATGTTGCTAGTTTTTTTAGCTTTTCCATTAGCTTTTATTTCTTCTTTTATTATTATTATTCTTCATTTATTATAATGTTTTTTTTTGTTAGGGTAAGGGGTTTGAGTTCAGTTTAGGTTAGGGTTAGGGTTATTTATTATTATTTTATTTATTTTTATTTATTATTATATGAATAATAATAGATATGTTGCTAGGTTTTTCAGCTTTTTTAGGCTTTCCATTCGTTTTTATTTCTTCTTTTATTATTTTTATTCATTTATTATAATGTTTTTTTTTGTTAGGGTAAGGGGTTTGAGTTCAGTTTAGGTTAGGGTTAGGATTAGGAGTTGGGGTTAGGGTTATTTATTATTATTTTATTTATTATTATATGAATAATATTAAATACGTTGCTAGGTTTTTCAGCTTTTCCATTAGCTTGTATTTCTTCTTTTATTATTATTATTCATTTATTATAATGTTTTTTTCTTGTTAGGGTAAGGGGTACAAGTTCAGTTTAGGTTAGGGTTAGGATTAGGAGTTGGCGTTAGGGTTATTTATTATTATTTTATTTATTTATTATTATATGAATAATAATAAATATTTTGCTAGGTATTTCAGCTTGTTTAGCCCTTCCATTAGCTTTTATTTCTTCTTTTAGTAATCTTTATAAATTTATTATAAGGTTTTTTTCATTAGGGTAAGGGGTTCGAGTTCAGTTTAGGTTAGGGTTAGGATTAGGAGTTGGGGTTAGGGTTATTTATTATTATTTTTTTTATTTTTATTTTATTTATTATTATATGAATAATAATAGATATGTTGCTAGGTATTTCAGCTTTTTTTTTAGCTTTTCCATTAGCTTTTATTTCTTCTTTTAGTATTATTTATTCATTTAATATAATGTTTTTTCTCCATTAGGGTAAGGGGTTCGAGTTCAGTTTAGGTTAGAGTTAGGATTAGGAGTTGGGATTAGGGTTATTTATTATTATTTTTTTTATTTTTATTTTATTTATTATTATATGAATAATAATAAATATGTTGCTAGGTTTTTCAGCTTTTTTAGCTTTTCCATTAGCTTTTATTTCTTCTTTTATTATTATTATTCATTTATTATAATGCTTTTTTTGTTAGGGTAAGGGGTTCGTGTTCAGTTTAGGTTAGTGTTAGGATTGGGAGTTGGGGTTATTTATTATTATTATTATTTATTTTATAAATTAATAAATAAATGTAAAATAAATACACAAATAAATAAAAAATAAGTACATTCAATAAATGAATACTAAGTAACAATAAATAAATAATTAACCCTTAACTTTAACCCTTACCTCTTAAAAACCCTAACACAAAATAAATGATTTGTTATTATTATTAATAATGTATTTTTTTGTTCTCGTTTGGGTGTTTATTGTTATTTTACTATTCGTATTATTATTATTTTTATTATTAATATTTAATAATAATAATAATAAATGTAATATTTTTTAAGGTTAGAGGTTAATTATTATTTATTAATGTATTATTACATTGATGAAGCTTGATGAAGCTTATTAACTTCAGTGGCTAGAACAAGAAATGCAAACATCCCTTGTCACAGGAATAGGGCATGACAGGTCTTCTTTACAGCGAGATCTGGGGTCTATAAGTCCTCAGATCTCACCTCTAGGCTGGAAAACATGAAATAATAATAAAAAAAAAAAAAACGATCTCGGCTTTCCAGCCGCGGCAACGACAGTGTTTACATCTGCTGAGACCAGACGTGACGTCATATCGTCGGGCTCGGCCTCCAAAAGGCCATAGAGACTGCCGGGAGACCATCTGGTATTCTCTTTGGTAACGGGCCACCGCCAGCCGATTCATTCTCAGGCTCACCGATGGCACGGGCAAGCCGGTAGAAGCAAAGGAGGGCGGCCTCTGAACAGCCGCTATGATTGTTTTTACATGACAGGGAATCGCTGTCAGAAAAAGAAGATATCTGAATGATGCCTGCAGCTGCGCCCATCATTCAGATTTAACCCATTAAACTCCAGGACGTCATATGACGTCCACCTAAGGAGAGGTGGTTGGATGTGAACGTTTTATGGATGTTTGCACACCTATATGTGTATAAACTGAAGCACTTCATGGATTCTTACATGCGTTTTTACACAGGATCTTTTCTACCAGCAAGATCCTGCATTAATATCAATCAATGCTGCATCCTGGCCTAGGCCAACAAGGCCCAGGCCTAGGGCAGCACTTTGCAGGGGGGGCAGCACGGAAAGAGTCCCCGCTGGCTTGTGCTACACTGTTAGTGTAACGCAAGCTGCTTCTAATTTTGACTGTCCTATCAGCCGGGACCACAAACCTTCCTCACTGTGCTATATGTTTTCTGCTGCACCATTGGCATGGTTATATCGTCTTAGTCCTCTCCATCAAATTATCAGAAATTTGTGCTTAAAGTAGAACTATAGGCAACACTTTTTTTTTTTCATTTTGGATAGAGTAAGGGAGGGTTATAGCCCCTGTCAGTTTATATTTTACCATCCCTGTCTCATTGCAGAGATTTCCCTTCACTTCCTGCCCCATAGCCAAACAGGAAATGAGAGGAAATCTATGCAAATTGAGGGAATTTATTGCACCTCCCCGAGGGCCCTAAGAACTAGTGTCCCCACTCGAAAAAGGGGTGTGGCCTTGACAAGAAGGGGTGGGTCATATTTAAATTAGGGGGTGCACGAGTTTAGTCAGGCCTAGGGCAGCACAAAACCTGAATACACTCAGGGGCGGGCTGGGCCGGGGGGCAAGGTGGAAATTTCCCCCCAGGCCGCTTACATTATCTTTAAAACGGTCGCGACCCTCAGTGCTGGCTGTCTGTTAATTATTTTTTTTTTGCTAGAAGTCGGCCGCGGCGGCCACCGATTGGCTAGCTCAGGCTGCTGCTGCATTGTGGGAGTTGTAGTTTGCTCCGCTGATAAGCTCCTTAGCGCGGCCGAACTACACCTCCCACGAGTTTCAGAGGCAGGTCATGTGGCACGTCAGGCGAGGGTACGAGCGGCGTCAAGAACGTCCCGTCACATGTGACTTGCTGAACTCGTGGGCTGGGGCCGGGCGCTGCAGAGAAGAGAAGAGGCTGAGTGACGTGACAGAGAGAATCATCACCCCCCACCCCCCTCCGAAGAGGTGCAAGGACCTGTCTCTCCACTGAAAGGCTGAAGTAAGGTGTTGTAAAACGTATTTACTGTATCCCCTTCAGTACAGTATGATGCATAGCATAGAAGTCATGGCAGTGGTGGCTCATGGGCAATCAACCAACCCCCCCCCCCCCCCACCAGTGGATTCAGCCAGCAACCCCCCTCCCCGCCAGCAGACTCAGCCAGCAACCCCCCTCCCCGCCAGCAGACTCAGCCAGCAACCCCCCTCCCCGCCAGCAGACTCAGCCAGCAACCCCCCTCTTCACCAGCAGACTCAGCCAGCAACCCCCCTCTTCGCCAGCAGACTCAGCCAGCAACCCCCCTCCCCGCCAGCAGACTCAGCCAGCAACCCCCCTCCCCGCCAGCAGACTCAGCCAGCAACCCCCCTACCCGCCAGCAGACTCAGCCAGCAACCCCCCTCTTCGCCAGCAGACTCAGCCAGCAACCCCCCTCTTCGCCAGCAGACTCAGCCAGCAACCCCCCTCCCCGCCAGCAGACTCAGCCAGCAACCCCCCTCCCCGCCAGCAGACTCAGCCAGCAACCCCCCTCCCCGCCAGCAGACTCAGCCAGCAACCCCCCCCACCAGCAGACTCAGCCAGCAACCCCCCCCACCAGCAGACTCAGCCAGCAACCCCCCCGCCAGCGGACTCACCCAGCAAGCCCCACGCCAGCGGACTCACCCAGCAAGCCCCCCCTGCCAGCGGACTCACCCAGCAAGCCCCCCCCCGCCAGCGACTCATCCAGCAACCCCCCCGCGCCAGCGGACTTAACAAGCAACCCCCCCGCGCCAGCGGACTTAACCAGCAACCCCCCGCACCAGCGGACTTAACCAGCAACCCCCCCGCGCCAGCGGACTTAACCAGCAACCCCCCCGCGCCAGCGGACTCACCCAGCAACCCCCCCGCCAGCCTACTCACCCAGCAACCCCCCGCCAGCGGACTCATCCAGCAGCCCTCCCTCATCTAGCAACCCCCCCGCCAGCGGGCTCATCCAGCAACCCCCCCGCCAGCGGACTCATTCAGCAGCCCCCCTTATCCAGCAACCCCCCCTGCCAGCGGGCTCATCCAGCAACCCCCCCGCCAGCGGACTCTTTAAGCAACACACACACCCCTGCGCACAGACGCACATAGCCACCCGACCCCCCCCCCCATCTGGTCAGCGGAGCGGACTGATCCAGGAGAACCCCCACCCACTGTCTGCCCGGCACTTACCCCATCACCTAGCTCTAATCGGGTGTTAAAAAAAAAAAACCTGGCCGCTGTAATCCATGTGCCCGGTGACCCGAAAGGGGCCAGATGCATGAATAGGGAGCGTCAGTGGATAGATTCATGCTATCCACTGCATATAGGGGTGGAGAGGAGAGAGTGGGCGGCATCCGGGCACCCCTAATGGGCCGCCACTGCATTTTGGTTCTGCTGTTTTGAACGGAGTCCTAAGTGCTTCTTGTGAATGTAACCCAGTCACACATCAAACTGTATTTGGACTCTGGGCATTGGGCACTGAGGGCTAGGACAGACGTGCAGAGATTTGCTATACTACATAGAACTGTGAGTTCGCTATCCCACAAGAATGCATTCTTGCAATTGGCTGGAGAGATTTTGAGCTCCCAGTTCTGTATAGAGGGCTGTGAGACAGACCCAGGCCCTGACACCCGGGCCCCAGCTGACCCCCACATCCCAGCACTGATCAGGCTGCACTGATGGGCACTGTCTGCACTGGTAACCATGAGACTGCATTGATGGACACTGATCAGGCTGCACTGATAGTCACTGGTGAGGCTGCATTGATGGGCACTGAACAGGCTGCGGTGATGCACTGCACTGGTGAGTCTGCACTGATGGGCACTGTCTGCACTGGTGGGCACTGTCTGCGCTGGTGAGGCTGCATTAGGGGCACTAATCAGGCTGCGTTGTTAGGCACTAATGAGGTTGCATTGATGAGCACTGATCAGGCTGCACTGATGGGCACTGTCTGAACTGATCAAGCTGCACTGATGGGCACTGATCAGGCTGCACTGATGCCTGGGCACTGTCTGCACTGGTGAGGCTGCACTGATGGGCACTCTCTGCACTGGTGAGGCTGCACGGATGGGCACTGATCAGGCTGCACTGGTGAGGCTGCACTGATGGGCACTGATCAGGCTGCACTGATGGGCACTGGTGAGGCTGCATTGATGGGCACTGATGATGGTGAGCTGATTCGGTGGTTTAACCACTTCAGCCCCGGAAGGAAATATACCCACTTCCTGACCAGGCCATTTTTTGCGATACGGCACTGCATTGCTTTAACTGACAATTGATGTGTGATGTTGTACCCAAACAAAATTGAGGTCCTTTTTTTTCCCCACAAATGGAGCTTTCTTTTGGTGGTATTTGGTCACGGTTTTTATTTTTTGCGCTATAAACAAAAAAAGAGCGAAATTTTGAAAAAAAAAAACCAACCAATATTTTTAACTATTTGCTATAATAAATATCACCAAAAATTATATATTTCTTCATTAGTCTAGGCCAATATGTTTTTTTTTTTACATATTTTGGGTAAAAAAAAAAAAAATTGCAATAAGCGTGTATTGATTGGTTTGCGCAAAAGTTATAGCGTTTACAAAATAAGGAATAGATTTATGACATTTTTATTATGTTTGTTTTTTTCTAGTAATGCCAGTGATCAGCAATTTTTAGCAGGACTGCGACATTGCGGCGGACAGATTGGACACTTGACACTTTTTTGGGACCAGTGAAAATTATACAGCGATCAGAGCTAAAAAATACCCACTGATTTTTGTATAAATGTCACTGGCAGGGAAGAGGTTAACACTAGGGGGCGATCAACGGGTTAAGTGTTCCATAGGGAGGTGTTTCTAACTGTGGGGGCAGTGTAGAGACTGGGAGTAAAGAGAGATCGATGTTCCTGATCACTAGGAACAGCAGATTTTTCTCTAACTCCCCTGTCAGAACGGGGATGTCTGTTTACATTGTCAGATCCCCGTTTTCTCTCTCTCAGGAGCGATCGCAGGTTGCCGGTGGATATCGCAGCCGCTGGCCACGCGCATCGGCTCCAGCATCACACCGTGGGCGCCGAGGACCTAACCTGCTGCTGTATACCGACGGCGGCTGATCGGCAAGGTGTTAATGGGTCACTTGACTGGACTTGCCCCCCAGGCCTAAGGCTGCCAGCCCTCCCCTGAATACACTACTGATATCAATATCTTATTATGCCAGTGTGCATGAACCCTAAGTATGCTGTGTTGTCACACTGTGCCCTAATAATGCCAGGTGTTCTTGCAAAGCAAGGTGGATTTGATTTAAATCAAAAATTTTAACCACTTCCATACCGGGCCAATTCTGGCACTTCTCTCCTACATGTAAAAATCAAGATTTTTTTGCTAGAAAATTACTCAGAACCCCCAAACATTATAGCAGACACCCTAGGGAATAAAATGGCGGTCATTGCAATTGTTTATCTCGCACGGTATTTGCGCAATCATTTTTCAAACGTCTTTTTTTGTGGAAAAAAAAACAGTTTCATGAATTAAAAAATAACAAAACAGTAAAGTTAGCCCAATTTTTTTGTTTAATGTGAAAGATGATGTTACGCCGAGTAAATAGATACCTAACATGTCATGCTTTAAAATTGCGCACACTCATGGAATGGCGCCAAACTTCGGTACATAAAAATCTCCATAGGCGACGCTTGAATTTTTTTTACTGGTTACCAGGTTACAGTTACAGAGGAGGTCTAGTGCTAGAATTGTTGCTCTCGCTCTAACACATGCCACGATACCTCACATATGTGGTTTGAATGGCATTTACATATGTGGGCGGGACTTACGTGTGTTCGCTTCTCAGCGCGAGCTACCGGGGACCGAGGCGTTTTACATTTTTTTTTTTTTTACTTAATTTTTTTTAAATTTTGACACTTTCTTTTACATTTTTTTTTTTGGATCACTTTTATTCCTATTACAAGGAATGTAAACATCCCTTGTAATAGGAATGGTGTGTGACAGATCCTCTTTATGGAGAGATGCGGGGTCATTAAGACCTCACATCTCTCCTCCAGGCTGGAAAGCATGAGATTGAAAAAAAAAAATGTCACCGATCTCATCCTGACAGCCGCGATCGCGGCTTTGTTTACATCCGTGGCCCGGACATGACGTCATAACGCCTCCGACGATCATAGAGGTGACTGGTGACCATCTGGTCACCAGACATCTCTATGGTCGTCATCCGGCAGCGGCCGATTCTTTCCCTGGGTCCCCGATGGCACGAGAGAGCCCGGAGAAGCACCGGATGGCGGCAGGAGGGGGAGGGACATTCCCTCCCGTCGCCTGTAAGAACGATCAAGCGGCAGAACTGCCGCTATGATTGTTCTTATCGTGCAAAGAATCGCCGGCAGAAAATAACAATATCTGAATGATGCCTGTAGCTGCAGGCATCATTCAGATATCCCTCCTGAAAGTCAAGGACGTCTTATGATGTACTGTGGGCGGGAAGTGTTTAAAGAGCAACTGTCATCTCTGTCCCGCAGAGGCTCCTCCTCTGACCCGCTGTTGACTCACCGACAGTCCCATTCACTTTAATGGGACGGCTGGTGATGCGGCAGTGACACAACAAGGTGAGGGACGTGGCGGCATCAGGTGAGTGGACGCCCGCTAACAGGCGCTGCCATGATGGATTTGAAATGACAGGTGCTATTTAAATGTAAGGACTTATTCTTGCTGGTAGTTAGAATCTTTAATGTTTACAAATAAAATGAAGGTTTCCTATTTAGAATAATAAGCTGTCAGGTTAGTAAAACAGCGATATCAGAACCCATTCAATCATACAGTTTGTAGTGCACACAGGTTTGCAAAACAATGGGATAAAGGAATATTCCTGAAGTTTTATCTCATGGTTACTGTGAAATTGTGTGAATGCATCAATGTAGTGCATGTTATCTCAGCTTGCAGAGCTTGGATTCATTGAATGAGTATACCAAAAATGTAACTATTGTATAATATACAGCCTCATGCGACGTAACTAAGCTCCATTTCATGCTGGATAAAATAAATTATTAATGTATCTTAAATAGAAAACTATCTTTAGATAGATTTTTACTCCAAAAGCATTTTATTAAAACAAATTTGATAAAAAATAAATAATTGATTTAAATAAAAAAAATCCGATTTTTTTGATATTTTTTTAAAAAAATCATCGATTTTTATCCACCCTGTTGCAAAGTATTCTAAAGTTGACCATACAGAGTTAGATTTTCTTCATTCAGCTTGCCTGTGCTTGCATGGATGAATCTCCTGCTGCGTCAGTTGTATTCTGACATCCGCCACCAGCCGCTGTCAGGGTACCCAAATGGCGGCTGCATTCTAATGACGCTGTGTTCTTATACTGCACTCTATTAATGCTGGCTATTTTCACAGCAAACTATTATAATCTTGTTTTCTCACACTGCTGTATTCTCACACACATACTGCTGAATAAAAGGGGATTTTCACCCACACCATGGAAGTTCTGACTGATTTCATCAAGCAGCCTGTAGCCATCATGTTATAAGACGGGGAATCTTCCCTGAACTGATATATGTTCCCGGAGGGGGTGTGTGTGCTGCTGACTCATCTCTCTACTGCATATGAGCCAGAGCTAAATGACCGACCCCTATGTCATTTTGGTTAATCACCCTAAAACACTTAACCCCTTGGGATAATGTTCAGGGTGAATTACTGCTGAAACATATTTTATGGGGTGTAATAAATAAACTATTACAGGGGTAATAAGACGCTCAGGAGCCGGGTTACTGTAATAAGAGATTACAGGGGTAATAAGACACTCAGGAGCTGGGTTACTGTAATAAGATATTACAGGGGTAATAAGACACTCAGGAGCTGGGTTACTATAATAAGATATTACAGGGGTAATAAGACACTCAGGAGCTGGGTTACTGTAATAAGATATTACAGGGGTAATAAGACACTCAGGAGCCGGGTTACTGTAATAAGATATTACAGGGGTAATAAGACACTGAGGAGCTGGGTTACTGTAATAAGATATTACAGGGGTAATAAGACACTCAGGAGCTGGGTTACTGTAATAAGATATTACAGGGGTAATAAGACACTCAGGAGCTGGGTTACTGTAATAAGATATTACAGGGGTAATAAGACACTCAGGAGCCGGGTTACTGTAATAAGATATTACAGGGGTAATAATACTCAGGAGCCGGGTTACTGTAATAAGATATTACAGGGGTAATAAGACACTCAGGAGCTGGGTTACTGTAATAAGATATTACAGGGGTAATAAGACACTCAGGAGCTGGGTTACTGTAATAAGATATTACAGGGGTAATAAGACACTCAGGAGCTGGGTTACTGTAATAAGATATTACAGGGGTAATAAGACACTCAGGAGCTGGGTTACTGTAATAAGATATTACAGGGGTAATAAGACACTCAGGAGTCGGGTTACTGTAATAAGATATTACAGGGGTAATAAGACACTCAGGAGCTGGGTTACTGTAATAAGATATTACAGGGGTAATAAGACACTCAGGAGCTGGGTTACTGTAATAAGATATTACAGGGGTAATAAGACACTCAGGAGCTGGGTTACTGTAATAAGATATTACAGGGGTAATAAGACACTCAGGAGCCGGGTTACTGTAATAAGATATTACAGGGATAAGACACTCAGGAGCTGGGTTACTGTAATAAGATATTACAGGGGTAATAGGACACTCAGGAGCTGGGTTACTGTAATAAGATATTACAGGGGTAATAAGACACTCAGGAGCTGGGTTACAGTAATAAGATATTACAGGGGTAATAAGACACTCAGGAGCTGGGTTACTGTAATAAGATATTACAGGGGTAATAAGACACTCAGGAGCTGGGTTACTGTAATAAGATATTATAGGGGTAATAAGACACTCAGGAGCTGGGTTACTGTAATAAGATATTACAGGGGTAATAAGACACTCAGGAGCCGGGTTACTGTAATAAGATATTACAGGGATAAGACACTCAGGAGCTGGGTTACTGTAATAAGATATTACAGGGGTAATAGGACACTCAGGAGCTGGGTTACTGTAATAAGATATTACAGGGGTAATAAGACACTCAGGAGCCGGGTTACTGTAATAAGATATTACAGGGGTAATAAGACACTCAGGAGTCGGGTTACTGTAATAAGATATTACAGGGGTAATAAGACACTGAGGAGCTGGGTTACTGTAATAAGATATTACAGGGGTAATAAGACACTCAGGAGCTGGGTTACTGTAATAAGATATTACAGGGGTAATAAGACACTCAGGAGTCGGGTTACTGTAATAAGATATTACAGGGGTAATAGGACACTCAGGAGCTGGGTTGCTGTAATAAGATATTACAGGGGTAATAAGACACTCAGGAGCTGGGTTACTGTAATAAGATATTACAGGGGTAATAAGACACTCAGGAGCTGGGTTACTGTAATAAGATATTACAGGGGTAATAAGACACTCAGGAGCTGGGTTACTGTAATAAGATATTACAGGGGTAATAAGACACTCAGGAGCTGGGTTACTGTAATAAGATATTACAGGGGTAATAAGACACTCAGGAGTCGGGTTACTGTAATAAGATATTACAGGGGTAATAAGACACTCAGGAGCTGGGTTACTGTAATAAGATATTACAGGGGTAATAAGACACTCAGGAGCTGGGTTACTGTAATAAGATATTACAGGGGTAATAAGACACTAAGACTCGGTTCACACTGGGGCGACTCCGGACGCGACTTCAGGTCGCCCCGAGTTGCCCCAAGTCGCGCTATTTTTAAAACTAATTGAAGTCAATGGAGATGTTTTAATGTACACGACTGCGGTCGCTCCGACTTCAAAAAAGGTCCCTGTACTACTTCAATCCGACTCCTAGGCGACTGCTAGGCGACCTGTACCCATTGATTTCAATGGAAGTCGCTCAGAAGTCGTATTCCCTGTCTTAACAGGAGCAACTCTCCAGGAAGAGAACACATATTATTCAGGCAAACCCCTCACTCCCCCCTCCCTCCCACAGAGCTGATTCTTGTTTTATTGGCCACTGGAATGTCTCCTGTCCTGGAAGCGACTTCAAGTCGTGTTGTAAATCACCACAAGTCGTGCTGAGGTCGCCCTGTGATTCATGCTCAAGTTGTGTCTGAGCTGCCTCTCAAAGTCGTGCTGGAAGTCGTGTTGCCCCTGTGTGAACCGAGCCTCAGGAGCTGGGTTACTGTAATAAGATATTACATGGGTAATAAGACACTCAGGAGCTGGGTTACTGTAATAAGATATTACAGGGGTAATAAGACACTCAGGAGCTGGGTTACTGTAATAAGATATTACAGGGGTAATAAGACACTCAGGAGCTGGGTTACTGTAATAAGATATTACAGGGGTAATAAGACACTCAGGAGCTGGGTTACTGTAATAAGATATTACAGGGGTAATAAGACACTCAGGAGCTGGGTTACTGTAATAAGATATTACATGGGTAATAAGACACTCGGGAGCTGGGTTACTGTAATAAGATATTACAGGGGGAATAAGACACTCAGGAGCTGGGTTACTATAATAAGATTACAGGGGTAATAAGACACTCAGGAGCTGGGTTACTGTAATAAGATATTACAGGGGTAATAAGACACTCAGGAGCTGGGTTACTGTAATAAGATATTACATGGGTAATAAGACACTCGGGAGCTGGGTTACTGTAATAAGATATTACAGGGGGAATAAGACACTCAGGAGCTGGGTTACTATAATAAGATTACAGGGGTAATAAGACACTCAGGAGCCGGGTTACTGTAATAAGATATTACAGGGGTAATAAGACACTCAGTAGCTGGATTACTGTAATAGGATATTTCTGGGGTAATAAGACACTCAGGATCTGGGTTACTGTAATAAGATATTACAGGGGTAATAAGACACTCAGGAGCTGGGTTACTGTAATAAGATATTACAGGGGTAATAAGACACTCAGGAGCCGGGTTACTGTAATAAGATATTACAGGGGTAATAAGACACTCAGGAGCCGGGTTACTGTAATAAGATATTACAGGGGTAATAAGACACTCAGGAGCCGGGTTACTGTAATAAGATATTACAGGGGTAATAAGACACTCAGGAGCCGGGTTACTGTAATAAGATATTACAGGGGTAATAAGACACTCAGTAGCTGGGTTACTGTAATAGGATATTTCTGGGGTAATAAGACACTCAGGATCTGGGTTACTGTAATAAGATATTACAGGGGTAATAAGACACTCAGGAGCTGGGTTACTGTAATAAGATATTACAGTGATAATAAGACACTCAGGAGCTGGGTTACTGTAATAAGATAATACAGGGGTAATAAGACACTTCAGGAGCTGGGTTACTGTAATAAGATATTACAGGGGTAATAAGACACTCAGGAGCTGGGTTACTGTAATAAGATATTACAGGGGTAATAAGACACTCAGGAGCTGGGTTACTGTAATAAGATATTACAGGGGTAATAAGACACTCAGGAGCTGGGTTACTGTAATAAGATATTACAGGGGTAATAAGACACTCAGGAGCCGGGTTACTGTAATAAGATATTACAGGGGTAATAAGACACTCAGGAGCTGGGTTACTGTAATAAGATATTACAGGGGTAATAAGACACTCAGGAGCCGGGTTACTGTAATAAGATATTACAGGGGTAATAGGACACTCAGGAGCTGGGTTACTGTAATAAGATATTATAGGGGTAATAAGACACTCAGGAGCTGGGTTACTGTAATAAGATATTACAGGGGTAATAAGACACTCAGGAGCTGGGTTACTGTAATAAGATATTACAGGGGTAATAAGACACTCTGGAGCTGGGTTACAGTAATAAGATATTACAGGGGTAATAAGACACTCAGGAGCCGGGTTACTGTAATAAGATATTACAGGGATAATAAGACACTCAGGAGCTGGGTTACTGTAATAAGATATTACAGGGGTAATAAGACACTCAGGAGCCTGGTTACTATAATAAGATATTACAGGGGTAATAAGACACTCAGGAGCCGGGTTACTATAATAAGATATTACAGGGGTAATAAGACACTCAGGAGCCGGGTTACAGTAATAAGATATTACACTCAGGAGCTGGGTTATAATTATCATCAGTTATTGTCCGGACAAAGATAATAATGTTTAAACATAAAACGTATAAAATAGTGTTGTTTTAAAAGAAAGCTGTGGTATGTAAAACATGGAGGTTTCCATTATTGATCTTGTTTTATTAAATTGAGCGTTGGGAAAAAAACAAAACAAATACAATATGTCTCTACAATACTGTGAGGGGGTTAGCTCGGCAGCGGGTGTGTGTGACCCCCGGGATGGGCTCCCCACACAAAAACAGGCCCAGCAAACGGAGGTTGTGGTTTTCAAAATCAAAAAAAAGGTGCGGTTTATTTTCTATTTACAGTGACAAAACACAGCAAAGCCAAAAGAAACATATAAACAAAATAAATCCTGGTCAACTTGACCTCTGACTAAACATACAGGTTTCCTAACTAACAACTGGGATCAGCCTAGTGCTGTCCTAGTCCCTAAGTCCCTGGTTTTAAATGTCCAAGCAAATAGCCACACAGGCTTTGTCTCACCGCACAGGGGTTCACTCTCCCTAGACAGTCCACACAGGTCTGGGTCCAGGCATGAGCTAACACCTAATGAATCTGGGAGTTTTTATAGAGGCCTTAAACGAACTGACAGGCTTCAGCTGGCCTCATCAACTCCCTGCCTGCACGACGCCCAGCCCTCTCCCTAGAGGTATGAGTCATCCATGAGCCCACTAGCCTTAGCTGGGCTTATACAACTCTCCACCTAGTTGTATAAGTCGGCGTAAAGCCTGAATCTGGGCGAAATATATCTACCCCCCTGGATGCAACCAGGTGACTTTACCTTCCTGCTGTCACATACCCCCCCCCTCTTGTTTTAACCTCGGGGTTGGAACACCAGCAATCAGGCATTCATGTACTCGAGACAAAGCATCCACATTCCCCATTTGAACGCCAGGGCGATGCTTTACTGTGAAGTTGAATTCCTGGAGGGCCAGGAACCACCTATTCACTCTTCTATTTGTTTCCTTGTTTTGAGCCATCCACTTTAACGGAGCGTGATCCGTAACCATGTCAAAGTGCCTACCTAGCAGGTAGTACCGAAGGGAATCTAGAGCCCACTTCACCGCTAAACACTCCTTTTCAACGGTGGCGTAATTTACCTCATGGGACTTCAACTTCCTGCTGAGGTAAATGACTGGGTGCTCTTCCCCGTTCCAGACCTGGGACAATACTGCTCCTAACCCCACATCTGACGCATCACTTTGTACGACAAAGTCTTTAGAGAAGTCGGGTGAGTACAACACTGGCTGGCTACATAAGGCTTGTTTCAAGAATTGGAATGCTGCCTCAGCCTCGGGGGTCCATTTAATCATGACCGACCCTTTCCCCTTCGTTAGGTTGGTTAGGGGCACAGCCTTAGAAGCAAAGTGGGGAATGAATCGCCGATAATACCCAGCGATTCCCAGAAAGGCTCGTACCTGCTTCTTGCTGTTGGGACGTGGCCAACTCTGGATGGCCTCGATTTTGTTGAGTTGGGGTTTTATTACTCCCCTCCCAATGGTGTACCCAAGATATTTGGCCTCCTCCTGCCCAATGGTACACTTCTTGGGGTTAGCCGTAAACCCCGCTTCCCGAACAGAGTCCAGGACTGCTTGCACTTTTGGCAGATGTGAGGCCCAATCTGTGCTATGGACAATTACGTCATCCAGGTAAGCCGCAGCATACTTCCGATGGGGCCTCAGCATCTGGTCCATTTTCCGCTGGAATGTGGCCGGCGCATTCTGTAACCCGAACGGCATTCTTTTATATTGGAACGCCCCGTCTGGGGTTACAAATGCGGTTTTCTCTTTGGCCAATTTGGCCAGGGGGATTTGCCAATACCCTTTTGTGAGGTCAAGAGTCGTCATGTATCGGGCTGTTCCCAGCCGGTCGATCAACTCATCTATACGTGGCATGGGGTAGGTGTCAAATTTTGTAACTTTGTTCAACTGACGAAAATCGTTACAAAATCGCCAGCTCCCATCCGGTTTAGGCACCAACACAATGGGACTAGACCAATCACTTTGGGACTCCTCTATCACCCCTAAGTTCAGCATTTTCTGTACTTCCTCCCGTATTGCCTCCCGTCGGGCCTCTGGGATCCGATAGGGTTTTAACTTCACCCTTTCACCGGGCGGGGTAATGATGTCATGATCTACCCCAAATGTTTGTCCCGGCAGCTCAGAGAATACCTCCTTGTTGCGAAGCACAAACTCCTTAACCTCCTGTTGTTGGGGTTGTGACAAGGTGGCTGCCATTCCAACCTCAGGAATCACGCAACCAGTTTGAGCTGGTGACCAAGTGTCTGCGACTAGGGACTCTCTATCCCTCCAGGCTTTCAACAGATTAACGTGATAGATCTGTTCGGGCTTTCGCCTTCCTGGTTGTCTGACCTTGTAATTCACTTCGCTCACTTTTTCCATTATCTCGTAGGGGCCTTGCCATTTGGCAAGGAATTTACTTTCAACCGTAGGGACAAGTACCAGTATCCTATCCCCCGGGGAAAAGGTACGGGTCTTGGCTCCACGGTTGTACACTCTCTGCTGTGCTAACTGCGCTTGGGCCAAATGTTCCTTCACGATGGGCATTACCTGTGCAATTCGGTCTTGCATCAGGGCGACATGCTCAATCACACTCCTGTGGGGAGAACTCTCACTTTCCCAAGTTTCCTTGGCAATATCCAACAGCCCTCTTGGGTGTCTCCCATACAGTAACTCAAAGGGGGAGAATCCCGTAGAGGATTGGGGCACCTCCCTAATAGCAAACATCAGATAAGGAAGTAGACAGTCCCAATCCTTTCCATCTCTATCCACCACTTTCTTCAACATTTGTTTTAGGGTTTTGTTGAATCTTTCAACCAGCCCATCGGTTTGGGGGTGATACACAGATGTACGTAATTGCGTCACTTTGAACAATTTACACAGCTCCTTCATAACCCGGGACATAAAGGGTGTACCTTGGTCCGTAAGCAGTTCTTTACAAATACCCACCCGGCTAAACACAAGAGATAGCTCTTTGGCTATGGTTTTGGCCGAGGTATTTCGGAGAGGGATCGCTTCTGGATAACGGGTGGCATAGTCCATTATAACTAATATGTACTGGTGCCCCCTAGCGGACTTGATTATAGGACCTACCAAATCCATGGCGATCCTCTCAAACGGGACCTCAATGATGGGTAGAGGGACCAGCGGGCTACGGAAATGTGGCATCGGGGCCGACCTCTGACACACAGGGCAGGAGGAACAATAATTTTCTATGTCCTTCATCACCCCCGGCCAATAGAATCTCTGTAATACCCTCTCTCGGGTTTTCTCTGTCCCCAGATGACCTCCAAGAATGTGCCCATGGGCCAACTCCAACACCAACTTCCTGTAAGGTTTGGGCACCACAAGCTGCTCAACGGTTTCTTCTGCCCTTTTTGCCACCCGATACAGTAGGTCCTTCTCTACGCTGAAGTATGGGTAAGTGCAGGTATTATCTGGGTTCACTAACTCGCCATCTATTTTCACTACGTTTTCGCGTGCCTTTATTAGGGCGGGGTCTTTCAACTGTTCTGTGGCAAAGTTTTCCCTGTGAACCTCAAGATCAGAAAACTCCACAGACGGTAGGTTTTCGTCTGAGGAGGTGGGCTCCTCTCCAGTTTCTTGAGTCTCCCCTGCCAATACTGATAAGGGAAATTCCGGAGAGTCCTCACCACTCTCAGGGGAGTTCTGGCTATCACATTCCTGGTACATAGGGGCACCAGTGGGGGGCTCAGGATCATCCCACAGTTCCCAGAACTTCGGAAAATCCCTTCCCACAATGGCGTCATACGGTAACTGAGATACTAAGCCCACTGGATGAGAGAGGGTACCTTTGGGGGTCTCGAAACACACTGTAGTCACTGGATACTCTCGGGTGTCCCCATGCACACAAATAACAGCTACCTTGCTATTCCCAGAGACCTCTGTTTTAACTAACTCAGCCTTTATCAGGGTCACAAGGCTACCTGAATCCAGCAATACCACAACATTTCTACCATTAACACACATTTTGCATAAATGTTTCTCAATTCCTCGAATGGCAGTGCATGCGACTGTCGCACACAGCGACTGACGTCTGCCCGTCAGAAAGTCACACTGCATGGGTTCCTCCACAACCGGGCAATTGGCTGCAATATGTCCCGCTTGCCGGCAGCGGTAGCAAACGATCCTTCTTGCCGCCTCTTGAGCCGCTGATTTCCCAGGCTGTTCTCGCCAAACTTGGGGTAGAGCTCCCACCCTCTCACTCTCTCCACCCTTACCCCTTGGAATCCTCTTATCCGCCCCTGGGGATGGTCTGGTCTTAGGGTGGAAAGTCCGAGTGTCTCTGGAAGAGGCCGTCAGGTTCTCTGTAGCCAAGTATTTCTCCACACGATCCACAAGACCATCGGCCGTCTCTGGGTCTCCATGGCTTACCCACTTTTGGATGGCAGTAGGAAGAGCTCTCAAAAACCGATCCATTACAACACGTTCCACAATCTTTGGTGCGGACAAAGTCTCTGGCTGTAGCCACTTTCTGCTTAGGTGAATGAGATCATACATTTGAGACCTGGGGGGTTTTCCAAGCTGGAAAGTCCAGTTATGCACACGCTGAGCCCGGACAGCCTGGGTGACACCCAGCCTTGCCAATATCTCAGCTTTTAGCATCACATAGTCTTTTGCTTGGTCAGGCTCTAGGTCATAGTAAGCCTTCTGCGATTCACCAGTTAACAGAGGAGCCACCAGTCCAGCCCACTGCTCCTCAGGCCACTTTTCTCTTTCAGCAGTCCTTTCAAATGTGGTCAAAAATACCTCTGGATCATCCTCTCCAGTCATTTTTGTCAATAAACGACTCACCCCAAAGGACGCGGTATTAGTGGGACGGCTTTCCTCACTGGTCTGCGGACGTTGCTGCATTACTGCTTCCATTTGTTGTAGTCTCTGCTCTTGCTTCTGTAACAGGTCTATGAAGCGGGCCTCAGATTGCTGCTGGGCTTGTTGCTGAGCTTCCAGACTCTGTTGGTGAGCTTGCTGCTGGGCTGCGAAGTTCTGTTGTTGAGCTGCAAGGCTCTTTTGCAAACCTGCATTTGTCTGCTGTTGATTGGCATTTGCTAGAGCCAGCTGCTTCAGTATCTCCTCCATGCTGGCTTAAAAAAAACTGCCACTGGTTCTCCACCAACTGTGAGGGGGTTAGCTCGGCAGCGGGTGTGTGTGACCCCCGGGATGGGCTCCCCACACAAAAACAGGCCCAGCAAACGGAGGTTGTGGTTTTCAAAATCAAAAAAAAGGTGCGGTTTATTTTCTATTTACAGTGACAAAACACAGCAAAGCCAAAAGAAACATATAAACAAAATAAATCCTGGTCAACTTGACCTCTGACTAAACATACAGGTTTCCTAACTAACAACTGGGATCAGCCTAGTGCTGTCCTAGTCCCTAAGTCCCTGGTTTTAAATGTCCAAGCAAATAGCCACACAGGCTTTGTCTCACCGCACAGGGGTTCACTCTCCCTAGACAGTCCACACAGGTCTGGGTCCAGGCATGAGCTAACACCTAATGAATCTGGGAGTTTTTATAGAGGCCTTAAACGAACTGACAGGCTTCAGCTGGCCTCATCAACTCCCTGCCTGCACGACGCCCAGCCCTCTCCCTAGAGGTATGAGTCATCCATGAGCCCACTAGCCTTAGCTGGGCTTATACAACTCTCCACCTAGTTGTATAAGTCGGCGTAAAGCCTGAATCTGGGCGAAATATATCTACCCCCCTGGATGCAACCAGGTGACTTTACCTTCCTGCTGTCACAATACATACATACTGCAAGTACAGAAAAATACCAGTTGATTTGTATTCCTTTGGAAATGTACTCCTCTCCAAAGTCCTGTTTACACACAGCATGTTTGTGATGTCAGCTCTGCTCATTTGTAATTTGTTAACTATTCAAACCCTCCCTGTCTCCTATCTCTACAAGATAAACACTATTTATTCTGTAGTCTAGTATAAGAACTATAAGAACTAGAAACGCTCTGAATTCCTTACGTGATCAACATGCTTTTTTGTTGTTGTTGCACCTACTGAACTGATGTAACAAAACACTTTCAATGGTATATGTAACCACTTCCCGCCCGGCCAAGGCTGGACTGGGACAAAAATTTGACCCTGGACTTCATCCAGACCGGCCCACTTTACTTTTGCAAACATGCACAAAACAGTTCAGAGGCAGCCTGGTGTACACCCACCCAGGATCCTCCCAAAAGCAGCCCCAGGGCAGGCGGCCAATAGCCCAGAGTTCAACCCCAGGCCTTGGGACTCGGGGCTAATAATGGTTATTGGTAATACCAAGACCCGGGACTTTTTGGGGGCCCACTCTGGGCTATAGCCCCGGTCAGCCCCCCCCCCTCCTGACACCACTGTCCACAGACCATGGCTAGCAGGACCCACAGGCCATGGCCAGCACAGGACCTGACAGAAAGAGACTGTCCAAAGACTCCGGGAGTGTAATGGAGGGGTAAGCTCAGCTGCCTGCTCGTCTCACTCAAAGTAGCTGCAGTGCTGCTTTCTCACATCTTCTCTCTCCTCTCAAAACGAGTTGCAACTTGGCTTGCAGCCACTCCTCAAGCCAGTGCCCAGCCCACAGTCTGAGCAAGTCACGTGATATTCGTGACGCATCCCCTGGCTTGCCACACGCCCTACACCTGCCTGCCTCCGAGACTCCTGGGAGTTGCAGTTTGCTGCGCTGCTGAATTCCACCCACCGCCAGGAACTTGAGCATGGCCGGACTACAACTCCCAGAATGCAGCAGCCAGCCGTAACCCGGGCCGTCACAGCCTGGAAAAAATAAAATCGGCCCACCGGGAAACTCTCGTTAATCCCGATGGCCAGTGCATTCCTGCGCCTGACCAATGTAGATAAATGGCTGGGTGGATGCTCTCTAGTTCTGTGAGGGGCATGCAACAGTGTGATCTTTGATTGCTGTGTCTGGTCGGACACAGGGGATCATCAATTATCGTACTGGGCTACTGTGAGCAGCCCTGGTACCATGTGATTGCTGTGACCAATCACAGTGATAACAGTTACAATAGTAAACAAGGATGTCATTCATGATGCCTTGCTTACTACTGTGTGATCCCTGTGATTGGCCACAGCGATTACATGGTACCAGAACTAATCACAGCTGACATGTACCATATGATAGCTGTGACCAATCACAGCATCACAGTAGTAGACAAAGGTTTCATGAATTAAATCTTTGAACAGAGTTACTGATTGCTTATTACAGTAATGATCACGGTATAAGCAATCAGAGTGTGAAAAAAAAAACCCTGACCCCACCCCCCCGAGTAGAACAGTGTCACTATAGTGCACTGCTCTGGTGACAATATGACAATATATAAATACAAATAAAAAAATCGAGAAATTGTACCGCTGTGATCATGAACAATGACTGGCTGCTCTGGTATCACATTATGTCAGTACCAGCAGCCATTATCTCTGATCAACACCACAGCAGTACCATGTCACCAGACCCATGCTGCAAGTCAGTATCCCTAATCACCTCCACTAACTCACAGGGGTTGATCTACTAAAACTGGATAGTGCAAATTCTGGTGAAGCTGTGCGTGGTAGCCAATCAGCTTCTAACTTCAGCTTGTTCAATTACGCTTTGACAAAAAAAAACTGGAAGCCGATTGGTTTTTAAAGTGGTTGTAAACCCACTTTTTCAACTTGCACCTACAGGTAAGCCTAGATTAAGGCTTACCTGTAGGTGCAAGAAATATCTCCTAAACCTACACGATTTAGGAGATATTTACTAAAATGACAAGCGCCGCTGTCTACGGCGCATGCGCGCCGTAGACAACGGCGCATTCATGGGGTTAATCCCATTCACAAACTCGGCTACTTCCCAGCAATCGCTGGGCGTAGCCGAGTGGGACGCCTCCCACGCACATGCGCAGAGTGACGTCTCCGCCGCTCCGGCCAATCACAGCGCCGGAGCGGCGCTGTGATTGGCTGGTGCGGCGATACCCGGAAGTAACATTCTGGCTATCGCCGCAGTGATGTCTGCGGCTGAACAGAGGGACGAGGACGGCTTCGGGGGCCCCGATCTAAGGTAAGTGGAACATAATGAGCTATTATGCTAGTCATAATAGCTCATTATGCCTTTCTTTTACAGGTTGTAAAAAAAAAAAAAAAGTGGGTTTACAAACCCACTTTAAGCAGAACTGCACCAGATTTTGCACTCTCCAGTTTTAGTAAATCAACCCCACAGTGTCCCTAATTACGGCAGTCCACTCACAGTACCCCCAATCACTGCCACCCACTCACAGTACCCCTAATCACTTCCACCCACTCACAGTGCCCCTAATCACTGCCACCCACTCACAGTACCCCTAATCACTGCCACCCACTCACAGTGCCCCTAATCACTGCCACCCACTCACAGTACCCCTAATCACTGCCACCCACTCACAGTACCCCTAATCACTTCCACCCACTCACAGTGCCCCTAATCACTGCCACCCACTCACAGTACCCCTAATCACTGCCACCCACTCACAGTGCCCCTAATCACTGCCACCCACTCACAGTACCCCTAATCACTGCCACCCACTCACAGTACCCCTAATCAGTGCCACTCCAGTCAGTGTCCCCAATCACCACCACCCACTCACAGTGTCCCCCCACACCCACCTAAAAACTGTCCCAGAGCCACCCCCATCAAATCATTCCCTGAAGCTATTACCTTTTGTGCCACCACCCCCTCCCTTTAGAATGTAAGCTCTACAAGCAGGGCCCTCCTGTACCTTTTGTATTGAACTGTACTGTAATTGTGCTGTCCCCCCTCTACATTGTAAAGCGCTTTGTAAACTGTTGGCACTATATAAAGCGTGTATAATAATAATTATAATAATCACTGTCACACTAGTGATATTGTCTCTGATCACCATCACACTAGTCGTATTGTCTCTGATCACCACCACACCAGTCATATTGTCTCTGATCACCACCACACCAGTCATATTGTCCCTGATCACCACCACACCAGTTACTTTGTCACTGATCACCTCTACGCCAGTTTCAGTGTCCATGATCATTGCCACATCAGTCATATTGCCCCTAATCATCTCCACACCAGTCATATAGTTGAAGCGGACCCCCACATTTGGGGTCGCTATGCTTAAAATTTAGGGGATAGCATGAGCAATAGTTTGGCTTAGGCTGTTTGATTTACTTAAATCGGACTCTGCTCTGCTGAGGTGTTGCCTGGTTGTACAGTTCCCTTTGGCCTGTGGGTGGCATTGTTGCCCAGGTCTCGGGTCGAACCACAGGTTGCACTGCGGCGTTATTGGGTGTCCTCTCTCGGCGGCTGTGCGGTGGGCGTGTTCTGCCTGCGGTGCGTGCCGGGAGAGGGTACTTAAGGGGCAGACGCCATTGTTCTGCGTCTTCGTCCTCGGCACGTACCCCACCTTTGGTGGCCCTCATGGCCAGGGGTGCGTGTGAATGTGCCGGGTCCCGGGCACCTTTGGTCCGAAGCCCCATCGTTCCAGGTGGGCCCAGTACCTTTAACTGAGGCCTACAACTAAACCGAATCACAGAAGTCCCAGGGTATCCGTGGGAGGGTGACCCGCTCTGAAGGAAAAGGAAACTAGGGGAGGACCTGTCCAGGAAATCGGTGAAGGAAGTCACTGTCTCGGGAGAGGCCTGGTTGCCTGTCAGAGGGAAGGATTCTGTGATCATTGAAACAGCTCCTGTAATGTGCCCCATTGGCACCTATGGTCTCTAAAAGTTACGGGTGCTAAAGAGTTTTGGATTCAAGGACCAAAAGATCCTGTGGCAGAGGATCTTCTGAACCTGTCCTTGGAGGGGACAAAAGTTCTAAAGTAAATGTTCGTGTTTCACTCGGGCTGCTAGAACCGCGAGAGGGATCTATCCGGGTGAGCAAGACCCACTCAGGCTTGAGTGGCGACGAGGGTAAATAAGTGCTGCGTGCCTGAATCTGCCTCCCTTTCCTACTTTATCTCTATCTTCAACTTTCCAACTAAGTTACGAGCAACTGTCTGGACATTGGCCTTCTTTGAGAGAGAAAATAGACTTTTCCCTACACTCTAGGGACGAGAACCAGCAGAGGGAGGTAACTCGCTGCAGGACCCAAAAACTGTTAACACCGCTCACTCCATATACAACATGGAGGATACTGGGCATGTGGCATGGTGTGTCCTGTCCTGCAAGTGGAGGTAAACGGGGAAAGGATGTGTGTGCTACATAGTCATATAGTCTGTGATCACCACCACACCAGTTTCAGTGTCCCTGATCTCCACCACACCAGTCATATTGCCTCTAATCATCACCACACCAGTTACAGTGTCCCTGATCACTGCTACACCAGTCATATTGTCCCTGATCACAGCTACACATGTTACAGTGTCCCTGATCGCCGCCACACCAGTTATTATGTCCCTGAGCAGGGACACACCAGTCATATTGTCCTTAATCACTGCCACACCAGTCATGTTGTTACTAATCACCACCACACCAGTTATATTATCTGCAATCACCGCCACACCAGTCATATTGTCCCTGATCACCACCAGTTGCAGTGTCCCTGATTACTGCCACACCAGTGCAGTATTGACTTTGCCTGCTGCCTATACTAACCCTGGCCTGTTTATTGAGCATGTTTCTGCCTGGACTGACCCCTTTGTATGTTTGCTGACTATGTTGCTGCCTGCAGCCTGAACTGATCCGTCTGCACATCCAGCTGACTACGTTCCTGCGAAACGTCAGGCCAGTGAACATGATATTCATGTACCAGTAGGTTAGGCTTGCTTGGCTTATAGTAACTGGGACTACTATAAGTGACACTACACTATATTCCCTGACCACTTGTATAGACGTGAACATTACAGTACAAAGGACTAGCAGATTGTGTTTTGGGGTGTAATTCTAAGTATGTTTATTCCGCGTGTGAGAAATATCTTATTAATTGACAACTTTGTTTAAAAAAAAAAAAAAAAAACGAAATTAATTTTCTTTCCGCATTTTCCAAAAACTTGTTGAAGTAAAATAAAGTCTTCAAAAGACTCACAATGCCTCTGAAAAAATACCTTGAGGTGTTCTCTTTCGAAAATGACATTTTATGGTTGTTTCTATTGTCCTGGTGCTCCAGGGCCTCCAAAAATGTGATATGTAGTCGGGAAATTAGATGCGTAATTTATGCCCCTAGAATGACTGAAGGTGCTTCTTTGGATTTTGGGCCCCTCTATGTGGCCAGGCTGTGAAAAAGTCTCACACGTGATCTCACCATACTCGGGAGGAGTAGCAGAATATGTTTTGGGGTGTAATTCTAAGTATGCCTATGATGTGTGTTAGAAATATCTTATTACCGTAATTGAACTTTGTTCACAAAAAAATAAAATTTTCATTTTCTTTCCCGCATTTGTGGTGAAAAATGACAAAATGTTAAAAGGCTCACCATGCCTTTCAGAAAATACCTTGGAATGTTTGCTTTCCAATATGGGGTCATTTTCCCCGTTCCCCCCTCTTTCCACAGAGGTATTTATTTTTGGAGGCGTGGAGTCATTAATAGCCCATAATAAGTAAGAAGCACCGGTATTCAGCCTCTGAATCCTGAATTAGGCGTTTGAGCTGGGGTATGGTTTTGCATCAGTTGAGTCATTAATACCTTGATATTATTTGCAATGTACTCTTGTTCATACATCCTAACGTAACACCTAACGTAACAACTCCTCATGTGTCCTCGCCTCTGTTTAACTCTTTCTACATTATCTTACAATGCAATTATATGCCGTGCATTACCTTCAAACTCAAAAAAAGGCTTTTGTAAAACAAAATGGGGTAGTTTTTGTGGGTGTTTTAAATGTCCAGGTGCTCTAGGGCCTCCAAATATATGTTAGGTAGTCAGGAAATCAGATGGATATTTTATGCTCCTTGAAAACCCAAAGGTGTTTCTTGAATTTTGGGCCCCTCTATGCATCTAGGCTGTGAAAAAGTCTCATACATGTGGTATCCCCATACCCGGGAGGCATAGCAGAATGTGTTGTGGGGTGTAATTCTAAGTATGCTTATGATGTGTGTGAGAAATAACTTGTTATAATGGCAACTTTGTGAAAACAAATTTTTTAATTTCTTAATTTTCTAAATTTCAACAAATTATGACAACTTCAAAAAACTCACCATGTCTCTTGCTAAATACCTTGGACTGTCTACTTTACAAAAAGTGATCATTTTGGGGGGTATTTTCACTGTCCTGGTATTTTAGGGCCTCAAGAAATGGGACAGGCAGTCAGTACATCAAGATTGGTCAATTTTAAAATATACAGCATATACCATCTTATGTGGACTCTATAACTCTCACAAAGCCTAAACAACATAAACTGATTTGGGTTATTTTTACCAAAGAAATGTAGCAGAATACATTATGGCGTAATATGATATTAAAGTCTTTGCTTTTTTTGATTAAAAACGACAAACATGCCATACTTACCTGCTCTGTGCAGTGGTTTTGCACAGCCAAGATCTTCCTCTTCTCAGGTCCCTTGCCGCATCTCCTGGCCCCTCCCTCCTGTCGAGTGCCCCCCACAGCAAGCAGCTTGCTATGGCGGCACCCAAGCTGAGCCGCTGCTCTGTGTGCCCATTAGACATGGAGCCATGGCCTGGCCCCATCCCCTTTCTCTCTTCATTGACTGACTGACTTTGATTGACAGCAGCGGGAGCCAATCGCGCTGTGCAATGAGGAGAGGAGTCCCGGGCCAGCCGAGACACTCCTGCAACATTCATGGATCGAGATGGGGCTCAGGTAAGTATTAGGGGGGTTTCTGCACACAGGTTTTTTTATCTTGATGCATAGAATGCATCAAGATAAAAAAAATCTTCTGACTTTACATCTACTTTAAATTTATGAAGAAAGATTATTTGTTTGCAAAGTTTTATAACAGAAACTAAGAAAAACATAAAAAAAACAATATTTATAGAAACAAATAAAAAAAAAAAACTGTGGTGATAATGTACAACCAAAAAAAAGCTCTATCTGTCTCAAAATTTTTAAAAAATGTAATTTAGGTACTTGTTGCATGAATGGGTATTTGTCAATCAAAGTGTGACAGCGCTGAAATCTGAAAATTGGCCTGGGCAGAAAGAAGGTAAAAGTGTCTGGTATTGAGAAAGTTAATAGAAGAAAAGGTAGCAAATAAAATAAATTCAATATTAGGGTTTACATAAACTACCTACCTGTCAAACTGACCCTCTTACTTCCATACTTTAAACCAGTGGTCTCCAAATGCGGCCTGGGGGCTTTTATCTGGTCCTTGAAGCACTATTTCATCCACTGATACCAAAAATGGGGCATAATTCCTCCCAGTGACAAGATTAAAGGGTCGAAAATTCCCCCACTGACACCAATGAATTAGCACAATTCCTTCCAATGACACTGTGGGGCACAATTGCACCCAATGACACCAACAATAGGACACAATTTCTCCCAATGATACGAATAATGAGGCAAAATTTCTCCGAAAGACACCAACAATGGTGTCCAATAACACCAACGATGGGGGAAATCTCCTACCACTGTCACAAAGATGGGGCATTGTTTTTTTCCCATAGACGTCAGGACCTTTTCTACTTCCAATGGCCACAGTCCGGTCCTCCTAAAGTCTGAAGGACAGTAAACTGGCCCCTTGTTTAGAAAGTTTGGAGACCCCTGCTTTAAAAAGTCACTGATACAGGACAAGCTTGCAGATAAAAGCTTCTGACACATCTTTGAGTTTCCATATCAGTATACGTGTTTTGAGTTAGGGATCTCTAGTAGGTCATTATAATTGTCATTATTATTGTTGCCAGCGGTTCAGACATTAATGGCTGTGTGTTGAGTTATTTTGAGGGGACAACAAATTTACACTGTAAGTGCCAGTTCACACTACAGCGACCTGAATCGGCACAACTTTGCCAGGCAACTTTGAGGCAACTTTGAGGTAACTTCAAGGTAACTAAAAAGCAACTTCAGGGAACTCCTGGGCAATCTCCCTGTAATGTCGGATCCAGATCAGATCAATTAAGATAAGGATCTGACTTGGAGGCAACTTCCATTGAAATCTATGGGTACAAGTCTGCTAGAAGTCGCCTTGAAGTAGTACAGGAACCTTTTCTGAAGTCGGAGAGACTTCAGTAGTGTACATTAAGACAGCTCTCATTCACTTCAATGGAATTTCTTAAGTCCAGCGACTTGGGGCGACTTGAGGTCTGACAAGTCAGATCCCAAGTCGCTGTAGTGTGAACCGGCACTTATACAAGCTGTACACTTACTTCTTTACATTGTAGAAAAGTGGCATTTCTTCAGTGTTGTCACATGAAAAGATATAATAAAATATTTACAAAAATGTGAGGGGCGTACTCACTTTTGTGTGATACTGTATATGGCCACTCTAATACACATATAATTTTAGGTAGGGATTAGACTATCCTATATATTACTATCCTTGATGTTATTAACATTGTTTAAAAAAGAGTGTGTAGATTTTAGGAAGCAATGCTAGAATGTAAATATTAATAATTCACTCTTATTTTCCTACCAGTATCATAGCATCTACTGGACCAGAGTTTGACTTGCGAACCCTTCGAGCAGTGCGTGTCTTAAGACCTTTAAAACTGGTATCGGGAATCCCAAGTATGTAATATGTTTTATAATAATAATAATAATGTTTATGATGTTTAAGATATGCCAGTTACTGTATGTGTGTGATGATGAACCAAGATGTGTGTTTGTTTGCTACACAGACCTTGGGTATTAAAATGGGAAAATTGTGCTGTCTGTAATGACTATCCTGTAAGAATCAGCGTGTCCCCACCTACACCTGAGAAAGTAAACGTGGAATTTAATTAGTATAGCGTACAACATTGATGATGCCAAATTGCTAAATATACCAATGTTTTTAATGGTACAGTGATCACTACTAATTGATATATGCTGATGAATTAGCCGTGTGGCCTTCACTTTTGTAGTACAGTAAAACCTTGGTTTGAGAGTAACTTGGTTTGAGAGCGTTTTGCAAGACAAGCAAATTTTTTAAATAAAATTTGACTTGATATACAAGCGATGTCTTGATATAAAGAGTAGCGTCATGTCACAACTGAGTATAAAATAGAAGAGAGGCGCCTCTAAGTGTAGCAATATGGTTACATTTAATGAAGGTACAACATTTAGAAACTCACATGGTTGATGATTAAAACAGACACATCTAAGTATGCAGGCATCCAAGGTAAAGCGATCCACATAGGCCATCCTCCTCACCGCCATTGATGTTGTCCCTTCCACGAGCGGTTCAAGCCTCGCTTTTAGATCGCTCTACTGCAGGGTAGTCTTCCCGGTCATGATTGCAGACTGATAGCGTTGAGAGCCGGCGGTGTGGGGGATGGTCTATGAGGATCACTTTACCCCGGATGCCTGCATACTTAGATGTGCCTCTTTTAATCCTCAACCATGTGAGTTGCTAAATGCTGTACTTTCATTAAATGTAACCATATTGCTACACTTAGAGGTGCCTCTCTTCTCTTTTATACTCTGTAGCTCCTGTTGGATCTTGCTTCTAATCATTATTGCTTCTAATAATAGGATTTTTATAACAGCTTACCTGTAAAATCCTTTTCTTGGAGTACATCACGGGACACAGAGCGACATAGTCATTACTAATGGGTTATATAGATACCGTCAGGTGCTGGCACTGGCAACTTCCAAAACCGGAAGTACCCTCCCCTATATAAGCCCCTCCCATCCGGGAGCACCTCAGTTTTGTAGCAAAGCAATAAGTGTCCCCAAAGAGGGGTGGGAGCTCTGTGTCCCGTGATGTACTCCAAGAAAAGGATTTTACAGGTAAGCTGTTATAAAAATCCTATTTTCTTTTTCGTACATCACGGGACACAGAGCGACATAGTCATTACTAATGGGATGTCCTAAAGCAATGCCAAATGAGGGGGGGGATACACCATATATAAGCTGAGCGCTATCAGACATGAGGATCTTTTGCGGCCTGCAACACACTGCGCCCAAAGGCGACATCCTCCTGACTTCTAACGTCCACCTGGTAGAACCTAGTAAACGTGTGTACTGAAGACCATGTTGCGGCCTTACAGATTTGAGCCAGGGAGGCCTGGTGATGCACTGCCCATGAAGTTCCAACTGCTCTCGTGGAGTGCGCCCTAACTTTGAACGGAGGCGGTCTCCTTCTCAAGCCATAGGCTTGTATTATGACCTGTCGAATCCACTTGGCTAAAGTAGATTTTGACGCTGCCTGACCCCTTCTGGGGCCTTCCGGCAGAATAAACAAAGTATCCGTTCTGCGAATCTGAGCAGTGGCTTTTAGATAAGCTTTAACTGCTCTTACTACATCCAAAGAATGCAATAACTTTTCCTCTACCGAAGTAGGTTTGGGGAAAAAAGAAGGAAGAACCACATCTTGGTTCAAATGAAACCTCGATACCACCTTAGGAAGAAAGGCTGGATGAGGACGTAACACTACTCTGTCCTTATGGATAACCAGATATGGCTCCTTACAGGACATAGCTGCTAATTCCGATACTCTTTTAGCCGAACAAATGGCTACTAGAAAAATCAATTTTCTGGTGAGAAGCACCAAGGAAATATGCTGTAATGGTTCAAATGGTTGTTTCTGTAGAACCGACAGAACCAAGTTTAGATCCCATGGACATATGGGAATATTAACCGGAGGACTAATACGCATCACTCCTTGTATAAAGGCTTTGACTAGTGAATGCGAAGCCAAGGGCCTTTGAAAAAATATTGACAAGGCCGAAATCTGACCCTTGATAGTACTCAAGGCAAGCTTCCTATCTACAGCCCATTGTAGGGAGTCCAGACTCCTACCTATTACGTACTTACGTGGATGCCATTTCTTGGCTTCACACCAGGCGATGTACGCCTTCCAGATTCTATAGTAGATCTGCCTGGATACCGGCTTCCTGGCATTGATCATGGTAGATACCACAGAATTAGAGAGCCCTCTCTTTTTTAGAATGTGGGCTTCAATAGCCAGGCCGTCAAACCTAGGGCTGGTAAGGAAGGGTGGTATATCGGTCCTTGCGAAAGCAGGTCCGGGCGATGTGGGAGAGTCCAAGGACTCCCCACTGACATTTTACAATCTCCACGTACCACGCTCTTCGGGGCCACGCTGGAGCCACCAGAATCACTGGTTTCTTTTCTACCCTGATTCTGCGGAGTAATCGAGGTAACCATTGTGGCGGTGTGAATGCATATATCAGCTTGAACTGATCCCAAGGGAACACTAGGGCATCCGAGCCGCAAGCTAGGGGATCCCTTGTCCGAGAGACAAACCTGTCCCCCTTTGCGTTGCATCTGGATGCTAGAAGATCTACATCCGATGTTCCCCACCGCTGACATATTGTCCAGAAAACCTCGGGGTGAAGGGACCCTTCCTCTGGGCCTAATTGCTGGCGACTTAGAAAGTCCGCCTTCCAATTCTCCACTCCTGGAATGAATACCGCAGATATGGCTGGGACATATTTTTTCTGCCCATTTCAGGATGTAATTTACTTCCCTCTGGGCTGCACGACTCCTGGTGCCCCCCTGATGATTGATATATGCCACTGCTGTGGCATTGTCTGATTGAATTCTGACAGGGGACCCTTGGAGTTTGGATGTCCATGCTACTAGGGCATACCGGGCTGCTCGTATCTCTAAGAGATTGATGGGCAGGGCCTTTTCTGCATCCGACCATCTGCCCTGGAGAGACTATTGCTCCAGTACTGCTCCCCAGCCTATAAGGCTGGCATCTGTAGTGACCACCTCCCAAGAAATCGGACTGAAGGATTTCCTTTTTTCCAGATTCTGGGAAACCAACCACCAACGGAGGCTCTTGCGAACGGAAGGGGACAAGGACATTGTAAGTCTAGGCCTGAATTTTTTTTTTTTTTTCCAGGCTGACAGTATGGCCCCTTGCAAATTCCTTGAATGGAATTGACCGTAGGGTACTGCTTCGAATGATGCCACCATTTTTCCCAGCAGCCTCATATACAGGCGTATGGACGGCTGTCTTTTTTGTACCCACTAAGTGGATCAAATCTTTCAAAGACAACACCTTTCCTCGAGGCAAGAATATTTTTCTCTGGCCTGAATCCAACCTTAGCCCCAAGTATTCCAGACTTTTGACTGGTTTTTAGGGCTGACTTGTCTCGGTTGATAATCCAACCGTGAGATTCCAGATACTTGATTGTCTTGTGAACGACCACGTCTAGTTTTTTCACTGAGTGGTCTATCAGCAACAAGTCATCCAGATATGCCATTATCATTACACCTTGTGTTCTTAGATTGGCCAATAAAGGGCCAGAATTTTTGTAAACACTCGTGGTGCTGTGGCCAAACCGAAGGGTAAGGTTCTGAACTGAAAATGGCGCCCTTCTACTGCAAAGCGTAGAAATTTTTGGTGGACTGGAAAGATGGGAATGTGCAAATAAGCATCTTTGATGTCGATCGTGGCTAACCAATCCTCCCCTTGTAGGGCAGTGGCCACCGATCGGATCGACTCCATCGGAAAGACCTGATATACAGGAATTTGTATGGCCCTTTTAGAATTAATATGGGCCTCCCGTCCGCGTTTGCTTCGGGACTGTAAAGAGGTTTGAGTAAAACCCGAACCCTCATTCTTCCAGGGGAACCTCCATAATTACTCCTTGGAGCAATAGTTGTTCTAGTGCCAACAGGAGGGACTCTCTCTTCCGGGGATCCCTTGGCACGTTTGACCTCAAAAATGGGAAGGAGGAGAGTCTTTTAACTCCAAACTGTATCCCAAACCTACTGCAGAGAGCACCTATCTGTCTTGATCGTGTCCCGCCAGGTCTCTTGCGAACAACTGGAGTCCTCCCCCCACCCGACTGAGTGGGGGCTTCAATGAATTTAACTTTGGGGGAGGTTTTGTACCTCCCCTGACCCAGGGTTTCTCATTACCCTGCTACTGTCCCTGTTTTTTACCCCCGGGATTTGACCGAGGAGGCCGTCGGAACTGTTACACAGCCGATGCCCCAGGGACTGGAGAAGCAGGCCTCTTAAAGAGGGACCTCTAACTCTGCTTTTAACCGGCAAGAGCGTATTTTTACCGCTGGAAATTTTCTGGATATATTTGTCCAGGTTTTCCCTGAATAAGCGTTCACCATGAAATGGGACGCTAACCAGCCATTCTTTACAGGGAGCTTCAGCAGACCAGTTTTTGAGCCATAGGAGCCTACGCGTATGTACTATAGACAGCGTAAGGCGGGAGGCCTGATGGACTGAATCCTCTATGGCGTCAACCGCAAAGCCTAAGGCTCTAGGTAGATCAGCTAGGGCAAAGCCTGCTGATCTGTCAAGTCCCTCAAGACCTGTTTCAACTGATCCTTCACTGCTTAGCAGACCCCAATAGCTGCTACTGCTGGTTGTATCACCAAGCTTGCTGTAGAAAGAAGCAGATTTTCATAAGGACTCCAATCTTTTATCTATTGGGTTCTTGAACATTTGGACATTATCCACTGGACATGTGAGTGATTTATACATACAAGAGATGGCTGCGTCCACTGTAGGGACCTTCCATTTTTTGATGAACTTATCCTCCATGGGATAGACCACCGGAAATCTCTTGGGGGAATAAATATTTTCTCAGGATGTTCCCAATCCTGGTAAATGAGCCCTTTCAGTAAAGGGTGAAGTGGAAAAGAACAAACAGTCTGGGGGCTTCTAGCGACCCCAACGAGGATACAGTAGTGGTTGATGGTTCCGCAAGGTGCATTTTTAAATGCTGATCGGACCATGTTAGTCAGAGACTGAACCCATAATCTTTCAGCTTGAGATGCTGAGAAAAGGTTCCCCCACTGTTGATTCCTCTATAACAGAATCAACCTCATCCTGATCCCCTTCAGGCAGGTCGATCCCTGTATGGGACTGTTGCTCTGCTAACAGGCACTCTGAAAGAGGAGACGGAGATCGGGCGTGCTTTCCCTGACAGGGAGGCAGCGATAAATGTTGACAATCTCTCTCTAATCCTCCCAGAGCTGAGGAAAAAAAAACCTCCTCTGTTACATACACAGGAGCAGGTGACTGAGGACAGCCGCAGTACCAAGTACCCCTGCGGGGTCTCTACGGTCACTTACCTCTGAACTTCAGGGGAGACTGGTGCAGCAGAAGTATGCCCAAGATCCTCAGAGCCCGATGAGACCCCCTTCGCTTCCTGGAAGATTCAGTTCCGGAGCTTCTGGACGGCATATTCCTAAGCCTAAAGCTGAGGTATTCCAGCCGTAATACACCACTTTTACTGAGAATAGTCTAGCACAATTGCTGCTATATCACAGTTGGTGTCTACTAATGTGCCTTTCTAGGGGATGCCTGTATCAACCGCTTGCTGTATGCCTTTAAATGTTGCCAGCTCTGTCTCTGTACTTCATAGCCAGCTCACTACAATATTGTGGTTTTTTTAAAACTGCTGGGACGCCCGCACATGCGCAGAAGCGCTGCGGCGCGCACAGAGCGTCATCCCCCAGGCTCCGCCCCCTTTCCCGGCTCACCTCTATATATAGAGGCGCGTGCACGCGCACGCGCGCGGGCACGTGCGCCTTCGGCGCTAATTTCAAATATGGTAACAAGGGACAGGAGCCAGGGCCCCTCTTTGCCGCAGGCCGGGGGATGGACAAACACTGCAACATGGCAGAGGAAGCAGTTTCCTATAAGAGAACTCACCATCTGCCTGGACTTTGCTCTGCTGAGAAGAAGCTAGTCCACATGACAAGAAAACATTCCACAGCGGCCTCTAGTGGACAAACACAGGTACCGCAGTCTAATATATTAAATATATATAAAAACATTTTTTTTTTTTTTTTTTTTCTTGACCACCATTAAAAATTATTACATTTTTTTAGTAGTTACAGGCATGCACAGAATTTTGCGGGAATACCATTAGGTAACAGACAGAAAGACAAATTAGGCTTGGGGGTCCCCCAATAGAACCAAGTTCCTGGGGGCCCCCACTTACCTGTTCCCCGCCGCAGGACTTTGTTTGGTCCACAAAAGCCCAAACTTCACCTATCACGGCAGGCATTGTAATCAAACCTTCAGGGACCGGGTTCCCAAGGATTCCACTCCCCTGGACCTGTATAGCACCCTGCACAGAAAACATCTTGGTCGTGGGTATGACCAGAGCTCTGGATCCCAGGGTCCAGCTCTCCTAAGAGAAGCATTACAGGCAAAACCTTGCTCTTCTCTGCAAGGCCCGGGTACCGACCGTTTAGCTATGAAGCTTTTTTGGTCGGATCCGGAATAGCTTACTGAGGCCCAAAAGAACCTGTACGCAAGCTCAGTGAAAAACACATGTTTCTTCTTGGCCAACACCTTAGACACTGGCAAAAAACTGAGGTGCTCCCGGATGGGAGGGGCTTATATAGGGGAGGGTACTTCCGGTTTTGGAAGTTGCCAGTGCCAGCACCTGACGGTATCTATATAACCCATTAGTAATGACTATGTCGCTCTGTGTCCCGTGATGTACGAAAAAGAAAATGTGGAGGCTTCCATTTGTGAATGGACATTTTATGGTTACACAACCTTGCTATAATCTTTTTATATGGACTATAAACTGAAGGACTTATGAATAAATGGTTGTGTAATGAATCATTTGAGTTTCCATTACAGGCAGTCCCCGAGTTACGAACATCCGAGTTACGCACACCCGAGTTACGAACGAATCCTACTTACAAACGGCCTCAAATGCCGGCCACTTGTGCTCCACACTGGTCCTGGATACCTCCGAGTACCTCCGGACACATCCCACACTGCAGTACTACATGTACTGCATGGCTAGAAGAGCCCCAGATAACTTAACAAGCACCCGGAACATCCCACATCAATGCACAGGCGGACGTTACACTTACGAATGCAGTGTTGCGACTTACGAACAACTTCGACTTACGGACAAACCTACAGTCCTTATTGTGTTCGTAACTCGGGGACTGCCTGTATTTCTTATGGGAAAATTTGGTTTGATATACAAGTGCTTTGGATTACAAGCATGCTTCCAGAACGAATTATGCTCAGGGTGGTATGGCATGACCTCCTAAGTGGTGTGGCAGACTAACATTTCAATCCCATGGTCTAGTCCTCAGAGTATGGCACAATGAACCGGACAGTGGCGAATTACGTCAGCAGCTCAGTCCCCCTCCTCCTCCAATTCTGCCGGGTCAGTGAGAGAGCACAGCGTGCTTTGCGCATGCGCAGTAGGGACCCAGCCATGAACCCGAAAGGCTACACTGCAGAGTTCCCTTACCCGCAATGGTGGCGGCAGCACCTGACCAGCCGATGGAAACATCAGCTGAGAAGCCGACATCGCTGGACTCCAGGACAGGTAAATGTCCTAATGTTAAAAGTCAGCAGCTACAGTATGTGTAGCTGCTGACTTTACATTTTTAAAGGGGCGGGCGGAACTACGCTTTAAGTTGAGGGCTGTTTAGGGTTAGAATGAGGTTTAGGGTTAGGGGTTAAATTTAGTATTGGGTTTAGATTCAGGGTTGGGTTAATAAATCATTTTGTGAATAGGGATTGAATTGAGGGAGTCAGGTTACGTTATGGTATAGGACTAGAAATCAAGCTAGGAGCTATAAAGTAGTGTTAGAGCCATAGTTTAGATTATGGTTTAGAAGCTAGGTTGAAGATAATGTCTTTAGGGTTTTGGATGAGGTTTAGGATTGGTGTTTGGTTGAAGTTTAGGATTGGGGGGGCTAAGGTTTGAGGCTAAAAGCTAGAGGTAGAATTGAGGCTTAACGATTAAGCCAATATTTAGCTAAAGGGTTCGACTGAGGCCAGTGTTTGGGTTGAGGGTCAGGTTTAAAGTGTAAGTCCAGGCAAAACCTAACTAACACTAAACCTGCTCTGTGCCACATTCTAATCCTAATCTATCTAACCCCATAAAGCAAAACTCGCTGTACTTACCTATTTTGCACCTGATCTGGTCTGGTCTCAAGCGGCGGATGCTGTGTGCAGGAGAGGACCGACAACGGCTGTGAAATGAATAGGAAGTGATGTCACCCATAGACTTACTATGGGGCCTCCGTTTTTAGATGCCTCTCCTGCACATCCTACACAGCGAAGCCGCCGCTGACATCTGATGCTGGGACTGGACCAAATCCGCTGCAGGATAGGTAAGTACAGTGATTTTTGCTTTACAAGGTTAGATAGATTAGGTTTAGAATGTGGCACAGAGCAGGTTTAGCATTAGTTAGGTTTTGCCTGGACTTCTTCTTTAAGTGTTAGGCCTTCTTCGGCAAGAAACCAACAAGAAAACTGCTGGCAGAGCTTTTTGCCGAGAAAACCGTTCGTGTGTACGGTTTCTCGTAGAGAAAACTGCCGGGAATCTTGACGAGAAAAATAGAGAACCTGCTCTCTATTTTCTCGTTGGGATTCACGTCGGCCTGTTTCCCAACGAGAAAACTGTGTGTGTGTGTGTATGCAGCTACAAGCTTACCTGTCCTCCGGTAATCCCGCGCATGCTCGATGAGACTTCGATGCATGCGTGGTAGCTTACAAGGGTAGTGTAGGGTGAAGCAGGATGGCGACGACGGCATTGAATGTGACGAGCGCATGCTCGTCGTAGTCAATGACGCCACCGCGTTCTTGCCATTCAAAAGAACGGCGGTTCTTTTGAATGGCCATCTGTATGCACGGCTTGGCAAGACAAGCTTGACAAGAATTTCTTCGAGAAAACCGACGTTTTTTTTTTACGATGGGATTCTCGGTCGTGTGTACAGGGCTTAAGAGGTTAAATTGTGGCTTAGGGTTATGTTCAGGTAAGGTTTAGGAGTAGGCTGAGGCTTATTAAAGGTTAGACTCCAGTTTAGGGTTAAGGCTAAGTTAAAGCTGGCCATAACATTTTCCACCTGGCTCCTTCAAATTTTCAACCGCAGGATGTTGGGCGGGAGAGGGCCAACTGGGCCACTTACTAAAAGAATTTCAGCCTGGTCATCAGGAACCGGTTGATACTGAACAGTATAAGGCCAGCTTTAGGGCTATGGCTTAGAATTGAGGTTGGGCTGATGATTATTGTTGGTGCTTGGGGTTAGGCTGATGCCGCGTACACACGATCACTTTTCTCGTCGGGAAAAATGTAATTTTTTCTCTTGGACGAGAAAAACGGCCGTGTGTAGGCTCTCCAGCATTTTTCCCGACGAGAAAAACTGCAAGAATCACGACGAGAAAAATTAGAACATGCTCTAATTTTTCTCGTCGCGAATCACGGCATTTTTTTCCTCGGCAGTTTTCCCATAGGGAAACACTGCTAGGGAGCCTACACACGGCCGGTTTTCTCGACCAAGAGAAAACATATCGTGAAAAACGGCCGTGTGTAGGGGACCAAGCCGATCCACGTTTTTCCCGTCGGGTTTCACGGCGGTGTTTTCACCGCCGTGAAACTCGATCGTGTGTACACGGCATGAGGTTAAGGATTATGCTATAGGTTAGGGTTGTGGTTGAGTTGAGTGTTATTGGGTAGAGCAATGTTTTCGGCTATGATTTAGGGCTACAGGATGAGTTGAATGATACATTAGATTTATGGTTTAAGTTTAGCTTGGGCTGAGTTTTACATCTGGGATGAGGCTAAGGTCTAAGGTTAGGACAGGTTTATATTTAGGTTTAAGATTAATTAATTTGTTTAAAGGGGTTGTAAAGGTTCGTTTTTTATTTTCTAAATAGGTTCCTTTAAGCTAGTGCATTGTTGCTTCACTTACCTTTTCCTTTGATTTACCTTCTAAATGTTTGTTTTCTTTGTCTGAATTTCTCACTTCCTGTTTCTCCTCACTGAACTCCACACCATCATCCGAGTGGTGTTGAGTCAGCCAGAACAGCTTATTGAACAGCTTACTGAGGAGGAACAGGAAGTGAGAAATTCAGACAAAGAAAACAAAGAAAAAAATATTTAGAAGGGAAATCTAAGGAAAAGGTAAGTGAACCAACAATGCACTAGCTTAAAGGAACCTATTTAGAAAATAAAAAACTAACCTTTAGTATCACTTTAAGGTTTTCTGGTATGATTTTTGGCACATTGAAACATTTATGTCTTAGACCACAGTGCGAAATATACATAGGTAGATGAAGGAAGCATGGTGTGCAGTTTAATTAGAGATGTAGGTCAACACCTTGCTGTTGAAAAGTCCACTTCTCAAGATTTACATTTAACTTAAAACATACAAAAGGTGTTAAATAGCAAAAAATGGCAGAGGTGAAACTATGGATTAGGTATTTAGGTATAAGTCACTCTTTCATGCCTGCATTTAGCGTAGCAGATGGCTTGTGAATTTCTGTGCATCCCCTGTAATAGCTGCCAGGAAATATGAATTTATGAGTAATGCCGCAGTAGTCCCCTCCCCCACACAGGTGAAACGCTGCCAGGTCTCCACTGACCAGGCCATTCCTGTCACTGATGCAGAACCTGGAATCCAGGAAATGTGTCACTTGGGGGACGTTTGCCAGATGACCATATTGATATTTAGTCACCCTTGATAAATTAGACACGTTATTGTTAACAGAAGTTTAACCCTTAAAACCCCAATGGAGCAGATAAATAGAGGCTTGCCAGTTATTGACAAATGTATTTTCATTTATTGATTTCTGTCTCACTACGATGGAGCCCCTCTTGTTATTACTGTGTGTGACTCTCTGCACACTGAGGTGGCGTTGGCTGTAGAGTAATTTGATTTCTCAACTGCTCAGTGCAAGGGAATTTTTTTCCAGAGCTTAGTGAAAGTGGTGAAATCTCACTTTGCATTGAATATTTAATCAAGTGCAGGAAAAATAATAAAAAAAAAAAAAAACATTTTTTGCTTGCACCTGATTGGATAATTAAATTCAGCAGTGCTTCACAGCATTCACTAAGACCTGGGGAAAATGATCGTGCAAAGTGCAACTACCTTTGCAAAATGAATGGTCTATTTGCCTTCATTAAATCAATCCCTATCTCTCCAAAGTAAGGAAGACCTCTGTGTTCATCTTTGTCTCCATAACAAATTTCCCCAGTTTAAGATTTTCCACTGTTCCTGTTTTGGTTACAGTTCCACCTCCAGCATATACAGAGATGGTAAACCTCCAAAGCAGAATGATAAGCTCAATGAATGGGCTCTGCGTGACTCGGAACCATAAAATTTTTATGTGACCTCTCAATAAACGTCTTGACTTCTCAACAAGCATTTAGGCGTGCTGGCCCATACATTGTGCATCTCCCTATCAGGGACAGAGACAGCAATAAAACCTTGGGAATATTGCTATAGGCAATAGACCAGCGATGGCGAACCTTGGCACCCCAGATGTTTTGAAACGACATTTCCCATGATGCTCACCTACACTGCAGAGTGCATGGTTATCATGGGAAATGTAGTTCCAAAACATCTGGGGTGCCAAGGTTCGCCATCATGAAAAATTCACACCAATATGCAAAGTGTATTCGCCACCATATAGAGTGCATGCTTACCAGCTAACACAAGCTGTGTCCTAAAACACTAAAAATAGCAGCAGCTCTACGGTGAGATAGACACAAAAAATAGACAATATATTAAGAGAGCTGCACTCTAATACCAAAACGAATATGTGACAAATGGTGAAAAATAACAATTATGAGTCCTACACTAAGGGTTGTTGAGTCCCAAGAAAAAAGTCATCAACATAAACAAATATGTCCTTAGGAATATGGCTATAGGCCAGTGTGTCACGGTCTGGAATCAGGCTCAGAGGCCAGTAGCTATAGCAGCAGAGCAGGTATTCACACAGGTCACCCTGGATGATGACACGGGTTCACCTGAGGTGCGGGGTCTAAGCACTGACCTCTATTCACCAGGGCTCCTAAAGGTGGAGATGGGCTTCGCTGCGTGTCAGTGCCAGGTCGCGGTCCTTAGATTAGCCCCACCAGGGGGTGAGCAAGCCGGGGTCCAGAAACAGATAACACAGGTAGGGATCAAGCAGAAGCGTAGTCGGGGACGAGCCAAAAGTCGGTAGTGAGTGGTAGCAAAGATGCGGTCGGCAGCAGTAGACAGGAGCAAGATATTGGCTGGTGAAGACACAATATTCTGGCAACCAGGAAGTGCAGGGACATGGCTTAAATCAGGAAGTTCCTGGGAGGAGCAAAGGGTTCAAGGTTCAAGGCAAACAAGATTCAAGACAAGAAAGATCATTCAAGGAATTGTCTAATGAACTATCCAAGGAGCTGTCCAGCATTCCAGGTCGCTCAGCAAGTACAGTCACCACCAGACACACCAGAGGTTCCAGGTTCAAGCCCAGGTCCTAACACAGTGTTTCTCAACTCCAGTCCTCAAGGCGCCCTAACAGGTCATGTTTTCAGGATTTCCCTCAGATGAAATGGCTGTGGTAATTACTAAGGCAGTGAAACTGATCAAATCACCTGTGCAAAATAATGGAAAGCCTGAAAACATGACCTGTTGGTGCGCCTTGAGGACTGGAGTTGAGAAACACTGCTCTAGGCAATAGACAAACATCAAGTGTTTGGAGTCCTCCTCGTGTAGATGACAAATTCACACAAACATGCAAAGTGTACCCGCCACCACATAGAGTGCATGCTTACCAGCTAACATAAGCTGGATCGCTTGTGGCTAATACCCAACCAGGGCCTTTATCTCCTGAAGTGGCAAGCAGCGAGTCCGACCGGAACAGCCTTTAAACACCACTTATAGGTGGATGGGTAGTGTTAACAAAGAAACTCATAAGGATCCAGGGTCCTCGATTCTCATGATCACGGTAACCCAAAAAAAGGAAAGATGGCTCGCCATAGGTAAAACCATAGGCTCGCCATAGGTAAAACCAGACTGGTAATTTATAATATAAAACAGTAACACTTACATAGAAGTAACGTAATTCAAGCATGGATAGTAAGCCAGCCGGCTGCCCCAGGACGACGTCAGATTTGTGACAAAACACGTCGGGAGGAGTTTTCAGCGTTCCAAAGAAACGAGTGTTCATATTGTAGCTGGCTGGCTTACCATCCATGCTTGAATTACGTTACTTCTATGTAAGTGTTACTGTTTTATATAATAAATTATCAGCCTGGTTTTACCTATGGCGAGCCATCTTTCCTTTCTTTGGGTTACCGTGATCATGAGAATCCAGGACCCTGGATCCTTTTGACTTTCTGTGTTAACACTACCCACCCACCTATATGTGGTGTTTGGAGGCTGTTCCGGTCAGAGTCGCTGCCTGCCACTTTATGAGATAAAGGCCCTGGCTGGGTATTAGCCAGAAGCGATCCAGCTTATGTTAGCTGGTAAGCATGCACTCTATGTGGTGGCGGATACACTTTGCATGTTGGTGTGAATTTGTCATCTACACGAGAAGGACTCCAAACACTTGATGTTTGTCTATTCCCATTAGCAATATTCCTAAGGACAAATTTGTTTATGTTGCTGACTTTTTTCTTGGGACTCAACAACCCTTATGCTGCGTACGCACGCTCGGAATTTCCGACAACAAATGTTCGATGTGAGCTTGTTGTCGGAAATTCCGACCGTGTGTAGGCTCCATCGGACATTTCCTGTCGGAATTTCCGACAACAAAAATTGGAGAGCTGGTTTTCAAATTTTCCGACAACAAAAGTTGTCGGAAATTCAGAGCGTGTGTGCACAATTCCGACGCACAAAATTCCACGCATGCGGCGCTTTACCGATAACGTGGCCAGCTGGCAGTGTGAAATAGCTCTTGAGGATAATTCCGCTTCACTCCATGTCCATATAAATATAGTGTGTCTCCAGGGGGGGGGGGCAATTGACCCCCCTTGCCCTATGGAGCGGACACCCATGCCTAGCGCTTTAGCGGAAGACACGCGGCGGAGGAAGCTGGAGGAACGGACACCGGAGCCGCTGCAACCAAGAGAGGACACCACAGCCCCGCCACACAAGTGGGTAAGTCCCGGGCCGGACCGCCCATGCGTCCGGGGGGTGGGGGGGTGCTGTGCCACGCCAACAGGGGGGATGTTGTTTGTTTGGCCCCCCCCAAGAAAGAACCTACCAGCCGCCACTGGACTTGGTGCGCCCATCTTCAGGGGCAGCCATGCCCAGATCACGTGTACTTTCTGGTCCTTCCCCAAAATATATAGGAACCACCCACTTACAGCCACAATCCCTTCAATTGATATCTGTTTTTTAGTTACTGCGCATGACAAACCTTCATCGAGACAGACGTCCAAAATGCGGAACTATCCAGCATATCTGGGACAGTTTGCACCCATGCTAGATACTATAACATTTATTAACCACAGACAGTTATCAGAATACATAGAAGAATAATGATTGTTATAAAGTGGTAGTAAAGTCTTTTCTTTTACTTGTACCTACAGGTAAGCCTATAATAAGGCTTACCTTTATATACAATGAATATCTCCTAAACTTGAACTGTTTAATAGATATTCACACTGCATGCAGCCACTGGCGCATGTTCTCTGAAGGGACGGCACACACGTAGCGTCCCTTCATTGCTCTGGGCCACGCCCGTAACTCCCGCGCGCGTGCACGGGAGTGACGTCACCGCAGCTCGGCCGATCAGACGGCCGGAGCACTTAAACCCGAAAGGAAGACCGCGTGAAGATGGAAGCCCTGTCAGCGAGGACAGCGTGTCGCTGGAGGGCTTAGTTCTAAGGTAAGTATTTCGTAATGTGCTAGTATGCGATGCATCTTTACTCCCATGCAGATGACCAGTTCTGGAGTCCCAATTATACCTGCAATTCTAACTCTTGGTGAAATCTTGCACTATAATGAATCCTCAAAACAGTTGGTCTTCTGTCTGTAGGTCTTGCTGTTCTTTTAACCCTGCAGGGGGTAAAAGAGGGTTTTTATTTTATTTATGTGGTTAATGGTGTGAGTGACAATATTGATATTTTCATGTCATTGTCTTTGTTCCTTGTAGGTTTACAAGTGGTCCTGAAGTCTATCATGAAAGCCATGATTCCCCTGCTGCAGATTGGGCTTCTGCTGTTCTTTGCTATTCTCATCTTTGCTATCATTGGGCTTGACTTTTATATTGGCAAATTTCATAGTTCCTGTTATGAAACCTATGGAGGTGAGAAGGCTGTCTCTTCCTTGATTGATATTGCATGCGCAGAATCCTTTAAGAAGTGTATGCAACAAGAACTTTCTATGTTGACTAAAATAACAATCAAATGTATTGCTAAAAGCAATACATTTGATTGTTATTTTAGTCAACATAGAAGTCTGAAGAGGAAGAGTAAACGTAATAGGCTTCTATGGGCAACACTTTTTTATTTAAGGTCCGGACACACGATCGGATTTTCCGACAGGAATTGTGTGATGGCAGGATGTTGTCAGATAATCCGACCATTTGTATGCTCCATCGGACAATTGTTGGATTTTCCGACAACAAGTGTGCGATAGCATGCTTTAAATTTTTCCGACAACAAATGTGTGATGTCGTATTGTCCGATCATGTGTACAGAAGTTCGTCGGAAAAAAATACAAAGTACAAACACGCATGTTCCAAACCAATGCTAACCATAAGACAACATTAGCAGAAGTTGCCCAAAGGGTGGCGCTAAAGAGCTGAAAAAAAACACGTTGTTTTGAGTATGTTGGCCAACAATCCTTTGCCGTTTGTATGCAAGACAAGTTCACGGCCAACGCCCTTCGCTCAAAATTCCACGGCTTTGTCCGATGGAAATCCAATTGTGTGTACGAGGCTTTAGAGCCACTGATAAATGAGGCCCCTTGGAATTGAGCAGAGGGGCGCAGTTAAAAAGCCCAAATGGGTTATATATGTATACAAGGCACTGTGCGAGGCGGCAGTCATATTTGCTCATTTCTTATCAGACTCAGTTTCCTGCTTACCAGTGTTTCAATACTTTTCTCTTTTAGTGCAAGTCTCTGGGTCATACATGACTTGATTAACAAGATGCTTTATCAGTTTAATTGAGCTGATGTACAGTATCTCACAAACATGAGTACACCCCTCACATTTTTGTAATCATTTTATTATATCTTTTCATGTGACAACACTGAAGAAATTACACTTTGTGTAAAAGTAGTGAGTGTACAGCTTGTATAACAGTGTAAATTTGCTGTCCCCTCAAAATAACTCAACACACAGCCATTAATGTCTAAACCGCTGGCAACAAAAGTTAGTACACCCCAAGTGAAAGTGTCAATATTTTGTGTGGCCACCATTATTTTCCAGCACTGTCTAAACCCTCTTGGGCACGGTGTTCACCAGAGCTTCACAGGTTGCCATTGGAGTCTCTTCCACTCCTCCATTACGACATCACGGAGCTGGTGGATGTTAGAGACCTTGCGCTCCTCCACCTTCCGTTTGAGGATGCCCAACAGATGCTCAATAGGGTTTAGGTCTGGAGACATGCTTGGCCAGTCCATCACCTTTACCCTCAGCTTCTTTAGCAAGGCAGTGGTCATCTTGGAGGTGTGTTTGGGGTCGTTATCATGTTGGAATATTGCCCTGCAGCCCAGTCTCTGAAGGGAGGGGTTCATGCTCTGCTTCAGTATGTCACAGTACATGTTGGCATTCATGGTTCCCTCAATGAACTGTAGCTCCCCAGTGCCAGCAGCACTCATGCAGCCCCAGACCATGACACTCCCACCACCATGCTTGACTGTAGGCAAGACACACTTGTCTTTGTACTCCTCACCTGGTTGCCGCCACACACGCTTGACACCATCTGAACCAAATACGTTTATCTTGGTCTTATCAGACCACAGGACATGGTTCCAGTAATCCATGTCCTTAGTCTGCTTGTCTTCAGCAAACTGTTTGCAGGCTTTCTTGTGCATCATCTTTAGAATAGTGATGAGCCGAACACCCCCGGGTTCGGTTCGCACCAGAACCCGCGAACGGACCGAAAGTTCGTACGAACATTAGAACCCTATTAAATACAATGGATGCGAACGTTCGAATTCTAAAGTGCTAATTATAACAACTATTATGCATGTTATTGTCCTAAAAAGGGTTTGGGAACCCGGGTTCTGCACCAGGGGACATGTATCAATGCAAAAAGAAGTTTTAAAAACGGTCGTTTTTCGGGAGCAGTCATTTTAATGATGCATAAAGTGAAAAAAAAAAGTCAAATATTCCTTTAAATATCGTACCTGGGGGGTGTCTAAAGTATGCCTGTGAAGTGCCACGTGTTTCCCGTGTTTAGAACTGTCCCTGCCCAAAATGACACTTCTAAAGGAAAAAAAAGCCATTTAAAACTGCTTGCGGCTTTAATGTAATGTCTGGTCCCGGTAATATGGATGAAAATCTTTAAGAAAAATGGCATAGCTACCCCATGACCCCCCCCCCCTACCCCAGCCCATTACCAGCCCCTTTGGGTCTTGTATGGATATTAAGGGGAACCCCGCACATAAAATAAAAAAGGCCCTATATACTCTGAACAGCCGTATGCAGGCGGTGCATACAAGACAGGGACTGTAGGTTTGTTCTTATGTAGAATCTGTTTGTAATTTTGAACAGGTACATTGTTGAAGTGTAGCTCCAGCCCAAAAATCTATTTTTAAACTTTTTGGAAAACATAGGTAAGGGTTATCACCCCTGTAACATTTGTTTTGCTGTCTGTGCCCCTGTTCAGAACATTTCACCTCACTTTCCGTCCCAATGACAACTGTTTTTGAAATGTGGTGTTTTTCTTGAAACAAGGATTGCTGATAAAGCATCAGTACAGAGGAGACACCTTTCTCCCATATTTATTCTTACAGGAGAGAATTTTCCTTCCTAGTGGTAGATTTCCTCTCACTTCCTGTTGTCTTCTTGCGTTTGCAAGTAGGAGTCGTTTGTAAGTTGGATGTTTGAAAGTAGTGACCTGCCGTATATACTCTGCAGAAATAGGCCCCTTAGTTGTTGGTGTTGGCACAACACTGTAAGCACTCACAGTTACTCTTGGTTGGTGCTAGAACGCCCTGCTGTCAACTATTATATCAGGAATTTTAATTACATATAATTGTTGAACAGTGGTAGTAAAAATTGGGCCTTTGATGGTGGTGCTGGTGCCACAACACTGTAAGCCCTGACAGTTACTCTTGGTGGGTGCAGCAATGGGCCCTGCTGTGAATTATTAGATCAAGAATTGTAATTGCATGCCCCTGTTGAACAGGGGCTGAAAAATTGGGCCTTTCGTGGTGGTGGTGGTGGTGGTGGTGTTGCCACAACACTGTAAGCCCTCAGAGTTACTCTTGGTGGGTGCAGGAATGGGCCCTGCTGTGAATTATTAGATCAAGAATTGTAATTACATGCCCCTTTTGAACAGGGGCTGAAAAATTGGGCCTTTCGTGGTGGTGGTGGTGGTGGTGGCGTTGCCACAACACTGTAAGCCCTCAGAGTTACTCTTGGTGGGTGCAGCAATGGGCCCTGCTGTGAATTATTAGATCAAGAATTGTAATTGCATGCCCCTGTTGAACAGGGGCTGAAAAATTGGGCCTTAGGCACTGGTGGCACAACACTACAACCCCTCACAGATACTGTACTTGGAGCACAGCAATGAGCCCTGTTGCAAAGTATTGCTTCAAAAATTGTAATGACACGCCCCTGTTAAACAGGGGCTGAAAAATTGGGCCTTAGGCACTGGTGGCACAACACTACAACCCCTCACAGATACTGTACTTGGAGCACAGCAATGAGCCCTGTTGCAAAGTATTGCTTCAAAAATTGTAATGACACGCCCCTGTTAAACAGGGGCTGAAAAATTGGGCCTTAGGCACTGGTGCCACAACACTCCAACCCCTCACAGATACTGTACTTGGAGCACAGCAATGAGCCCTATGGCAAATTATTGCTAAAAAAATTGTAATTACACGCCCCTGTAAAACAGGGGCTGAAAAATTGGGCCTTAGCCACTGGTGGCGGCACCCATAAACAAAAATGATCTTCCAAGCTATCATCATCAATCGTATCATTGAGGACTCGGAGGAGGAGGATAGCCAGTCAACATAACAGCACAGGCACTCAGCATCAGCATCAGTCTTGAAGGGATGTGACATGTTAAAATCAATTAGTCTGTTATATCAGCATCAGGTGTGTGGTAGCTGGTGGTGATCCAAGACTGGTTCATCTTGATGAAAGTCAGTCGATCAACCGAGTCGGTGGACAGGCGCACCCTGTGATCCGTGACAAATCCTCCAGCAGCACTGAATGTGCGTTCCGAAAGAACGCTGGATGCAGGACAGGCCAGTAGCTCAATTGCATACTGTGCAAGCTCTGGCCAGTGATCCATCCTCAAGACCCAGTAAGCCAGAGGATTTTCGGTGGGGAAGGTGTCCAAGTCTGACCTTGCCCCTAGATATTCCTGCACCATGTTTATCAGACGCTGGCGATGGTTGCTGGAACCGATCATACTTTGGGGCTGCGGACTAAAGAATTGTCTGAACGCATCGGTCAGACGGCCACCTTCCCCACCGCTCCTTCTTTGACTGGCCGAAGCCTCAGCAACTCGTTGTCCAGGACCAGGAGTTTGTAACCTCCCAGTCTCTGGGAACGCGTTGCACAGACCTTTCTGCAAGGCCTCCCGGAGTTGTCTCATCCTCTGCTCCCTCTGCGAAGGTAACATAAGGTCCGCAACCTTACCCTTGTACCGTGGATCAAGGAGAGTGGCCAGCCAGTAATGGTCCCTCTCCTTGATCCGAAGAATACGAGGATCCTTCCGCAGACTTTGCAGGATCAGGGAGGCCATGCAGCGTAGGTTTGCTGAGGCATTCGCTCCGGAGTCCTCTGGGTCACTAAGGACGACATGATCCGCAGCCACCTCCTCCCAGCCACGTACAAGTCCACTGGTTTCTTGGGACTGTAAATCATCCCTAAAAGACTGCTGCTGATGATGCTGAGTGCCAGCCTCCACCTCCATGCTGACACAATCCTCCTCCTCCTCCTCCTCCTCTTCCTCTGCGATGGGTGGGACAGAAGGAACACTGTCTGGGTAAAGGGGGCCTTGAGAGGCAAGGAAGTCCTCCTCTTCCTGCCTCTGTTCTGCCTCAAGTGCCCTGTCCATTATTCCACGCAGCGTGTGCTCCAACAGGTGGACAAGAGGTACAGTGTCACTGATGCATGCACTGTCACTGCTCACCATCCTCGTGGCCTCCTCAAATGGTGCCAGGACAGTGCATGCATCCCTGATCATGCCCCACTGGCGTGGAGAAAAAAAACCAAGCTCCCCTGACCCTGTCCTGGTGCCGTAGTCGCACAGGTACTCATTGATGGCCCTCTGCTGCGTGTGCAGCCGCTGCAGCATGGCCAACGTTGAGTTCCACCTGGTGGGCATGTCACATATAAGGCGGTTCTTGGGCAGGTTCAACTCCTTTTGCAGCTCAGCCAGGCGAGCACTGGCATTATAAGATCTGCGGAAATGCACACAGACTTTCCTGGCCTGCCTCAGGACATCCTGTAAGCCCGGGTACCTGCCCAAGAACCGCTGCACCACCAGGTTAAGGACGTGAGCCACACAGGGCACATGGGTCAGTTGTCCCTGTCGGAGGGCGGAGAGGAGGTTGGTGCCATTGTCGCAAACCACCATTCCTGGCTTAAGCTGGCGTGGCGTCAACCACCTCTCGGCCTGGCCCTGCAGAGCAGACAGGACCTCTGCCCCAGTGTGGCTTCTGTCCCCCAAACACACCAGCGCAAGCACGGCATGGCATCTTTTTGCCTGCGTACTTGCGTAGCCCCGTGAATGGCTACGGAGCACCGCTGGTTCATAGGACAAACCACAGGAAGAGGCCATGGAGGAAGAAGAAGAGGAGGGGGTGGAGGAGAGAGGTGTGTCACAACCAGTAGTAGCATTTTGGAGGCGTGGCGGTGGAACAACCTCCAACACTACTGCACCTTGTCCTGCATCCTTCCCAGCTGCCAAAAGAGTGACCCAATGGGCCGTGAAAGAAAGGTAACGTCCCTGTCCATGCCTGCTGGACCATGAGTCAGCGGTAATATGCACCTTACCGCTGACCGCCCTGTCCAGCGAGGCCAAGACATTGCCTTCCACATGCCGGTAGAGAGCCGGAATAGCCTTCCGTGAGAAAAAGTGGCGTTTGGGAACCTGCCACTGAGGAACCGCACATTGCACAAACTCACGGAAGGGGGCCGAGTCTACCAACTGAAAAGGCAGCAGTTAAAGCGCTAGCAATTTAGCCAAGCTAGCATTCAACCGCTGGGCATGTGGATGGCTGGGAGTGAACTTCTTTCGACGGTCCAGCAGCTGGGGCAGGGAAATTTGCCTGCTAGAATCGGACGTCGGTGTACTGCTAGCAGAGTGGCCGCAAGTACTTGGCTGTGACACACCTAATTCTACACCTTCATTCCTCTCAGTGCATGTTTCAGAGAGGACTGAAGTTATAGTGGGGTTGGAGATCCCAGCTGATGCGGTGCAAGGAGAGGTCCGCTTTGTTCTTTGGTGTGGGTCTTTGAGGTAGGCTTGCCAACGAGCTGCATGGCAGGTCAACATATGTCTGGTCAGGCATGTGGTACCCAAGCGGCTGATGTTTTGGCCACGCGATATACGCTTGAGACATATGTTGCAAACAGCAGCTGTGCGATCTGATGCACTAGCCTCAAAAAAGGCCCACACCAAGGAACTTTTTGAATGACGGGCAGAGGCTGCGCCCTGCACAGGCGGAGCTCTGCGGTGTGATTCCGTCGGTGTACTGCCCTTACGCTGGCCACCAAAGGGCATCCTGCCTCGTTGGAGATGTGCCTCCTCCTCATCCTCCTCCTCCTCCTCTCTCCTATTAGGCACCCACGTGGAGTCAGTGACCTCATCATCCCCTCCCTCCTCATCACTGGAGCCAATCTGGCAGTATGCTGCAGCTGCTGGAACATGACTGCCAGATTGGTGTCCTTCTTGAGCATCCCCTCTGTCTGCTCTCACGCTACTGCCTTCCTGTAGCTGGGTTTCATCATCAGACCCTTCGAAACGCTGGGCATCCTCCTGGAGCATGTACCTAACACTGTGCTCAAACAGTTCGGGGGACTCCTCAGGAGGAGGACATGGTGGGTCTAGGGAAGGAGTGACTGATGATGAGTCTGACATTGATACCAGGGAAGAGGACGCTTTGGCAGCTGCTTTGCCAGCACCCTGAGCCTGGGTGAGAGAGGATGAGGAGGAGGAGGAGGGCTTGGTCATCCACTCTACCAAGTCTTCGGCATGATGTGGCTCAACATGTCCAGCTGCCGAAAAGAAGGACAAGCGTGTCCCATGGCCATGTGCTGATGACAATGCACCGCGTCCACGACCAGCACTGTTGCCCCCAGACACAGAGCCTGCTTGCCCTCTTTTATTGCCTCCTGACTGTCTGCCTCTCCTTGTTTGCCTTCCAGACATTCTAATAGATGGCCTGCAGGGAGATGGGAAAAAAGCAATAAGGGCTACCTTCAGGTGTCCTTCTCTGTCCCTTTACATAAGGATTTCTAAATATGGTTGAGGATTATTGCTTTTGCACAGAATAGCACAACGACAATTTCCCTGACTGTCCAAAAAAATAGGATTTTTTACTCACCGTAAAATCCTTTTCTCTGAGTCCATGGACCGACACAGCTTCTCTATTGACAAAGTGGGTATTATCCGTTAATTAGGAGTGACTAGGCAGAAAAACTTGTAAAAAGTGTTGCATCACACCTTCTACAGTACCGCCCAGGGGGCGGACCCTCTGGGTATACCCTCTCAGTCTGCACATCGCAGATCAGTTCGTCAAAAAGCAGTACAAACTTAAAAGGAGGGGTGGGTGCTGTGTCGGTCCATGGACTCAGAGAAAAGGATTTTACGGTGAGTAAAAAATCCTATTTACTCTTTCGTCCATGGACCGACACAGCTTCTCTATTGACAAAGTGGGACGTCCCAAAGCAGTGTCAGAGAAAAAACGAGGGGTGGTAACAGCATAAAAACAAACTTCACCCCAAAACAGCACTCCTCCAACGGAGGAGTTGCAACTCTAAACAGCCGCCTGCAAAACCTTGCGGCCGAAAGAGGCATCCGAAGATGCACCTACATCAACTTTGTAGAATTTTGTGAAAGTGTGAGCGGACGACCAAGTCGCCGCTTTACATAGTTGGGAAACAGACGCTTGATGTCGGAAAGCCCAAGAGGCACCTATTGCCCTGGTCGAATGCGCCGTGACAGGAAAGGGGGGCACCTGACCCTTTAAGGCGTAAGCCTGGATTACTATCTGTCGGATCCACCTAGAGATGGTGGCCGATGAGACTGCTTGGCCCTTCTTGGGACCAGCCACCGAAACAAACAGTGAGTCTGACTTCCGGAACAGGGAAGTAGCAGATAGGTATACTCTCAAAGCTCGGACAACGTCCAAGGAATGCAACGCCGACTCCTTAGGATTCGACGGCTGAGGACACAAGGATGGAAGTACAATGTCTTCGTTGAGATGAAAAGCCGAAACGACTTTCGGAAGAAAGGAAGGCTGCGGCCGCAGCACCACCTTATCCTTGTGGAAAATCAAATAGGGAGCCTTGCAGGACAAGGCTGCCAGCTCAGAGACTCGTCTAACTGACGTAACAGCCACCAAAAAGACCACTTTCTGAGAAAGTGTCAACAGGGGAATATCTCTAATATTCTCAAACGGTGCCTTCTGAAGCACCGAGAGGACCAGGTTCAAGTCCCACGGAGGTAACGGGGGACGGACCGGAGGGGCCACATGTCGAACCCCCTGCACAAATGTACTCACGAGAGAGTGAGTCGCCAGGGGTCGCTGAAAAAAGACAGCCAGGGCAGATATCTGTCCCTTAATCGTACTTAGGGCAAGCCTTTGGTCTACCCCATGCTGTAAAAACAGCAGGATTCTGGAAACCAAATAGGTACGCGGATGCCATTTCATTTCCTCACACATGGAGATGTAGGCCCTCCAAGTGCGGTGATAGACCTTCCTAGAGGACGGTTTCCGAGCACTTCTCATAGTAGAAATTACTGAGTCTGACAGGCCCCGGTCTCTCAGTACCTGGTTCTCAACAGCCATGCCGTTAAAGCCAATGACTGTAAAGCAGGATGGAATATGGGACCTTGCGACAGCAGGTCCTTCCGTAGTGGTAGGCGCCAGGGGACGTCTGCTACCAGACGTACTAGATCGGCGTACCAAGGACACTGAGGCCAATCTGGAGCGATTAGGATCATTGGAATTCCCTCTGCCTCCACTCTGCGGAGCAGAAGAGGAAGAAGCCTTAAGGGAGGGAAGGCATAGATTAGCCGATACTGGCCCCACGATGCTACCAACGCGTCCGTTGCGTCTGCCCATGGGTCTCTTGACCGGGCCACAAACCTCAATACCTTCCGATTGAGTCGGGAAGCCAGAAGATCTACGTCTGGTGTGCCCCATCTTTGGCAGAGGAGTTGGAACACCTCCGGGTGTAAGGACCATTCTCCCTGGTCCAGCATCTGGCGGCTCAGGTAGTCCGCCTGCCAGTTTTCCACACCCGGAATGTACACGGCCGACAGTGCCGGTACGCTCCTCTCTGCCCACTTCAGGATGCGAGCGATCTCCGATGCTGCAGCTGAGCTTCTTGTTCCTCCTTGATGATTGACATATGCCACTGCTGTGGCGTTGTCTGACTGGATCCTGACTGGACGCCCTTGCAGTCTCTGAGACCATTTGAAGAGGCACAGCTTGATCGCCCGGATCTCCAGGACATTGATCGGCAGGAGGGCTTCCTCTGGGGTCCAGCGACCTTGCGCCGACTGGACACCCCAGACTCCCCCTCAACCTGTAAGGCTGGCGTCCGTCGTGATCACTATCCAGTAAACCGGAAGAAATGACTTCCCGGCCATTAGAGCCGGTGCTGTCAGCCACCATACCAGGGATCTCCTGACTAGGTGGCTCACTCGGATTTGATAATCCAGAGATGAAGGGCATCTGTTCCATCTGGACAGAACTTCCCTCTGTAACACTCGAGTGTGGTATTGAGCATATGGGACCGCCTCGAAGGAGGCTACCATGAGGCCCAACACTCGCATGCAAAAACGGAGTGACGACCAATTCCTGGAAGTCAGCTGCCGTACTGCAGCCCGGAGGGTCTGCAACTTCTCCACAGGGAGGAATACCTTTGCCTCTGAGGAATCCAGAATCAACCCCAGGTACACTAGGCGTTGAGTGGGCACCAATACTGACTTTTGCGTGTTTAGTATCCAACCACAGTCTCGAAGAGTCTGACAGGTAATGGACACGCTTACCTCTAATTCTGAGCTTGAAGGGCCCTTCAGCAGAAGGTCGTCCAAGTAACCTGTGATAGCGATACCCCGCTGTCTTAGAAGTGCCAGAATCGGAGCGAGCACCTTGGTGAACGTCCTGGGTGCTGAGGCAAGGCCAAACGGGAGGGCCACAAACTGGTAGTGGTTCTTCCCGATAGCAAATCGCAGAAACCTCTGGTGTCTGGAGTATATGGGGACATGCAGGTATGCGTCCTTGATGTCCAAGGAGGCCAGAAAGTCCCCCGGATGGAGAGCCGTGACTACGGATCGAACCGACTCCATCCGAAATCTTTGTACCTTCACAAAGCAATTGAGGGCTCTGAGATCCAAGATTGGACGAACCCCCTCCTTCTTTGGCACAATGAACAGATTTGAGTAAAAACCCTGACCCCGTTCCTGTTCTGGAACTGGAATAACTACCCCGCGTTCCAGTAGACCCTGGACCGCCCCATACAGGGCCTCCCGACGGGTCGGTAGTAGCTGGAGATTGGAGGTGATGAATCTGTCTGGTGGACAAGAGAGAAATTCTATCTTGTAGCCTGAGGAGATTACTTCGCAAACCCACCTGTCGGAGACTAGAGCAGTCCACTGAGTCGCGAATTTGCGAAGACGTCCCCCCACCCGAGAGCTGGGTGGGGGCGGACCTTCATGTGGACGCAGATTTGTCCACAGGCTTGTTGGGTCTGCGGGACCAAGGACGCTTTTGTCCTTGGGCAGGCGCTTTATCGGCCTGGGGTCTTTTCCCTGTCGCCTTAAGAGGGCGAAAAAACCGCTTACGTGCAGTAAAGGAGGGGCCTTGCCCTTGGCGTGGTCCCCTACCCTTGCTAGTTTGGGGAAGCAAAGTGCTTTTACCTCCTGTAGCATCCTTGATGATGTCATCCAGAGAAGCCCCAAAAAGTCTGTCGCCCTTAAAAGGCAGATCCAATAGGGCTTTCTTGGAAGTCTGGTCCGCAGACCAGCCCTTTAGCCAGATCAGGCGGCGTATTGCTACTGCATAAACCGAAGCTCTTGACAGCAGGGGAATAGTATCCATGTCTGACTCGCAGACAAACTTAAGGCCCTGGACCAACTGGTCGGCCAAAGTTATCTCATTAGGAGGAGCATCTCGCTCCTTTAACCCCTGGAGTAGCAATTTTGCCCATTCAGTAAGTGTCTGAGACACTAGGGCCCCCGCCAATGCCGGGCGTACTGCTGAGCCTACCACTGAGTATAGGTAGCGAGCGAGTGCTTCAGCCTTCTTATCCACAGGGTCCTTGAAAACAGGAGCCCCTTCTACTGGAATAGTGGTGGCTCTATTAAGTCTGGACACCGAAGGGTCCACTATAGGGGGAGAGGTCCATATCTTCAGAAAACTCTCCTCAAAGGGGTACCGTACTGCAAACCTCTTTGGGGCTGTAAAGACCCTCAGTGGGTTCTCCCATTCCTTGTATAAGAGTTTGTCAAAATAAGACACACAAGGGAACACCTTAGCAGTGCGGGCAGGTTTACGAAACCCAAAGGGGACTGGAGTATCTGCTACTTCTTCAGTCCTTTCCAACTTTAGCGTATCCCGCACTGCAGTAATAAGGTCAGATACCAAAGCCGTCTCGCGTACTGACCTGGACTTGGAGTCCTCCTCACTGTCCGATCGGTCACGGTCTGCAGTCTCTGATGCATCAGAATCTGGGCCATGAGCCGTAGCTGGACCTGGTTCTGCATCAGAAATATCCCCAGAAGATTGCAGGGGACGGGGGCGTTTATTACCCCCTGTATTCCCGTGTGCTGCTTCCACCCTGGCAGCAAACGCCTCTAGGATTGCCGACATAGCGTCCATAGACACCTCAGGGACACCAGCTGCTAAATCTGGTGTTTCAGGGGAGAAGACATCTGGCTCAGATGCCATGCTGACCACACGCTGACACTCACAGGGCTCCAGGCAAGATATCAATAGGCCACCCTCCTGCGCTGCAGAGATGCTGGGTTACCCAGAGGACTCACCACCCTGGATAGGTACTGCTATGCTGCGCCTATGATGCTGTCCCCTTGCTGCTGTGTCAGTCTGCTTCTTTTATCAGCACTTCCTGTGTGAATTTTCGCGCCAGTGTAATGCACCCTAGAGGCCGGAGGCTCTCGCAAAATGGTTGCCAAAACCGTCTGTATGGAAGATAATGTGGGCTCTAAGAAAATGGCCGCCGACAGAAGATAGAGGTCAGGCAGCCATAGCCCACAAAAAAGATGGCCGCCGAACGGCAATATCTGCATACAGGGTGGACAAACATGGCCGCCGATCACCTGATAGGGGCCAGTGGGTGTGGCCGAACTACAGGAAGATGGCCGCCAGGCAGTTACAAGAGGCCAAACTTGGCATGGACCACCTCAAAATGGCCGCCGACAGCATGGAGACACAGAAACACAGGTAAGCAAAAATGACATTTCTTTTAAATGTTAGTTACAGCCAGCCCCGCTCCAGTGGGACCCCCTAGGTGACCCCCAGCACCCAGCAACCTTTAGCTAGAAGCCCAGGGAGGAGGGAAAGGCAGGGAGAGAGGGAAGAAAGGGGCCACAACCACTTACTTGATCTCTCCAGGAATGTCCAGCTAAATCACCCAGCCGAGGCAGGGGAGTTTTACTTACCTATCCTGCATGTATTCTGCTGGAAGACATTCCAAACAGATCATCGTCCGCGCACGGAAGGTGACTGTTGGCCAGGCATGCTGTGATTGGACCCAGAAGGGACGATCATATGTATGCCCTGGAGCATGACGCTCACCGGACAGGCTGCTGCGACTCGGCCGTAAGGTCAGCCGAAGCTGAGAGGTCCGATGCAAGCCTTGGAGCGTAAGCTCACCGGCCAGGCTGCTGCGACTCGGCCGTAAGGTCAGCCGAAGCTGAGCGGTCCGATGCAGGCTCTGGAGCGTAGGCTCACCGGCCACCCGTGGAGCGACGGGCATGTCGTGGAAAACCCAGCGCGTAGCTAGGGTCGGCACACGCTCGATGGCCGAAACTGGGGAGACTACAAGGATCGAGGATCCAGCCTGTCACCCAGTCGGCAGTTGATCGAAGATCGCAGGAAACAACAAATGTAGCAAAAAAATAAAAAATATATATATATCTTTTTTCCCCGGACCAATGAGCCCGAAGGGAGCCATGTCCTACTCCTTGCTAGACAGAAAAAAACTGATCTGCGATGTGCAGACTGAGAGGGTATACCCAGAGGGTCCGCCCCCTGGGCGGTACTGTAGAAGGTGTGATGCAACACTTTTTACAAGTTTTTCTGCCTAGTCACTCCTAATTAACGGATAATACCCACTTTGTCAATAGAGAAGCTGTGTCGGTCCATGGACGAAAGAGTAACAAGGATTTCAAAGATGGTTGATGAGGAATGCTTTAGCACACTATAGCACAAGGAGAATTCCCCTCACTTTCCTTCTTTGTCCCTAGAAACAAGGACTGGCACAGTGAAAGAAACTGACACTCTCCCTACCTAGAGTTTTCTGTCCCTAGAAAAAATGTTTTTTTAAAGCACACTATAGCACAAGGAGAATTCCCCTCACTTTCCTTCTTTGTCCCTAGAAACAAGGACTGGCACAGTGAAAGAAACTGACACTCTCCCTACCTAGAGTTTTCTGTCCCTAGAAAAAATGTTTTTTTAAAGCACACTATAGCACAAGGAGAATTCCCCTCACTTTCCTTCTTTGTCCCTAGAAACAAGGACTGGCACAGTGTAAGAAACTGACACTCTCCCTACCTAGAGTTTTCTGTCCCTAGAAAAAATGTTTTTTTAAAGCACACTATAGCACAAGGAGAATTCCCCTCACTTTCCTTCTTTGTCCCTAGAAACAAGGACTGGCACAGTGAAAGAAACTGACACTCTCCCTACCTAGAGTTTTCTGTCCCTAGAAAAAATGTTTTTTTAAAGCACACTATAGCACCAGGAGAATTCCCCTCACTTTCCTTCTTTGTCCCTAGAAACAAGGACTGGCACAGTGAAAGAAACTGACACTCTCCCTACCTAGAGTTTTCTGTCCCTAGAAAAAATGTTTTTTAAAGCACACTATAGCACAAGGAGAATTCCCCTCACTTTCCTTCTTTGTCCCTAGAAACAAGGACTGGCACAGTGTAAGAAACTGACACTCTCCCTACCTAGAGTTTTCTGTCCCTAGAAAAAATGTTTTTTTAAAGCACACTATAGCACAAGGAGAATTCCCCTCACTTTCCTTCTTTGTCCCTAGAAACAAGGACTGGCACAGTGAAAGAAACTGACACTCTCCCTACCTAGAGTTTTGTGTCCCTAGAAAAAATGTTTTTTTAAAGCACACTATAGCACAAGGAGAATTCCCCTCACTTTCCTTCTTTGTCCCTAGAAACAAGGACTGGCACAGTGAAAGAAACTGACACTCTCCCTACCTAGAGTTTTCTGTCCCTAGAAAAAATGTTTTTTTAAAGCACACTATAGCACAAGGAGAATTCCCCTCACTTTCCTTCTTTGTCCCTAGAAACAAGGACTGGCACAGTGAAAGAAACTGACACTCTCCCTACCTAGAGTTTTCTGTCCCTAGAAAAAATGTTTTTTTAAAGCACACTATAGCACAAGGAGAATTCCCCTCACTTTCCTTCTTTGTCCCTAGAAACAAGGACTGGCACAGTGTAAGAAACTGACACTCTCCCTACCTAGAGTTTTCTGTCCCTAGAAAAAATGTTTTTTTAAAGCATACTATAGCACAAGGAGAATTCCCCTCACTTTCCTTCTTTGTCCCTAGAAACAAGGACTGGCACAGTGAAAGAAACTGACACTCTCCCTACCTAGAGTTTTCTGTCCCTAGAAAAAATGTTTTTTTAAAGCACACTATAGCACAAGGAGAATTCCCCTCACTTTCCTTCTTTGTCCCTAGAAACAAGGACTGGCACAGTGAAAGAAACTGACACTCTCCCTACCTAGAGTTTTCTGTCCCTAGAAAAAATGTTTTTTTAAAGCACACTATAGCACAAGGAGAATTCCCCTCACTTTCCTTCTTTGTCCCTAGAAACAAGGACTCGCACAGTGAAAGAAACTGACACTCTCCCTACCTAGAGTTTTCTGTCCCTAGAAAAAATGTTTTTTTAAAGCACACTATAGCACAAGGAGAATTCCCCTCACTTTCCTTCTTTGTCCCTAGAAACAAGGACTCGCACAGTGAAAGAAACTGACACTCTCCCTACCTAGAGTTTTCTGTCCCTAGAAAAAATGTTTTTTTAAAGCACACTATAGCACAAGGAGAAATCCCCTCACTTTCCTTCTTTGTCCCTAGAAACAAGGACTCGCACAGTAAAACACACTGACACTCTCCCTACCTATCCTTCTCTTTCCCTAAACTAAAGGAATCCAGGTTAAGCAAGAAAGAAATAAATGTCACTGTCCCTGCCTATGCTTGTCTTTCCCTGCTCCGGAACACACTACACTAGGCCGCCGTGCTGGCGGCCTTTTATAGTGTGGGGCGTGTACTAAACACCCTCAGCAATAATTGGCCACAGGCATCCTGCCTGTGGCCAATCATTGCTCTCCTCGCTGCCGGCGCTGTGATTGGCCAAGCATGCAGGGTCACAGTGCATGCTTGGCCAATCACAGCGCCTGGATGACACTGCGATGGCGTAGTGCATTGTGGGCCGTTCGCGTCACTCGAATTTGGCGCGAACGGCCCAAATCGTTCGATCTTCGTCGAACGATCAAACAGCCGATGTTCGAGTCGAACGTATGTTCGACTCGAACACGAAGCTCATCCCTACTTTAGAAGAGGCTTCCTTCTGGGACGACAGCCATGCGGACCAATTTCATGCAGTGTGCGGCGTATGGTTTGAGCACTGACAGGCTGACCCCCCCACCCCTTCAACCTCTGCAGCAATGCTGGCAGCATTCATAGTCTATTTCTCAAAGACAACCTCTGGATATGACGCTGAGCATGTGCACTCAACTTCTTTGGTCGACCATAGCGAGGCCTGTTCTGAGAGGAACCTGTCCTGTTAAACCGCTGTATGGTCTTGGCCACCATGTTGCAGCTCAGTTCAGGGTCTTGGCAATCTTCTTATAGCCTAGGCCATCTTTATGTAGAGCAACAATTATTTTTTTCAGATCCTCAGAGAGTTATTTGCCATGAGGTGCCATGTTGAACTTCCAGTGACCCGTAAGAGTGAGAGCGATAACACCAAATTTAACACACCTGCTCCCCATTCACACCTAAGACCTTGTAACACTCTAAGGAGTCACATGACATCGGGGAGGGAAAATGGCTAATTGGGCCCAATTTGGACATTTTCACTTAGGGGTGTACTCACTTTTAGACATTAATGGCTGTGTGTTGAGTTATTTTGAGGGGACAGCAAATTTACACTGTTATACAAGCTGTACACTCACTACTTTACATTGTAGCGAAGAGTCATTTCTTCAGTGTTGTGACATGAAAAGATAGAATCAAATATTTACAAAAATGTAAGGGGTGTACTCACTTTTGTGAGATACCGTACACCATGATTAAAGTGAACTTGTCATAAGAGACATAGCGAGGTGCCAACTGTTTCTAAAAATCTTAGTTGCTTGGTTGCTTCTTATTCACAGACTGGAACAAGTATGCAGCAAGTGAAGTCAGAAATCTAGATCTGCATAGGTCAGCAACTCAAAAAGTTTTGAAACCAGAGTTCAGAAGGGCAGCTAAGCACTTAAAGGACAGGTGCACCTTTGTGTACTCCCTGGTCCTGAGCAGCCCTGTCTGTACATCTAAATACCTGGAACAGTAAAGTAAATGTTACTGAAAAAAACACTACATATATCCCTAAAGTTAAATGTAGCGGGCCCACCCCTCTCACCCCTTCTTCTTCTCGGCTTGCTGTCTTGTCTAGGGGGGAGTATGGGAGGAGGGATGAGATACACCACGGCCCATGTCCTCTTCTAGATATAGGTGAAGGCCCGAACGTATTTTTCCTCAGGCCGTGTGTATAACCCAAGGTCAAGTCTTTTCACCAACTGACCCCCCTTTGCTCCCAGTAACCAGAGTTCCACACCACTGAAAAGGTCCAACTCTTATTTATTCTTTAGCAGCAATAAATCGTCACTTAGCACAGACAGGTTGTGACCAACGAACAGTTCAGTATAGGTGGGGAGTAGGTCAAGGCACAATCCTTAATCAAACTAAACCATTGAGATATCACCAATGGTTAAAACGCACAGTGGCTGTGAATGTACTTCTTTCCTTTTCTGAGTCTCTACCAGCAACTCTGACGAACATGAAATAGGAGTTACCTTATTCAAGCTGTGGCCCCAGTAAGAGGGAAGACATCCTTCCGAGAGAGTTACCGGAGGCCCCAAATGCTGTACCGGGCTGTTCGGAAGGGTTACACTCCCCGGCCTCCTCGTCTCAGATTCGGCCCCCAACACCTTAGGGCCCCTCGGACTCCTCCACCCTTGCGGAACCCAGTCGAAGGTACTGGGTCCCAGGCCTCCTCAATAGTACCTCACCCCAGGGCTAAAGGTGCCTGGGATGGACTCCATCTCCCGCTCCGGCCAGGTCAAGGGCACCTGGGCCCGGAACTCCGGAACGCCCGCACCCAGGCGGAAGGTGCCTGGGCGTGGCTCTGACCTCCAACTTTGAACCCCGTGTTCAGGTCGTCCGCCCCTTTTATCTCCTCTCCCTTTGCATCACAGCAGCTTCCCCGCCCCGCTGTACAAGCGCCGGAAAAGGACAAAAAGGGATGCAGTCTTGTGGTGAGGGTTCAACTCCGGCCCAGGGCAACAACGCCACCTGCAGGCCGCAGGGAACCTCACACCACCAGAGTCCTCCAAGAACCATAAAAGAGTCCCAGATTCCCTAACAATCAGTGCATCTGGGTTACACTACCACCCAGATACCTCCCCTAAATTCAAATACCCGCTACATAAAGAAAATCATTAATTGTGATTAACACAATTCAGCGTATAATTACCTGCTCCATGTTTAGCCTATGCCAGGGGTAGGCAACCTTGGCACTCCAGCTGCTGTGAAACTACAAATCCCATCATGCCTCTGCCTCTAGGGGTCATGCCTGTGATTGTCAGGGTCTTGCAATGTCTCATGGGACTTGTAGTGTCACCACAGCTGGAGGGCCGAGGTTGCCTACCCCTGGCCTATGCTATCTGCTGTTACGGATCCAAGTAAGCTTTTGTGGACTGAAAAAAGGGAAAATTTTACCCAATCATCTTACAAATATGCATCTCAATATGTATGTGCAGACAAAATGTTTGGATAGAGTGAAGAAATATTAAAATATCTGTTGGGTTTCTGCTGCTATGTGGGACTCCATCTCAGAGCTTTTCCCCCACTTACTGTCATATTGACTATGATTTCACCACACAGGAAGTGATTAGGGAAAAGAGCCACATGTCACCTTTTCATTGCTGTTAGTGTCCCTCCTGCAAATTTTCGGTCACTTCTTGTTTGGAGAAATGATTGTCACAGTGGCAATAAAGTTGGCCATACATGTATGGGTCTGCAGGCTAAAGGAAAGAAATCCGATTCCTTCATATATGCTAACAGCCAGGGAGTCACCCCTTGTCCAGGGGAGGGCTGGTAGCCTTAGGCCTGGGGGGCAAGTCCAGTCAAGTGGCCCACTGAACCGCCGAATCAGCTCACCATCCATGGCCCACCTGTTTTTTCAATGCAGCCTCACCAGTGCTTATCAGTGCAGCCAACTCCAGTGCCCATCAATGAAGCCTGATCTCTGGAGCAGGTTACATTGGGTGTATGGTGGGGGAGATAGGGGGGCAGCTAGGGGTGTCAGGGTCTCTCACCTCAGCGAACTCAGCTCAGCAGGTCCTTGCACGCCACGGTCTCCTGGGGGGGTAACGCTCCTGATCCTGGGGTCAAGTTGCAGCCAGTGCCCAGCCCTGCATTCCGACTCCCTGGCAGGCCCTGCCTCTGTCTGCTTCCAAGAATTCGGTCCCAGGGAGTTGTAGTTTCCTCTGCGCTGCTGTGTTTTCCACCCACCGGAAGCTTGAGCGCGGACTACAACTCCCGGAATGCAACAGCTAGTAGTCGGCCGCCATGGCCGTGCCCCAGGCCCTACTTCCTAGACCAGAATAAAACAGAAAATAGTAGTGGGCAGAGGCTGCCGGCCATTTTGAACATAAGTTAGGGCGGCCTGGGAGGCAATTGCCACCCTGCCCCCTGCCCTTGTCTCTGCCCCCTACCCAACTCTGAGCACCGTCCCTTGGTTCCAACCCCTACCTACCCCCCAGTACCACCCCATTTTAGAAAATACAGAACAAAGTCACATTTGTGGTGCTAAGTTCTTTGTTTGGAATTTGTCAATGATAACAAGAAAAGCCGTAAAGTAGATTCCTTGCAGCCAGCAACAATAGACCCCCCTCATCAACAACTGATCCCCTCAGCAACAATGGACCGCTTGCAACAATATACCCCCCCCCCCCAGCAACAATAGACCCCCAATAACAAATCTTCCTGCAGCCAGCATCAATAGACCCTCCAGCACCCAGCAACAATAGACCCCTCCCTCAACAGCAGATCCCTCCCAACAACAATAAGACCCACCTCCAGCAACAATAGATTCCCCGCCAGCAACAATAGAAACCCCCTTCAAAATGGATCCCCTCCAGCGACAGCAGCCAGTATCAGTAGACCCTGCAGCACACCCCAGCACCCCCATGGCATTACATACATTCAGTGCTGAAGGTGCCGGAACTGTGTTCTCCCTAAAAAAAAAAAAAAAGCCCTGCTAACAGCACATTTGGGCAAAACCCCTTTCTGAGCTATTCCTCCATCCACGCTAACAGTGGATAGTCTCCTTCATCCTCACTAACAGCACAGGTGGACAAAGCCCTCCTTCCGCCAGCTGTCACTGTCACAAATGTTGATTGAACAATCGACTTTTGCAGAACAGAATGGTGCCGGTGGAGCCATAGACGGCTTGAATTTCAGCTGAGCCAGCGGGAATTGGCCAGAATTCAAGCAGTGTATGGTTAATTAAAGTGGAGTTCCACCCAAAAGTGGAACTTCCGCTCGTTGTACTCCTCCCCCCCTCCGGTGCCCCCCCCTCCGGTTCCATCGGCTGTTGGGTGCATGACGCCTCCATTGCGAGTAAGGTAACCCGGCAGTGAAGCCTTACGGCTTCATGCTGGGAACCCTACTGCAGATGCGCGAGGCTCCGCTCCTCTCTCCTACTGGCCCGGCGGGCGGGGAAGGAGATGGGAGGAGGAGGGAGCCTGGGCGGTGATGCCAATACCCGCGGCTTTCGGGGGGGAGGGGGGACAGGATACCGGTCTTTCACAGGTATCCTGTTCCCACTTCAGGGAGCCTCATCCGCGGGTATTAGCGTCACTGTTAATCCTCCCATCTCCTTCCCTGCCCGCCGTGCCAGTAGGAGAGAGGAGGGGAGCCTCGCGCATGCTCACTAGGGTTCCCGGCATGAAGCCGTAAGGCAGCACAGTGGTGTAGTGGTTAGCACTCTCACCTAGCAGCAAAAGGGTCACTGGTTCAAATCCCAACCATGACACCATCTGCCTGGAGTTTGCATGTTCTCCCTGTGTCTGCTTGGGTTTCCCCTGGGTACTCCGGTTTCCTCCCACACTCCAAAGACATGCTGGTAGGTTAATTGGATCTAGTCCAAATTGGCCAGTATATATGTACCGTATTTATCGGCGTATAACACGCACCGGCGTATAACACGCACCCCAAGTTTAGGAGGGAATTTTAAGGAAAAAAACTTTTAGGAGGGAAATTCAAGGAAAAAAAACTTACATTTAAATGCAGCATGCAGCCTTGCCCAGTGTCCATCTGTAGCCTTGCCCAGTGTCCATCTGTCCATCTGCAGCCGTGCCCAGTGTCCATCTGTCCATCTGCAGCCTTGCCCAGTGTCCATCTGTCCATCTGCAGCCGTGCCCAGTGTCCATCTGTAGCCTTGCCCAGTGTCCATCTGTCCATCTGCAGCCGTGCCCAGTGTCCATCTGTCCATCTGCAGCCGTGCCCAGCGTTCATCTGTCCATCTGCAGCCTTGCCCAGTGCCTTTGCGATCGTGTCAGTCCCGGCGGTTTTTAAAATTTGGCGCCGATTTCTGTGGAGAGGAGCGAGCGGGGCCGAGTGTACTTCGGCTGGACTCGGCTCCTCTCGCAGTTCCGCCCATCTCCACTGACTGCGCCGCTGACGGAGAAAGCCGAGTGTACTTCGGCTAGACTCGTGTCTGCTCACAGTCACAGGCAGGACTGCGAGAGGAGCCGAGACTAGGCGAAGTACACTCGGCTTTCTCTATGTCGGCGGCGCAGTCAGAGATGGGCGGGACTGCGAGAGGAGCCGAGTAAAGCCGATTGTACTTCGGCTTCGGCTCCGCTCGCTCCTCTCGCTCGTTTTCAGCAGGGGAATTCGACGGAGTATCGGCGTATAACACGCACCCACGATTTTCCCCTGATTTTAAGGGGAAAAAAGTGCGTGTTATACGCCGATAAATACGGTATATATGTGTGTACGACTGTGTGTCCTAAGCATGTCGAGATCCTACTGGGTAAAATGACCGCACCAGCCAAGCAGACACTGGCTGCAAAAAGCGCCTAGAGGCGATTCAGTTCACATGTGAGCGCTATACAAGTCACTCATTCATTCATTCATTTACACTGCCGGCTTTCCTTACTCGCAATGGAGGTGGCATGCACCCATGATGGAAACATCAGCTGCGGTGCCGACATCGCTGGACTCCAGGACAAGTAAGTGTCCGATTATTAAAAGCCAGCAGCTGCAGTATGTGCAGCTGCTGGCTTTTAATTTTTGCAGTGGTGGGCGGAGCTCCACTTTAAGAGAAAATCTCTCTAATGGAGCCTTGGATAGCAGAAAAAAAAACTTTGGCTGGACATGCACTTTAAAAGGTTGCTTTGGCAGAGGTTAAATGTTTTCATATGAAATATAAAGGTATTCCTGTTCAAATTATTTATCCAGTCCTTATAGCCTCAGTCTCAGCTATGGTGCACACTGAACAGCTGCCACTTTTGCCACTGATTATGGGTCCTAGAAATCCATGTAGCGGACCATATTCCCTTACGTTTGTTATAAACGTTTAATCAATCAATAGGGGAGCGTTGCAAAGTTTCAGCCATTTACTATAATATGGCAATAAAAAAAAAAGTTTTTTAGACCTAATTGTCTTACAGCTATATATATTGTCATTGTCTTTATCATTCTTGGCCTTCCAAATGAACAGAACACTATGTCTTTCTGCAGATGAAAGCAAGGTTGAGGGCCTGTGTGGGAACGACTCATCATCGCGCAGGTGCCCCAATGGAACCACGTGCTTAGACAAGTGGGAGGGACCCAATAATGGCATCACGCAGTTTGACAACATCCTGTTTGCAGTACTAACTGTATTTCAATGTATCACTATGGAGGGCTGGACAGATATTTTATACCATGTAAGTACAATTAATGTGTAGTCATTTTCATTGAACTAAAGAACTCAGAAAAAACAATTGCAATCCTACAGATCCAGGATGTAGAACACTGTATATATTTTAGCATGATATAAATCAAATTATCTGGGGCTGTTTCTACAAACTGGGGGGGAAATGTTCTCCACATAAGTGGATAGTTTTTCCATAGTTTTCAGCTAGGGTACTTGTCTAAAATTGAAATTCAGAAACTGGATAGGACACTAAAGGCTTTTAGGGAAGACTTCCTTTTTATCAAAATTTTTATATATAGGCCTCTTGTATATGTAGAGGATCGCCTAATGTGTTTTAATATATAAAACGTAAAATTGGTTTGTAGAGTACATAGTATAGTAGAACTGAAATGTCAAGGTTATACTCTGTTAGGAAATTATACAATTCAAAGTTTAAAGTGTGAAAGGAGTTACAATAAATTTGAATAAAAAAAGAGAGCAATAAATGGCATTTCATTTGTCACACCCATTCACCTCAAATAAGTAAATACCTATTTAAACACATATTTCAATTGTTATAGGTGTTGGATAGATTGTTAACAGTTTAAATGTTTTCCTCAAACTGCCAGCTTGGAGTTAGGAATTAAGGGAGTATGAAAAAAGTCAAAGTGATGACTTAATCTTATCCTGGAATACAACAGGTCTAGCTAATCCTCAAAACAGTGCAGACAGAGGTCAAATTTAGAAAATGACCAAGTCCAAGAGGTTGCACAAGGGTGAAATCCTAATTAGAAAATATATCGTATTACACGTTGTCACGGTCAGGGGTCAGGCTTGGAGTCTAGGAGATATAGGAGTAGAGAGGCTACCACCAACCAGTTGGATAAGTGCAGCAGCAGATCATCCTGGCGGATGACACGGGCTCACCCGAGGTGAGGAGTCTAAGCACTAACCGGTGTTCACCAGAGCTCTGGATGGTGGAGATGGGTTTTGTTGCGTGCTAGTATCAGGTCACGGTCCTCAGTTCCACCTCACCAGGAGTTGAGCAAGCCGGGGTCCAGTAGCAGATATAGCAGTTAGGAAACAAGTGGAAGGATAGTCAGTTAACAAGCCAAAGGTCAGTACCAAGTGGTCACAGGTTGGGGATTAAGCAAAAGCGTAGTTGAGGAACACGCCAAAAAGTTTTTAGGCATTATTAGACAAGTATAGATTGTGGAGAGTGGTTTCATTGGAGATTGAGACTAATAAGGAGTGATTCCAAGGCCGTCATTGTCAGGGAAATTCCCCGTCTGTTGTCACCAATCTGCGCTCAGTGCGCATGCGCGGCAAACCGGCGCATCGGCGCATGCGTGGCGGGACGGCGCTTCGGCGTGCTCGGGTGCGCGCACCGGCGCAACGACGAATGCGCGTGCGCAATAGCTCGCCAATGGGTCTACAGGCGGGCCTATTTAAACAGACGCAGTAACACTATCTGGTTGCTGGTTTGTCAGCTTCACTGTGTTTCTTGTGCCTGAAAGAAGTTAAAGTTCTCCTGCTGTGACCCGGACCGGATTTGACTACGCTTCTGCTTCTCCTGAACCTGACCCCTTGGCTTGCTAAACGGACTTCTACCTCTCTCCTTGTGCTTGACCCTCGGCCTGTGACCCGGATCTGCTGCCTGTCTCCAGCCCTCTACCTTCTGCCTGTACCCTGGACTTCTTGCCTAACCTGACTATACTGGTGCTTCCTGTTAAACTCCTAAACGGACTTGTGCCTTGCTACTGGTTGCTGTTTGACCCTGTCTACCCTTGGTGTTTGACTCCTGGCCTGTTCTTCAGACTCATCCCTGCTAGATTCTTCAGCAAGACACCTCTACCTGCTGGTGGCCAGTGCTCCCTCGTGCTGTCCTCTCCCTGTCTCACCTCCAGGGGGCGGAGTGCGCTTGGGTGCAAGGGTGAACCACTCTCGGCATCTCGGCCTCGGTAAGTACGTAGCCTGATAGTACAAACCAGCCAGATGTCTGAGGCCGACAGAGTGCGTTCCCCATTTGACACCCTCTGCCAGCAGGTCTCCACCCTAACAGACACTGTCCAAAGACTCCAAGAGGGATATACCCAGATTGATGGCCGTCTTCAACAGCTCACCGGTCTCCTAGGGCCAGGCCCCACAGCTGCCACCTCTGCCAACACCGCCACCAACTCCCAAGTACCTACGAGTTCTACAGTAGTGATGGCCACCCCTGAACCCAGGGTCCCTATTCCGGAACGTTTTTCGGGTGTCCGCAAAAAATACCGGGCCTTTAAAAACGCCTGCTCCCTCTACCTTGCCCTCCAACCAAGGACCTTCTCTTCGGAAGCAGTAAAGGTGGGGTTTATCATCTCTCTCTTAACGGATGACCCTCAAGCCTGGGCCCATGGCCTGATGGAGCAACAAAGCCCCATATTGGACTCAGTAGAGACATTTTTTGAACATATGGCTCAATTATACGATGATCCCCAGCGATCAGCCACGGCCGAGTCCGTCCTCCATAACCTAACTCAGGGGAGAAGGCCGGTGGAAGACTATACGTCGGAATTTAGGAAATGGTCCGCCGACACCAAATGGAATGAGGCGGCCCTCAGATACCAGTACCGCCAGGGACTATCTGAGACTCTCAAGGACGAGCTGGCCAGGATCGAAACCCCCACTACCTTGGAGAACCTGATCCAATCCGCCATACAACTCGATAGGCGTCTTCGTGAACGACGGGCAGAGCGATTTCAATCTCCTCGTCCCAACTGGCCTCCATCCAGGACTGTACCTCACTACCCACCAACCTCTGCGCCTGCAGTCACACCTCTTCCTGAGCCAGAACCCATGCAGCTCGGGTTGGTTCGGGCTCCCCTGACTCCTGAGGAAAAACAGCGAAGGCGCCAGGCCAATCTGTGCCTATATTGCGGGGGTGCCGGCCACTTCCTCCTCAACTGCCCCGTAAGACCTAGTAAGTCTATCTCTAAAGACACTTTAAACTATCAACTCTTTGACAACCCTCAGTCTTATGTCATTCTCTTTGTGTCTCTACAGCTGCCGGAAGGGGCAATCCGCCTCCCGGCAATTATTGATTCTGGAGCCTGCAGCTGCTTCCTGGACTCTGCCTTAGCCTCAAGATTCCATGTCCCCACTCAACCTAAGGACCACTGCCTTCAGATCCACCTGGCGGATGGGTCCTTGCCCCGTTCAGGGCTGATCACGCAGGAAACCAAACCTATCCTTGCCATCTCTGACTCGGGTCATCAAGAACTTCTCCGGTTAGACCTCATACCTTCCCCGATGTTCCCCATCATCCTGGGTCTTCCCTGGCTACAGGCACACGAGCCCCTCATAAATTGGGTGAAGAAAGAGGTTAGCTTCACCTCCTCCTATTGTTCCCAGAACTGTCTTGCCTCTGCCTCTACGGTCTGCGCTTCCATGATTGCCAAGCCGGACAACCTACAGCATGTTCCTTCCATCTATCTAGAATTCCGGGACGTGTTCGATAAGCAGCAAGCCGACCATCTACCACCTCATCGGCCCTATGATTGCCCTATCGATCTCTTGCCGGGCTCCAAAATTCCGTTCGGACGTATCTTTCCATTGTCCAAAACCGAGTTGAAAGCCCTCAAGGCTTATATTGATGAAAACCTCCAGAAGAGATTTATTCGCCCTTCCTCCTCTCCAGCCGGTGCAGGGATCTTCTTTGTGGAAAAGAAAGACGGGTCCTTAAGACCCTGTATCGATTACCGGGACCTAAACAAGATAACCATTAAGAACAGGTACCCACTACCCCTTATTCCGGAGCTATTTCAGCGCTTCCGATCTGCTCGGGTCTTTTCCAAACTGGATCTACGGGGGGCCTACAATCTTATCAGAATCAGGGCCGGAGACGAGTGGAAAACCGCCTTCAGATCTCGTTTCGGACACTTTGAGTATTCGGTCATGCCGTTCGGTCTTTGTAATGCTCCAGCCACCTTCCAACACCTAGTCAACGACATTTTCAGACAGCACCTTGATGACTTCTTAGTAGTGTACCTGGACGATATCCTCATCTTTTCCACCAACATCGAACTCCACCGGGCTCATGTCATGAAGGTCCTCACCATCCTTCGGAAGCACAAACTCTACCTCAAAGCTGAGAAATGCGAGTTCGAAAAGACCACCGTACAGTTCCTCGGCTTTATCATTTCCATCGATGGGGTCGCAATGGACCCGCAGAAGGTGAAGGCCATTCAGGACTGGCCAGCCCCAACCGACAAGAAGGGGGTACAGCGGTTTATAGGCTTCGCCAACTTCTATAGGAGATTCATCGTGGGCTTTTCCTCCATTGTGGCCCCAATAACCCAACTTACCCGGCAAAATAACCGTTTTCACTGGTCTCCAGAAGCTCAGGAGGCCTTCTCTCGCCTCAAGGACGTCTTCACTTCAGCACCAGTACTTCAGCACCCGGATCCTCTACTGCCGTTCACCCTGGAAGTGGACGCCTCTGAGACAGCCATCGGAGCCATCCTCTCCCAAAGACGAGGCCCCAAGGCTCTCCTGTATCCAGTAGCCTTTGCCTCTAAAAAGTTGACTCCCCCGGAGCGAAACTATGATGTAGGGGACCGGGAATTACTGGCCATAAAATTCGCACTGGAGGAATGGCGATACCTTCTGGAGGGGGCAGTACACCCCATCATGATCTTCACAGATCATAAAAATCTAGAGTACTTAAGAACAGCTCAACGTCTACGCCCCAGGCAGGCCCGTTGGGCCCTTTTCTTCACCCGGTTCAACTTTCACATTTCCTATAGACCCGGCTCCAAGAATGGGAAGGCGGATGCGCTATCCAGGATGTTTCCGGAAACCCCTCAGTCGGCCCAACCGGGCACCATTCTGTCAGCTCAGAACTTTCTGTTGATTCCCCGGGCCGATCTACTCACCTCTATTAAAATCGCTTCCGGGCTCTGCTCTGATCCGGTTACTACCTCCCTGGAGAAGCGGGACGGCCTATTCTGGTCCCAGGACAAGATTTTCGTCCCTCTGGAAACAAGACCGCTGGTCTTGAGGACCTTCCACGATCTTAAACTGGCAGGTCACTTCGGAGCACGTAAATCGTCGGAACTTGTCTCCCGCTCCTTCTGGTGGCCAGGCTGGAGGCAAGATTGTAAGTCTTATGTCGCTTCCTGCACTCAGTGTCAGCGTAACAAGGGGCCAAACACCAAGAGTTGGGGCCTGCTCAAACCCTTACCCATTCCTGAGCGCCCTTGGGCGGACGTGTCCATGGACTTTATCGTGGACTTGCCTTCCTCCGGAGGGTTTACCACGATTCTGGTCGTTGTGGACCGCCTCTCAAAAATGGCTCACTTTTTACCGATGATTGGGACACCTTCAGCCATGGATACCGCTCAAATCTTTTTTAAGGAGATAACCAGGCTTCATGGAATACCAAAGAGTATCACCTCCGACAGAGGGGTCCAGTTCACTTCAAAATTCTGGAAGGAACTCTGCAAGTCACTAGAAGTCAAAACCTGCCTCTCGTCAGCGTACCACCCCCAAAGCAATGGCCAGACGGAAAGAACCAATCAGACCCTGGAGCAATACCTCCGTTGTTTCTGCTCTGCTTCCCAGGATGACTGGGCATCTCTACTTCCTTACGCAGAGTTTGCCTATAACAATTCAATGCATTCTACTACCAATCAAACCCCTTTTTGGGCCAATTACGGTTTTCATCCCTCCTTTCTCCCTGAAAACATCCCCGAGAGCCCTGTTCCCGCGGTCCAGGACCGAGTGGCTTCTGTCCAGGCGAATTTCCAAAGACTCCAGGAGATGATGCGGAATGCCCAAGGATCCTACAAGAAATTTTATGACCGGGGAAGGAAGGAAAACCTGGCGTTCAGAGTCGGGGAAAAAGTTTGGCTTTCCGCCGCCAACCTCAGATTGCCTATTCCCTCTCGAAAGCTCGGCCCTAGATTTATCGGGCCCTTCAAGATCAAACGAGCTATTAATCCTGTGGCCTTTGAACTAGCATTACCTGATTCCTATAGGATTCACCCAGTGTTCCACTCATCTTTATTAAAACCCGTCATTCCCAACGCCTTTCCTGGAAGAGATGAACCTCCTCCACCACCAGTTGAAGTAGATGGGGAAAAGGAATTTGAGATGGAATCCATCCTGGGCTGTAGGAAAAAAGGCAGACAGTTACAATACTTGGTTAAATGGAAGGGGTACCCCCCGGAGGACAACTCCTGGGAACCATCCAGGAACTTGCATGCTCCTCGCCTAATACGAGCCTTTCACCAAGAACATCCGGAATTAATGGCCAGTCTGGGCGTCCGGAGTCCGCCCCTCGGGGGGGGGGCACTGTCAGGGAAATTCCCCGTCTGTTGTCACCAATCTGCGCTCAGTGCGCATGCGCGGCAAAACGGCGCATCGGCGCATGCGCGTGCGTGGCGGGACGGCGCTTCGGCGTGCTCGGGTGCGCACACCGGCGCAACGACGAATGCGCGTGCGCAATAGCTCGCCAATGGGTCTACAGGCGGGCCTATTTAAACAGACGCAGTAACACTATCTGGTTGCTGGTTTGTCAGCTTTACTGTGTTTCTTGTGCCTGAAAGAAGTTAAAGTTCTCCTGCTGTGACCCGGACCGGATTTGACTACGCTTCTGCTTCTCCTGAACCTGACCCCTTGGCTTGCTAAACGGACTTCTACCTCTCTCCTTGTGCTTGACCCTCGGCCTGTGACCCGGATCTGCTGCCTGTCTCCAGCCCTCTACCTTCTGCCTGTACCCTGGACTTCTTGCCTAACCTGACTATACTGGTGCTTCCTGTTAAACTCCTAAACGGACTTGTGCCTTGCTACTGGTTGCTGTTTGACCCTGTCTACCCTTGGTGTTTGACTCCTGGCCTGTTCTTCAGACTCATCCCTGCTAGATTCTTCAGCAAGACACCTCTACCTGCTGGTGGCCAGTGCTCCCTCGTGCTGTCCTCTCCCTGTCTCACCTCCAGGGGGCGGAGTGCGCTTGGGTGCAAGGGTGAACCACTCTCGGCATCTCGGCCTCGGTAAGTACGTAGCCTGATAGTCATATTCCAATAAAACCTGACCTTCGGGAACTGGAAGTTCAAAGCATGTCAAAGCTGAAGATATTTAAAGAACATTTGGGTACCACTTGACCAATAGTCTTGCCACCTGAGTTTGCTTTGAGCTAGGAGTCTGGTATGAATTGAAAGAATAGAAATCTTGGGTTGACCCACACGAATTTTTATGAAAGTGGGGGAGCAAGCAATATGTGCTACAATTCTATGTAACAGATGCACCCAGTAATAACAGCCATCAGGGTGGCAAATTAGGAAGTCAATATGGTCCTCCCGATACCCAACTCTTCATTTATAGACCCCCACACCCAGCTCTTCATTTATAGGCCTTCTCTACACCCAATTCTCTATTTATTCAACTACCTATTCATAGCCACTTACTTCCCCCAATTTTCCATTCATATGCCCTCCTTACACCCATGTCTCCATCTATAGGCCCACCCCTACACCCAACTGTCCATGCATAGGCACTCCCAACACTCAAATCTCTGCTCATAAGCTCTCCCTGCAATCAATTCTCCATACATGGTTCTCCCTACATCCAACTATCTTTTTATAGGTCCTTCCAAAATGCCCTTTCAACACCTAATTCTCAATTAATAGGAACTCCCTTCACCCAATTATCAATTTACAGAGGCCCTCTCTGCACCCAACTCTCCATTCATAGGCCCTCCCAATGCCCAATCTTCCACTCATAGGCCGTCCCTACACCTAATTCTCTGTTTATACACCCTCCCTACATCCAATAGTTCATTCATAAGCCTTCCTTACAACCAACTTCCCATTCATAAGCCCTACCTTCACCCAATTTTCTATTCATAAGCCCTCCAACACCTAATCCTCCACTCATAGGCATTCCCTACACCTAATTCTCCATTCATACACCCTCCCTATATCCAACTCTACATTCACAAGCCTTCCTTACAACCAACTTCCCATTCATAATCCCTAACTTCACCCAACTCTCTATTCATAAGCCCTCCCAAAACCCAATCCTCCACTCATAGGCCTTCCCTACACCCAATTCTCCATTCCTACACCCTCCCTACATCCAATTCTTCATTCATAAGCCTTCCTTACAACCAACTTCCCATTCATAAGCCCTACCTTCACCCAACTCTCTATTCCTAAGCCCTCCCTACTCCAAGGGGGTGGGGGGGTTGGCAATCCTCCACTCATAGGCTTTCCCTACACCTAATTCTCCATTCATACACCCTCCCTACATCCAACTCTTCATTCACAAACCTTCCTTACAACCAACTTCCCATTCATAAGCCCTACCTTCACCCAACTCTCTATTCATAAGCCCTCCCAAAACCCAATCCTACACTCATAGGCCTTCCCTACACCTAATTCTCCGTTCCTACACCCTCCCTACATCCAATTCTTCATTCATAAGCCTTCCTTACAACCAACTTCCCATTCATAAGCCCTACCTTCACCCAACTCTCTATTCCTAAGCCCTCCCTACTCCAAGGGAAGGGGGGGCAGATTTTTTTTGGCGGGGGCGACCAGTGCCCTGTCCAACATCACAGCCAGTGTTTTAGGGCACCTAGGAATCTGGAACAAAGTACTACATGCAAAATGTGTGATAGTTCTTCTTTATACCTTATTAATTGAGAACGCCTTATTAATTGAAAAAAGATACTGCACAAAGTACAAATCACTGGTATCTTTTCTCACCTCTATTTTTCCTTTATACGGACATTTGAAAATTAGCAGTGCAATAATTTACATGCCGGACATACAGTCCAGCACTACATAAAGGTACATATAGAGTAGTATATCTATGCAGATAGATGCATTAGATAAAAATGACAATTGTGGGAAAATAAGTGTCAGGGGAATCTGATTCCGAAATATGGAATGTCCCTACTAGGGATGGTACAGTTGGGAGTTAAACATGTGGCCTTCAGCTGTAATTTGTAGTAACTCCAGAGTTTAGGCCTCACTGTGGAATGGAGAAGGTGAGATATGATTTTCTGTGCACATCTAGCAGTGCCTGTGTGAGTGACAGCTGAGTCTCTCTCTGCTCAAGGGCAACATCCATCCTGATAGAAAAGGAAATGGTGCACCCCTCCCCCTCCTCCCCATTCTCTGACAGGAGAGCAGCTCTCTTTCTTAGGATGCTTTCTCCTGCCGCTTGTATTTTTAGCATCAAGAAATGGGCACAGGAACCTTTCACTGCACACGTAGATGAGAGCACCACCCCCATCTCCCTGCAGGGATAGGAGGGAGGAGGAGGCAACCCTCCCACAGCTAGAAACCTGAAGACTTTCATTCAGCAGTCAATGCTTTCCCCAGAAATGTCATCATCATGTACTCATCATCTATACTGTATTGTGGGAGCTTCGTACTCCCATATTCCAATGTGCCCGTCACTGGCTTATTATTACATGAACCCCCATCTTATAATTGTTCTACATCTATCAGCGATCTATATTTACATGCCCTGACATCCTATACCTGTCAGAGATCTATTATTACATGAACCATCATCCTATACCTGTCCTGTATTTGTCAGAAATCTGTTATTACATGAACCATTATCCTATACCTCTCCTGTATTTGTCAGAGATCTATTATTACATGAACCATTACCCTATACCTGTCCTGTATTTGTCAGAGATCTATTATTACATGCCCTGTCATCCTATACCTGTCCTGTATTTGTCAGAGATCTGTTATTACATGAACCATTACCCTATACCTGTCCTGTATTTGTCAGATCTATTATTACATGAACCATTATCCTATACATGTCCTGTATTTGTCAGAATTATATTATTACATGAACCATTACACTATACCTGTCCTGTATTTGTCAGAGATCTATTATTACATAGCCTGTCATCCTATACCTGTCCTGTATATGTCAGAGATCTATTATTACATGAACCATTATCCTATACCTGTCCCTTATTTGTCAGAGATCTGTTATTACATGAACCATTATCCTATACCTCTCCTGTATTTGTCAGAATTCTGACAAATACAGGAGAGGTATAGGATAATGGTTCATGTAATAACAGATCTCTGACAAATACAGGACAGGTATAGGATGACGGGGCATGTAATAATAGTTCTCTGACAAATACAGGAGAGGTATAGGATAATGGTTCATGTAATAACAGATCTCTGACAAATACAGGACAGGTATAGGATGACAGGGCATGTAATAATAGTTCTCTGACAAATACAGGAGAAATATAGGATAATGGTTCATGTAATAATAGATCTCTGACAAATACAGGACAGGTAGAGGATAATGGTTCATGTAATAATAGAATTATATTATTACATGCCCTGTCATCCTTTACCTGTCCTGTATTTGTCAGAAATCTGTTATTACATGAACCATTATCCTATACCTCTCCTGTATTTGTCAGAATTATATTATTACATGAACCATTATCCTATACCTGTCCTGTATTTGTCAGAGATCTGTTATTACATGAACCATTATCCTATACCTCTCCTGTATTTGTCAGAGATCTATTATTACATGAACCATTACCCTATACCTGTCCTGTATTTGTCAGAGATCTATTATTACATGAACCATTAACCTATACCTGTCCTGTATTTGTCAGAGATCTATTATTACATGCCCTGTCATCCTATACCTGTCCTGTATTTGTCAGAGATCTGTTATTACATGAACCATTACCCTATACCTGTCCTGTATTTGTCAAATCCATTATTACATGAACCATTATCCTATACATGTCCTGTATTTGTCAGAGATCTGTTATTACATGAACCATTATCCTATACCTGGCCTGTATTTGTCAGAGATCTGTTATTACATGAACCAGTATCCTATACCTCTCCTGTATTTGTCAGAATTCTGACAAATACAGGAGAGGTATAGGATAATGGTTCATGTAATAACAGATCTCTGACAAATACAGGACAGGTATAGGATGACAGGGCATGTAATAATAGTTTTCTGACAAATACAGGAGAGGTATAGGATAACGGTTCATGTAATAATAGATCTCTGACAAATACAGGACAGGTAGAGGATAATGGTTCATGTAATAATAGAATTATATTATTACATGCCCTGTCGTCCTATACCTGTCCTGTATTTGTCAGAAATCTGTTATTACATGAACCATTATCCTATACCTCTCCTGTATTTGTCAGAATTATATTATTACATGAACCATTATCCTATACCTGTCCTGTATTTGTCAGAGATCTGTTATTACATGAACCATTATCCTATACCTCTCCTGTATTTGTCAGAGATCTATTATTACATGAACCATTACCCTATACCTGTCCTGTATTTGTCAGAGATCTATTATTACATGAACCATTAACCTATACCTGTCCTGTATTTGTCAGAGATCTATTATTACATGCCCTGTCATCCTATACCTGTCCTGTATTTGTCAGAGATCTGTTATTACATGAACCATTACCCTATACCTGTCCTGTATTTGTCAGATCCATTATTACATGAACCATTATCCTATACCTGTCCTGTATTTGTCAGAGATCTGTTATTACATGAACCATTACCCTATACCTGTCCTGTATTTGTCAGATCTATTATTACAAGAACCATTATCCTATACATGTCCTGTATTTGTCAGAGATCTGTTATTACATGAACCATTATCCTATACCTGTCCTGTATTTGTCAGATCTATTATTACATGAACCATTATCCTATACCTCTCCTGTATTTGTCAGCAATATATTACTACATGGCCCCTCATCCTGTAACTGTCCTGTGTTTATTAGAGATATTATTCTTGTATGAACTGTTATCCTATAACTGTCTTGTATTTGTCATTTGATTATCACATGACCCCACCCCACCCCTTATCCCATACCTGATTTGCATACTACATGATCCCCTATCTTATACATTTCCTATATCTATCACTGATTTTTATTACATAATCCTTCGCCCTATAGCTGTCCTGCATTTGTCACTGATCAGTTATTACATGACCCCTTGTCCTATAGATGTACAGGATCCGTTAATGTCAATATAAATATAAAAAAAAATTGATCTCATGACCCTGAACCCCCCCCCCCCCAACCTATAACTGTTCTGTACTGGCCACTGATCTATTATTACATGACCCATCTTATGACTGTCCTGTATCTATAACTGATCTATTAATACATGACCCTTATAACTGTCCTATATCTATAACTGATCTATTATTACATAACCCTTATAACTGTCCCGTATCTTTAACTGATCTATTATTACATGACCCTTATAACTGTCCTGTATCTATAACTGATATATTATTATATAACCCTTATAACTGTCCTATATCTATAACTGATCTATTATTATATGACCCTTATAACTGTCCTATATCTATAACTAACTGATCTATTATTATATGACCCTTATAACTGTCCTGTATCTATAACGGATGTATTATTACATGACCCTTATTACGGTCCTGTATCTGTAACTGATCTATTATTACATGACCCCTCATCTTAAAACTGTTCTGTATCTATCCATGATCTATTATTACATGACCCTTCATCCTATAACAATCCTGAATCTTTTATTACATGGCCTCTGGCCATATAACTCACCAGTACCTGTCATGACCCCTTATCCTATAAGTGTCCTACAACTATCACTGTATCTTGTTAGATGGTCCCTCATTCTATAATTGTTATGAATCTTTCACTGAACTGTTATTACGAACCTTCATCCTATAAGCGTCCTGTATCTTTTATTACATGGCCCCTAGCCTTATAACTGACCAGTACCTGTCATGACCCATTATCCTATAAGTGACCTGCACCTATCACTGTATCTATGGTTAGATGATCCCCTTATTCTATAATTGTTCTGAATCTATCACTGATCTATTATTAAATGAACCCTAATCCTATACAGTAACTGTCCAATATCTATTGCTGACCTATTATTGCTTGATCCCTCATCCTATACTTGTGCTCTATCTATCCCTGATCTATTTTTACATGATTCCTTATGCTATATTTATCATTAATATATTATTATTATCATCATTTATCTATTATTACATGACCCCTAAGGCCTTTTGCACACAGTACTGATGTTTCAGCATCTGCTTTTTTGGATGTAATTTCAGGCGTCTGTTTTGCGTTCGCGCGTTCGCATGCACAATACATTCCTAGGGAAAATGAATTCATATTTATGCTCATATGTGCACATTTGAGCATACCGACACAAAATACTGACCAGGAAAGCAGATTTTCCTATTTATTTGTTTTACTGAGGAATACTCAGGGCTTGTTTACGCACCTGTGTGCACAGGCACAGTGTAAATAATGGACTACATTTTAGCTCAGTAAAAAAAAAACTGCTGCACTGAGCTTTTTCAAGCTGCAGTGTACAAGAGGCCTAATACCACAACTGTCCTGTCTGTTCTATCTCTGATTTACTATTACACAATCTAATCTATTAACCTTTGTTTATCACTGCCTTATTATTATCACTGATCTATTATTATATTCGCCATTGCCTTATAACTGACCCTTTTTTATTACTGAATTATCAATATGTGACACCTGATCCTTTAACTGACATGTTTCGGCTTAAACTGCTCACTATAGTTCTGAGTTTATACCGTATATACTCGAGTATAAGCCAAGATTTTCAGCCCTTTTTTTTGGGCTGAAAGTACCCACCTCGGCTTATACTCGAGTCTGTGTACCTGAAAATATTGAGAGGCTGCCGGCGTCCATCGTTTAAATCTCGCGGTCTCCTCCTGGTCCCTTCCGTGATAGGCGGAACTGTGTCTGCTGAGAATCGCCTATCACGAACGTTCTCTCATCCTCACCCATCCCAGCAGACACTGTGTTCAGTGTTCCGCCAATCACGGACGCCTTTTCATCCTCGGACAAGAGGACGCCCGTGATTGGCGGAACACTGAACACAGTGTCTGCTGGGAAACTGAGGATGAGAGAACGTTCGTGATAGGCGGAACTGTGTCTGCTTAGAAACGCCTATCACGGAAGGGACCAGGAAGAGACCGCGAGTTTTAAACAATGAATGGACGCCCACAGCCTCTCAATTTCAGGTACAATTTCAATTTTAGGGGCACAGTGAGGATGGGCACAGTGAGGATGGGCACAGTGAGGATGGGCACAGTAAGGTGGCAATGGGCAGTGAGGTTGGGCACAGTGACAATTGGCTTAGTGAGGTTGCAATGGGCACAGTGAGGCGTGCAAATGGGCATTGTTGACCCTCTTCCACTTACAGTAGCTGCTGCATTCTCACCCTCGGCTTATACTCGAGTCAGTAAGTTTTCCCAGTTTTTTGTGGTAACATTAGGTACCTCGGCTTATACTCAGGTCGGCTTATACTCGAGTATATACAGTAAATTATATTTTAAACTATTCACACATGTCTAAACAATCTGTATTCGTTTTTAGAGCTGAATTGCATACATTGAATGACAAACATACTCCATAGAGCTGAGGCCAAACTAAAGCACATAATGTCTTGAAGGCCTGTATAGGTATGTTCTCTACTTGTGTATATACAGTATAAGGACAGCAGTTCATTTTACCCGTGTTCTTCTCTTTGCAGAGTAATGATGTGTTTGGCAGTGCCTGGAACTGGCTGTACTTTATTCCCCTTATCATCATTGGCTCCTTCTTTATGCTTAACCTTGTTCTGGGTGTCCTTTCTGGGTAAGTAGAGGTGGAAATTAAGGAAAAAACATTGAATAATCTGTTACATTCAGCCTGGCACATCTTATGGTGATATAATCAGCCTACTACTGGTTGCAAATATGGACTAAATGGCCTCTACAAAACCACATGACTCCCTACAAGTGGTATTTGACTAGAAATCACATTTCGGGCGGGGGGGGGGGGGGGGGGGGGCTTGTAATGTGTGGGTGTCAGTTCACATTTAAAGTTTGTAATGTCAGTGCTGACACAAAGCGAGTGGTCCTGCAGTCCTCTTCAGCCTACAATCAGGGCCATCTTAATAGCATCATGGGCCCCTGTGCAAAGTCATACAATGGTGCCCCTACCATCCTGCCCCAATTTACGCACCTACTCTCAAGAATTAACCACCTAAGCCCCGGACCATTTTCCAGCTAAAGGACCAGGCCCCTTTTTGAGATTCGGCACTGCGTCGCTTTAACTGACAATTACGCGGTCGTAGCTCCCAAACAAAATTGACGTCCTTTTTTTTCCACAAATAGAGCTTTCTTTTGGTGGTATTCGATCACCTCTGCGGTTTTTATTTTTTGCGCTATAAACAAAAATAGAGCGACAATTTTGAAAAAAATTACATATTTTTAACTTTTTGCTATAATAAATATCCCCCAAAATATATAAAACAACTTTTTTTTTTCCTCAGTTTAGGCCGATACGTATTCTTCTACATATTTTTGGTAAAAAAAAATCGCAATAAGCGTTTATTGATTGGTTTGCGTAAAAGTTATAGTTTACAAAATAGGTAATAGTTTTATGGCATTTTTATTAATATTTTTTTTTTACTAGTAATGGCGGTGATCAGGGTGTTTTTATCGTGACTCCGACATTATGGCGGACACATTGGACACTTTTGACACATTTGTGGGACCATTGTCATTTTTACAGCGATCAGTGCTATAAATATGCACTGATTACTGTGAAAATTACACTGGCAGTGCAGGGTTTAACCTGTAGGTGGTGCTGTAGGGGTTAAGTGTGACCTAATGAGTGATTCTAACTGTAGGGGGGCGTGGCTTGGTGTGTGATGTCACTGATCGTCGTTCCCTATGACAGGGAACAGACGATCACTGACATGCCACTGTGAAGAACGGGGAAAGGTTTGCTTACACTTACCTCTCCCTGTTCTTCAGCTCTGTGACCCAATCCTGCGACACTGGTGGTGATCGGGTCCGCGGGTCCCGCGGGTGCGGTCATGGAGCTTCGGACCGGGTCGCGTGCGCGCGACCCACAGATGGGTTCTTAAAGGGGACGTACCTGTACGCCCTTGTGCCTGTCCGTGCCATTCTGTGGACGTACATCGTCGTGCGGCGGTCCTTAAGTGGTTAAAATATAAATAGTTGATAAAATTAAACATATATTTATTAGTATGTTCAATAAAATCTATTTTAAACAATAAGAAAACAAGCCATAATCCAAAGGCTAATCAACACAAAGGGCACAGTACGGGGGGCAGGCAGAAAGACACAGTACAGGTCAGTGGGGCACAGTGCAGGTTACGGGACACTGCCCGGGACAATACAACCCTGGGACAGCTTAGTAAAAAGCGTGACTATCCCAGCTAATCTGGGACAGTTGGCAAGTATGATGTAATGCAAGATTATCATGAGGGCCCCCATGCACCTGGGGCCCCTGGTCAGTGCCCAGGGGTGCCCATGCATTAAGACAGCCCTGCCTACAATCCTTCAGCAGCTCTTGGGTGGCCTGCAGTGCTCCTCTCAAATAACCTGACTCTGGCAGCTTTAATGGTTGTCCTTGCTTGAGTCAACACACACCTTGGAGTCTTCCCTGGCTTCCCCAGGTATGGCTCCCACCTCTGTTTTGGAGGTGTATTCTGTGGCTATGCAGGATTTAGTTAACCAAATCTCTGCCTAGACAGCTGACACAGAACACAAGGGGGCCATAACAATATTTCTATGCCCTCTCCTTCAGATAGGGTTGCCACCTCATTCCTTTAAACCCAAACACATATAAATTACACAGGTTCTGGGGCTAATTTATTGCAGGAAAGGGCACTAAGTAAGTTTAATTACCACCGTAATCAGACTCACGGGGATGAGCAGCTAGCTACCATAACCCCGGTATCCTCTTCTTCAGCGGTCCTTAGATACGCCGCAAGATCACTTTTATCGGCGGCGGGAGAGGGGCCCCCCTCCGCCGCTTACCGGAGCCGTCGGCAGCGGCGGAGGCGATCCGGTCCTGTCCCTAGCCTGAGATAGAAACGAGTGAGGGAAAGATGGCCCCCACCCGTCTCCATATCACTGCATAAAACGTCACTTCCGCCCAATGCTCATAAAGGGCCTTTTTTTTTTTTAGAATGGCATTTTTTTTTATTGCATTTCAGTCTAAACATGAGATCTGAGGTCTTTTTGACCCCAGATCTCACATTTATGAGGAACTGTCATGCTTTTTTCTATTACAAAGGATGTTTACATGCCTTGTAATAGGAATAAAAGTGACCCAATTTTTTATTTATTTTTAAACGGTGTCAAAATAAAAGAATTAAGAAAAATAAATAAGAAAAAATTAAGATTTTTTTTTTAAAGCACCCCGTCCCGATGAGCTTGCGCGCAGAAGTGAGTGCATATGTGAGCAGTGCCCGCATATGAAAACGCTGTTCAAACCACACATGTGATGTATCGCCGCGATCGTTAGAGCGAGAGCAAGAATTTTAGCCCTAGACCTCCTCTGTAACTTACAATATGCAACCTGTAGAATATTTTAAACGTCGCCTATGGAGATTTTTAAGGGTAAAAGTTTGTCGCCATTCCACGAGCGGGCGCAACTTTGAAGCGTGACAAGTTGGGCATCAATTTACTCGGCGTAACATTATCTTTCACAATATAAAAAAAAATTGGGCTAACTTTGCTGTTGTCTTATTTTTTATTTAAAGAGAGTGATTTTTATCCCAAAAAAGTGCGCTTGTAAGACCGCTGCGCAAATACGTTGTGACAAAAAGTATTGCAACAACCGCCATTTTATTCTCTAGGGTGTTAGAAAAAAAAATCATATAATGTTTGGGGGTTCTAAGTAATTTTCTAGCAAAAAATGTTTTTTTTAATTGTAAACACCAAATCTCAGAAAGAAGCTCGGGCCTTAAGTGGTGAATTTGTGTTAGCTTTGTGCATTGTAAGGCAGCAGCGTGATTCAGCCCTTACATTTCCAGCAACGTGGAATATAGGATTTTTTTTCTTATCTATCGCAGCACACTTGTACATTGTGTAGAGCATTGCAATGTGTCGTATGTGTTGGTGTGCCATTCAAAAAAAAGGCAATGCCCATATAAAACACATTGCAGTAAAACACGTGGTACCGATCTCGTTACCGTAGCACGTAGTGTGTGAACAGGTCCTAAATAAAAACTCTGCTCTGTGTTCCCCATATTCATCAGTCCAAACAAAATCTGCACTGCAAAAGTGACAGTTGGGGAATAAAGGTGAGGAGCTGATTGGTCAATGTGGGGCAATGCAGAAAATGGTTCTTATTTAAAGTGGAAGTAAACCCTCCTATCATTTTCAGGCAAGGAAGCTGCCATCTTGGCCTCTGTTTAATCTTCAACTGCCATGATGCTGCACATGTGATCAGTTATGACACCAGCCATTGGATGGTTTAACGGTTTGGTTGAGAGCATAACCAATGTGACAGTTGGCATTCCCGGCATGCCGGGAATGTAACTGCTTTTTGAAACTTTAAAGCGGAAGTAAACCCATCGATTTAACAGTTTCAAAAAGCAGTTACATTCCCGGCATACTGGGAATGCCAACTGTCACATTGGTTGTGCTCTCAACCAAACTGTCAAACCATCCAATGGCTGGTGTCATAACTGATCACATGTGCAGCATCATGGCAGTTGAAGATTAAACAGAGGCCAAGATGGCAGCTTCCTTGCCTGAAAATGATAGGAGGGTTTACTTCCACTTTAAGATGAAGGAGGTCAGCTCTGTGTTTCTCCTGCAGGTTTTTAAGGAATTGTTGTGCTTACCGATATCTTTGTGTGCCACAGGGAGTTTGCCAAAGAGAGAGAGCGTGTAGAGAACCGGAGGGCATTCATGAAACTGAGGAGACAGCAGCAGATTGAAAGAGAGTTAAATGGCTACATGGAATGGATATCCAAAGCAGGTGGGTTCAAAGATGTCCTAAACAATATAACATACTAAATGTGTATATATATGTGTACATAAGTGTGTATGTATGTGCATATATATATATATATGTATATATACTCTGTGTATATATGTCTATATATCATGTACGCACACAGATTCAGGAACGGAAAGCGAAGAGCAAGTGTGACATAAAAAATACACCAGCCCACAGTTCCATGTGACCAAACTCTGACAAGCTTGTTAGAACAATAACATTTCTGTCTTGGCACAGCTGCCAGCTGAATGCCGTTTTGAGACCCACAGGCAGAATGCAGACTGCAGTCAATGTTGATGTTCTTTTTTTTTAAAAAAGGACTGAGGCTAAGCAGCCCCTGGAGGCTCACAAATATTTACTGCAGTGTTGTCCCCATTGGCAAACAACAGAGCTGCCGGCATGCCAGACAGCTGGCCAGTTGCAGCCAAAACTGACAGCTTGATGTTTTGTGTGTACACAGGTTAGCTGAATCACCTAACAACTTATGTCTGTCTGTCAAATTAGATTTTTGTCTCTACACAAGGTCTTAGCCCTGGTTCACACTGTTGCGTTTTGACATGCGATTTGGCATGTCAAATCGCATGTCAAAACGGCGATATTTGCGCAAATTGCTGGCAATGGCACAGTCCTAATCGGTGCGACGTCGCATCTGCACCGATTTCAAAAAGTAGTTTCTGTACTACTTTTTACGATTTCGGCCGCGATTTACATTGACATCTGTGCAGAAACCTGCACAGATGTCTTTGTAATCGCGGCTGAAATCGGGACTGCCAGCGAGAATGAAATCGTGCAAGTTCAGCTGAACTCGCACGGCTTCACTCCCGCAGCCCAGTGTGAACCTGGGCTTAAAGAGGAAGTAAACCCTGATGGGTTTTACTTCCTCTTTTTTTCCCCTGCAAAGCAAAAGCATAATGGGCCAGTATGCATCCAATACTAGCCCATTATGTGCCACTTACCTGCAAACGAATGTCCCCGCTGGTGGAAGCATCCCTCTTCACCCCTCTTCCTCCCAGGGCCGCGGACTCCGGCTCTGTGACTGGCCGGAGTCGCGTGACGTCACTCCCACGCATCATGTGTGCGGGAGCCGACGGTTATGGCATGGGCCCTATAGAAATGGCACGATTGTGCCCTTTCTAAAGTGCGCATGTGCTGATGATGTCGGCGCAAGCATATATGGTAAATATCTCCTAAACCGTGCAGGTTTAGGAGATATTTCTAGTACCTACAGGTAAGCCTTATTATAGGTAAAGTGGTCTGTAAAGGTTTACAACCACTTTAACAAAGGTGTCACATTACTGGCAGTGGTACTCCTTAATATTGGTAACTATGGATAATTCATTAAGTGAGAATAAAGATGGCCATACATCGATTATTTGATTGCTTTCTGTTGAAGGTACATGTTGAAAAACTTTTGCTACCCTCTCGAATTCCTTCAACTATTATCATGGCCTTCAACAACTTCACGACATTGATGATCTTACCTGACACTTCTCCCCTTGGGACTTCAGGGCCATTCTATTCATCCTCACCCTAGTAGTCTTAGTTACTACGTACTTCCGAGGGGTTATGTAATGCCTGCCTGAATGTTTTAAGAGAAGTGTTTTCCTTAGGTGTATCAGGTACTTTTATTAACAGCTTGTAGATCAAGAAACTATTAGATAAGCACCTGAACGACCACAACATACAGGGATATACAAGGTAATACTGACCTATAATCACACATATGTTGGACTTGATGGACTTGTGTCTTTTTTCAACCTCACCTACTATGTAACTATCTTTTGCTCTCACTTCCATGGTACCATTTTTATCACGTTACTATGCCAAACCAACATCCCTGTGGCCCTTTTCTTTCTTCTCCTTTTCATCTTACTTTCTTCTTATACCGCTTTCCTTGCCTACCCTACTTTAATACCCCATCCTTTTCTCATCCCTGTCCCTTTCCCATCCCATTCCCTCTCTCTCTTTGCCACTTTCTTCCAAATCCATCATAATGATCCAACCAGTTATATCCTTGTTCGGCTCCCACTTTTTGCGTTTGAAAAATTTTCTTATGACAAACAATGCTACTCCATCTACATATAATGTTCATTCCATTACCTTCTTGGCAAGAGTGATTTACTTTGTTTATTGCATAACTATATGTAACTTGTCCTATGCTATGGATAATATCCTTGATATTTCTGTTTGTCATACAATAAAGTCTATTACAGGTATATAAAAAATAAATAAAAAATCTTGATCATCGGGTTTAGCCACTAATCAGTGAATTCTGCAGTCAGCTGTCGGAATATGGTGTCCTGGAGGGGGAGATTCCTTCAACCACCTCATTTGTGTGACTGAAGGAACCTGTTAAGCCGTGTACACACGATCGGTTTCACCGATGAAAACAGTCCGATGGACTGTTTTCATCGGACGAACCGATCGTGTACGGGCCCCGTCAGTCTTTTTTCCATCAGTGTGAAAAAATAGAACATGTTTTAAATTTTTCCGATGGGAAAAACCAATAGCAAAATCCCGTCGTTTGTGTGGAACTCCATCGGATAAAAACCCCAAGCATGCTCAGACTGAATTATGAGACGGGAGCTCGTTCTGGTAAAACTAGCGTTCGTAATGGAGATAGCACATTCATCATGCTGTAACGGACTGAAAAGCACGGAGACTGAGAAGCGCGAATCGGCTCTCACCAAACTTTTACTAACACGCGGTAACACAAAATCAGCAAAAGCAGCCCAAATGGTGGCGCCATTGGATTTGAACTTCCCCTTTATAGTGCCGTCGTATGTCACGGCGTTTGGGACGATTGGTTTTTTGACTGATGGTGTGTAGGCAAGACTGATGGAAGTCAGCTTCATTGGATTTCCGATGGAAAAATCCATTGGATTAGAATTCATAGGAAATCCGATCGTGTGTACAGGGCTTTAGTTTTTTCGTTCAGCCCACTGGCTACACAGAAGAAACTAACACTGCATGGTCAACTTAATCACCTCACTGGCCTTGGAATGGCTATGGCATTTATTGTTGGCTTTGGAATCACCATGGCATTCATCCTTTACAAAGGGTGAGCAAGGCAAATCCACTTGGTAACTGGGCATAACTGTAAAATTCTGGTGGAGATATCTCACTACTAAAGTATTTGGGTGTCAGAAAGATTTTGGAGAAGGAGTAATACACATACATTTTAGCTAATATGGCCAGCGATGGTAATTAAATAAGGCGAGGACATGAATATTTTCTGTTTTAGGAAGAAGGTCATTGTAGTCCTTAGGCCGGCTTTAGAGGGAGCAAATTTCTTTCCTGCAACCACGGGTTGACAGTGTTGACAGGGGAATCCCTCCCACAAGCCATTGACAATGATTATTGCTAGCGGCTGTAACAGCTGCTTGCAATAATCGCATGTAATATCCGGCAGGCTAATTGTACCCAAGTTGATCGATCAATCAGCTTGGGTACTTTCAGCCTGCCCATACATGGTTTGACTCTTGGCCGGTTTGTGCTGAACCAACCAAGATTCAAACCGTCTATGGCTGGCTTTAGTAGTGCTGTTCATTCGTTTTTTGATACCTCTTGACTGCCACACTAAACATTTAATGGCGTTTCTATATAGTAAGGCCCGGAGCGAGAGAAAATAAAATGAAAGATAGTGCAGGGCCGGCATGACAGTGTGAGAAGGGGAAGCAACTATGGGGTTAAGGACTGTAGGTGGAGAATGGGGGAGAGGTGGATTGGTTGGAGCAACAGGATTTGGAGGGGTTTGTAGTAGTTAGTTAAGGGATAGCTGGGGTCTACTGGACAGCAGAGAAGGGACAGGTGACAAGCAGGCAGTTTTTATGGATTAGATGGCACTATAAGGTCCCTGTACATGCTGACTTATTTCCTGAGAGGAATCCAGCATCCCCCAGAAGCTTCTGAGTCTGGGCATTGGGGAATAAGTTGCAAGCAAATAACAAATTGTCAATACTTAAAGATTATCCCTTCCCATATCCTGCAAAGTAATTGTATTGCTCTTTGATACATCTGGAATAAGCATGTCGCAATTGAAGTCACCATCATTTTTTCAGGCCTGTGAAAGTGTTGAAAGCATTTGATTGGCATGACAGCTGGTCAACTAGCATGTTCTGAAGAAGTCAGAAATGACAGGCCTTGTGTTTTTCACAGCAACCTCTGTGTCTCCCAAACCCGTCACCTTTGCAAAATAACTTGGTCTGCATGTAAATGTGGAGAAAAATATAAAGGCCTTTGGAACTTATATACTAAACCATACTATTACGTGTATTAGCCACATGCATTTATCAGAATATAGTATTTCTCTGCCAAAGTGGTCTTAATCTCTTAGAAGAATGTCAACATTTGCATTCACCATCCCCCCAAGCACATGGAACACAGTACATTAGATCTCCATTCTGAATTCTCAGCACTTGTAGTTTTTGGTGTAACTGAACATCCTATAGCTTCTCTATCTGTTCCTTTGTTGTTAAGGGCCGCTAACACTAAAGTACCCCATATTACATAACCGTCCTCCCTCCCAAAGTCTAAACACTTAAATGTAAGCCTAAACTAATGCCTTAAAGGGGTTGTAAAGGTTTTTTTTATTTTCTAAATAGGTTCCTTTAAGCTATTGCATTGTTGGTTCACTTACCTTTTCCTTCGATTTCCCTTCTAAATGTTTTTTTGTCTGAATTTCTCACTTCCTGTTCCTCCTCAGTAAGCTTGCCCCCATCATCCGAGCCGTTCTGGCTGGGGGTTAGTCAGCATGCTCACCCCCTCCCTTGGGACTACATCCCTGCAGGGAGACACTGTGAATGTTCACAGTGTCTGCCCGCAGGAATGTAGTCCCAAGGGAGGGGGCGAGCATGCTGACTAACCCCCAGCCAGAACGGCTCGGATGATGGGGGAAAGCTTACAGGAAGTGAGAAATTCAGACAAAGAAAAAAAACATTTAGAAGGGAAATCAAAGGAAAAGGTAAGTTAACCAACAATGCACTAAATAACAACATGTTATACTTACCTCCACTGTGCAGCTCGTTTTGCACAGAGTGCCCCAGATCCACGTCTTCTGGGGTCCCTCGGCGGCTGTCTCGGCTCCTCCCCGCAATCACTCACCACCTATATGCGAGGGAGCTCGCATGGTGGTGAGTGATTGCGGGCACGCTCCTGTGATACAGCCAGCGGCTATTGCCACTCACTGTATCAGTCGGCCCCGCCCCCCGGCGCGCCACGTCATTGGATGTGATTGACAGCAGCGCGAGCCAATGGCTACGCTGCTTTCAATCCATCCACTGTAGCCAATCAACGGCCAGGCTGAACAGCGAGAAGGATGACGGGGACGAGCGCGGGACTTTCGAGGGGTCAGGTAAGTAAAACGGGGGCTCGGGGGGGGGGGGGTGGGGCGGTATTGTCGGATGTTTTTTCACCTTAATGCATAGGATGCATTAAGGTGAAAAAACATTTACCTTTACAACCCCTTTAAGGAACCTATTTAGAAAATAAAAACTAACCTTTACAACCCCTTTAACTTCTGACATACTCCCTACAATACTCCTACTGTGGACTCAAGGGTCCATTTATAGAGAAGTGAAAGTGACTTTCAACAAACATTCTCTGGTGGAGAATCGATCACTGTCTTTTAAAGCACAAGGAACTGGAAGATTCTCCCGCAGTGAATGGTTGCTGAAGGTCAGATTCACAGCTTTATAAATAAACTCCCTAAAAAGAATAAAATAAAACAATCCATTCCTAAATTAAACGGAGATATATATATTTTTTAGCAATTAAATTTTGGTTATGTGATTTATATCCTGATTTTTCGCAGTGCAAGGCCCTGGTCTGTGGTTGACGCTAAGCGGAGGTGTGTCAGGTGACCTTTTGAAATCTGCCATGTACTCCCATCTTCCTCAATGCAGAGAAGATTGGAGCATTCGCTGTCACATGCCAGCAGTTTAAATAAAAAATATGACATTATTACATATATTTTTTATATTATTTATTATCGGGTTGATTGCTTATGAACTGCAACTGCCAACAACTGTAAGGTAATAAGGAATAGGAAACAAAACTGCACAGTGGGTGGCTGCAATATTGGAGGATCAGTCTGCAGAGTGTTGCCAACAGAAATGACGTCCAAGTGATGGCAGGTTCACCAAGTCATTACTAATTATTGAAACATAAATGAAAAATTAGGACTATTGGAGCGGACATTATAGGTACCAGAAAAGGAATCCAAAGTAATATTAGAAAGATAATACATTTATGAAACATAGGTAAATAAAAAGTAGACAGTATAACATTAAAAAGGAGGAGGTATTTGACTCTCATATTATGGAGCCACACATTGTATTTGTATAGAGTAGAATGTGTGGCTCCATAATCTGAGAGTCAAATACCTCCTCCTACCTCCGCTCCAATAGTCCTAATTTTTGATTTATAGCTCTTATATGGATGTGGTACCCCCTTGGCCCTTTTTTTCTTATATATATGTAGCGGGGTGTTCAATTTAAGGGAAGTCTCTGAGTGGTAATTAGGCTCAGACACTTTGATTGTTAGTGGTTATGGACTAATTTTTGTCCGAAGGGGATAATGCTGGTGATGAGTTCCCTGTGGCCTGCAGGTGGCGCTGCCATTCTGGGCCGGGGTTGAACCACGAGCGCAGTGCTGTGCCTTTTGTGTCCCCTCTCGACAGCCGTACAGCGAGAGGATATAAAAGGGGCAGACATCTCCTGATCGGGGTCCACCCCCAGGCACCTTCAACCTGGGAGTGCGTGTGGCTCATCTCCGGGTGCCCTCGGCCCGGAGGCTGTGTTCCGGCTCCACCTCAGGCACCTTTAGCCTGGGGTGAGGTACTACCTCACCGTTCCTGTCCGCCTGGGTATGGAGACCCAGGAGCTGCAGCGACGGCTCGGGGGCCCAGCGCCTTCGGCTGGGGTCCACTAGGGATTGAGGAGTCCAGGGTGCCACTTTACAAGGGGACCCGCACCCTAAGAGAAGAGAGAATCATTCTGAAGGACCGATGCGAGAGTCACGGTGAAGTAAGGGTCTGTTGACTCTCTAGGGGGACACCTTCTCCTTGACAAGGGCTATGTTCTAAGAAGGAAGTTCAAGTTCACCAGGTCTGTGGCAGAGACCAACTTCACGGTCTGTGGCAGAGACTGTGCGCCTAAAACTGTTTGAGAATCTGAACAGCGAAGAGTTTGAGCTACGTTTGTGCCTGGACCTCCTCCACACCTTAGGCTGTTCTGTTTCCTTTGCTCCAACTCTTTCCTATCCAAGAGACTGTTTATTGCAAAGTGAGAATAAATACTGAGTTGGAGTTTCAGCTGGTGTGGTCATTTACATTACTGGGGAAGTCAAGGACTTGTCTCTACACATGGTAGAGGTGAGAATCATTCTCAGGAGGACTTTGACTCTGGCTGCAGACAAGACCCAAAAATAACACCGCTCAACCTCTTTACACAGGAGGGTACGAGCTGATAGTGCGGTGTGCCTATCTCCCCCTGCGAGGAGCCGAGTTAAATGCAAGAGGGGGATAGGTGGGTGCGCTAGATATATAATTATTGATACAGTTTTACAGTAAGAAGAAAAGATCCTAGCATTAGACAACTTTATTTGGGAGCCTCTAGTGTAAAAACACATTTTGGGTTTGCTGACTCTAAACCCCAACCCTAAACCTCATAAACCCTGGACCCTGACTCTAACATTAGCTCTAATGTGACCCATTAAACTAAACCCTGGACCCTGACTCTAATGCTGCGTACACACGACCATTTTTCTCGTTGGGAAAAATTTCATTTTTTCTCTGACGAGAAAAACACCCGTGTGTGGGCTTTTCAGCATTTTTTTACGACGAGAAAAACGGCAAGAATCACGACGAGCCTACACACGGTCGTTTTTCACGACCAAGAGAAAAAATGTCATGAAAAACGGCCGTGTGTAGGGGACCAAGCCGGTCCTCGTTTTTCATGTCGAATTTCTCAACGGTGTTTTCACCGTCGAGAAAATCGATTGTGTGTACGCGGCATTACATTAGCTCTAATGTGACCCACTAAACTAAGCTCTACTCCTAAACGATTCCCTTCTTCTCTAAACTCACCTCTTGTGCTGAATGCTCACACCAGAAGCCACTAAAACCAATTTTTGCCACCGACAACTTGTGATATGTAGTGAAGATCTATAGAATCTTCTGGTGTATTAAGGTTAGGTCTGGATTTACCATTAGGCACAGGCCTATAGGCGGTAGAACCAAAATGGTGGTTTTTCCTCCAGTTATTGTGCCATGTGTTTTGTTTTGTGTTTTCCAGGCCTCAGTAGTAAGACTTTAATCTCATAAAAGATTATTTATATATTTTGTTATAATGTTCCGAGCAAGTTAGGGCCAGTAAAACAAGAGGTAATCTTAGTAGAAAGGGTTTTGTGGACATCAGAATGTTTGTGCCCATAGGCTCAGAAAATCTGGTCCTGGTGCAGGTGTAGTTTCACTAGAAAACGAACCTTGCAACCAATCTAAAAGACATCATTGATTAAGATTCACATCGTGTTTACAACGTTGTTCCAGGAAGTCATTACCTAAACTTTTTCAGTTTAGTCAAGCCGCCTGTTATTCAAGCATATGTAAACAACACAAACCTGCCCATTGTGGAAATTTATGACGCATGGCCTGGAAGCTTGTTTCTGTGTAATGATGGCTTAGGCTTTTTTTTCTGCTTATTCCATAGAACAGAACTGCTCATATGCTTTTCCATCACACCAGAATAGTCTGTAGTGCCCCCTCTTGGGGATTCTTATAACGCACAAAAGACAAAATCATAATGAGCTGAATGGTATTGGCAGCTCCCACCATAAGACAAGAATCAGCAATCAATATCACTCACGCATGTTTAACCTCAGATAAACCAAGCACAGCTAAAAAATGAGGCTCAAGCAGCTTTTGTTTTGTACCCATAAAGGTTTATACTATATCCTCACTGTAGTTCTTAAGACACATACTTTATTATTAATAGAAACCTGTATTGGGAGAAATATTCGGACCATTGGTGACCTCCATCTGAAAATACTAGTTGCCTTGCTTTCATGTTGATTTCTCTGCATTGCTACACATTGTAGACAATGACAGTGATGTTTGAAGAATTGTGGATATCGGCCTTTCTGTCCAAGATTTTTCTTATCACAAGGCCAGAATTGTGGGCCAGTGAATAGGGCAGCAGGTTTAGAGGATATGACCCCATCATTCATATGCACCAGGGCGACATGGTATACTGGACATTGCCAGGCAGAATGCTGGAAAAGGCAATCCCCTTAGCCATGCATACACATTCCTGTATGTGAACTAGGTTATGGACTAGGCACATCTGCAGGAATGCTAGGGGAACTTTTTAAATGTAACTTCAAGTGTGTAGATCATTTTTTGGTGAACTATAGGGAAATTTGCACTAGCAGTATCCTTAATGATCCCATTATATCATTTAAAAGACAGAAATAATTACCTGTAGACCCTAAGCCATGCATCCTGGGTATCCTGGACGACCTGCCAGTGGAAAGCTTCACTACCGCGTTTCCCCGAAAATAAGACCTACCCCGAAAATAAGACCTAGCGCTATTTTCCAGGAGAGCTGCAATATAAGCTCTACCCCGAAAATAAGCCCTAGTTTAAAATGCTTGTTAAATCCTATAACCCACTCTATTACAGTAGTATATAATGTACAATGTGTGTGTTTCTGTTATATAATTGCGGGGAAGAGAGCTCCAGAGGGTCACAGAAGTGCAGAGCGGCGCTATAACGAAGGTATTTGGCGCAATTATATTACAGAAACACACACATTGTACATTATATACTACTGTAATAGAGGGGATTATAGGATTTTACAAGCCTTTTAACTCAGTTCACACTGGGGATTCCTGTCAGGCAGGGAGAGAGGGGGGAGAGGGGGAGAGAAGACATCACATTACATGGTAAGACCTACCCCGAAAATAAGCCCTACTGTGTCTTCTGTTGTCAAAATTAATATAAGACCCGGGCTTATTTTCGGGGAAACACGGTAGAGAGGCCATTACTCAAGCCCTGTTTCAGGCTCCTAGGCTTATCCTTACACAGTGAGGGAAAAAAGTATTTGGTTCCCCGCTGATTTTGTACGTTTGCCCACTGACAAAGAAATGATCAGTCTATAATTTTGATGGTAGGTTGAGAGACAGAATAACAACAAAAATATCCAGGCAAACGCATTTCAAAAAAGTTATAAATTGATTTTAATTTTAATGGGTGAAATAAGTATTTGATCCCCTATCAATCAGCACGATTTCTGGCTCCCAGGTGTCTTCTATGTAGGTAACGAGCTGAGATTAGGAGCACCCTCTTAAAGGGAGTGCTCCTAATCTCAGCTTGTTACCTGTATAAAAGACACGTGTCCACAGAAGCAATCAATCAATCGATCAATCAATCAGATTCCAATCTCTCCACCATGGCCAAGAAGAAAGAGCTGTTCAAGGATGTCAGGGACAAGATTGTAGACCTACACAAGGCTGGAATGGGCTACAAGACCATCTCCAAGCAGCTTGGTGAGAGGGTGACAACAGTTGGTGTGATTATTCGCAAATGGAAGAAACACAAAATAGCTGTCAATCTACCTCGGTCTGGGGCTCCATGCAAGATCTCACCTTGTAGAATTTCAATGATCATGAGAATGGTGAGGAATCAGCCCAGAACTACACGGGAGAATTTTGTCAATGATCTCAAGGCAGCTGGGACCAGAGTCACCAAGAAAACAATTGGTAACACACTACACCATGAAGGAGTGAAATCCTGCAGCGCCTGCAAGCTCCCCCTGTTTAAGAAAGCACATGTACAGCCCGTCTGAAGTCTGCTAATGAACATCTGAATGATTCAGAGGAGAACTGGGTGAAAGTGTTGTGGTCAGATGCTCTTTGGCATCAACTCAACTCGCCGTGTTTTGAGGAGGGGGAATACTGCCTATGACCCCAAGAACACCATCCCCACCGTCATACGTGGAGGTGCAAACATTATGGTTTGGGGGTGTTTTTCTGCTAAGGGGACAGGACAACTTCACTGCACCAAAGGGACGATGGACAGGGCCATGTACTGTAAAATCTTGGCTTCCCTCAGCCGGGGCATTGAAAATGGGTCGTGGATGGGTATTCCAGCATGACAATGACCCAAAACACACGGCCAAGGCAACAAAAGAGTGGCTCAAGAGAAGCACATTAAAGGGGAGTTCCAGCCTTTTTTTATGTTTATTAACAGTCAGCAGCTACAAAAAGTGTAGCTTCTGGTTTTTAATAAACATACACTTACCTGTTCCACTGTCCAGCGACGCGACGCCCGGAGCTCCGCTTCTCTCCCCCCCTTCTCCGCCAGCGCCTCCATTCATAGTGTGGGCACCCGGCCATGACAGCTTTCGGCTTCACGGCCGGGCACTCACTGCGCATGCGCGAATGGCGCAGCGCTCTCTGAGAGGACAGGCGATCGCCTGGGACCTGTCACGTCAAAACCTTAATGACTTGGAAAGGATCTGCAAAGAGGAGTGGGACAAAATCCCTCCTGTGATGTGTGCAAACCTGGTGGCCAACTACAAGAAACGTCTGACCTCTGTGATTGCCAAGAAGGTGTTTGTCACCAAGTACTAAGTCATGTTTTGCAAAGGGGTCGAATGTTGTCCATTTTGCCAGGCTCATATAAAAATATAAAAAAGGGCCTGCTCAGACACTGGTTGATAGCGGCGAGATTGGTTATTCCGCGACATTAGCGATCAATACAATCTCCATCAGTGAATGAATGGGTAGTGGAAATGGACTCTATTGAGAGAATGAAGACCCTCCCGGCACACGAATTGGATACAAATGAAAAGTGCCATCAGACATGGGTCCCCTGGAGGACATTTAGGAAATCAACAGGAAACTAGAAGGTTTAATGGGAACTAGAGTAGAATTTAAACCCGACACAATAAGACTTCAGTATATGACGTCAAGGTGTTGCCATCTTTCCTTTGCTTCTCCCCCCCCCCTTTTTTTTCTTGTTTGTTTAATGTTTTGGTTACGTTAGTTTGTACAATGTATTTGTAAAGGCCCATACACACGATCAGACTTTTTGACAACAACGGTCCGACGGACGTGTTTTATCGGACAATCCGACCGTGTGTATGCTCCATCGGACAATTGTTTTTGGTTTTTCAACGGACAAATGTTCGCTGTGAATGCTCTCAAACTTTCCGGCAACAAATGTCCGATGGAGGATAATCCGATCGTGTGTACACAAGTCCATCGGACTAAAGTCCAAAGTACAAACACGCAGGCTCAGAACCAATGCTAAACATCAGACAACAATAGCAGAAGTTGCCCAAAGGGTGGTGGTAAAGAGCTGAAAAAACACGTGATTTGGTGAAAGTTGGCTGAAAATGTTCTGCCGTGTGTATGCAGAACAAGTTCACGGCCAACGCCCCTTCAGACAAAAATCCACGGAAAAGTCCAATGGAAGTCCGATCGTGTGTATGAGACTTTAGATGTTTTGATGGTATGATTATACCATTAATGTATGTACATTTTTATATGCGTATAATAATTCCCCAATAAAACTGAGATTGAATATAAAATGCAAATCAATTTATAACTTTTTAGAAATGCGTTTTTCTGGATATTTTTGTTGTTATTCTGTCTCTCACTGTTAAAATAAACCTACCATTAAAATTATAGACTGATCATTTCTTTGTCAGTGGGCAAACTTACAAAATCAGCAGGGGGTCAAATACTTTTTTCTCTCACTGTATACTGGAAGTCCCCTGACCCCCCAACCGAGGCTGAATGGGTTAAAAATATGGGTAAAACACTTATGCCCGCGTACACACGACCGTTTTTAATGTCATGGAAAAAAACAAAATTTTTCTCAACGTGATTCTTCTCAAGCCTGCCTTGCCTGCGCACTATCGTGAAAAAAATGCTCGAGCAAAGCGCGGTGACGTACAACGGCACTATAAAGGGGAAGTTCCATTCGGATGGCGCCACCCTTTGGGCTGCTTTTGCTGATTTCGTGTTACCGCGTGTTAGTAAAGTTTGGTGAGAGACGATTTGCGCTTTTCAGTCTCTGCGCTTTTCAGTCCGTTACAGCGTGACGAATGTGCTATCTCCATTACGAACGCTAGTTTTATCAGAACGAGCGCTCCTGTCTCATAACTTGCTTCTGAGCGTGCACGTTTTTTTCCCGTCGTTAAAGCCTACACGCGACCGTTTTTCACGACGAGAAAAACGACGAGAAAAAATAGAGCATGTTCTAAATTTTTAATGGCCATTTTTCTCGTCGAGAAAAATGCTCTGGAGCCCACACACGCCCGTTTTTCACGACCAATTAAAAAAATGGCATGTTTCTCGTCATGAAAAACGGTTGTGTGTATGCGGACTTGAATGTTTAATTTCTCTGCATTGGGGATGCCCTGGCAAATTCAGAAGTTATGGGGTCCATGGGTGGCCACTCTTATTGTGAGATTGTATACATTTGTATAATTCTTTATTTTCTGAATGGCTTACTGTTTTCTGTACAAGTGTTGTTGCTGAAAACATCTGTCTGTACTCTACAATGTGAACTGGCTGTTCTGGATTGGTAAGGTTTTATTGTTTTTTTTCTCAATAAAATCTTCTATTTCTGAATTTAAAAAAAAGAAAGAAAGGAAAAATGTCAAAGTTATCTTAGGATAATGTGTTAAAAGTGCTCTTATCCTGTGATATGACTTTTTTTCTTTCCACTCTTTCTTTTATGTGGATTTCACTCTAGAAGAAGTGATTCTGGCAGAAGATGACAGCGATGTTGAAAGACTTCCATACGATGGTAATTTTGATATGAATGGGAAATGCACCTAATTATAAAATATAATATTATATTCAAATGTAGTATTTTAAAGAGTGCCTGTAAACAGTCGTGTTTGGGGCTAAACCACTATGCAAATTCTCATAAACCTCCACAAAGGTGTCTACAGACATACCTGGACCTGTTCAGGGCAAAGTTCAGTGGCCAAAACGGATATTTCTCCTCCATATAAGAACAAACATTTACCTGACGTAAAAATGTATGTTTAAAAAAAGATCTTTTATTAAAGTGGCCAGGTAGTGTATGCCCAGGTAGATTGGGAGCTGATCTTTGCATATAGAAAGCTGTTGTTTAGAGGCCGCTTCCTTTGTAGTTCATTACTCAGTCTATGCAATAATTAAACCGTAATGCCGCGTACACACTGTCGGAATTTCCGACGGACTTAGATAGAGAGCAGGTTCTCTATTTTTCCATCGGAAATTCCGACGGAGGTTTGCCCGGGGAAAAGTCCGACCTTGTGTACGCGGCATAACAGTGATGGATTTGTGAGTGACCAAAAGAATTGCTTGGCCAGCACTACCAATTTACTAATATCCAATATTCTCTACTGGTGTAGGCAAAGCCGTATTCGTCTCGGAAGTACTTCTCCAAACCTAAATAGCAGCAAAGGTCATGATTAGGGATGAGCTCCAGCGTGTTCGCATTGAACACGTGCAGAGCCCGCCAGGAAGTCGGCACTGCGCTGCGCTAAACACAGCCAGGGAGACATTTCCCCATCTCTGCAGCCTGTGATTAGTGCAGCGCGGTGCCGACTTCCTGGCAGGCTCTGCACGTGTTCAATGCGAACATGCCGGAGCTTATCCCTAGTCATGACCTTTGCTGCTATTTAGGTTTGGAGAAGTACCTCCTAGTCATGATAAGCCTTTGCCCAAAGTTTGATCTATGCAGTACAGGTAACTTAAATAATGGATCTTATCAGTTGACTAAAAACTAGCAACATTATTGTAGACCTACCCCCATAAGGGCCACTGATTTTAACTGGTTCTTCCCCAATAAGTACAGAGACTGCCCATCCAAAAAAGCAACAGTCCATTCACACTGGCTCCAATAAACAGTCTATGGGAGGGCTTTTTAAACTTTAGTACTTGAAGAACTTTAACAGGGAAAAAGGAAATTGGGCTTGGGGTACATCAAAATGCTCAGTAGTTAGTAATTAGTGGACAGTCTCTCCTAGTAGTAGCAGTAGCAAGTGGTGAACAATCCCAACTAAAGCTGAAGACCATGGGGCAAGTCTTTGAACATCTGGTTACCTTGCGCCTATGCACATCTACTGGTACGCAGTGCAGCTTCCAGCACAGGGTCGCAGGGATCAATTTAAAGCGGAGTTCCACCCAAAAATGAAACTTCTGCTTTTCGGAACCCTCCCCCCCCTCCGGTGTCACATTTGGCACCTTTCAGGGGGTAGGGGGGAGCAGATACCTGTCTAATACAGGTATTTGCACCCACTTCTGGGCATAGATAGCCGCATTATCTGCGGGTATCTATGCAACTTCCCCCCCCACTGTCTTCTGGGACACACACGGGTCCCAGAAGACAGCAGGGACCATTTGGATAGCGCAGCGCGACTCGCCCATGCGCAGTAGGGAACCAGGAAGTGAAGCCGCAAGGCTTCACTTCCTGATTCTCTTACCGAAGATGGTGGCAGCAGCATCCGAGGGCCGAGGTACGGGTCGGCTTCAGGTGCCGACATTGCGGGCGCCCTGGACAGGTAAGTGTCCATATTTTAAAAGTCAGCAGCTGCAGTATTTGTAGCTGCTGACTTTTAAAAAAAAAAATTCAGCGGACCTCCGCTTTAAGGTCACTATTTTCAATTCCCCAAGGCAGCTGCCTCCAGATGGCACCTCTCAGGACCAGATCCCTTGTGGCATCAGCTCTGAGCAAAATCCATTCAAGCTCCCATTCCTGGCACCTCTGAGGCCTCTGGATCCAATGTATAGTCCATGGGCTGCTTAACAGCAACAGCCCCTGCACCTCTGTAACCCTCCTGATGAGATGGAACCCAGCTCTCCAGTGTCTCAGACTATTTATCCCATTCCAGCCCCCTACTGGACACTTCCTCTTCAGGGATTGGCTGGTACCTGATAAAAACTCAGGTTGCTTGATTTGAATCTCCCACCTTAAGCTCTGGAAGCTTTTTTCAGAGGTAGGGGGAACCCTACCTCTGAAAGAAGCTTCCAGAGCTAAAGGTGGGAGATTCAAATCAACCAGACTGAATTTTTATTGTGTACCAGCCAATCCCTGAAGAGGAAGTGTCCAGGAGGGGTCTGGAATGGGATAAATAGTCTGAGGGGGTGTGGAACGCACCCAGGTGACACCATCAAATTCTGCCCATCCCACCTGGCTATTGGATGCGCTAATGGGCGTGTATCGCTTGATGTCATCCCACAGCATGTGGGTGGGGCGGCTCGGGGGTCCGTGACCAGCGTTGCGGCTGACAGCAGGTGCGGGATTGATCGCCGCCACAACTGGCATACGGCACCCCCCCTTTAATTGATACTCCTCTCTGGGCTTTGAATACCAGGAGTGTTTATTAGGCTGCTTACTTGCTTCAAGCCACTCCAGGATTTACATATACGAGCCACACTATTGTTATCAGGTAAGCTGTTTGGGCTGGTCCATGCTTATTTATGCATTAAAACATCTGAGACTGATCTTATTAATGCAATGGTATTTAGAGACATTCTATTTTATTTGATCTTTCCAGACTGCTGAGCATTCATAATAGGAGGATATCTGCCCAATGCCCATCTATCCATTCTGTGAATGGCCTATGCAAATATACAACCACCAGCAGCTTACAAACACTGTATATTACACATACTGCCTTCAACAGAAATTGTGAGAGCATTGTGGCAGGCTAGGGGGGGAAGAGCCACGCAGATGCGCTAGCCTGCTCATTGCCCTTCTGCCCTGTCCTTTTGTCGCTCCGCAGTGGCAGGATAGAGCACTGTGGCAGGCTAGCTAGGGGGGAGAAGTGAACACTTAAAAGAAATTTCAGTGGAACCTTGGATTACGAGCATAATCTGTTCCAGGAGAATGCTCGTAATCCAAAGCATATCAAAGCGAGTTTCCCCACAGAAGTCAATGAAAACAAAAATAATTTGTTCCGCATTGACTTCAATGGCATGCAATACCGCATGTGACCAGAGGTGAAGGGGGCGCCGGAGAGCCTCGAAAATGATCGGAAAGGCCCGGGGACAGCTCGGCTGAACACGGAAAGGCTCGGGAACGGAGTATTTCCAAGACTTTCAGAGCATTTCCGAATGGCTCAGATCGGCTCTGCTCGGCTCTGGCGCCCCCCCCCCCCACCTCAGGCCAAACGCGGTACTGCACACCGCTGTGGCTTGAATCCTGCTCATTTTGTGAGACAACACTCGCAAACTGAGTCAGGATTTTTAAAAATACAGTGCTCATATTGTGAAACGCTCGTTACTGCGTTACTCGCAATGCGAGGTTTCACTGTACTAGCCTGCTCAGAGCCCAAAAGTTTAAACTTTTTTTTTTTTTTATAAATTCTTTATTCAAGAGAAAAGGACATGCGGATATACAGAGAGCATACTGATGCGTATCAAAAAACAGCAAACATTCCCCACCACCTCATGAGTAGATCTTACAGTATAGATATAGAGCCTGTTGTCAGAGGGGGGATCACAACAAGTGTCAGGCTTACAGGAGCTCTCGGCCCCCCGCATGGCCGTATTTTTGCAGCAAAAGCCGATTTAGATAAAGATAGAAACGTCAAGCCCGTTAGAAACAGGCTTGAACAGGCCAACACTCTAGTGTTGGTAATACAGAAAAAGCAGAGAAATTAAGAGAAAAGTAAGCAAGGAATGCAAGAGTACAAGAGGGGGAAGGTAGAGATAATAAATAAAAAAAAGGGGGGGAGGGGGAGAAGGGGTGTTTCCATCCTCCAGCCACAGCCACCCCATCTGGGGAGCAGTCAAATTCGATCCTCTCAGGTGGACCGAGCCACTAGGAGCCCGTATTCCTCAGAGAAGTAAAATTCGTGCCAAAAGTACCATGTTTTGGAAAATTTCTCACTTAGGCCCCTTTCCGTTGCTATCAAGTCCTCCACGTCATGGATATCCTTCACTTTGTTCAACCAACCTGCCACCGACGGGGGCTGAGTCTGCTTCCAATTCAGAGGGATGCATCCCTTTGCCGCATTGATCAGAAGCGGCAATATGGACTTCCTATAGCCCTTAGTTGGGATTTTGTGGTGGTGCAGAAGGAAGAGCTCAGGAGACAACGGCAACCAAAAGTTTAAACTTTGAGTCTTATTATATTCATATGATATTGTTATTCAAATTTTCTAGCTGCTTGATAGTTGTTAACGGCACTACTATCGCCATTATATGCAGTGTTATATGGGAAAAAAATTATTGGGCGGGGGGGTGACACCATGTTTTACCGCACCGGATGACACCAACCCTAGTGATGCCACTGAGGGGGAAGCAATCAAACTCCCATTCCGTGAGACCCTGAATAGGCCAGGACAAACAACTACTGCTCCCTTGACTACAGAAGGAACCAAAGCTAAATTTGCCTAGCAATCTACTCTAGAAGGGTGCTACATCATCATAGTAGTAATGCTCTCACTAGTATCTACCAAGAAGAAAGGCTAACCAACTAATTTGACCTAAAAAATGTCTATTTTCTCTGTAGGTGATACATTTTAAGGCAAATATTTGCATGTAACTTTTGTTCATCATTTTTAGACATTTGGCTCTGGCAGATACTAGGGCCCTTGCATCATTACAGAGTATATAATAAAAATATGGGGCATTAAACGTGTTTATCTTTCGACATGTTCATCCATTAACATACCTGGAGTTATGATAATTCCAAATGTACTTAACCCAGTAATATGAAAGTAGTTCATCTAACCACCCACAGTGCAACAGCTTATAAATCTTTTTACATTAAAATACTGCCACTATATACGTTTTTGGCTGATCTGTATACCACGGTCACATGATAACCTGCCGAGTTTGTCCAGAGCGGTGTGTTCAGGTAGGAGGAGATTTCCACTACAGCCTGTATACATGCCCACATGTGTGATGTCAATATCACGTGACCTGGCTATCTCTGAGAACAAGGAAATGTTCTATCCAGTATAAAAGACACAACTGAGCATGTGCAGGTTGGCTACTGCCTGTGTGTTAGCTGGCCTTCCCAAGATCGACAGTGCAGGAGGGGGAGGATCTGTCCATACAGGATCAGAGCCTTTTTACACAATGCAGAGAATTAACCACTTAAGTTCCACAATGACTATAACAAGCATGCTATTCTGCATATACAGACTGATTTTATTGTTGTGGGTTTAGTAACACTTTAAGCTGTTTTTACTACTACCTCTTTGTCAGGACATTCTTCCTACATGACACTACAGCTTTCTAAATTGGGCCTGCCCCCTCTCATGCCTCACAATAGGTATTTTACTATGACAGACAGCATGACTGACCAATAGTGAGGTCACTATACAAATGGAATGGTACAGGCCTGAGCTTTGCTTCAGGAGCTGAAGTCAAAGATCTGAAGAACAGAGGGTCCAGGATTTTAAGACCCCTTAAATTGATTGTAAAGGCTTGTTAGTTTTCCTTTAAAAATAACAAACATGTTATACTTACCTGCTCTGTTGCAGTGGATTTGCACAGAGCAGTCAGGATCCTCCTCTTCTCTGGTCCCTCTTCGGTGCTCCTGGCCCCTCCCTCCTGTTGAGTGCCTCCGCAGCAAGCAGCTTGCTTTGGGGGCACCCAAGTCAAGTCACAGCTCCTTGTGTCCATTCAGACATGGAGCCCCGGCCCCGCCCCATCTCTCCTCTGATTGGCTAGCTGACTTTGATTGACAGCAGCGGGAGCCAATGGCAGGAAGGAGAATCTCAGACGGCTGAGACACTCGTGGACATTGCTGGACAGAGAGGGACCGCAGGTAAGTATTAGGGGGGCTGAGGAACACAGAAGGCTTTTTATCTTAATGCATAGAATGTATTAAGATAAAAAAAAAAAAACCTTCTGACTTTACAACTCCTTTAAAGTGGTTGTATACCCTTTTTTACATTTTTACCTGCAGGTGAGCCTATAATAAGGCTTACCTGTAGGTAAAATTAAAGGATATGTCCAGCCTGAGCTTTTTAGGCTGGGCTTCTCCTCTGGGTCACAGGAGTGCAATTAGTTTTGCACTTCTGTGACCCGTTTTCAGCGGAGAGCGGTCTGAAGTCCGCTCTTCGCTGACGTCACTGCCATCAGTCGGGGTAGCGCATCATCCCGACTTCCCAAGTCGGGATCCACCAGCTGCCCTGATTGATGGCAGTTTTAGCGTCTCAGCGAGCCGCTGAGACAGCCTCTCCACGCCCCTCCACTGCTCAGCTCTCCAATGAGTGTGGAGAAGCAGAGAGGAAAGAAGCTGACTGACAGTCAGCCTCTTTCCTTTCGGGGATCTGTGAGAACCGAGCCAGCGGCAATGTTCGGTGGCTCGGTTCTCAGTGCACAGACGCCGGGGGACAGATGGAGCATCGGTCTGATGCTCCATTCACCAAGGTAAGAATGAATCTAAAATAAAAAAGAAACCCAAACTTTACATGCAGCCGCTGACGTCAGATGGACCTTGCCGGAAAGAAGACTCCTGCGTGCATGCGGGGGAGTGACGTCATCGCTGCTCCGACCATTTACAGCTCCAGAGCTGCGAACCCGGAAGACACGCCGAGGGGAAAATGTCAGCTCTCTCGGCGGTGACCAGGATCAGATGCCGATGCCTTGTTCTAAGGTAAGTATTTCATAATGAGCTAGTATGCGGCGCATACTAGCTCATTATGCCTTTGCCTTAAAGGTTGTTTTTTTTTTGTTCGGGTATACAACCGCTTTAAGTGCTCTGCATGGTACCTGAAAGTATGTGCAGCCATCTTTAGGTGTCTGATTCCCCAGTCTTTAGTCATGATGTTATGTGACTGCAGCCAGTGCCATCTGAAGCTGCACAGTAATGTCAGCAGATTAATATTTTAGACATCATAGGTTACATTCATTTATTGATGAATAGGCATTTCCAAAAGGGTAGGTGCTAGTTAATCAATGCCTGAAGTCTGCCCAATGCCCCTCTAAAACCACCCGATCTTCAGCAAACCACACCTACTTTGCTAAGGCTCACCCATTCCTCATTGTAAATATTGCTTTTTATGGACAAATGTGAAATATAAAGGCTATTTTGTAAGAACTGAGTGTTGCTGCCCATTGCAAAAAAGCAAGATTTTGTTTGTCATTGTTTTTGCTCTAAACAAATATATTATATTATATTATCTGGAATTACATTGATTGGTATTGGCAACACTTCTAGGTTTTTGCTGTTTTTTTTCTTGTTTTTATAAATTACATTGTTTTTTGTTTTTTTTTGTACAGTGCAAATTTCAGCCACTCTATCCTTAAACAAATTCCTTCTTATCTGTACAGGTGCCCTGCGAAGACCCACACTCAAGAAAAACAAACTGGAGCTTCTGAATGCTGAGGAGGGAGAGGAGGTCATAGGAGATATCTCTTCAGTGGGTATGTATCTGTTCTCCAGCTCACTGCATCACTATGGGGGTTATTTACGAATGGCAAATCCACTTTACACTACAAGTGCAAAGTGCACTTGAAATTGCACTGAAAGTGCACTTGGAGGTGCAGTCGCTGTAAATCTGAGGGGTAGACCTGAAATGTGGGGAAGCTCTGCTGATTTTATCATCCAATCATGTGCAAGCTAAAATGCTGTTTTTTATTTTCCTTGCATGTCCCCCTCGGATCTTTCAGTGCAATTTCAAGTTCACTTTGCAATTGTAGTGCAAAGTGGATTTTTCTTTAGTAAATAACCCCCTATGAGTTGTTAAAACACTAACAGTCTATGTATGATTACCAGTAGGGATGAGCTTCGAGATCGAGTCAAACTCATGTTCGACTCGAACATCTGCTGTTCGACCGTTCGTCGAATTTCGAACATTATGGGCCGTTCGCGCCAAATTCGAGTGGCGCATCACGGGCCATAATTCACTGCGGCATCGCAGTGCATTGCTGGCTGATGATTGGCCAAGCATGCACTATGACCCACATGCTTTGGCCAATCACAGCGAGGTAAGAACGGAGAGCCATAATTGTCCAAAGCCAGGGTGGCTTTGGCCAATTATGTCTCAGGGGGTTTAGTACACGCCCCACACTATATAGTACACGCCTGCATGGCGGCCTTGTGTAGTGTGTTGCGGTGGTGGTGAAAGAAAGACAGAGAGAGAGAGAGAGAGAGACAGTGTCATTTCATTTGAGTTAGATAGAGCAGGCAGGCGAGTCAGTTAGCTGCAGTTACAGTGTGTAGAGGATATATATGCATCCCAGGTGTTGTGTATATATATATACACTGTATTCAGTTTAGCTAGATCCGTTCCTGTTATTTTCTTCCTAATATACTGACAGGCAGGCAGGTGATTGTGGTAGCTGCAGTATTTTCAGTTAGTGTACTGTGTCCTTTGCACAGTGTGCACCTAAAGCTACCTGAAGACAATTGCTGGTGTTCTCATACTAATACCACAGGCAGGGAGCTGCAAGTATTTTCAGTTAGTGTACTGTGTCCTTTGCACAGTGTGCACCTAAAGCTACCTGAAGACAAATGGGCTGGGGTGGGAGGGGGGGGGGTGCCCATGCCAATTTTCTCAATGATTTTCATCCATATTGCCGGGACCAGACATTACATTAAAGCCGCAAGCAGTTTTAAATTACTTTATTTCCTTTAGAAATTTAATTTTGTGCAGGGACAGTTCTAAACACGGGAAACACATGCCACTTCACAGGCATACTATAGACACCTCCCAGGTACGATATTTAAAGGAATATTTCACTTTTTTTTTCACTTTAAGCATCATTAAAATCACTGCCCCTGAAAAACGGCAGTTTTTTAAACTTTTTTTTGCATTGATACATGTCCCCTGGGGCAGGACCCGGGTCCCCAACCCTTTTTAAGGACAATAACTTGCATATTAGCCTTTAAAATTAGCACTTTTGATTCCGAACGTTCGAGTCCCATAGACTTTAACGGGGTTTGATAGTTCGCGCAAACTTTCGGAACGTTCGCAGGTTCTGGTGCGAACCGAACCGGGGGGGGTGATCGGCTCATCCCTAATTACCAGTAGCTGCTGAATATACTGTACATAATACCTTTATTCAAGTAGTCCTTTAGTCTCCAAAGACATGCCAATAATCCTAAGTATACAAAGAACTGTGGTCATGGGACTTTAAGTGAGGCCAGTCACTGAATTAGGTAAAAGGTACAAACAGTATATAAAAAATAAAAGTTGATTTATTATACAAACAAGTAAAAAATATTCTCAAAGTACATGATGCGATCGAAAAAAACAAATTCCATAGAAAGCTGACATACATAGAATTAATAGATAATTTCATATTGAATAGATACTTGATGGCATAAATAAGCAGGTACATAGTAGATCTGAGTAAAAAAATGAAACTGTAATGACATAAAAGAACTCTACGCGTTTCGAGGATCCATCCTCTCATCAGGAGTGTGATGTCAATAGTATCTATAGATATGAAAAAAACTGCGCCAAACACTTTTTAAAAAACAATCCTGAATGACATCAGGATGAAAAGTCCAAAAAATTTGGCCCACATTTAGAGGGAGGAGTCCAATATCAAAGGGAATCCAAACGGTCAGTGTACTCAGATTTCACTATATATAAACCAATTATAATCACCACCGTGAGGAATGGCTCCTTACCACAAACAAGCAAAATCGTGCAGGTGGCTTTAGCCCAGCCGCGGCCTTTACTCTGAGAGAAAATCCAAGCAGGGTCCCCAGACACTCCACCAATGCTAGTAAAGAACTCTTGATGGCTCGGTTGCAAAAAACAAAACAGATATACCATAGGATTATAACGTATTCACAGGGTATGATATTGAGCACCACCACCGTGATAGATTTAAAAGTGACCACCACCTAGGTAACAAATGGCTCCTTACCAGAAATAAGTAAAAAGCATACATTCAGCTATACCCAGCCACGGTCTTTATCCTGTACTCTGGACACACACACAGATACCCAAGAGAATCTTCAATACATCAAAGGCGCTGCTTCACGCTCCGTATGGGCTGCAAAAGAAAGGAGGGGGAGGAGACCATCGAGTAATACCCTCTTTAAAAACCACGTTTTTTAAATAAGTAACAGCCGGCCGGCATGAACAAGTGCCCTTCCGTGTTAGAGCTGCGTGGTGACGTCACTGCGTGTCCCCCAGACGCCTTTTGTCATATATGACGTTCTCAATGGGGTTCTCAATGGGCCACATTTTTTGGACTTTTCATCCTGATGTCATTCAGGATTGTTTTTAAAAAGTATTTGGCGCAGTTTTTTTCTTATCTAATTTGTTTATGCTTATCACATTATTGCTGCTGCCTTTATGTTGTTTAATTTAATTTTTATTTTAGTCTTAGTGCAGTTTTTCTCCTTTATTAATAGTATCTATAGATATGAATAATACAGGATATATATTAATAAAGGGGAATAAAATTAAAAAACACACAAAAGGTCCAACACTTACATGGCAGCTAATAGAACACGTATGATAGCCCAGCTGCTGGAAGAAAGATGGGGGGTGTCCAAAATGATGTCAGCCCCGGGGCTGAGGCAAGGGCATGCAAACTCAGCCCAGGGAACAGCCGATGAGCAGGACAAAAAATGTGTTTGAATAATGATTGAAGTGAAAAGTGAGTACCAAATAAGATTCCGCAACACTCTAAAAATAATAATAGTATATATGTAAAAATATATGTACAGTGCCTTGAAAAAGTATTCATACCCCTTGAAAGTTTTCACATTTTGTCATTTTACAACCAAAAACGTAAATGTATTTTATTGGAATTTTATGTGATAGACAAACATAAAGTGGCACATAATGGTGAAGTGGAAGGAAAATTATAAATGGTTTTCAACTTTTTTTTTACAAATAAATATGTGAAAAGTGTGGTGTGCTTTTGTATTCAGCCCCCCTGAGTCAATACTTTGTAGAACCACCTTTTTCTGCAATTACAGCTGCAAGTTTTTTTGGGGATGTCTCTACCAGCTTTGCACATCTAGAGAGTGACATTTTTGCCCATTCTTCTTTGCAAAATAGCTCAAGCTCTGTCAGATTGGATGGAGAGCGTCTGTGAACAGCAATTTTCAAGTCTTGCCACAGATTCTCAATTGGATTTAGGTCTGGACTTTGACTGGGCCATTCTAACACATGAAGTTGCTTTGATCTAAACCATTCCATTGTAGTTCTGGCTGTATGTTTAGGGTTGTTGTCCTGCTGGAAGGTGAACCTCTGCCCTGGTCTCAAGTTTTTTGCAGACTCTAACAAGTTTTCTTCTAAGATTGCCCTGTATTTGGCTCCATCCATCTTCCTATCAACTCTAAACAGCTTCCCTGTCCCTGCTGAAGAAAAGCATCCCCACAACATGATGCTGCCACCACCATGTTTCACGGTGAGGATGGTGTGTTCAGGGTAATGTGCGGTGTTAGTTTTCCGCCACACAAAGTGTTTTGCTTTTAGGCCAAAAAGTTAAATTTTGGTCTCATCTGACCAGAGCACCTTCTTCCACATGGCTTCTCGCACTCTGCAAACGGGGCTTCTTATGGCTTTCTTTCAACAATGGCTTTCTTCTTGCAACTCTTCCATAAAGGCCAGATTTGTGGAGTGCACGACTAATAGTTGTCCTGTGGACAGATTCTCCCGCCTGAGCTGTGGATCTCTGCAGCTCCTCCAGAATGATCATGGGCCTCTTGGCTGCTTCTCTGAATAATGCTCTCCTTGCCCAGCCTGTCAGTTTAGGTGGACAACCATGTCTTGGTAGGGTTGCAGTTGTGCCAAACTCTTTCTATTTTCGGATGATGGATTGAAAAGTGCTCCTTGAGATGTTAGAAGCTTGGGATAGTTTTTTATAACCTAACCCTGCTTTAAACTTCTCCACAACTTTATCCCTGACCTGTCTGGTGACCTGTCTGGTGTGTTCCTTGGCCTTCATGATGTTGTTTGTTCACCAAGGTTCTCTAACAAACCTCTGAGGCCTTTACAGAACAGCTGTATTTATACAGCTGTATTAAATTAGACACATGTGGACACTATTTACTAATTAGGTGACTTCCGAAGGTAATTGGTTCCACTAGATTTTAGTTAGGGGTATCAGAGTAAAGGGGGCTGAATACAAATGCACACCACACTTTTCAGATATTTATTTGTAAAAAAAATTGAAAACGATTTATAATTTTCTTTCCACTTCACAATTATGTGCCACTTTGTGTTGGTCTATCGCATAAAATCCCAATAAAATACATTTTTTTTTTAACAAGAAGAAACCAATAAAATACATTTACATTTTTAGTTGTAACATGACGAAATGTGGAAAATTTCAAGGGGTATAAATACTTTTTCAAGGCACTGTATATATGTAAATAATATCAATGCACATATGCAAGAAGAGTGTGCGGATATGTATAAAAAGTATCCAACAAAGTGACCAAAGTGTGAAATAAAAAAGAGGAGAAGAAAAAAGAGAGCAATGTAACCACAGACTATGGCAGCGGTGAAAGTTAAAGGATAATGACTCCAACAGCAGTGAATCATCAGTATAGTGACCAAGCCATGAGAAGACCAATAAGGACAAGAGTGAATAGGTACACATAGAAGCCAAGGTGAAATAGGAAACAGAAAAAAGTGTGATAAAGTAACCAAACTTGCGTATATAATAATGTTGTTGTAAGCTCGTTTATAAAACTTGGTTAACTTTCCATCAGGGACAACCTCCATGGAGTTTGAACGCTGTTCACTTGTTTGTTGGGTTTCCTGATTCAAATCAAAAACATATTAGTGGACCCAGGGCCGTCGGAACAGGACAGGCAAAACAAGCAATTGCTTGGGGCCCCGAGCTGGCCTGGGGTCCCAGCCTAGGGTGCCTGCCTGCTGCCTGTCCTGGATTTCTGCCCTGAGCCGATCCGCGGATTGCGGCCATACGAAAGGCCGCAGCTTTGGCCTAGCTCCGGAGCGGAGGCCATCTTGGTACACCCGGCGGCAGCGGCCAAGGTGAGTGGGGAGATGTAGACATTACAGGGGGGAGATGTGGACATTACAGGGGGGAGATGTGGATATTACAGGGGGGAGATGTGGACATTACAGGGGGGAGATGTGGATATTACAGGGGGGAGATGTGGACATTACAGGGGGGAGATGTGGACATTACAGTGGGGGAGATGTGGACATTACAGTGGGGGAGATGTGGACATTACAGTGGGGGAGATGATGTGGATAATACAGTGGGGGAGATGATGTGGATATTTCAGTGCTCGGTCCCCCTGTCCATCCCACGGTCCCCCTGCCCATCCCACGGTCCCCCTGTCCATCCCACGGTCCCCCTGTCCATCTCACTGTCCATCCCACGGTCCCCCTGTCCATCCAATGGTCCCCCTGTCCATCCCACTGTCCATAAACAGTCCTAAACAGCATCTCAATGTTAATGTGAGTGTGTATGTGTTTTAAGTATGTTGGATTATATGCAACAGCAGTATTTGCACTGTAAACCTTTTTTATTTATATAAAGTGTGGGTGAGCTTAAACTGTATTGCTATGCTGTGGTTCCTGTAGGCTTTGCGTGAGTGTGGGGGGGGGGATTGGGGGGGCCTCCATGTCCATTTTGCTTGGGGCCCCCAAATTCCTTCAAATGGCCCTGAGTGGACCCACTAGCTTCATTCTTAAACAGTTTCCTCTGTATGTGCACTGCTTTGCTAGGAACATCCAGTTAAAAAGATTTTAAAGCAATTTTTTTTTTTTAATTAACAGACATGTCATACTTACCTGCTCTGTACAATGGTTTTGTACAGAGCAGCCCCAGTCTTACTCTTCTTGCCCCCCCCCCGCCGGCACTCTGGGCTCCTCCTCCTCTCTGTGTGCTGCCACAGGAGGCCACTCGTGGGGCTCGGCTCCGCCCCCTGCTCCCTCATCACTGGATTTGATTTACAGCAGCAGGAGCCAATGGCTCCCACTGACTCCAGTGAAGAGATAGAGACAAGATGCTGTAAAAACGAGTTTAAAAAATAAAATAATTGTAGCAATCAGTTAAAACCACTATGGGCAAATTGTAAATGCAATTGGGCACAGAGTCCCAGCCTTTAGATGTCTAATAGACAGATGCTTAATTCTTGGATAGTCAGGGCCGGTGCAGTCATAAGGGCGGCTTAGGCAGCCACCTTAGGGGGCCAGGAAGGGGCGGTAAAATCTGAACTCCCAGCCACTTGCTGGGGATTCTAAATTTTTAACATGCTGCCGTCTCTCGGTTTTCAATAAGGAAGTGATACAAGCAGCTTTGAAGCTGCTGATCACTTCCACAAGCACCACAATGTTCCTTCCCCACCCCATGTGACTATCGGGCAGCATGTTCACCGGGCTCCGCTGTCCCACCTGCGGACCCGGTGCGGTCATGGCAGGAGCTCAACGGCTCATGGGCAAGAAAAGGCGTGTATGACTAATAGACCCTGGATGTCTCATAAAGAGATCTTGTCACATATATGCTATCACATAGGGGCTATTGGCTATTTTATCTTTGACCAGAAAATTGGGGGGGGGGGGGCAGGGAGAGCAAAATGCACCTTCGCCTGAGTTGACCAGTTTCCTCCCACACTCCAAAGACATGCTGGTAGGTTAACTGGATCCTGTCTAATTTGGCCCCAGTATGTGTATGTATGAATGTGATGTAGGGACCTTAGATTGCAAGCTCCTTGGGAGCAGGGACTGATGTGAATGTACAATGTATATGTAAAGCGCTGCGTAAATTGACGACGCTATATAAGTACCTGGAATAGAATATAATAGAGTAGACAAAAATCCATGCACCGCCCCCCGAGGAAAGTGAATTGACTACCATGTCCTACAATATCAACTTACCTTAAAGTAGAGTGGTGCTTTAAAGTGAACCTAAGTTTCCCTAAAAAGTGCTTAGGCTACCAATGCAGCTGTAGTTTAGACACCTTATGGCACCAAGAACACTTGTGTCAGTCTTCAAATCAATGAATGTGACCTTCAAATCCTAGGCCTAGGTCTCTTTCTTTAGCCAAGTCCAGATTGTGGTCCGCGCCCTCCTGGTGCTTAATCCCACCAACTTCCATTCAATGTCAGTGTACAACAGAGGCTCTTTCATTTAAAAACTGAATGACAACGAAGGTGGTTGGGGCTGAATTTGAACTTGGAGAGAAATTCTGGCTTTTTTTTTACAGCCTAGACTAGTCTTTCCCAACCTTTTTACCCCGGAGGAACCCTTGAAATCATTTTCAGGTCTCGAGGAACCCTTACTAAAACCAATTCATTGGTGGTCAGTGAAAAAAAATGCCTCTTACATTTGTGGTCATGCGGAATAAGGCAGCCCTTACAGCAGTGGTCAAAATGCAATCCCTATAGATGGCTTAAAACAGGGGTCTCCAAACTGCGGCCCGAGGGCCTGGATGTGGCCCTTTGTTAGCCTTCATCCAGCCCTTGGGGCAGTATTACTCCCAACCATATGAGGCACTATTCCTCCCAATGGCACCAACAATGGGGGACTATTTCTTAGACTAATAGCAATGATGGAACACTATTCCTCCTCTCGCTGCCCACCAACACTGGGGCCATGTTTATTCTCACTGATGCTCAGCCCTAGGGCATTTTCTACCCCGACTGATCAGAATCCGGCCTCCCTGAAGTCTGAAAGAACGTAATCTGGCCCTTTGCTTGAAAAGTATGGAGACCACTGGCTTAAAAGATTGTTGGCTTCATGCAACTGATTTTACCAAGTTCCGTTGTACCCCAGAACTATGCAGACACCTTAAGATAGGAGGTCAATTAGCCACAGCTCAAGGAACCCCTAGCAACCTTTGGAGGAACCCTGGTTGAGAATGGCTGGCCTGGACTAAAGACTCTGGGGTCTCTACTGTGAAACAGGAATTAATCTGAAAAAAACCCCCAAATATTTGTAAAAATAGAAAAACACATCTGCACAATGATGAAGGAGGATGGCCGCTCCAGATGGGAACCTTGGAAGTAATCCACCCACAGAGATCTCAGGTGCAGACAATGCAATCAGCAGGGCAGGAATAGCAAAGATGTATTTCTGGACAGCCTCACTCTTGAAAAATGGTAGCCTTTATTAAAATAAGGACAGCACTACAAGTCACAGCAAACAAAACCTCGGCCACTGACGCGTTTCACACTATATCTAGTGTTTAGTCATAGTGTGAAACGCGTCAGCTGTCCAAGGTTTTGTTTGCTGTGACTTGTAGTGCTGTCATCTGCACAATGATATTGTAAGTTTAGATCATTTTTAGGTCATGTCAGGTTCACTATAAGCCGATGGTTACAGTTATGTATTCCTTTACATTTTCTAAGTGTCTTCTCTCTCTACCCACAGGCTCCCCTTTTGCCCGTGCCAGTATTAAAAGTGCCAAGTTGGAAAACGCTTCATACCTACACAAAAAGGAAAGGCACCTACGTTTCTACATTCGGCGTATGGTGAAGACTCAGTCTTTTTACTGGGTGGTTTTAGGCCTCGTAGCTCTAAACACGCTGTGCGTGGCGATTGTGCACTACGGCCAGCCTGAACAGCTAACTAATTTTCTCTGTGAGTTGCTGCATTATTTCTTTGTCTTTGCTTTAAAAACAACACAGTTTTAATTTTAAAGAACAGCTTTCAGGTTTTTTTTTTTTTTTTTTAACAGACTTAAGACATTCCTTCCACTAATTGTTCATGCATGTTGTGTTCTGCACTGTATTTGCCAGTGAGGATGTTGGCATTATGGAAGCCATAAATGTTTGTATGTGTATATATTATCTGGACCCCTGCTGTATAAGAACTTTAGAACTGGGATAAAAAGGGAAAATATTAATTGAAGGTGGTGGCAGGGATTGGAAAATGTGGAAGGCAATCACAACAGATTTAGGAATATACGTATTTCTGATTTATGGTAAGTTAATATATACATATAGTATATAGCTCTTGCTTACCCCCCTCCCAAAAAAAAAAAACAATGTTACCTCACCCCCACCCCCTGTAGGGTATGTCCCAGTATTATTATTTTTCTGTAGTGAAAAACATATTTTTGTATTCTTTTTTTTATTTTATTTCTTTATTTTTTTATTTTTCTACTTTTTATTGCTATTTCAAATACAAAAAGAACAGTAAAATATAGTCAGGCATTTTAGCTCTTACAGAAAGAAAAAAAAGGGAACAATTCAAACAAACAAAAAATATGTTATTTATAAAAAAAACAAAAACAAAAAAAAAACAATGTTACCTCACCCCCACCCCCTGTAGGGTATGTCCCAGTATTATTGTTTTTTTTTTTCTGTAGTGAAAAACATATTTTTTTATTTATTTTTTTCTACTTTTTATTGCTATTTCAAATACAAAAAGAACAGTAAAATAAAGTCTGGCATTTTAGCTCTTACAGAAAGAAAAAAAAGGGAACAATTCAAACGAACAACAAATCTGTTATTTAAAAAAAAAAAACAATGTTACCTCACCCCCCACCCCCTGTAGGGTATGTCCCAGGATTATTATTTATTTATTTTTCTGTAGTGTAAAACATATTTTTTTATTATTTTTTTATTTTTTATTTTTATTTTTCTACTTTTTATTGCCATTTCAAATACAAAAAGAACAGTAAAATATAGTCAAGCATTTTAGCTCTTAGTGCCGGTTCACACTGGGGCGGCACGACTTGTTGCGCGATTCGGCAAGGCGATCTGCAGACGACTTCAGAGGCGACTTGTAAAATGACTTCTGTATTGAAGTCAATGGAAGTCGACCTGAAGTCGTCCCAAAGTAGTACAGGAACCTTATTTTAAGTTGGAGCGACTTGAGACGCTCCTATTAGAACGTTCCATTGTACAGAACGGGGAGCGACTTGTCAGGCGGCTGAGTCGCCTGATGAGTCGCCCCTGTGTGAACCGGCTCTAACAGAAAGAAAAAAAATGTAACAATTCAAACAAACAACAAATATGTTATTTAAATATTAATATCTCTGCTTATAGAGCACTTTTTTACTAAAAAAAAAATTAAGAAGGGAAAGGAATAGGGAAGGAGGATGGGAGGAAAAAAAAGGTGGGGTGGGGGTTAAATGCCAATGCACTGTGTTCAATTCCAGGCCTAGGATTACAAATAACAAGAATATAGAACTTCTATTGCACCATATCTATCCAAATATTATATATTATATTAGAATACTATAATATCAGGGATCTTATACGTATTATAATATAATGAAGTTGTTTTTAAAATCAAACCAATTTTTTGTAACCATTGAGCTAAGTTCGGTGCTTCCAGTACATCGGTATTAAGGATTATTGAGTTTTTATATCTAGATATTGAAGTAAGGTGAAAAAGGAAAACCCAAGGAGGATCAAACTGGATTATATATTTTTTGTATTATAGAAGCCATATTAACCACTTCTCCACCGGGCCTATTCTGGCACTTCTCTCCTTCATGTAAAAATCATATTTTTTTTGCTAGAAAATTAATCAGAACCCCCAAACATTATATATTTTATTTTAGCAGACACCCCAGGGAATAAAATGGCGGTCATTTCAACTTTTTTAACTTTTTACCTTGCACGGTATTTGCGCAATAATTTTTCAAACGCCTTTTTTTGGGAAAAAATGGTTACATGAATTAAAAAATAACGAAAAACAGTAAAGTTAGCCCAATTTTTTTGTATAGTGTGAAAGATGCTGTTACGCTGAGTAAATAGATACCTAACATGTCACGCTTTAAAATTGCGCACACTTATGGAATGGCGCCAAACTTCGGTACTTAAAAATCTCCATAGACGACACTTCAATTTTTTTTACAGGTTACAGTTACAGAGGAGGTCTAGTGCTAGAATTGTTGCTCGCACTCTACCGCACGCGGCGATACCTCACATGTGGGGTTTGAACGGCGTTTACATATGTGGGCGGGACTTACATGCGTGTTCGCTTCTGAGCGCGAGCTACTGGGGACAGAAGCGTTTTACTTTTTTTTTTTTTTTTACTGAATTTTTTTTTATTTTGACACTTTTTAAACAAAACATTTTTTTGATCACTTTTATTCCTATTACAAGGAATGTAAACATCCCTTGTAATAGGAATCATTGTGACAGGTCCTCTTTATGGAGAGATGTGGGGTCAATAAGACCCCACATCTCTCCTCCAGGCTGGAAAGCATGAGAATGGTGAAAAAAATTTTACCGGTCTCATTGCTGGCAGCCGTAATTGCGGCTTTGTTTACTTCCGTGTACCTGGGCGTGAAGTCACAACGTCGCGCCCGGGCCTCCGACGGTCATAGAGATGACTGGTGACCATCTGGTCACCAGTCATCTCTATCGTCGTGAGCCGGCGCCGGTCGATTCGTTCTCCAGGCCCCCAATAGCACGGGAGAGCCTGGAGAAGCACCGGATGGCGGCGGGGGGGGTGCCCCCTCCCCCCGCCTATAAGAACGATCAAGCGGCGGAACTGCCGCTATGATTGTTCTTATGGTGCGCAGAATCGCCAGCATGACAGAATGATATCTGAATGATGCCTGTAGCTGCAGGCATCATTCAGATATCCCCCTTCAAAGTCAAGGACGTCATATGACGCCCTTGTGGAGAAGTGGTTAATAACTGTCTGCCAATATTTTTGAATAAAAGGGCAGGACCACCAGATATGACCGCGAGTAGCACGGTCATATGACGCCCTTGTGGAGAAGTGGTTAATAACTGTCTGCCAATATTTTTGAATAAAAGGGCAGGACCACCAGATATGACCGCGAGTAGCACGGCCTCCACATTCTCTCCAGCATAGAGGAGAATTAGAAGAGAACATTGAATGCAACATAACAGGTGTACAGTACCACCTAACAAGCAGTTTATAGTTAATTTCCCCTATTCTGGAAGAAAGGGAGGTAACATGAGAAAGTATCAGAATCTTATCTCTTTGTGTATTATCAAGACTGGGTTGTAGGTCCGTTTCCCAACGGGTTAGATACGCTGGATATCCAGACTCTTGAAAAGACAGCAAAGCTTTATAAAATTGTGATATACAATGCTGGGGAGAATATTTTTTTTTATTCTATGTGATATAATTACCAGGTTTAGAAAATTCATGTAGGATCGGCTACTGAGAAAGTGGTTACCGTTGATATAGGTACTCCCCCAGAGCTACATATCCCATGAGCCCATTCCCTTACACATAGACAGGCTCCTGGGGGTCACAGCAGCAGCAACATTTTGCTGGGAAAGAAATGAATGTATGCATGTGCATGGGCATCCGTAGGGCAAGATGGGTCGTTTGCCCCACTTGGAATCGAGAAGGTGTTGGCCAAATTGGCAGTGTTCTTGTTCTAACCCTCCGCCGCCCTTACACCCACTTCCAGCCCCGCACAGATCTGCCCTTCAGCACATGTACTCCCTCCTCCTCCCCCCCGGGCCCACCACACCTCCCTGTCCCCGCTTTAAGGCAGCCTCATCTTGTGGTTTGGCAGCGCTGGCTGGGCGGGGCCTCGCGCTGCAACCCGATTAGCCCCGGCTCTTCTCGTACTCCCGCGCACGGGCCGGCTCCGCCCCTGGCACTTGGACTGTGCAGCGCACCCGGGGAGAGAAGAAAAAGAGCCGGGGGGAGATGGCAGAGCAGAGGGTGTCTCGAGTCGGTGGTGGTAGTACCTTGGGGGTCTGGCCTCCTGCAGGGCACCCGCTGGACCTGCTGAAGGTGAGAAGGAATGAGAGTATGGAGGGAGGAGGAGATGTCCTACAACACGTGTGTGTGTGTCTGCAGAGACATGACGTCATACATATGGTTAGTGTGGTCAGTGTGTAGTGTAGTAGTCAGTAGTCAGTGTGTAGTGTAGTGGTCAGAGTGTAGTGTCCAGAGGTGCAGGGTGCTGCTGTGTAATGTAAAGGGGTGCAGGGTGCTGTGTAATGTAAAGGGGTCCAGTGATGCAGGGTGCTGTGTAATGTAAGGGGGTCCAGAGCTGTGGGGTGCTGTGTAATGTAAAGGGGTGCAGAGGTGCAGTTGTGGAGAGGGGGTACACAGTAGTGACAAAGAGATATTGAAAGATGCAGGGGGCACAGTGGGGTGTTTTTACATTTTAACATGGGGGGGGGTCGCTTTTAACCCCCGTAGCGGTCGAAGAAAGGGTAAAATGTGACTGTGTTTCGCTGCTGCTGAAGCGTGGGGGATAGGTGGAGTTCTGTTGTCCAGCAGGCAGAGCTGCTTGGGCTTTCAGTGCAGAGGCACGGTGTTACTAGCTCAAACGGGAAGTTAGGAGCACACTGGATTTCTAGCAGATCAGTGATTATGCTTCTGTATTTGCAGTGATTTTAAAGTGATAAAGCACTGGGAAATCTTCATGTATTACAGCGATTTACGGAAAAAAAAATTTTTTATTTAAACTTTGCCCTGACACACAATTTTAACCACTTCCGGACCGCCACACGCCGATATATGTCGACACTTTGAAGAGGGATATCGTTGTTATAGCAGCAGCTAGCTACCATAACCCTGGTATCCTCTTCTTCAGCGGGGCAGGCCGGTTTCAGAAAAAAGTGGTCTCTGCGGGGGATTAGCCGCAAGATCACTTTTATCGGTGGCGGGAGAGGGCCCCCCCTCCTGCCGCTCTCCGGTGCCCTCTGCAGCTTACTGGAGCCGTCGGTATCGGCGGAGGCGATCGCGTCCTCTCCCTGGCTTAGTATGGAGCTGAGGGGAAGATGGCCCCCACCCGTCTCCATACCATTGCAGGGCGGAAGTGATGTCAAAACGTCATTTCCGCCCATAGCTCTAAGGCCCCTTTCACACTGGGGCGGTTTGCAGGCGCTATTTTGCTAAAAATAGCGCCTGCAAACCGAGCCTAAACAGCGGCTCCTGTCTCTCCAATGTGAAAGCCCGAGGGCTTTCACACTGGAGCGGTGCGCTAACAGGACGTGAAAAAAAGTCCTGCTAGCCGCATCTTTGGAGCGGTGAGAGGAGCGGTGTGTTTACCGCTCCTTCCCATTGAAATGAATGGGATACCGCGGTAATACCGCCCGCAAACCGTAGCTGTAGCCGCGGTTTGCGGGTGGTATTAACCCTATACTATTGGGATTGCAGAGGTATTCGGCCGCTAGCGGTGCGGTTTTAACCCCCGATAGCGGCCGAATACCTCTGCAATCCCAATAGTATAGCGCCGCTAAAAATGGCGGCGCTATACCGCCACCGCCCCAGTGTGAAACCGGCCCTAAAGAGACTTTTTTTTTTTTTTAATGACATTTAATTTATTTATTTTTTCTTGCATTTTAGTGTAAATATGAGGTCTTTTTGACCCCAGATCTCATATTTAAGAGGTCCTGTCATGCTTTTTTTCTATTACAAAGGATGTTTACATTCCTTGTAATAGGAATAAAAGTGACACAATATTTATTTTTAAAAGAACAGTGTAAAAACAAAAAATAAAAGGTAAAATAAATAAGAAAAAAATAAATAAACAATTTAAACGTGCCCCGTCCCGCTGAGCTTGCGCGCAGAAGTGAACGCATACGTGAGCAGCGCCCGCATATAAAAACGGTGTTCAAACCACACATGTGAGGTATTGCCACGATCGGTAGAGCGAGAGCAATAATTCTAGCCCTAGACCTCCTCTGTAACTCAAAACATGCAACCTGTAGAATTTTTTAAACATCACCTATGGAGATTTTTAAGGGTAAAGTTTGTCGCCATTTCACGAGCGGGCGCAATTTTGAAGCGTGACATGTTGGGTATCAATTTACTCGGCGTAACATTATCTATCACAATATAAAATAAATTGGGCTAACTTTACTGTTGTCTTATTTTTTAATTGTAAGACCGCTGTGCAAATACAGTGTGAGAGAAAGTATTGCCACGACCGCCATTTTATTCTCTAGGGTGTTAGAAAAATTATATATATCATGTTTGGGGGTTCTAAGTAATTTTCTAGCAAAAAAAAAAACAGTTTTTAACTGACAGACAAAATCGGCCTGCTTACTATTAATAATACAGACTAATACTTTCCTTTCCGTATCTGTAAATCGCAGAGGTGGAAATATTTGATCATTTTTTTTTTCCTCTATTCTTGCAGACTATGCAGAATTCATTTTCCTTGGGCTCTTTATGTCCGAAATGTTTATAAAAATGTACGGTCTTGGAACCAGGCCTTATTTTCATTCATCGTTTAACTGCTTTGACTGTGCCGTAAGTATGAGTTTATTAAAACATATATGGATAAGTAATGGAATATATATTTTGTTCTTGCAGGGCTGTCTTAATAGCATCACGGGCCCCTGGGCAAAGTAATACAATGGTGCCCCTACCATCCTGCGCCAATTTACACACCTACTTTCAAGAATTTAAGTATAAATAGTTGATAAAACTTAACATATATTTATTAGTATGTTCAATAAAAACTATTTTAAACAATAAGAAAACACGCCATAGTCCAAAGGCTAATCAACACAAAGGGCACAGTACGGGGGGCAGGCAGAAAGACACAGTACAGGTCAGTGGGGCACAGTGCAGGTTTCGGGACACTGCCCGGGACAATGCCATCCTGGGACAGCTTAGTAAAAAGCGTGACTATCCCAGCTAATCTGGTACAGTTGGCAAGTATAATGTAATGCAAGATTATCATGAGGCCCCCCATGCACCTGGGGCCCCTGGGCAATGCCCAGAGGGTGCCCATGCTTAAAGACAGCCCTGTGTTATTGTAGGAAGAAGTTGATTCTGCAGTTGTGAAACTACTGGCACTTCATTTAATTATATGTGAACAATTATTCTAGTTGGATAAACTTCCTAAACCCTCTGGGTGATCTCTGTACATTGCAGGGAATTTAACAAACTTTGTTGCAGATTCCTACTTTTCGTGAGGCTCATGCCCACTGCTGTTGTTAAACTCATGTTTTTGTGAGTTTAGGAGGGGGTTGCAGACATCCAGCACACCCGGCAGTGTTGGATACTGAAGATTACGCTGGAGGCTGTAACCCGGAACTTCAGTAATTTTTTCATCTTTCCATCTATTAATTCTTCTGCTCTTGGATAGTAAAAAATATTTTTTTTTTGCCAGTAAATACCTCATACAGCCCACTTCCTGTTTCTTGTCTGGTGATTAGCCTAGGCTTATGACATCATGCACAGCTCTCTCTCTAACTCTCATGAGTTTGCCGGGAGGGGGGGGTGAGTCATAAGAGGCCCAATGAGAGCTGCAGAGCTGGAGGTGTGTGTCTGTGTAAATCCAGGAAGTGAGCAGGCAGCAGCTTCAGCTGCCCACAGTTAAAATGGATGCAGCCAGGCTCAGTGGAGGGAGATTTCTGCAGCATATTTAGCAAATACAGAATCACAGCATATATATGTAGCGCCCCTCCCAAATATTTGGGACGCTATGCATAAATTTAAGGGTAGTCTGAGCAAGTAGTTGGGCTCAGACCAATTGTTTGTTCTAAATTCGCTTCTGCTTTGGGTGTGATACTGCCTGGCAGTAGTGTTCCCTGTTCGCCTGTAGATGGCACTGCCGCCACCGGCCCAGGTTGAACTACAGGGGGTATGACAACACTTTGAGTGTCCTTTCTCGGCAGCTGTGCAGTGGGCGTGGTTAACCCGATGTGCATGCTGGGAGAGGGTACATAAGGAGCAGAAGCCATTGGTCCGTGCTGGTGTGCGCGCCTCGTGGCCCGCATGGCACGGAGTGCGTGTGTGTGTTTTAGCCCCGGGCACCTTCAGCCCGAGGCTACATCGCTACCTGGTAGGCCCAGCTCTGCTGGCTGGGGCCTACGCCTTTGGAAAGGATCCCAAGCTACTCACCTGCGGGAAGCCCGCTCTTAGGGAAGGAGGCCAGGGGAGGGTCTGCCCCAGAGGAGACTGGCGACGGTACTGCTGTCTTAGGAGGAGGCCTGGAGACTCACCTAAGGAGGGATCCATTACTACAAGCCCTGCAATACGCCTATCTGGCCTAAAGGTTCTCTCTCTATTGCTTGGCTGGGAGGTTCGGGACTTTGATAATCCTGTGGCAGAGGATTCCTGATCGCATCCATACGTTTTTCAGATAAAGTTGATCGGTGCTTCATCCCGGCTGCTAGGACCAGTGAACGGGACTATCCGGGTGAGCAATACCCACTCAGGCTTGAGTGGCGACGTTGTGCCTTTAGTGCTGCGTGCCTGAACCTTCCCTGTTCTTCTCTCATTCCTACTTTCCTCTCAAGTTCCCTCAGCAAAGTAAATAAAGCCTGATTGTTGGGTTTTACATTTGTGTGGACATTGGCCTTTCTAAGGACTTCTCTATACCCTGACAACGGAAGCCTTGGAGGTAGTTTGCAAGACCCAAAACAAAACCAGCAGCCCGACCTCAGAGAGAGGGGGGTTAGTGCTACATATAAAATAATATGCAAAGTGGTTGGAGGGAAGCTTCAGAATGGCAAAGATGTTTTTATTACAAATTATGTGAGCAGACTGCAGTTCCTCTTTCAGAATTGCTGCAGACATTTATAAAGAGTCTAGAGGACTTGGCACAGTGCTGATATGGAGACAGCAGTTGATTTCCCAACATGGCTGCACCCACCAAGAATAAAGGTTACATTGTGAACCTGTTAGACAGAATCATGTCACTTTATATAATCAGGGAACTGCTGCATTGTTTTCTTGGAGAAGGTTTCTGTTGTAGGATACGGGAAAAACCTGGTAATAGTGGCCTGCAGGTATGTTCCATGATGAATGCGGCTGTCAGTATTCATTCACACTTCACTCAGTGTTACAACAGAACATGAAACATCCATGTAATATCCAGAAGTAAGTAAAGTGTCAGTGATCATCTGTATCTAGGGCCGCCATCAGGGGAGTACAGGCAGTACACCTGTAAGGGGCCCAGGGGTCCCCAAGGCCCCGGATGGCAACCCCCCTTTTTTTTCTTTTTTTTAAATAAAAAATAAAAATCAATTTTTAATTTTTATTTTATTTCTTTTTTTTTTTTTATTCTTTTTTTTTTTTTTGTAAGGGGCCCGGAGGTCCCCAGAGGCTCGGAGGTCCCCAGGGGCCCAGATGCCAACCCCCCTTTTTTTAAAAAAAATTAACATTTTTTTTTTGTAAGAGGCCCAGAATCCCGGAGGTCCCCAGGGGCCCGGATGGCAACCCCCACTTTTTTTCGTAAGGGGCCCAGGGGCCCTGAGGTCCCCAGGGCCCCGGATGGCAACCCCCCTTTTTTTATTTTTTTATAAAAAAAATGTAATTTTTTTTTGTAAGGGGCCCAGAGGTCCCCAAGGGCCCAGATGGCAACCCCCCGACCTCAATAATTTGCGGCGGCAGCATCCCCCCCGCTTCTCAAATCGTGGCACCCCCCCCCCCCTGGTTCTCTGCTCCAGGGGGCCCATGCCTGAAGCTGTGTAAGGGGCCCCAAAATTTCTGATGCGTCTCTATTGTGGACATTCTACTACCTGCAGTGAAATAGTTCCCGTACACCATTTGTCTTATTGCTTTCATGCACTGTGTCCAGGTATGCTAAAAGCAGCACAGCCTGCACTATAAATGAACATCATGACCTATCCTATGGATTCTATGTGCACCACCATAGGTGTGCGCAGTCTATTGCATTAGGGTGTGCACCCCAAAGCTCAAACACACACTACCGATCACTCACGATCTTCATTCAGAAAGGGAAGGGGCCAGTAAATTACATATTTACCGGCCCCTTCCCCCACTCATTCTAAAACATCCCCACAGCAACAGCTGGCGGGAGAGGAGAGAAGCTGGAAGCGCTGTGATGGGGGAAGGGGAGGAGCTAGGGCAGTAGGGGGAATTTGTGCTGCACAGGGTGATCAGGGTGTGCCTGGGCACACCGGGCACCCCCTGTGTGCACTCCTATGTGCACCACAGAGACACCTTGCAGGTCACTGTTGTTTTTCCCCCCACAAATAGAGCTTTCTTTTGGCGGTATTTGGTCATCTCTACGGTGAGCGACAATTTGGAAAAAAAACACAATATTTTTTACTTTTTTGCTATAATAAATATCCCAATTTTTGTTTTTAAAAACCTAATTTCTTCATCAGTTTAGGCCGATACGTATTCTTCTACATATTTTTGGTAAAAAAAAAAAAAATTGCAATAAGCGTTTATTGATTAGTTTGTGCAAAAGTTATAGCGTCTACAAAATAGGGGATAGATTTATGGCATTTTTTTTTTTACTAGTAATGGCTGCGATCTGCGATTTTTATCGGGACTGCGACATTGCGACGGACACATCGGACACTTTTGACACATTTTTGGGACCAGACATTTATATAGCGATCAGAGCTAAAAATAGCCACCGATTACTGTATAAACATGACTGGCAGGGAAGGGGTTAACACTAGGGGACGATCAAGGGGTTAAATGTGTTTCCTAGGGAGTGATTCTAACTGTAGGGGGAGGGGACTGACTGGGGGAGGAGAGAGATCGCTGTTCCTAAGCATTAGGAACAACAGATCGTTCTCCTCACCCCTGACAGAACGTGGATTTTTGTGTTTACACAACAAATCCCCGGTCTCGCTTTGTCAGGAGCGATCGTGGGTGCCCGGCGGACATTACGGCCGCCGGACACACGCATCGGCTCCTTAGTGACGCGGTGGCGCATGAGGCCCTATACTCCTTAAAGCGCCCACCGTACAGCTACGGCGATTCACGCAGGAGTGCCATTCTGCCGCCGTCAATCGATTGACGGCGGGCGGTCCGCATGTGGTTAACCACTTGACAACTGGGCACTTAAACCCCCTTCCTAACCAGACGAATTTTCAGCTTTCGGTGCTCTCACATTTTGAATGACAATTACTCAGTCATGCAACACTGTACCCATATGAAATTTTCGTCCTTTTTTTCACACAAACACAGCTTTCTTTTGGTGGTATTTGATTGCCTCTGGGGTTTTTTTTTGTGCTATAAATGAAAAAAGACCGAAAATTTTGTAAAAAAATGAATTTTTCTTAATTTCTATTATAAAATTTTGTAAATAAGTAATTTTTCTTCATAAATGTGGGCAAAAATGTATACTGCTACATATCTTTGGTAAAAATAACTGAAATTAGTGGATATTATTTAGTCTGTGTGAAAGTTATAGGGTCTACAAGCTATGGTGCCAATCACTGAAAATGTATCAATTTGATTACACCTGATGTACTGACAGCCTATCTCATTTCTTGAGACCCTAACAAGCCAGAAAAGAACAATTACCCCCCAAATGACCCCTTTTTGGAAAGTAGACATTCCAAGGTAGTTAGTAAGAGGCATAGTTAGTTTTTTGAGGTTGTCATTTTTTCTCACAATTCTTTGCAACATGAAGATTTTTTTTATTTTTATTTTTTTTCACACCAAATTGTCATTATAACAGGTTATTTCTCTCACATGGCATGTACATTCCACAAATAACACCACAAAATATATTCTGCTACTCCTCCTGAGTATGGCGGTACCACATGTGTGAGACTTTTATACAGCCTGCCCACATACAGAGGCCCAACATTGAAGTAGCAACTTCAGGCGTTCTAGGAGCATAAATTACACATCTAATCTCTCAAACACCTATTACACTTTTGAAGGCCCTGGAGCACCAGGACAATGGAAACGCCAACAAAGTGACCCCATTTTGGAAAGCAAACACCCCAACGTATAATCTATGAGGCATTATGAGTCTTTTGAACTGTTCATTTTTTTCCAGAAGTTTTTGGAAAATGTGGGAAAAAAAATAAAAACACATTTTTTTTACACAAAGTTGTCCATTTATAAGATATTTCCAACACATAGCATGTACATAGCAAAAATGACACCCCATAATATATTCTCTTACTCCTCCTGAGTATGACGATACCACATGTGTGAGACTTTTACACAGCCTGGCCACTGTGACAGCAGGAAGGTAAAGTCACCTGGTTGCATCCAGGGGGGTAGATATATTTCGCCCAGATTCAGGCTTTACGCCGACTTATACAACTAGGTGGAGAGTTGTATAAGGCTAGTGGGCTCATGGATGACTCATACCTCTAGGGAGAGTGCTGGGCGTCGTGCAGACAGGGAGTTGATGAGACCAGCTGAAGCTTGTCAGCTCATTTAGGCCTCTATAAGAACTCCCAGCTTCATTAGGTGTTTGCTCATGCCTGGAACCAGACCTGTGTGGACTGTCTAGGGAGAGTGAACCCCTGTGCGGTGAGACAAAGCCTGTGTGGCTATTTGCTTGGACATTTAAAACCAGGGACTTAGGGACTAGGACAGCATTAGGCTGATCCCAGTTGTTAGTTAGGAAACCTGTATGTTTAGTCAGAGGTCAAGTTGACCAGGATTTATTTTGTTTATGTTTCTTTTGCTTTGCTGTGTTTTGTCACTGTAAATAGAAAATAAACCGCACCTTTTTGATTTTGAAAACCACAACCACCGTTTGCTGGGCCTGTTTTTGTGTGGGGAGCCCATCTCGGGGGTCACACACACCCGCTGCCGAGCTAACCCCCTCACAGTTGGTGGAGAACCAGTGGCAGTTTTTTTTTAAGCCAGCATGGAGGAGATACTGAAGCAGCTGGCTCTAGCAAATGCCAATCAACAGCAGACAAATGCAGGTTTGCACAAGAGCCTTGCAGCTCAACAACAGAACTTCGCAGCCCAGCAGCAAGCTCATCAACAGAGCCTTGCAGCCCAGCAGCAAGCTCATCAACAGAGCCTTGCAGCCCAGCAGCAGACAAACGCAACTTTGCAACAGAGTCTGGAGGCTCAGCAACAAGCCCAGCAGCAATCTGAGGCCCGCTTCATAGACCTGTTACAGAAGCAAGAGCAGAGACTACAACAACAGATGGAAGCAGCAATGCAGCAACGTCCGCAGACCAGTGAGGAAAGCCGTCCCACTAATACCGCGTCCTTTGGGGTGAGTCGTTTATTGACAAAAATGACTGGAGAGGATGATCCAGAGGTATTTTTGACCACATTTGAAAGGACCGCTGAAAGAGAAAAGTGGCCTGAGGAGCAGTGGGCTGGACTGGTGGCTCCTCTGTTAACTGGTGAATCGCAGAAAGCTTACTATGACCTAGAGCCTAACCAAGCAAAAGACTATGCGATGCTAAAAGCTGAAATATTGGCAAGGCTGGGTGTCACCCAGGCTGTCCGGGCTCAGCGTGTGCATAACTGGACTTTCCAGCTTGGAAAACCCCCCAGGTCTCAAATGTATGATCTCATTCACCTGAGCAGAAAGTGGCTACAGCCAGAGACTTTGTCCGCACCAAAGATTGTGGAACGTGTTGTAATGGATCGGTTTTTGAGAGCTCTTCCTACTGCCATCCAAAAGTGGGTAAGCCATGGAGACCCAGAGACGGCCGATGGTCTTGTGGATCGTGTGGAGAAATACTTGGCTACAGAGAACCTGACGGCCTCTTCCAGAGACACTCGGACTTTCCACCCTAAGACCAGACCATCCCCAGGGGCGGATAAGAGGATTCCAAGGGGTGAGGGTGGAGAGAGTGAGAGGGTGGGAGCTCTACCCCAAGTTTGGCGAGAACAGCCTGGGAAATCAGCGGCTCAAGAGGCCGCAAGAAGGATCGTTTGCTACCGCTGCCGGCAAGCGGGACATATTGCAGCCAATTGCCCGGTTGTGGAGGAACCCATGCAGTGTGACTTTCTGACGGGCAGACGTCAGTCGCTGTGTGCGACAGTCGCATGCACTGCCATTCGAGGAACTGAGAAACATTTATGCAAAATGTGTGTTAATGGTAGAAATGTTGTGGTATTGCTGGATTCAGGTAGCCTTGTGACCCTGATAAAGGCTGAGTTAGTTAAAACAGAGGTCTCTGGGAATAGCAAGGTAGCTGTTATTTGTGTGCATGGGGACACCCGAGAGTATCCAGTGACTACAGTGTGTTTCGAGACCCCCAAAGGTACCCTCTCTCATCCAGTGGGCTTAGTATCTCAGTTACCGCATGACGCCATTGTGGGAAGGGATTTTCCGAAGTTCTGGGAACTGTGGGATGATCCTGAGCCCCCCACTGGTGCCCCTATGTACCAGGAATGTGATAGCCAGAACTCCCCTGAGAGTGGTGAGGACTCTCCAGAATTTCCCTTATCAGTACTGGCAGGGGAGACTCAAGAAACTGGAGAGGAGCCCACCTCCTCAGACGAAAACCTACCGTCTGTGGAGTTTTCTGATCTTGAGGTTCACAGGGAAAACTTTGCCACAGAACAGTTGAAAGACCCCGCCCTAATAAAGGCACGGGAAAACGTAGTGAAAATAGATGGCGAGTTAGTGAACCCAGATAATACCTGCACTTACCCATACTTCAGCGTAGAGAAGGACCTACTGTATCGGGTGGCAAAAAGGGCAGAAGAAACCGTTGAGCAGCTTGTGGTGCCCAAACCTTACAGGAAGTTGGTGTTGGAGTTGGCCCATGGGCACATTCTTGGAGGTCATCTGGGGACAGAGAAAACCCGAGAGAGGGTATTACAGAGATTCTATTGGCCGGGGGTGATGAAGGACATAGAAAATTATTGTTCCTCCTGCCCTGTGTGTCAGAGGTCGGCCCCGATGCCACATTTCCGTAGCCCGCTGGTCCCTCTACCCATCATTGAGGTCCCGTTTGAGAGGATCGCCATGGATTTGGTAGGTCCTATAATCAAGTCCGCTAGGGGGCACCAGTACATATTAGTTATAATGGACTATGCCACCCGTTATCCAGAAGCGATCCCTCTCCGAAATACCTCGGCCAAAACCATAGCCAAAGAGCTATCTCTTGTGTTTAGCCGGGTGGGTATTTGTAAAGAACTGCTTACGGACCAAGGTACACCCTTTATGTCCCGGGTTATGAAGGAGCTGTGTAAATTGTTCAAAGTGACGCAATTACGTACATCTGTGTATCACCCCCAAACCGATGGGCTGGTTGAAAGGTTCAACAAAACCCTAAAACAAATGTTGAAGAAAGTGGTGGATAGAGATGGAAAGGATTGGGACTGTCTACTTCCTTATCTGATGTTTGCTATTAGGGAGGTGCCCCAATCCTCTACGGGATTCTCCCCCTTTGAGTTACTGTATGGGAGACACCCAAGAGGGCTGTTGGATATTGCCAAGGAAACTTGGGAAAGTGAGAGTTCTCCCCACAGGAGTGTGATTGAGCATGTCGCCCTGATGCAAGACCGAATTGCACAGGTAATGCCCATCGTGAAGGAACATTTGGCCCAAGCGCAGTTAGCACAGCAGAGAGTGTACAACCGTGGAGCCAAGACCCGTACCTTTTCCCCGGGGGATAGGATACTGGTACTTGTCCCTACGGTTGAAAGTAAATTCCTTGCCAAATGGCAAGGCCCCTACGAGATAATGGAAAAAGTGAGCGAAGTGAATTACAAGGTCAGACAACCAGGAAGGCGAAAGCCCGAACAGATCTATCACGTTAATCTGTTGAAAGCCTGGAGGGATAGAGAGTCCCTAGTCGCAGACACTTGGTCACCAGCTCAAACTGGTTGCGTGATTCCGGAGGTTGGAATAGCAGCCACCTTGTCACAACCCCAACAACAGGAGGTTAAGGAGTTTGTGCTTCGCAACAAGGAGGTATTCTCTGAGCTGCCGGGACAAACATCTGGGGTAGAGCATGACATCATTACCCCGCCCGGTGAAAGGGTGAAGTTAAAACCCTATCGGATCCCAGAGGCCCGACGGGAGGCAATACGGGAGGAAGTACAGAAAATGCTGAACTTAGGGGTGATAGAGGAGTCCCAAAGTGATTGGTCTAGTCCCATTGTGTTGGTGCCTAAACCGGATGGGAGCTGGCGATTTTGTAACGATTTTCGACAGTTGAACAAAGTTACAAAATTTGACACCTACCCCATGCCACGTATAGATGAGTTGATCGACCGGCTGGGAACAGCCCGATACATGACGACTCTTGACCTCACAAAAGGGTATTGGCAAATCCCCCTGGCCAAGTCGGCCAAAGAGAAAACCGCATTTGTAACCCCAGACGGGGCGTTCCAATATAAAAGAATGCCGTTCGGGTTACAGAATGCGCCGGCCACATTCCAGCGGAAAATGGACCAGATGCTGAGGCCCCATCGGAAGTATGCTGCGGCTTACCTGGATGACATAATTGTCCATAGCACAGATTGGGCCTCACATCTGCCAAAAGTGCAAGCAGTCCTGGACTCTGTTCGGGAAGCGGGGTTTACGGCTAACCCCAAGAAGTGTACCATTGGGCAGGAGGAGGCCAAATATCTTGGGTACACCATTGGGAGGGGAGTAATAAAACCCCAACTCAACAAAGTCGAGGCCATCCAGAGTTGGCCACGTCCCAACAGCAAGAAGCAGGTACGAGCCTTTCTGGGAATCGCTGGGTATTATCGGCGATTCATTCCCCACTTTGCTTCTAAGGCTGTGCCCCTAACCAACCTGACGAAGGGGAAAGGGTCGGTCATGATTAAATGGACCCCCGAGGCTGAGGCAGCATTCCAATTCTTGAAACAAGCCTTATGTAGCCAGCCAGTGTTGTACTCACCCGACTTCTCTAAAGACTTTGTCGTACAAAGTGATGCGTCAGATGTGGGGTTAGGAGCAGTATTGTCCCAGGTCTGGAACGGGGAAGAGCACCCAGTCATTTACCTCAGCAGGAAGTTGAAGTCCCATGAGGTAAATTACGCCACCGTTGAAAAGGAGTGTTTAGCGGTGAAGTGGGCTCTAGATTCCCTTCGGTACTACCTGCTAGGTAGGCACTTTGACATGGTTACGGATCACGCTCCGTTAAAGTGGATGGCTCAAAACAAAGAAACAAATAGAAGAGTGAATAGGTGGTTCCTGGCCCTCCAGGAATTCAACTTCACAGTAAAGCATCGCCCTGGCGTTCAAATGGGGAATGTGGATGCTTTGTCTCGAGTACATGAATGCCTGATTGCTGGTGTTCCAACCCCGAGGTTAAAACAAGAGGGGGGGGTATGTGACAGCAGGAAGGTAAAGTCACCTGGTTGCATCCAGGGGGGTAGATATATTTCGCCCAGATTCAGGCTTTACGCCGACTTATACAACTAGGTGGAGAGTTGTATAAGGCTAGTGGGCTCATGGATGACTCATACCTCTAGGGAGAGTGCTGGGCGTCGTGCAGACAGGGAGTTGATGAGACCAGCTGAAGCTTGTCAGCTCATTTAGGCCTCTATAAGAACTCCCAGCTTCATTAGGTGTTTGCTCATGCCTGGAACCAGACATGTGTGGACTGTCTAGGGAGAGTGAACCCCTGTGCGGTGAGACAAAGCCTGTGTGGCTATTTGCTTGGACATTTAAAACCAGGGACTTAGGGACTAGGACAGCACTAGGCTGATCCCAGTTGTTAGTTAGGAAACCTGTATGTTTAGTCAGAGGTCAAGTTGACCAGGATTTATTTTGTTTATGTTTCTTTTGCTTTGCTGTGTTTTGTCACTGTAAATAGAAAATAAACCGCACCTTTTTGATTTTGAAAACCACAACCAACTGGGCCTGTTTTTGTGTGGGGAGCCCATCTCGGGGGTCACACACACCCGCTGCCGAGCTAACCCCCTCACACCACATAGAGGCCCAATATCCAGGAAGCACCATCAGGTGACCTAGGGACATAAATTACGCATCTAATTTCCTTACAATCTATCACATTTTTGAAGGCCCTTCATATTTCTAGCATATAGCATGTACATACCAAGAATTACACCCTGAACTACATTCTGCTGAGTAAATGGTAAACAAAAGATTACCTGTGGTTTTAGTAGTGCAATTGTCCACAGAAGGAGAGCCCTGATCCAGGCAGCAGGCAGGGACGTGGTCAGCGACAGTGAATGGAATTGTCCAGGCAGCAATATTGTCCATAGTCAGTACAGGCAGAGATACTGTCCATATAGAGTCCAAGGTCAGTGCAAGTAGAGACATTGCCAGCAGTGCCAAAATATTGGTCCTGGTAGTAAGCAGGAACATGGTCCAAGTAGCAGGCCAGGAAAGAATGGGGACAGGGGTAGAGGCTTCTCCCACCCAAATCTCTTTGAAGCCTCCGAGTCTCCAGACCCTAATCCGGGAATGAGAAAACTAAAAAATTAGTTTTCTTCATCCAGAAAAACAATTCTGGAGCCCCTCACATATGTGAGACCCCTGTGTCCCCATTAGCATAGCAGGGTAAAAGATCAATCCAAGAGGCAGGCAAAAAACGTGGTCAAACAGTCCAGGGTCAGTTCCAGAGCAGGCAGAGGTAGGTACAGTTTAGGGTTAGGCAGAAGCGTGGTCGTATAACAAGCCAGGGTCAGTTCCAGAGCAGGCAGAGGTAGGTACAGTTTAGGGTTAGGCAGAAGCGTGGTCGTATAACAGGCCAGGGTCAGTTCCAGGGCAGGCAGAGGTAGGTACAGTTTAGCGTTAGGCAGAGGCGTGGTCGTTTAGCAGGTCAGGGTCAGTTCCGGAGAAGGCAGCGGTATGTACAGTGGCATAAGGGGTGTGGCGGTAAATGACAATTAGGTTTACCATACTTTCCTAATAATGTAGAAAAGTATGGTAACAACGGAAGCATCGACCAAAACAAAGGCCTGGTTGGGAAGGACAATCGGGACAATAATACACGGTGTCTCTTCTAGTTCCTTCTTTGGAGCACACCCGGCATCTCTTCTGACGTTTTCGCCCTGTTTCATGGGGGGGGGGGGGAGTTTATCAGGAAAGTGGCGTTCATGGAGTCTGCTCACTGAATCTGAGCGAATGCTTTCTGGTGGGTCTTCAGGGTACAAAAGGGCTTTGATAATTTCTTCTTGGTACTGAAAATAAGATAAGGGGGTCCTTGTAGATTTACGGTAAATGACATAAGTATTGTAAAGGGCCATACTGAAAAGATATATGGAGACCTTTTTATACCAATAGCGGCTTTTTCTTGTGGGAAGATAGGGTTCAATCATTTGATCATTAAAATCGACTCCCCCCATGAACAAATTATAATCATGAACACATGCTGGTTTTTGGATAGGGCCGTTTCTTTTGGGGATTTCCACGTAGGTGTCGTTATGTATCGTTGAGAGCATGTGGACATTTCTTTTGTCCCTCCACCTGATAGCCAATAGCTCTTCATTCCGCAAAGACGCCGTCTCCCCTTTTCGTAGTCTTTCAGTAACGAGTCTTTGCGGGAAACCCTTCCTGTTGGCTCGCACTGTACCACACGCTGGAGTGCCCTTCCGGTAAAGGTTGTGGAAGAGGGGGATGCTGGTATAGTAATTATCCACATAAAGGTGGTAACCCTTTTCAAGGAGTGGATATATAAGCTCCCAAACAACCTTTCCGCTGGCACAGATGTACTCAGGACATTCAGGGGGATGCAGTTGGGAGTCCTTCCCTTCATACACCAGGAAGGCGTAAATGTAGCCAGTGACCCGGTCACATAGCTTGTAGATTTTAACCCCATATCGGGTCCTTTTGCTTGGAATAAACTGCTTGATGCCAAGCCTGCCTGTGAAGTGGACCAATGACTCATCCACGGATATATTTTGGTCGGGGATATATAACTGGGGGAATTTCTCAGAGAAAAAATTTAGAAGTGGCCGAATTTTAAATAATTTGTCATGTGATGGGTCATTTCGGGGAGGGCACTGGGTATTGTCATTGTAATGGAGAAAGCGCATTATCATGAGGTATCTGGATCTTGACATAATGGATGAAAAGACTGGCATGTGCTGGATGGGTTTGGAGGACCAATAGGAAGTATACTTCATTTTTTTTTGAGAGCCCCATGTTGAACGTTAGGCCTAAAAATAATTTAAATTCCTCCACTGTCAATTCTCTCCACACATAGGGACGGGCATAACTTGAATCAGGGTTGTTAGTTATGAATTGTTGTGCAAAGAGGTTGAACTGGGTCACGATGGAGGATAATAGGTCTTGGGTAAAAATTAAATTAAAAAAATCAATAGGGGCAAAATTCTCTGTGTTCACCTGAACAGCTGGCTGGGCGGTGAAAGGGGGGATGTTTGCTGCTCCTGAATTGGGGAGAAGCCACAGAGGGTTTTCAAGGGCATAGGGAAGGCTGGCATGGGTCCTAACCCTTTGGGGCTGAGATGACACCCCGCTAGTTCTTGGCCTTTGCTGTAGTGGTACTTCATTTCTTGTGGATGGCACTGTGCTACTGGTGGATGGCACTGAGCTGCTGGTTGATGCCACAGCGCTACTTGTGGTAGCCTGCTGATCCATGTCAGAACGCCTTTGTTTCCTGGGCACACTTTCCTCTTCCTCTGAATCTGTAGAAGACCCACTGCTTATAACAGGTTCATATTCTGAACCAGAATCAGACTCAGAGAGCTCATCGCTGCTCTCGTCAGTCAAGCAAAGCTGTTGGTATGCCTCCTCAGCGGAAAACATTTTTTTCGCCATACTGGTGACTGTGGGCTGTGGTGACAAACTGTGGTAGGAAAACTGGAACAGATATGGCTGCACTGATGGGTGCTGATGAGGCTGGTCTAATGAGGCTGCACTGCTGGGTTCTGATGAGGGTGCTGCTGGGTTCTGAGGAGGGTGCTGCCGGGTTCTGATGAGGATGCTACTGGGTTCTGATGAGGGTGCTACTGGGTTTTGATGAGGGTGCTTCTGGGTTCTGATGAGGGTGCACTGCTGGTAACTGATGAGGGTGCAGATGAGCACTATAGTGGCGCTGATGTGGTACTGATGGCACCGATGGGGCACTGTAGTGGCACTGGCGGCACTGAAGTGGCAGAGGTGGCACTGATGAGCACTGGTGGCACTGATGAGCTTTGTAGTGACACTGATCAGCCTTGTAGTGACACTGATCAGCCTTGTGGTGACACTGATCAGCCTTGTGGTGGCACTGATCAGCCTTGTGGTGGCACTGATCAGCCTTGTGGTGGCACTGATCAGCCTTGTGGTGGCACTGATGGACACTAGTGGCACTGATGGGTACTCTGGTGGCACTGATGGGTGGGCACTGTAGTGGCACTGATGAGTATTTTTGTGGCACTGCTTACACAGATGGGTACTGTAGGGGAGCTGTAGGGGCGCTGATGGGTAGTGTGGGGCACAGATTGGCACTTGTGTGGCACTGTGTGGCACTTAAGGGCACTGCTGAATATATATGAGACACTCACTGTTAAAAGGATCTCTCCTCTCCTCACACGCTGTATCGGTGTGAGGAGAGAAGAGAGCTGGACCTCTGTTTGACCCCAGTTTGTTTACATTCTGATCGCTCCCTCATTGGAGGGAGCGATCAGGTGGTAAAGAGCCGCTATCATTGGCTCTTCACCGCGATCCTTGTTGCAGTGGGAGCCGTGAACTCAGCGAGCACGGACACTTCCGCGAGCGTGCACCAGGGGGCGCGCGGGAAGCGCAAATGCACAAGGACGTCCCAGGGACGTGAGCTCAGGATAACTCGACCACTCTGTGGACGTCTTTTGTCCATGACACGGTCGGCAAGTGATTAAAGAGCAACTGCCATCTCTGTCCCGCAGTGGCTCCTCCTCTGACCCGCTGTTGACTCACCGACAGTCCCATTCACTTTAATGGGACGGCTGGTGAAGCAGCAGTGACACACCAAGGTGAGGGACGTGGCGGCAGCAGGTGAGTGGATGCCCGCTAACAGGCGCTGCCATGATGGATCTGAAACAACAGGTGCTCTTTAAATATAAAGAATTATTCTTGCTGGTAGTTGAATCTTTATTGTTTGCAAACAAAATGAAGGTTTCCTATTTAGAATAATAAGCTGTAAGGTTAGTAAAACAGCGATATCAGAACAGATTCAATCATACAGTTTGTAGTGTACATAGATTTACAAAACAATGGGATAAAGGAATATTCCTGAACTTTGTTTTATCTCATGGTTACTGTGACATTGTGTGAATGCATCAATGCAGTGCATGTTATCTAGGCTTACAGAGTTTGGATTTATTGAATGAGTTTACCAAAAATGTATATATTGAAAAATATACAGTCTCATGCTACATAACTAAGCTCCATTTCATGCTGAATAATCTAAATGATTAATGTATCTTAAATGGAAAACTATCTTTAGATAGATTTTTGCTCTAATTGCATTTTATTAAAAAAAAATTGATTAAAATAAAAAAAAATCTGATTAAAATAAAAATTCAGATTTTTTTTTTAATTTAAAAGAAAAATCATTTATTTTTATCCATCCTGTATACATGTGATTCTCACAAATAGGTTCTTGTCTTTATTCTGTCCAGGTTATCACTGGGAGCATATTTGAGGTTATTTGGGCAATGGTGAAGCCTGGAACCTCTTTTGGGATCAGCGTCTTAAGAGCCCTCCGCTTGCTGCGCATTTTCAAGGTTACAAAGTAAGTGACTTTAGAGATTTCCCATTCTTCTCAGTATAACAAATGTTAGTGATTGTTTTAAAAAAAAAAAAAAAAAAAAAACTCATGGTTAGGTTTATATCATTTTTTATGTCCACTTCAGCTCTGGAAGATTTCAGCTTCTTCACGACCAGGCCATTTTTTTGCTATTCGGCACTGCGCTATTTTAACTGGCGATTGCTCGGTCATGCAACACTGTAAAGTTTATGTCAATTTTTTTTTTTTTCACACAAATAGAGCTTTCTTTTAGTGGTATTTGATCACCTCTGGGTTTTTCATTTTTTGCGATATAAATGAAAAAATACAAAGAAAATATTTATAAAAAATAAATAATATATATATATATATATATATATATACATATACACACACATATATACATATATATATATATATATATATATATATATATATATATATATATATTTTTTATACTTTCTACTATAAGACTTATCCCAATAAAAAAAAAAAAAAAAAAATTCTTCATAACTTTTGGCCAAAATTTATTCTGCTACATGTTTTTGATTAAACAAAATCCCAATAATTGTATATTGATTGGTTTGCGTGAAAGTCATGGCACATACAAACTATGGGATTTATACTGGATTTTTTTTTTTTGTTATACTACTAATGGCCGGCAATAATTGCCTTATAATGGGACTGCGATGGTGCGGCAGGCAATCTGACACTAACTGACGCTGGGGACTGACTAACTGACATTACCAGTGACATTAATACAGTATGTTGCGTACACACGCTCGGAATTTCCGACAACAAATGTTCGATGGGAGCTTTTGGTTGGAAATTCCGACCGTGTGTAGGCTCCATCGGACATTTTCTGTAGGAATTTCCGACAACAAAAATTTGAGAGCTGGTTCTCAAATTTTCCGACAACAAAATCCGTTCTCGTAAATTCCGAGCGTGTGTAGACAATGCCGATGCACAAAATTCCACGCATGCTCTGAATCAAGTACGAGACGGAATCACTCGGTCTGGTAAAACTAGCGTTCGTAATGGAGATAGCACATTCGTCACGCTGTGACGGACTGAAAAGCACTAAGGCTGAAAAACGCGAATCGTCTCTCACCAAACTTCTACTAACACGAGATTAGCAGAAGGAGCCCAAAGGCTGGCACACTTGGTCTGGAACTACCGTTTCATAGTGCCGTCGTACGTGCTGTAGGTGACCGCGTTCTTGACGTTCGCAATTTCCGACAACATTTGTGCGACCGTGTGTAGGCAAGACAAGTTTGAGCCAACATTCCGTCTGAAAATTATCCACGGTTTTGTTGTCGGAATGTCCGATCGTGTGTACGCGGTGATCAGTGCTAAAAATATACTCTGTCACTGTACTAATAACACTGGATGGGAAGGGGTTAACATCTAGGGAGATCAAGGGGTTAAATATGTGCCTAACTATGTCTAATGTGTGCGATGTGTTCTGCTTTTACTAACTGATCTCTAAGGCTGGGTTCACACTTGTGCGACACGACATCTGTCCTACTTTGGATCCGACTTTGCCCTGCGACATGAAGCCGACATATGTCCGACTTTCAATGAACGGGGATCCGACTTGGATCCCCGCCAATAGCAGGCAGTGTGTTTGGTATGAATCTTGAGGGGGAACTCCACGCCAAATTTTAAATAAAAAAACCGGCATGGGTTCCCCCTTCAGGAGCATACCAGGCTCTTAGGTCTGGTCTGGATTTTCAGGGGAACCCCTACGCCGAAAAAACGATGTACGATGTACCCCATACTTATTCACATAGGGTGGGGGGCCGGGATCTGGGGGCCTCCTTATTAAAGGGGGCTCCCGGATTCCGATAAGCCCCCGCCCGCAGACCCCGACAACCAATGGCCAGGGTTGTCGGGAAGAGGCCCTGTCCTCATCAACATGGGGGCAGGGTGCTCTGGGGTGGGGGGGGCCGCAGGTCGCCCCCCTGCCCCATAGCACCAAACCCCCCATGTTGAGGGCATGCGGCCTGGTACGGTTCAGGAGGGAGGGGGGGCGCTCTCTCGTCCCCCCCTTTTCCCCTGCGGCCTGCCAGGTTGTGTGCTCGGATAAGGGTCTGGTTTGGATTTTGGGGGGACCCCCACGCCGTTTTTTTCGGCGTTGGGGTTCCCCTTCAAATCCAGACCAGACCCAAGGGCCTGGTATGCTCCTGGAGGGGGAACCCATGCCGTTTTTTTTTTTATTTGGCGTGGAGTTTCCCCTCAAGATCAGCAGAGCACAAGTCGCATGCCAAAGTCGGATCATGCAAGACTGCGGTCCGACTTTGATCCGACTTCAATGATAGTCAATGGGCTGAAGTCGGACCAAAGTAGTACAGGGAGCATTCTCAAAGTCGGACCGACATGTGTCGGACCAGTTAAGACGGCTCCCATAGGGAAACATTGATTTTCACACGTCATGCGACATGAGCTCCCAATGTCGGAGCGTTTGTCGCCCCAGTGTGAACCCAGCCTGAAGCCCCGTACACACGATCGGATTATGCGACGGGAATTGTGTGATGACAGGCTGTTGTCGGAAAATCCGACCGTTTGTACGCTCCATCGGACAATTGTTTTTGGATTTTCCGTGGACAAATGTTGGATAGCATGCTTTAAAATTGTCCGCCAACAAGTGAGTGTTGTCGGATTTTCCGTTCGTGTGTACACAAGTCCATCAGACAAAACTCCAAAGTACAAACACGCATTCTCAGAAGCAACGCTCACCATAACACAACCTTAGCACAAGTTGCCCAAAGGGTAGCGCTAAAGAGCTGAAAAACCAAGTCGTTTTGTGTTTGTTGGCTGACAATTTTTTGCCGTTTGTATGCAATACATGTTCCTGGCCAACGCCCTTCGGTAGACATGTGCACTGCCGAAAAATTTGTTTTTTTGCTTTTTTCGTAAATTTGGGAAATTCTAAAATTTTGTTGTTTTCGTTTTTTCGCTTCTTTCGGAAATTCAGGAAATTTGAAAAATTTGTTTTCGTTTTGTTTTTTTGCTTTTTTCAGAAATTTGGGAAATTCGGAATTCCGAATTTCCAAAAGCAAAACAAAAAACCCCAGAATAAAACGAAAAAAAAAAAGAATTTTTCGAATTTCCAAAAAAAAAATAAAAAAAAATTCCGAATTTCCGAATTTCTGATTTTTTTTTCGTTTTTTTTCATTTCGAAATTCGGAAATTCGTTTGTTTATTTTTTTTTGTTTTTTTTTTCGGAAATTCTAAATATTCATTTTTTTTTTCGTTTTATTCGTTTTTCTTGCTTTTCCGAAAAAAAAGCAAAAAAATGAAATAAACGAAAACAAAACGAAAAAAATCGGAAATACGAAAATTCGGAAATTGAAAAATTCGTAAATTTCGGAAACGAAACGAATTGCACATGTCTACCCTTCGGACAAAAGTCCTACTATTGTGTGTATCTCAGCTTTAAGCCAGCCTTTTATACCTCAAATCTTGTCAGAAAAAGAACTCTTATTTAAACCATATCAATAATCGTTGAATATTGAATATTAATTGAATATTAAATATTAAATATTAATATTTAAAAATCAACAGTTGGCGACCACGTAGGGACGTGGTCGCCAACTGTTGATTTTTAAATATTAATATTTAATATTCAATTAATATTCAATATTCAACGATTATTGATATGGTTTAAATAAGAGTTCTTTTTCTGACAAGATTTGAAAACTTCAATATAACAAGCATTTATTAAAGAATTAAGGTTATTAGTCTATCTAATACACCGCAAACATTTACAGTCTTTGGCAAGGGAGTAAATATTAGTTTCAAACACAAAGTATATACATTACATTACAAATAGACAGACAAACATAGGAAAAATGCAAGCATAAGGGGTAAGTGCTGGGAGATGGTCTAATAATTACCTATAATGAATCCTGGGCCCAGGTTCCCTCATATCTCTCTTTACTGGATGGGGGGTCCTTTTATGGAGCCCTCTCACATTGACTAACCCAGGGCGGCTACGATTGGCTGCTGTTATTTCTCTCCTCCTTCCTGCCGTTATATTAATTTCCCACACTAGCCCACTCTTTACTGGAATTTAGTGATAATTGGATTTGAAGATAATTTAATTAGACCGGAGGTCGTTAACTTCCCTTGAATGGGGCGCTTAGCTATGCATGGAACTAGCCAGGAAGAATTACCCCTTAAATGGGTATGGGTGTTAATATGGGAGAATACACACGCCTTTATCTAGAGAATAAAAGGCGGTGCCGCATAGACTACAAGCTTCAGCTGTGATCTCTTTTCTAGCTTGTTTGAAAACTAAGTTATCTCGTCAGACCATACGACTCCACAGCCCTTGTCCCCTGCATTCATGCATATTGAAATAAGAGGACAGGTAATTAGATTGTCCTCAAGCCCAGGTTGTCAGCTCAGTTAACCCTCTACAGACCCACATATTTCATACTACACATTTCTTATATATAAATATATGTACAGATATTCCCAGTTTACAATGTAAATTATTCATAAAAATTCCTCATAAGGCAACACCACTGACGTTTCCTGATTCTTCACCGTCCCCGGTTGGGGAGAATACTGCTCCGGTACTTGCTTCAGCTATTCACTGTGGTCCCTGGTAATAAGGTGGATGGTCCCTTAGTGGCGACAGCTTCCCCTCTACCTCCGACCACGACAGGTTCTCCGGCCGTCAGAACCGTCACTTCTGGTTGGACTGCAAGCCGTAATCCCAACCCTGTGCTGCTCTCTTGCTTCTGGATAGGGCCTCAGACAGCCTAGCAGCCAGATGTGCCCGGGATAGGCCTAAACTCCGGCCTAGCAGCCCTGGACGGCTGGATTTCCATCTGGATTGACGGCTTGATTGCCCATACAACACACGTCAACCCAGACAGCCGTCCAGCTGGCACAGAACCCTTATCACCTGACTTCACCCAAATATATTGGCTCTCCCAGCAGGCCAAGGGATTTAAGAAAACCCTGCCCATTGGCTGAGATACCCCATATACCCATAACCTGACCTTGCAGTGCCCATGTCTTATCTAATGTCACCAAGTTCCCAGCTACTTAGTGGCAAAAGAGAGAAGTGCAGCAATCACAGACTAATACCATGTACACACAATCGGTTTTACCGATGAAAACAGTCCGATGGACTTTTCTCACCGGACAAACCGATCGTGTATGGGCCCCATCGGTCTTTTTTCCATCGGTGAGAAAAAATAGAACATGTTTTAAATTTATCCGATGGGAAAAAAATCGATAACAAATTCTGATCGTCTGTGTGGAACTCCATCGGACAAAAAACCCACGCATGCTCAAAATCAAGTCGACGCATGCTCAGAAGCATTGAACTTCATTTTTCTCGGCTCGTCTGAGTGTTTTACGTCACGGCGTTTGGGACGGTCGGATTTTTGACTGATGGTGTGTAGGTAAGACTGATGGAAGTCAGCTTCATCGGATTTCCGATGGAAAAATCCATCGGATTAGAATCCATAGGAAATCCGATCGTGTGTACAGGGCTTTAGAGCGAAATCAATCGATCCCTAACAATAGGCCAAGGTAGCTACAGTTGCAATAAAAAGTATGTGAACCCTTTGGAATGATATGGATTTCTGCACAAATTGGTCATAAAATGTGATCTGATCTTCATCTAAGTCACAGCAATAGACAATCACAGTCTGCTTAAACTAATAACACACAAAGAATTAAATGTTACCATGTTTTTATTGAACACACCATGTAAACATTCACAGTGCAGGTGGAAAAAGTATGTGAACCCCTGGATTTAATAACTGGTTGAACCTCCTTTGGCAGCAATAACTTCAACCAAACGTTTCCTGTAGATGCAGATCAGACGTGCACAACGGTTAGGAGTAATTCTTGACCATTCCTCTTAACAGAACTGTTTCAGTTCAGCAATATTCTTTGGGATGTCTGGTGTGAATCGCTTTCTTGAGGTCATGCCACAGCATCTCAATCGGGTTGAGGTCAGGACTCTGACTGGGCCACTCCAGAAGGCGTATTTTCTTCTGTTTAAGCCATTCTGTTGTTGATTTACTTTTATGCTTTGGGTTGTTGTCCTGTTGCAACACCCATCTTCTGTTGAGCTTCAGCTGGTCGACAGATGGCCTTAAGTTCTCCTGCAAAATGTCTTGATAAACTTGGGAATTCATTTTTCCTTCGATGATAGCAATCCGTCCAGGCCCTGACGCAGCAAAGCAGCCCCAAACCATGATGCCCCCACCACCATACTTCACAGTTGGGATGAGGTTTTGATGTTGGTGTGCTGTGCCTCTTTTTCTCCACACATAATGTTGTGTGTTTCTTCCAAACAACTCAACTTTGGTTTCATCTGTCCACAGAATATTTTGCCAGTACTCCTGTGGAACATCCAGGTGCTCTTGTGCAAACTGTAAACGTGCAGCAATGGATTTTTTGGACAGCAGTGGCTTCCTCTGTGGTATCCTCCCATGAAATCCATTCTTGTTTAGTGTTTTACGTATCGTAGATTCGCTAACAGGGATGTTAGCATATGCCAGAGACTTTTGTAAGTCTTTAGCTGACACTCTAGGATTCTTCTTCACCTCATTGAGCAGTCTGTGCTGTGCTCTTGCAGTCATCTTTACAGGACGCCCACTCCTAGGGAGAGTAGCAGCAGTGCTGAACTTTCTCCATTGATAGACAATTTGTCTTACCGTGGACTGATGAACAGCAAGGCTTTTGGAGATACTTTTATAACCCTTTCCGGCTTTATGCAAGTCAAAAATTCTTAATCCTAGGTCTTCTGAGAGCTTTTTTGTGCGAGGCATCATTCACATCAGGCAATGCTTCTTGTGAAAAGCAAACCCAGAACTGGTGTGTGTATTTTTATAGGGCAGGGCAGCTGTAACCAACACCTCCAATCTCATCTCATTGATTGGAATCCAGTTGGCTGACACCTCACTCCAATTAGCTCTTGGAGATCTCATTAGTCTAGGGGTTCACATACTATTTCCACCTGCACTGTGAATGTTTACATGGTGTGTTCAATAAAAACATGGTAACATTTAATTCTTTGTGTGTTATTAGTTTAAGCAGACTGTGATTGTCTATTGTTGTGACTTAGATGAAGATCAGATCACATTTTATGACCAATTTGTGCAGAAATCCATATCATTCCAAAGGGTTCACATACTTTTTATTGCAACTGTATACCTGGCAGGTAAATTTAGGAGCAACCCTGCCTAAACACCAGGGTGCTACATCAGTATTACGGAAGTGCTTGCACCTTATGGTAACTACAGTGTGAATTGATGCATAGCTCCCAACTGTCCCTGATTTTGAGGGACTGTCCCTGATTTGGAGAAATGTCCCTCATTCTCCTCATTTGTCCCTCATTTTGGTCTGATCTATATAAAATTCACTTTTTATCTATCAAAAAGTGTTTTCCAGCCCTAAACCTTTCATCTGATTTCTAAATTGCTGCATTTGTAAATTCCAAAAACCAATATTAAGGAATAGTAGTGGTAAAAAAAAGCACTTGTGGGTTTACCCAATCTTGTTTTTTGTACAATTCTCCTTTAAGAGGGCGTGGCAGGGGTGTGTCCTATGTCTGCATACTTTTGCTGACAGGTGTCCCTCATTCCCATCTCAAAAAGTTGGGAGGTATGGGTTTAGGCATAGACATTTTAAGTTGTTCATGGTAATAATTTGGCACATTGTATATGGGCGCCAAAAGTTTTGTTCACGTTTGCTTTAACATGTGAAATTTTCATCATAGTTCCCCATGACAAAGCTCCATGGGCGGAGTGAAACGTGTTGGGGGCGTGGCCTGGTTGGAGCCCGGGCTGAGGCTGTCATACACCTACTTACGGGGTTTTGCAGAGATGTGTGACTTCCAGGACTTTTCCCTTTTCCATTAGATTTTCATCATAGTAGTCAGTAGAGCTAACAGTACTTGATGTTTCAATCTCTATGGTAATTTTCCACTTTATGTTCCTTTGGAGGAAAGAGACACACACCTTCTTCACACAACACACAGAAACAGAGCTAAGGCTGTCAATCACAGTCTGTGTGCTGGAGCCCCCTCTGCTAGAGAAGTGACTCGTGCTAATAGCAGAGGACCCAGGCAGCAGAGAGAAATCACACTTAATGCTCTGAATTGAGACAAGTACACAATATAGAAGGATGTGCTTTGTTCATATTTCATGACTGAGGTTTACAGCCACTAATGCCGCGTACACACGATCGGAAATTCCGACAAGAAAAGTCCAATGTGAGCTTTTGGTCGGAAATTCCGACCGTGTGTAGGCTCCACTGGAATTTTTCTGTCGGAATTTCCACCAAGAAAAATTCGAGAGCCGGATCTCAAATTTTCCGACAAGAAAAGTTCTTGGAGGAAATTCCGATTGTCTGTATGCAATTACGACGCACCAAAAACCATGCATGCTGGGAATCAAGTCGACGCATGCTCAGAAGCATTGATCTTCATTTTTTCTCGGCTCGTTGTAGTGTTGTACGTCACTGCGTTCTTGACGGTCGGAATTTGGTGTGACCGTGTGTATGCAAGATAAGTTTGAGACAAGATTCCGCCGGAAAAAATCCACGGTTTTCTTGTTGGATTTTCCGATCGTGTGTACGCGGCATTAGAGTCATGCATGTGAATTAGGCTGAAGTTTAAAAGGCTAGCTTCAAGCTGAAATCCACACGATAGCATATTGCTGTGTCATGCATTTTTAATGGTGTGCCATAACAGTAAGACAACGCACCTGTGTTTTGGCAAACCACAATGCACGGTAATCCACCACTGTGCATTGTGGTGCGCTGTGCCGGAGGTGCTTTTTTTTTTTTTTTTTTACATTCTGGTGTGTTGGCAGCCCATCTATTTGATGCATAATACCAGAGCCGCCAACAGGAATTTTGGGGCCCCTTACACAGCTTCAGGCATGGGCCCGCTGGAGCAGAGAACCGGGGGGGGGGGGGGTGCTGCCGCTGCAAATTGAGAAGCGGGGGGGTGCTGCCGCCGCCCTTGGGGACCTCTGGGCCCCTTCTTACAAAGAATAAATAAATAAAACAAACAACAAAAAAAAAGAAATGTAAAATACATATTTTATTTATTTTTTATAAAAAAAGTTGGGTTGCTATCCGGGGCCCTGGGGACCTCCAGGCTTCTGGGCACCTTACAAAAAAAAAAAATGTAATAAAAAAAAAAAAAAAAAAAGGGGGGTTGGCATCTGGGCCCCTGGGGACCACTGGGCCTCTGGGGACCTCTGGGCCCCTTACAAAAAATAAAAAATAAAAAGATAAATAAAAAAAGAATTAAAAAAAAAAAAAAATAAATAAAAAAAAAATGTAAAAAAAACTTTAATTTTTATTTTTTTTTATAAAAAAAAAGGGGGGGTTGCCATCCGGGGCCCTGGGGACCTCCGGGGCCCTTACAAAAAAAAAAAAAAAGTACTGATGTTGGATGAGAAGACCTGGCTCGCAGTCTCCACTCTAATTTATCCCAAACGCGTTCTATCCGGTTGAGGTCAGGACTGTCAAGTTCCTCCACCCCAAACTCGCTCATCCATGTCTTTATGGACCTTGCTTTGTGGACTGGTCCAAATCATTTGGTGGGGGGGGGGGGATTATGGCGTGGGGTCGTTTTTCAGGGGTTGGGCTTGGCCCCTTAGTTCCAAGTGCCTGTACCCCCTTGATGGCGGCCCTGCATAATACCCATTGATATGCATGTCGTATCTAAAAAAAAAAACAGAACGGAAAGTAGTAGACGGGGCCTAAAGGTTGGAATTAAGGTTACGTTTAATAAGTTAGGAGTCAACTCATTTTGTATGTGGTCTCTATGTACATTCAGAATTTTTAGATATATGAAGAAAATTGTTTTTTTTTCCATGTCCCCAAACCCTGTTTCTATTTAGGCAGAGCTTGCGATACACATGCAGTGGTATAGCCACTAGATGGGGCTGTGCCCTTTTGCTTTACTTAGTGTCCATTTTCCCAGAGGCAGCAGCTATACCCATACGTAGATGATTAGAGTTCTGTGTCCCCCCCCCCCCCCAATAAATGAGAAAAATAAGAAATGGCTGCACATCCAAAGTTTCCAAAAGTGCCTTTTATTGCCGACGGTCAAAATACACCAGGAACACCAGGTGTTAGTCACGTAGATGCGTTTCACACCCCTGATCTGTGCTTAATCATTAGGAATCATTCCCCCAATAAATACTGGTAAAAATAGTCCATTTGTATTATGGGAATTGAGCTTTTTGCCTTCCCGTTTGAACCCACTCAACAATGAAATGCAAGAAAAGAACTACACTATATTGTCAAAAGTATTGGGACGCCTGCCTTTACACGCAGATGAACTTTAATGGCGTCTTAGTCCGTAGGATTTAATATTAAGTTGGCCCCCACTGTTTCTGTCCACAAGGTTTAGGAGTGTGTCTATGGGAATGTTTGACCATTCTTCTAGAAGCGCATTTGTGAGGTCAGGCACTGATGTTGGACAAGAAGGCCTGGCTCGCAGTCTTCGCTCTAATTTATCCCAAATGCGTTCTATCCGGTTGAGGTCAGGACTGTCAAGTGCTCTGAGACATATAATAAATATCAACTAGACTTAAAATCAGTTTACTGTATCAGATCAGGCAGTGATTGCGATTGGTTGCCAGAGGTTACAGCATATAATTGCCACTTACTGACTGGTTGCTAGAGGTTACAGCACACATTACGGCTCACTGATTAGTTGCTAGAGGTTACAGCACATGATTTCTGCTTGTTGATTGGTTGCTAGAGATTACTGTACAGTAATACTGCTCACTGATTGGTTGCTAGAGGTTACAGCACATCATCTCTTAACTGCAGAGGGGCATGATATACATATGAATGCCGCCTTTATTTACATATGAATGCTGCCGCACTCCGCTATTTACATATGAATGCTCCTGTTATTTACATATGAATGACGGTTATTTACATGTAAACACAGGGTCTGCAGGTGAGTCATTTGTACACAACAATAGGGCAGACCTGGGCAACATTAGTAGCAGCACTTCACACTGGGATATCGGGACACAGCACAGGACTAAAACTTCAAGGGACAAGGGAATTTAAACTGGGATAGTTGGCAAGTATGAAGCAGCTGCTTTGGGCCCCACAACAATGACAGGGCTCTGCCTTAACCACCTTGCGCCCGCTGTACGGCCGCATATATGGCCGCAAGGTGGCTCTACAATGCCGGGAGGCCGTCTTTTTACGGCCTCGGCTCCCTCGGCCACTGGGGGGCGCGCGCGCGTGCCCGGCGCTTCACTGAGATGCTGATGCACGTGCCTGGCGGCCGCGATGTCCAGTAATCAAGTGGTTAAAGATAGGGTTGTCCCGATACCACTTTTTTAAGACCGAGTACAAGTACCGATACTTTTTTTCAAGTACTCGCCGATACCGATTACCGATACTTTTTTTCAATGTCATGTGACAGTTTGAAAGATGGGGACTGATAGGTGGCACTTATGGGCACGGATCGATGGCACTTATGGGCACTGATAGGTGGCACTTGTGGGCAGTGATAGGTGGCACTGATAGGTGGCACTTGGGGGCACTGATAGGTGGCATTTATGGGCACTGATAGATGGCACTTGTGGGCACTGATAGGTGGCACTTGTGGGCACTGATAGGTGGCACTTGTGGGCACTGATAGATGGCACTGATTGCACTGAAAGGTGGCACTTGTGGGCACTGATAGGTGGCACTTGTGGGCACTGATAGATGGCACTGATAGATGGCACTGATTGCACTGTCAGTGCAATCAGTGCCATCTATCAGTGCCCACAAGTGCCACCTATCAGTGCCAATAAGTGCCACCTATCAGTGCAATCAGTGGCATCTACCAGTGCCACCTGATAGGTGGCACTGGTAGATGGCACTGATTCCACTGATAGGTGGCACTTGTGGGTACTGATAGGTGGCTGGCACTGAAATGCTGCGGGGGGTGGGGGGGAAATGACACAGGATTTAAGAAAAAAAAAAAACTGCTGCAACGCCCATCTTGGTACACCCTGCACTCGGCTGCAGTAAGCAATAGCAGACATCTTGTTACACCCAGCCCATATAGCTCAGGCTGGGTGTAACAAGATGTCTGCTGCTGCTTACTGCAGCCGAGTGCAGGGTGTACCAAGATGGGCGTGGGGACGTTCAGCCGCTGACGGCGACCGAATGTGACAGCACCGGTCACCGATCCTGATGCGGCTGCGCCCTGAACCCCTGCCAGCTTACCAGGTTCAACTGCAGGTGAGGGACTCGCTCTCCGCCCGCGGACTCCGTCCACCGACTGTGCCCGCCCTCTTCAGCCAGACTCCGCCCGCACTTTCCTCTCCTGCCCTCCCCAGCCACTGACTCCTCCCGCCCTCTCCGGCCAGACTCCGCCCACACTCCCCGCCCTCCCCAGCCACTGACTCCTCCCGCCCTCTCCGGCCACAAAAAACAAAAAAAAAAGTATCGGGTGAAGCATCGGGAGCATTTGCGCGAGTACAAGTACTCGCGCAAATGCTTGGTATCGGTCCCGATACCGATACTAGTATCGGTATCGGGACAACCCTAGTTAAAGACAGCCCTGGGTTTTGATAAATCTGAAGACAAAAATCTGCAGAAAATCTAATAGTGTGTATGGGGTCTTGAGATGCCATTAAAGTTCATGTGAGTGTAAATGCAGGCAGGTGACCCAATACTTTTGACAATATAGTGTATATCTCAGTATCTCTACATATACCTTGCTTTTAGAAGCATGGGAAAAGTTAGATAATGATAAAAGGGTTATCTTATATTACCTTATTAGATGCAAAGCTCATTTCACATTATTAAGGTGTGTCTTTCTCTTCCATTTTCGTCTTATTCTTTTTTTTTTTTTTTAATGTGCAGATATTGGGCATCTCTCCGTAACCTGGTGATCTCCCTTCTGAGCTCAATGAAATCCATCATCAGCTTGCTATTCCTGCTCTTCCTTTTCATTGTGGTCTTTGCCTTACTGGGGATGCAGCTGTTTGGTGGACAGTAAGTAGCTGTATGTGCACGGAGGACTATGTGATGGTGAGGTGACGTGATGTAGACCTGTGTGCTCTAGTAGCAGACGTAAAAAAAAAAGAAAAAGCTGGAGGCACAAGACTTCTGGGAAGGACAAAAGCTAAAGATAGGTGACAGGTGTCACGTGACTTTCTCTGGTTTACCTTCTGCAGATCCGTCTGTCTGGCCACCGGGTACTTACAGTAATAGCTGTGCATAATAGCTTTGTACGCAACATTTACATCTTCTTTTTTTTGTTAACAGGTTTAACTTTGATGACAAAACCCCCTCTACAAACTTTGATAGCTTTCCTGCAGCAATAATGACTGTGTTCCAGGTATGGGAACTGCATATGTATACTGTATGTTACCATTATGCACGTTTATCTATTTTTAATAAATCAACCATCCTGGTTTTTCTCACTTTTAGATACTGACTGGAGAGGACTGGAATGAAGTAATGTATGATGGCATCAAGGCTCAGGGTGGGGTCAAATCAGGCATGGTGTTCTCCATCTACTTCATCATTCTGACTCTTTTTGGAAACTGTATCCTTCATAAATCCTTCCATTACCGCTGTCCACAGAATCCAGCTTATAAAGAATTAAATCCCGTATTTATCGGCGTATAACACACGCCGGCGTATAACACACGCCGGCGTATAACACGCACCCCAAGTTTAGGAGGGAATTTTAAGGAAATTTTTTTTTAGGATGGAAGTTTGAGGGAAAAAAAAAAAAAAAACTTACATTTAAATGGCCATTAATGCAGCCTTATCAGTGTCCATCTGCAGCCTTGCCCAGTGCCTTTTCAGCCTTGCCCAGTGCCTTTTCAGCCTTGCCCAGTGCCTTTGCAGCCTTGCCAGTCTCTTTGCAGAATTGCCCCGATTTAAAATTGGCGCCAATTTCCGCTGACTGTGAGCGGAGAGGACCGAGTCAGGGGTGGGACTGCAAGAGGAGCCGAGACTAGCCGAAGTACACTCGGCTTTCTGTATGTCAGCGGCGCTCGCACCTCTCGCAATCAGTGGAGGTGGGCGTGACTGCGAGAGGAGCCGAGTAAAGCCGAGTGTATTTCGGCTTTGTGTATCTCGGCTCCGCTCACTTGTTTCCTCACAATCAGCGGGGGATCGGCGTATAACACGCACCCACGATTTTCCCTGATTTTAAGGCAAACTAGGCAGCCATCTAGGGCGTCCGGCCACTGGTGTTCCTACTCTCTTCTCTTTGCAGCAAGCAACTAATGCCCCGTACACACGATCGGAAATTCCAACAGCAAAAGTCTGATGCAAGCTTGTAAATGGAAATTCCGACCGTGTGTATGCTCTATCGGACTTTTGCTGTCGGAATTTCCGCCCGCAAAAGATTGAGAGCATGTTCTCTATTTTTCCAACGAAAAAATTCCAATTGGAAATTCCGATCGTGTGTACCAATTCCGACTAGCAAAATTCCTACGCATGCTCGGAAACAATTCGACGCATGTTCGGAAGCATTGAACTTAATTTTTCTCGTCTCGTCGTAGTGTTGTACGTCACCGCGTTCTTGACGGTCGACCCTGTGTATGCAAGCCAAGCTTGAGTGGAATTCCGTCGGAAAAACCATCCAAGTTTTGTCCGACGGAAAATCCGATCATTTGTACGTGGCATAAGTCTCAGCATCAGCAGGCAGCCGCCGCTCCGTTCGCACATAGTGTCAGAGGCGCAGTGGCGGCGGAGGACTGAGTCTGTGTCCCGACTCCCCGAATGAATGGAAGCAAGCAAACATTCATTGATGGGCACTGGTAGGCTGCATTGATTGGCACTGGTGAGGCTGCATTTTATGGACGATTCATTAAAAATGTGGGGTATACATGGGCAGGGCCAAGGGGGTGGAGTCAGGGGTGGAGCCAAGTGGGTGGGCGGCAAAATTAAGTTTCGCCTAGGGTGTCAAAAATCCTTGCACCAGCCCTGACAAACCTGTATTGCAATCTGTAGCCCAAGATCAAGATCAAGCTGCTATCTTCTCCCTTGCATGCCACAGAGAAGGTAAAGCCAGGCTGTCATTTACAGCTGCAAGTCCAAGACACCTCTGCTCTTCCTGCACTCTCTCTGCATACATTAGCACTATCAATGCAGGCTTAGCTACTTACTTTTAACAAATCATTCAAATTGGTTTATTACTTACAGTACTGTTTAGCAGTGGCGGCTGCTGCTTAATATTGGCGGCTGCTGCTCAAACCAATGGCAACCCTCCCCCCTCCACGGGAGATGGATGGGAAGGCGGCGATCAGAGGCCTCCTTACCTTAGGAGGCAGATGAGAAGGATCACGGGTAGGGTTGCCACCTCATCCCTTTAAACCTGAACATATATTAATTACACAGGTTCTGTGGCTGATTAAAGTGGAGTACTTCCCAAAAGTGGAACTTCTGGTTATTTGCTCCCCCCCACATTAGGCACCTATCAGGGGGAAAGGGGGGGAACGGGTAACTGTTTTTTTCCCTCAGAAGTTCGGCCCCCTCCTTCTTCCTCCGCCACTGGGCCAATTAGAAAACGCAGCTCACTTTGCGCATGCGCAGTAGCGAAGAGTCCGATAAGGCACCAAGTAAGTTTAATCACCATCTTAAAGAGGTGTTCCAGACTGGGGGAAAAAAAATGAAAGTCAGTAGCTACAAATACTGTACCTACTGACTTTTAAAATATGGACACTTACCTGTCCAGGGAGCCCGCAATGTCGGCACCCAAAGCCGATCTTCGGATCGGCTGTGGGGTGATGCCGCCGCTATCTCCACTTAGGCTGCATTCACACTACAGCGTTTTGAATCGCGGGCAGATTTGCCGCGGATCTGCCCGCGATTTGACAGCGCCGAGGTGTAAATGACAAAACGTGAGACTCACATTCGAGAGGCCATTCATTTGAATGACCCCTCGAATCGCGGTGCGGGTCTTCTGCCATTGTCGCGCGATAAAACGTGCTCCGATCACGGGGCGCATGTTGCCCCAAAGTTGCTCCCGAACTATTTTTGGGCGGCATGCATCCCACGATGTGGGTTGCCATGATTGCAGCACGTTTTATCGTGCGACAATCGCGGCAGACTATCACTGCGATCTGAGGTGTCATTCAAATTAATGGCATCTCGAATGCCAGTCCCACGTTTTGACTTTTAATATTAGGGAACTTACCTGTCCAGGGATCCAGCGGTGTTTTTACCCGAGCCGATTCTTCAATGGGCTATCGGGTACTGGTGCCACCATCTTGACTAAGGGAAACTGTCAGTGAAGCCTTATGGCTTCATACCTGGTCTACTACTGCGCATGCTCTTTGTGAATGGGCCGCAGTCTTCTGGGACCTGTGAAGTGTCCCTGGAGGCTGCGGGGGAATGAGGGGACTAAACTCCTGTCTCAGTTCGCTGCTTCAAACTGAGCCAGAAGTTGGAGCAGGTACCTGTCAAAAACAGGTACCCGTTCCCCCCCAAAAGGTGCCAAAATGTGGCAGTGGAGGACGCAGACAAGTGGAGCTTCCCCTTTTGGGTGGAGCTCCACTTCAAAATGCAAGCATTTTAAGGTTGGCCATATATTATACAATTTTCTTGTACAATTTTCCTTTAGATTTACCAAAAAACATATAATATGAGTTCAAACCTAAACACTTTGCATTTGTAGCCAATCAGGCATGCCCTTGCACTACATAGTTAAAGGTAAATCTAAAAGGTAATTCTACAAGAAAATTGTATAAATGTATGGCCAGCTTAATTGATTCGGCATCAGCCCATTGTAATCGTTTTGAAAGCGGTATTTTTCGTACAATTTTCTGATCGTGTGTACGGGCCATTAATTGTCCAGGTTGGATGTAGGGGCCAACCTAGCTCTACCAAATCCAAATCATCAACCTAGCTCTACCAAATCCTTTACTACAGTTGTGCTCAAAAGTTTGCATACCCTGGCAGAAATTGTGAAATGATGGCATGTATATTGAAAATATGACTGATCATGCCAAAATTGATTGGCCAGGGCAGCCTGTATGTCTCATGAGGTTATCTGTGGGTTTTTCTTTGTTTCCCAAACAATTCCTGTGGCAATTGTGGCTAAAATCTTTCTTGATCTACCTGACTTTGGCTTGGTATCAATAGATCCCCAAATTTTCCACTTCTTATTAAATGATTGAACAGTACTGACTGGCATATTTAAGGCTTTGGATATCTTTTTATATCCTTTTCCATCTTTGTAAAGTTTCATTACCTTGTTACGCAGGTCTTTTGACTTTTCTTTTCTGCTCCCCATGGCTTAGTATCCAGCCTGCTTAGTGCATCCATGTGAGAGCTAACAAACTCATTGACTATTTATACACAGACACTAATTGTGATTTAAAAAGCCACAAATGTGGGAAATTAACCTTTAACCACTTCCCTACCGGCAGAGGTCAAGTCCTGGGGAAAAAAGTGTGGGAACTCCCACCCAAGATCCACTCCCCCACCAAAAAAAAAAATGATACGCTCATATGCATATATATTTCACAGAAAATACAGTGCAACATTTATTGTAAAGTGCCACTTTACAAAAACAAAATAAGTTAACTTGTCAAACTAACAGAATAATCACACACACCTCGGGGTACTCGGTTTTGGCCTGGCTGGCCTCAGGGTACCCCCCCATGTCCACCTCTGTACCCCCTCCACCTCTGTTCCCCCCCGTCCACCTGTGTTCACCTCTGTACCCCCATGTCCACCTTTGTACTCCCTCGACCTCTGTACCCCCCATGTCCACCTCTGTACCCCCCCATGTCCACCTCTGTACCCCCCATGTCCACCTCTGTACCCCCCCATGTCCACCTCTGTACCCCCCCATGTCCATCTCTGTACCCCCCATGTCCACCTCTGTACCCCCCATGTCCACCTCTGTACCCCCCCATGTCCACCTCTGTACCCCCCATGTCCATCTCTGTACCCCCTATGTCCACCTCTGTACTCCCTCCACCTCTGTACCCCCCCATGTCCACCTCTGGGTTCATCTCTGTACCCCCCCCCATGTCCACCTCTGTACCCCCTAATGTCCACCTCTGTACCCCCCATGTTAACCTCTGTACCCCTGTCCACCTCTGTACCCCCCATGTCCACCTCTGTACCCCCCGTCCACCTGTGTTCACCTCTGTACCCCCCAATGCCACCTCTGTACCCCCTATGTCCATCTCTGTACCCCCTCCACATCCACCTCTTTACCCCCCCATGTCCACCTCTGTACATCCCCATGTCCACCTCTGGGTTCACCTCTGTACCCCCTCATGTCCACCTCTGTACCCCCCCCCATGTCAAACTCTGTACCCCCGTAAACCTCTGTGTTCACCTCTGTACCCCCCCATGTCCACCTCTGTGTTCACCTCTGTACCCCCTCCACCTCTGTTCCCCCGTCCACCTCTGTACCCCCCATGTCCACCTCTGTACCCCCCATGTCCATCTCTGTACCCCCTATGTCCACCTCTGTACCAGCAATTCTCTGCAGTCTGCACATATGAATCCCCTTCCCCTTCTCTCCAGCGTGTTCTTTTTTACCTGATCACACAGAGGACGTGCAACACAGTCTCCGCCTATTAGACTCAGCACACAGCCAGAAAACTTCACTCGGCTATGTGCTACACAGGTCTGCCAGGCAGAAGTGGGGGCGGGAGGAAAACAGAGTGCAGCTCTCGCTTTGTCATTGACTGCGGTCCGCAGCTCCTGACAGAGGCTGCTCTAGTCCTGCAAAGGGACCGGCGTTCCTGCTGTGAAATAAGTGCAGGGACGCCGTTCCCACGCGTTCCCGCAGGACTCGAGCCCTCCCTACTGGGCACGAAAACCCCCTTCCTGCCCAAGCCATTTTTCAGCTTTCAGCGCTGTCACACTTTGAATGACAATTGCGCGGTCGTGCGACGTAGCTCCCAAACGAAATTTGCGTCCTTGTTTTCCCATAAATAGAGCTTTCTTTTGGTGGTATTTGATCACCTCTGCGGTTTTTATTTTTTGCGCTATAAACAAAAGAAGAGCGTCCAGTTTTAAAAAAAAACACAATATTTTTTACTTTTTGCTATAATAAATATCCATTTTTTTTAATTTTTATTAAAATCTTCCTGAGTTTAGTCCGATACGTATTGTTCTATATATTTTTGGTAAAAAAAAAAACGCAATAAGCATATATTGATTGGTTTGCGCAAAAGTTATAGCATCTACAAAATAGGGATAGATTTATAGCATTTTTTTTTTTTTTTTACTAGTAATGGCGGCGATCTGCGATTTTTATTGTGACTGCGATATTGCGGCGGACACATCGGACACATCTGACACATTTTTGGGACCATTCACATTTATACAGCAATCCCTGCTATAAAAATGCATTGATTACTGTATAAATGTGACTGGCAGTGAAGGGGTTAACACTAGTGGCCGAGGAAGGGGTTAAATGTGTTTCCTCTATGTGTTCTAACTGTGGGGTGGGGAGGGGACTGACTGGGGGAGGTCTCCATCGGTCTCCTCTCCCTCACAGGACGTGGATCCGTGTGTTTACACACACAGATCCACTTTCCTGCTCGGTTACAGGGCAATCGCGGGTGCCCGGCGGCCATCGCGGCCGCCGGGCACGCACATCGGGTCCCCAGCAACGCGGCCCCCTAGCTCCTTTTAAAGGCAGGACGTCATATGATATAATAGCCATTTTAACCTGTGTGTGCCACTTTCTGTGTCTGTACCAAGGTTAAACTTTTTATCACGGCCATTTGGGTGATTTCTGTTATCATTATGATTTAAAAAGGATCTAAAAATCTACATGATAATAATATCCCTAAATAAAAGACAGTTTTTTGGCATGATCAGTCATATTTTCAATATTAATGCCAAAATGTCACAATTTCTGCAAGGGTATGCAAATTTTTGAGCACAACTGTAGATAAAACAATTCAGGTGTATGTTTTTAATTGTGCATTTAGTTGTGTGTCAGGTTTAGCCCCCGGTCACACCAAATCTGACTTTCAAATCATGCGACTTCACTTGAAATCGCACAATTTCAAAGCCGCATTTCAGTGCGGCTTGGCTGACATCTGTGCGATTTCATGCACAGATGTCTATGCAAGTCGCACCTGAAATCGGCAAAAATAGTGCAGGAGCTCCTTTTTAAAATTGGTGCGGCACCGCAAAGTTGGTTTTGCAGAAATCTGAATAGTTTCATTGCCGATAATAGGGTGCGACTTTTAATGCGATTTTGGCCTGTCCAATCGCATGAGAAGTCGCACCGGAGTGACCGGGGGCTCAAGGTTTCATGGACAAGCCACGTGTAATGTCATACAATCGCAATGTCTTGGCGGTTATAATATGATATTCTAGGAACCTCTGCGCCTCTGGAAATCGTGTGCAACATAGCGTGTTGTAGGCTGCTGTACACCTCCTCTTTCCAAATGGAAAATAGTAAAGCAGTTCCAATATAGTTGGGTTGGTGCAGCGCTCTCAACAAAAACATGTAGTAAACTCAACTAACTATACCACCTAAAAAAAAAAAATCTTAACCATTTTAGCTCCAGAAGACTTTACCCCTTCCTAATCAGAGCACTTTTTACAATTTGGCACTGCGTTGTTTTAACTGGTAGTGCAAAGCTGTACCCAAATAAAAAACATTTTCCCCACAAATAGAGCTTTCTTTTGGTCGTATTTGATCACCTCTGCCGTATTTATTTTTTGCGTTATAAACAAAAAAAGACCGGCAATTTAAAAATATTGTTTTGCTTTTGCTATAAAAAATATCCCCCAAATTTAAAAAAAAAAAATTTCTTCATCAGTTTAGGCCGATACGTATTCTTCTACATATTTTTGGTAAAAAAAATCACAATAAGCGTATATTGATTGGTTTGCGCAAATGTTATAGCGTCTACAAAATAGGGGATAGACTTATGGCATTTCTTTTTTTTTTTTCACTAGTAATGGCGGCGATCAACGACTTTTATCGGGACTGCGACATTGCAGCAGACAGATCGGACACTTTTGAAACTTTTTTGGGACCATTGACATTGATACAGCGATCAGAGCTAAAAATAGCCACCGATTACTGTATAAATGTCACTGGCAGGAAAGGGGTTAAACACTAGGGAGCGATCAAGGGGTTAAATGTGTGTCCTAGGGAGTGTTTCTAACTGTGGGAGTGACTAGTGGAGGAGACTTATCGCTGTTCCTAACTAATAGGAACACACGATCTGTCTCTCCTCTCCTGACAGAACTGGGATTTGTGTGTTTACAAGAGCCGAATAAAGACCAGCAAAAAGCCACAGCCGGCCTGCAGGCCACAGTTTGAGAACCACTCCATTCCAACATTAACCATAAATGTATATTAGTAGTAGGTTTATCTAATTCAATTATGTGACATAGCGGGTTGAAAATGTTCCTTAGCTTATTCTGCACAGACACACTGCTGAATGTCTTCTTGGCTATCGCTGTGGACAATCTGGCCAATGCTCAGGAGCTAACCAAGGTATATTTTGGGTAATGCCTTATGTATAAATTGTTCATAGTATGAATATTATTGCTGAACGGGCCTTTATCTATCTGCAGGATGAACAGGAGGAAGAGCAGGCTGCCAATCAAAAACTAGCATTACAGAAAGCCAAGGAAGTAGCAGAAGTCAGTCCAATATCCGCTACTAACATGTCCATAGCAGCGTAAGTATGTTAGGTTTTCTAAACAAAACAAAAAAATGTGCATCACAACTACCTATATTTCAGGAAAAAATGCCTTGAATTATTTCTCTTATACATTATTTCAGCTTTTTTTGTCCTTTCTCCTTTCCTTTTCCTTTCCCTTCCCTTTCCCTTCCCTTTCCTTTCCCTTTCCCTTTCTCACATTCTAAATTTAGGACCAGTGGCGGCTGGTGCTTAATATTTTGGGGAGGGGGGGTGGCAAACAAACCTGCCCCAAATCAGGCCGATCGTGTCTCAGGAGCTGCTTCCCGATTGGCCGGTTGAAGAATCAGGAAGACTATAGCGAATATTAATTTGCTATTGTCACACAACTGGGTGGGCTCAGGGCGCAGTGCAAACAATAGAAATACAAATGGCGGTAATAATATCACTCTCCGAACATTCTCGAACAGTGTAAATTCTTTTGTTTTTTTACAAGTAGTTACTTGAAGAACTGAAACCACACCAGTACAAGATGGATTTTTATTAGTTGCTATAAAAATCTAAACTGAAATAAATATATGGGCTGTCATTGCTTAAAGGGGTTGTAAACCCTCGTGTTTTTTCACCTTAATGCTTCCTATTATTATTATTATTATACACGATTTATATAGCGCCAACAGTTTACGCAGCGCTTTACAATGTAGAGGGGGGACAGCACAATTACAGTACAATACAGAAGGTACAGGAGGGCCCGGCTCATAGAGCTTACATTCTAAAGGGAGGGAGTGGTAGTACAAAAGGTAATAGCTGCGGAGGATGATTTGATGGGGGTGGCTCGGGGACAGTTGTTAGGTGGGTGTGGGATAGGCCTCCCTGAATTAATGAGTTTTCAGGGATCTCCTAAAGGTGGACAGGGTAGGTGCTGATTGGACATACTAGGGCAGGGAGTTCCAGAGGATGGGAGAGGCTCTGGAGAAGTCCTGAAGGCGAGCATGGGAGGAGGTAACAAGGGAGCTAGAGAGCAGGAGGTCCTGAGAGGAACAGAGGGGACAATTTGGGCGATATCTGCTGATGAGGTTGGTGATGTTGATGGGGATGATGTTGTGAATGGCCTTGTATGTTATGGTTAGCATTTTGAATTTTATACGGTGGGGTAGGGGAAGCCAGTGAAGGGATTGGCAGAGAGGAGCATAATCCTATGCATTAAGGTGAAAAAACTTCTGACACTGACCGGCCCCCTAGCCCGCCCGTTTTACTCACCTGAGTCCTGTAATTCCCTTGGCGGTGACGCGCTCTTCCTCTCTGCCTGGGGTTCTCGGCTCTTGATTGGATAGATTGATAGCAGCGCAGCCATTGGCTCCCGCTGCTGTCAATCACATCCAATGACGCGGGGCCGAGTCCTACATTCTGCATCTATAGATGCAAATGCTGGACTCGGGAGCGCGCCCGAAAGGTAACCCCCCGGGACAGCGCTACTCCTAGGGGGTTATATGATGCGGGGAGGAGCCGCCGAGGGACCCCGGAAGACGAGGAACGGGGCCACTCTGTGCAAACCAAATTTCACGGTGGAGGTATGTATGATATGTTTGTTATTTTAAATAAAAAACATAGCTTTACAATCCCTTTACCTCAACATTCGATAATGCTAGTTACATAACTGTTCATTACTTCCTGAGTCACTGTCCTTAAAGAAGTATGCAGGTCTGGTGTTCAGACTTGCCTCTGACTTTGCTGGCTGCATGCTTATTATGTGTCAATGACTCAATACAACCAGGCAACCAGCTTTCTAAAAGGATGTAATTAATGGCAACCTCCATACTTATTTGGATAGCATAATAAATGTTATAGGTATAGTGAAAACTAACCGTAAGTAGATTAAAAAAATGTGGTAAATGCATGAGCATGTTTTTAAGAATGTATTATTTAGAAGAGTCTGTTAAACAAAATGTGCATTTCTTACTCATGTAGGAAAGAGCAGCAGAAGAACCAGAAGACAGCGATGTCTGTCTGGGAGCAACGTACAAATGAAATGCGTCGGCAGAATTTGATGAACAGCCGGGAGGCCCTATATAGTGAGATGGATCCTGAAGAGCGTTGGAAGATGTCTTTCATGCATCCAGACGTTAAAACACATCTTGACCGGCCACTGGTCGTAGATCCACAAGAAAACCGTAACAACAACACCAACAAAAGTCGGCCAGGAGAAAGCAAGACGCCTTTGGAACAGCGTCTTTCTCACCAACGGGCAGAAGACTATCTGCGCAAGCAAGCACGGTTTCAAGAGCGTGCAAGTCGAGCATATGATATGGGGCAGGAACCTGGCCGTCGGCCTCGGAGTAAAGAACAAGAAATTTCTCGTGATGGGCAGGACATGGGTCTTCAAGACAGGACAGGGGAAGTGGATGGAGGTGTACGACCACCCCAGGATCCACCCAGGAGACACAGAGGTGGAGGAAGCAAAGAGAGTAGGAGTGGTTCCCCTTTGCCACGTGGGGAAAACGATCACCGCAGACACAGGGTGCATCGCAGAACGGGGGAAGAACAAGAATATGTGGGTGTGGGTGGGGGTGGTAGTAGGGGAGGTGGCGGAGGAGGAGAAAGGAGGCCTCGTCATCCAAGGGAGGGTGGAAGAACAAGGGAAGTCAGCGGCGGAGGGGAAAGTGAAGGGCCTGATGGAGAAAGGAGAAGGCGGCATCGCCACACTGCACAATCCACCTATGAGAATGATGTGAAGAGAGATGACAGGGAAAGAAGACATCGGAGACGGAAGTAAGTAATGGAATCGCTCATTATAGAGTGAGTTAATAGTTAGTTTTAGACTTGTGCACAACGGAAAAATTTGTTTAGTTCGGTTTGTTTCTTGTGCACAACGGGATTTTTCGTGTTCGGACTAATTCGTACTTTCGCAAGCGACATTTTTAGTTCAATCGGAATGATTGGTATTAATGTAAGCCTTATTTTTAGTTGATTTATAATTCGTACTTTCGGTAGAGTACATTGTTTTTCGTTGATTCTGGACACAACTCCTACTTTCGTAACTTTTTTTGGGTTCGTTGATTCGTAATTTTCCGTGTCTCTCTCACAACGACGCTGCCTATTATGCCTAATGTGCTTCAAATGGATTTGTACTTTTCTGCTATCTCCATTACGAACGCTAGTTTTACCAGAACGAGCGCTCCCGTCTCATACTTGATTCTGAGCATGCACAATTTTTTTCACGTCGTTAAAGCCTGCACACAGCCATTTTCCATGACGAGAAAAACGACGAGAAAAATTAGAGCATGTTCCAATTTTTTCATGGCCATTTTTCACATTGTGAAAAATGCTCTGAAGCCCACACACGATCATTTTTAATGACCAATTTAAAAAATTGAATTTTTCTCGTCATTAAAAGCGGTCGTGTGTACGCGGCATTGTTGTGCTTCGAATGGATTCGTAACTTTTTTCATAACGAATTATGCCGAAGACATTCGGGCATTCGCTATTTGCGATATAATTTATTTCGGATTCGGTTTTATTCGTAATTGCTTTGTTCGGAAATTTGAATGCTTCCGAACGTCCGAAAGTTGCTAAATTCGGACGAATTTCGATTTGTTACGAAACAAATTGCACAAGCCTAGTTTCACTAATTGTAACTACTATCAGATCCTGGTGGGAAGAACTTCATTCTTACTCCTGTCATAGCTGGGAGAGACTTGGCTCAGCTTTTCCATTTAGCAAACTCATTACACTAGTCTAAATCATTTCTTTATATATTCTTATGAACATTTCTTTAGATGACAGATGACAGCATTTCAGTTCCCTGTGGCCTCTTTATGAGACTATATGGAGTACATAGGCTGGTGACAATAGTGGCTCTCACTTTCATCGGTCACAGGCCTTTTAAATGTAAAAATCTTGTGTATATTCTCTCCATCAAGACAGCAGAAGACCTATCAACTGATTATTACTCCACTCAACTCAAACACTTAAGCCCTGTACACACGATAGGTTTTACCGATGAAAACAGTCCGATAGACTTTTTTCTTTGGACAAACTGATCGTGTATGGGCCCCATCGGTCTTTTTTCCATCGGTGTTTAAAAATAGAACATGTTTTAAATTTATCCGATGGTTAAAAAACCAATAGCAAATTACTATCGTCTGTGGGGAACTCCATCGGATAAAAAACCCACGCATGCTCAGAATCAAGTCGACGCATGCTCAGAAGCATTGAACTTCATTTTTCTCGGCTCATCGGAGTGTTTTACATCACAGCGTTTGGAACAGTCGGTTTTTTGACTGATGGTGTGTAGGCAAGACTCATGAAAGTCAGCTTCATCGGTTTTCCGATGGAAAAATCCATCGGTTAAAAAACCATAGGAAATCCGATCGTGTGTACAGGGCTTTACTCAAAATCGAAAATACGTTTTTAGTGGAGCCGCCTACCAGTGAGTGTGTGTATATGTTTGTCGCGTACACACGCTCGGAATTTCCGACAACACATGTTCGATGCAAGCTTTTGGTTGGAAAGACCGTGTGTAGGCCCCATCGGACATTTTCTGTCGGAATTTCCGACAACAAAAATTTGAGAGCTGGTTCTCAAATTTTCCGACAACAAAATCCGCTCTAGTAAATTTCGAACGTGTGTAGACAATTCCGACGCACAAAATTCCATGCATGCTCTGAATCAAGTACGAGACGGAAGCGATCGGTCTGGTAAAACTAGCATTCGTAATGGAGATAGCACATTAGTCACGCTGTAACGGACTGAAAAGCATGAAGCTGAAAAACGTGAATCATTTCTCACCAAACTTCTACTAACACGAGATTAGCAGAAGGAGCCCAAAGGGTGGCGCACTTGGTATGGAACTTCCGTTTTATTGTGCTGTCGTACGTGCTGTACGTGACCGCGTTCTTGAAGTTCGCAATTTCCGACAACATTTGTGCGACCGTGTGTATGCAAGACAAGTTTGAGCCAACATCCGTCGGAAATGTATCCATGGTTTTTGTTGTCGGAATGTCCGATCGTCTGTACGCGGCATTAGAGTGAACCCCTAGAGCTATCTCCTCCTAAACAAAATGTTATTTACCACCAAAAAGGTGTAATTTCATTATAAAAATTAAATTTTATAAGGGCTCTTTCTTGGTATTCAACCTCAGTATTTTTACAATCCTTTGTCTTATTTTACTTACTAATAATGGTGCTTTTTTGGACTTTACAGGGATCCTAATGCTCCAGCTCCCACCTCTGGCCCAAGTCTTTCCACCACGAGACCCATTCAGGATCGATCTCGCCAGGAGAACCAAAGTCAGCAGCCAGAAAACATGGACAACATCCGCAACAACAAGCTGGTGACCAATGAACCCCCCATGGGGGGAGGAGTAGGCATCAACCACAGTCCAGCCAAAATGGGCAATCACACCAACTGCGCCAATAACAACAGTGTTCCCACTGTTAATTCTGCTCCAAGACGGACGCCACTGCCCACTAATTCTGGCCCTCCCCCCACTGCGCCAGATCCTGCCCAGACACTTAGTAACCCCACTGATGCCTCCAAAGTGACTAAAACTCTTGAGCAGACCACAGTGGATATTACACCACCTTTCCCCGCACCAGTAGAGAATTCTGTTTCACAAGGTAATGTATTTGACTGATACTATCTTATTTTGGGTTTTTTATTTATTGCTTTGGGTCTGTTAATATTGCATTGCTTTTGGTTCCAACAATTATAAATAATTTAGTTTTGATTTTAAAGATAAGTGTCACCAACTGCCACATAAATACAATTTAGGGCATTGGACATACCTGAGGTCCGGATCATCAACTAATTACTTTTCATTCTTTCTGTCTTGCGACAATGCATTTACAATTCATTATATACTATAATATACAGTGAACCTGTGGCCATGCTGTGGACATTTATGCATTATATATTCTCAGCAAGCAGCAAATGAAAACGATCCCTCACCGATCTCCGTATCTGCAGATACTGTGGAGAAGTTCATGCTTTAGGGCTCGTTCACACGTGCAGCAGCCCTTGCCGCCCCTCCTAAAACCAATCTATGGTGGATTGCTTTTTAGAGGGTAGTTGATAGTCCTGACTGCCAGTTTTGAGCCTGAAAAGCCTACACTACAACAGTATAGATTCACTTAAATGGGTCGTGTTTGGTAGCAGTACTACCTGTGTCCATAGCTTCCAACTGTCCCCGATTACGAGGGACTGTCCCTGATTTGGAACAAAGTCCCTCTTTTTCCCTCATTTGTCCCTTATTTTTGTCCGATCGTTTAGTTGTATATAAAATGCACAATTTTTTCTTATAAAAAGTGTTTCCCAGTGCTAAACCTTTCATTCAACTTCAAAATTACTGCATTTGTAAATTTCAAAAACCAATATAAAGTAATAGTGGTAAAAAAAAACACTCATGGGTTTAACTAATCTTCTTTTTTTGTATAATTCTCCTTTAAAGGGGGCATGGCAGGGGGGGGGGCGTGTCCTATGCCTACATACTTTTGCTAATTGGTGTCCCTCATTCCCATCTCAAAAGTTGGGTGGTATGCCTGTGTCTACGATTTGGTATTTTTTTTTTGCCTCCAAGCATCTAAGCTGTTGTAGTTTTGTATGAACAAGGCCTTAACCGCTTAAGGACCGCCCCAAATACATATACTGCAGCAGGGCGGCCCTTAACCACTTCTCCACCGGGCCTATTCTGGCACTTCTCTCCTTCATGTAAAAATCATCATTTTTTTCCTAGAAAATTTCTCAGAACCCTCAAACAGTATATAATTTTTTTAGCAGACACCCTAGGGAATAAAATGGCGGTCATTGCAACTTTTTATCTTGCACGGTATTTGCGCAATAATTTTTCAAACGCCTTTTTTGGGAAAAAATAAACGGTTTCATGAATTAAAAAATAACAAAACAGTAAAGTTAGCCCAATTTTTTTGTATAATGTGAAAGATGCTGTTACGCCGAGTAAATAGATACCTAACATGTCACGCTTTAAAATTGCGCACACTCATGGAATGGCGCCAAACTTCGGTACTTAAAAATCTCCATAGGCAGATGCTTTAAACTTTTTTACAGGTTTCTATTTTCGAGTTACAGAGGAGGTCTACTGCTAGAATTGTTGCTCGCACTCTACCGCACACGGCGATACCTCACATCTGGGGTTTGAACGGCGTTTACATATGTGGGCGGGACTTAAATGTAAGTTCGCTTCTGAGCGCGAGCTATCGGGGACAGGGGCGTTTTACTTTTTTTTTTTTTTTTTTTACAGAATTTTTTTTATTTTGACACTTTCTTTTTTTATTAGATTTTTTGATCACTTTTATTCCTATTACAAGGAATGTAATAGGAATCATTGTGACAGGTCCTCTTTATGGAGAGATGCGGGGTCCATAAGACCCCACATCTCTCCTCCAGGCTGGAAAGCATGAGATCGGTGAAAAAAAAATCACCGATCTCATGCTGACAGCCGCAATTGCGGCTTTGTTTACTTATGGATACCGGGCGTGACGTCACAACGTCGTGCCTGGGACTCTGACGGTCATAGAGATGACTGGTGACCATCTGGTCACCAGTCATCTCTATCATCATGAGCCGGCGCCGGCCGATTCGTTCTCTGGGCCCCCGATGGCACGGAAGAGCCCGGAGAAGCACCGGATGTCGGCGGGAGGGGGGGGTGTCCCCTCCCGCCGCCTATAAGAACGATTAAGCGGCAGAAGCCGCTATGATCATTCTTGTGGTGTGCAGAACCGCCGGCAGAATAGAAGGATATCTGAATGATGCCTCTAGCTGCATCATTCAGATATCCCCCTTCAAAGTCAAGGACGTTATAGGACGTCCTTGGTGGAGAAGTGGTTAAGCGTAAAATCACGTACCTGTATGTGATTCCTCTGTTCGGCTCTGGGGGGTGCGTGTGTGCGCCACCAGAGCCCCGCTCCCGCTGTTATTGGACACAGCCGGGGCCAATCAGAGGGTCTGGCAAGCGCAATGGCTGCCGGGAACCGCCTATTGTTCAGAACGGCGGTCTGCTCTCAGAAAGGAGAGGCAGAACGGCGGTCTGCCTATGTAAACAAGGCACAGTGCCATTCTGTGAGAGCAGAAAATGGAGATCTAGTGTTTCTGCTAAGCGCTTCTACAAGGGGGTTATCTAATGCGGGGAGAAGCCACGAGAGCCGCTGAGGGACCCCAGAAGAGGATGTTCGGGGCCACTCTGTGCAAAACGAGCTGCACAGTGGAGGTAAGTATAACATGTTTGTTATTTTAAAAAAATTAAAAAGGAACATTTAGTATCACTTTAACCCTTTGCTTGCCCCTGATATTAACCCCTTCCCTGTCACTGTCATTTATACAGTGACTGCATTTTTTTTTTAGCATTGATCACTGTATTGGTGTCACTGATCCCCAAAAAGTGTCACTTAGTGTTAGATTTGTCCGCATGTCATGCTAAAAATTAGCTGATTGCTGCGATTACTAGTAAAAACAATAAAAATAAAAAAAAGTTCATAAATCTATCCCATAGTTTGTAGACGCTATAACGTTTGCGCAAACCAATCAATACACGCTTATTGGGATTTTTGTTTACCAAAAACATGTAACAGAATACATATTGGCCTAAACTGATGAAGACATTAGATTTTTTTTAAAATTTTATTGGATATTTTATAGCAAGAAGCCTTTTAATGTAAACTAACAGTGGGTGCTTTAGGGCTCATGCACACAGGATATTTTTACAGCTCCTGTTAGGGGCATTTGATGTTATTTTTAACTGACTCTAAAAGCCCCTTTATGTTAGCCTATGTGTCCATGCACACATAAACTGTCAGAGGCGTTTGGAGACATAAGTGTTTAGTGGCAGTAAAAAAAAAAACAGCCAGCCTGTGCTTCCAGGGGCAGTAAAAACGAGCTGTAAAAAGAAAAAACGTGTCTAAACGCGTCAAGCAGCATTTAGCCACATTTTACGTTTTTAGGCGTTTTTACATTATAGAGAGTCTTTTCCATAAAAAACGCAGGTAAACGGGGCGTTTTTAGCACTGCTGTAGCGCTGATGTTTTTAAAACGTCCCATGTGCATGAGCCCTAAAGCTGTACAGGAACTACAACCCCACATCAGAGTCTCAGAGTCCCCCCCCCCAAGCCTATAACTTCCAGAGTACAAATCTCAACCAACAGCCTATCACCTCAGTACAGACCCCCTTCCCAGCTTAATTCTCAGTACAGACTTTGCCACCCAGTACAGACCTTCCCCAGCACAAAGTCCCACCCCCCAGAACAAATCCTTCCCCTAAACCTATATCCCTCACATAACCCCTGCATTGCAGACCCTCCCCCTAGCCTACCCCTCCCTTAGTATAGCCCCCCTTTCTTAGTACAGACCCCCTTTACTGCAGATTTTCTTACCAATCAGTGGCAGTTTAGAATGAGGGAAGTCCTCCCCTCGGCTGAATCATGTGACCGGAGGAGGAGCCTTCCCTTGACTCTGAACTGCCGCTGTCAGACAGGCAGAAGTGGTGCTGCAATGCTTGTGGCTCTACCACTACTGCACCACTTCTGCCTGTCTGACAGTAACACAAAAAAATAATGTTGTGTGGTCATTCCCAGAGTGCCAATACCTGGTGTGGACTGCACCACCCTAAGTATACTACTAGTGTTGGCATCTTCTTCCCAGATAGGGTTGCCACCTTTTCTTCAAATCAAACCTGAACACTTTAGCAGGGCACAGCAATTTTATAGCATAAACTATACATATATTTTGCTAATAAATAACATTTCCAATCATATGACGTTAATAACAAGAGTCCCCCTTTACATCAGAGTCCACAGAGTTCCCCTTTCACATCTGGACTCGCAGAGTTCCCTTACACTGTAAGGGGGAACTCTGCAGACTCTGATGTAAGGGGAGAACTCTGGGGACTCTGACATAAGGGATGCTCTGGGAACCCCGATTTAAGGGGGGAACACTGACCACTCTGATCTACGAAGAGGACTCTGATGTAAGGGAGAACACCGTGGCCTCTGGTGTAAAGTGGAACTCTGATGTAAGGGGTTCTCTAACAACCCTGATTTACCTTAGTGTACTCACTCAGAGGCAGGGGAGAGAAGGGGGGAGACTTCAGTCACAGACAGGGATAAATGGTGAGCTCACGCACCCCTTGGCAGTCAGCACCTCTCATCCAGATGTATCTGAGGCTGCTAGACTTCCAAGTTCTGGCCCCCACTTTCCTTTCTGAGGCATAGCGCCAGGGATTGGAGTGTGGGCAGACACAGGCGGGAGAAAGGGGTGCAGATGAAGCCCTCTCTCCTCTCCAGTCTGTGTTTTTTTTTGGGGGGGGGGGCGGGGGGTTGTTAGTGATGGCTTTGGGCAGTGGGAAAGAGAGTGTAACAGAAACTCTCAGCTTAGCCAACTGCAGCCAGCAACTCTGCCATAGTCCAGTCTGAATCCTGACAGGTGGCAACCCTATTCCCAGCTTATCTTGGGTGCTGGGTCTGTGGCCATCATGTGCAAGAGTTCATTCATTCTGGCACTAAGGTATCGTTCCAAGAATGTACCCCGAGCTACACATGCGCAGCCAAGTATACATTACAAAGAAGATTGTAAACAGGTAGGAAATAGTTTTATTTCAGAAAAGACAACATGTCTCTTCTGCAATGAGGAGCCTTCCTGCTCACATTTTTTATTACTTTAGGTCCGCTTTATAAGTTTAGCTTTGTAACAGGCTTTATTCGGCAAAGCAGGTGAAATCCAACAAAACTTGAACTGAACTAAAGTGCATCTAAACCCCAAAACAAAAATTTTATATACTGCAGCTTACCGATCCTTACGTTACGGTGGCTACATTTGTTTTCTGTTGTTATATTTCCCTTTATTTTCACATAGTGATCAGGCCGGTGACACACTTCCTGTCTTAATCCTGGTACACACGATCGGATTTCCATCGGACAAAGCGTAGGACTTTTGTCCAAAGGACGTTGGCCGTGAACTTGTATTGCATAAAAAAAAGAATTGTCGCCAACAAACTATGTGCTCTTTAGCGCCACCCTTTGGGCAACTTCTGCTAATGTTGTGTTATGGTTAGCATTGCTTCTGAGCATGCGTGTTTGTACTTTGGAGTTTTGTTCCGATGGACTTGTGTATACATGATCGGATAATCCAACAACGCACATTTGTTGCCGGAAAATTTTAAAGCATGCTATCCCACATTTGTTGGCGGAAAATCCGACAAGAATTGTCTGATGGAGCGTACAAACAGTCGGATTTTCCGACAACAGTCTGCCATCACACAATTCCCGTCGGAAAATCCGATACGGGCCTTTAGGGTGGCTCCTCTATCTTGGGAAGAGCAAAAAAGACACATTTGACAGCAGCATTGTCAGGAGAGGGTAGTGTTAGATGGACCAGTAGATATAGATGGACTTTACATACCAGACTAACAAATTAAAGTTGAACTCCAGCTAATACTTTTTAAGCAGTTACAGAAACGTTTTTTCCTTTTGTATTAACATTTTTAACTAAATGAATAAAAGTTGGCCATAGTAAGCACCCCTGTCTGTGGCAAATGGTTTTTCTAAACACAGCTTAGTCTGTTGAAGGAATTTGGAAAATAACAGACTTACTGGCATGAAACACATAGTAAAATTATGTTATGAGGGGCTCGAAGAAACAAAGACTGCTTTGTTAAAGTGGAAATAAACCCCTAAAAAGACCCACCTCCACCTTCCAGTGATGTGGCAATTATATGCATTGCTGGCCAATGTCATCTTCTTCCTGGCAACTTCCCGGCTACTTCCAGGTGCCGGGTTTTCGGCCTTTATACCGCACATGGGAGTCAGTCATTCGAGCACAGTCAGAATGTGTTGGGAATGCACGCTGAGTTGTGTATGCGCAGCTCAGTGTACATTCAATAGAAGCCTGCGAGCAGGCAGGTAAGTGTTATCTTATTGCAGAAAAGACATTGCAGTTTTTTTTACAAATTAAGTTTAGTTTCAATTTAATGCTAGTGACAGACTGCATCATATAGGTCATTTTTAGTTAGAATCATTTTTTATTATTTTTTTTGAAACATATCAAATATACATGAGGTTTTGTATTACACATGTAGCGCCCTGCTTCTTTTGAACAGGGGCTATTCTGTAAATGTAGTTCATCTGAGCTGTAAATAGCTCAGAGTGATCTATGTAAATTGTTGGTTTCTGTTCCAGCTTTGGCTGTTTGTGCACATTTCCCACTGTTGCCAGTAGGTGTCACTGTTGTCACAGGCCAGTGTGAGAAATACAGCCAGCTGAAGTGTATTGGATATTCTTTTCCCTAGAAAACAGCCCAATCAGGAGCTTCTTTGTAGCTGGGCATGCTGGGGAAGCATATGCCTCATGGCCCTCCAGGCCTGAGGCCACGGTGCTGTTTCTTCTATCTCGGGCCCTGCTGGCTCGAGGCTATGCTGCTGCAAGTAGGCCCAGAAGTCTGTCTGGGGCCTACTTAACTGAAGATGGTCCTGTGCTGTCTGTCCTGCGGGAACAAGCCACTCAAGCGGAGAATATTCCAGGGGAGGACCTTACTGGAGAGGACCGCGCTGATGGGTGGTATCTCAGGAAGGGCCTGGTGACTCGTTTGGAGGATGCACCCAAGTTAACCTACCTCACAGTACTGCCGGATGGCTTAAAGGCTCAGGTACTGTGCAGCTGACCTAACAAACTGACTACTGGATACACAATCCTGTGGCAGGGGATTATCCAGGAGTTTCCACTTTTCACTCAAGTCTGTGGCAGAGACTTTGTCCGTGCTTCATACCGGCTGCTAGGTCGGTATGAGAGGCCTATCCGGTTGTCGCAAGAACCAGAGACAGAGGGCTGTTGTCATCTGGATTCAAGAATCGCATTAGTGATCCAGGAACCGCTTCATCCCGACTCTGGAAGTCCAGATGCACCAGGTGCCGCTGAGAGGCTGAGATGGCCGATCCACGCTCCTCCACAGCTCAGCACTCCAATGAGCGTGGAGGAGCAGAGAGGAGAGTTGCTGATTGACAGTCTACAGCTCTCCGCTCAGGGAGGTGAGAGAACCGAACCATCGGCAGTGTTCGATCGCTCGGTTCTCAGTGCAGTGGCGGCAGGAAAAGATGCAGCATCGGACCAATGCTGCATCTACACCTAGGTAAGTATGATTATGGGATAAAAAAAATCCCATTCTTCTCTTTTAAGTCATTTTAATATATTTCAAGTGCAAGGTGTGTGAGGTCTTACAGTTGTTGTTTTTTTTCTCCAAAAAACAAGCACAGAGTAGAACAGCCTGTGCCCTGCCAACATGCTGTAAAGAAGGACCCCTTAGACCCCAATCAGAAAAGCATATGTTCTCTACCTATTAGAGGGATGTAGTACAGAGAGCTGTAGCAGTGGGTGTGCTAGAGTGTCTCCACTCTGGATTGAGAAGCATCAGAGACTCCTTTGGACAGTAGCGTTGTCAATTTGGGGACAGGGTAGTGTTACCACGTTGACCACTGTAAGCACCCCAGTCAGGATTAAAGCGGAACTAAACCCTCCTGTCTCATACAGCCAAGGAAGCTGCCATGGTGCTGCATATATGATCAGTTATGACACCAGACATTTTGTTGGTTTAACAGGTTGAGAGCACAAGCAATTGTGACAGTTATCATTCACAGCATGCCTTAATGTAACTGTTTTAGGAAACAGTTAAATTGATGGGTTTAGTTTCACTTTAAATGGTTTGTCTGAACACGTTATCTGCCATTTTTGTTGGACAGCTTGGTCTGTAAACGGAAGTCGAAAAATAACTGACTTACTGGTCTAATCACCAAGTGAAATTAAAGGAGAAGCAGATGCAGCATCGGTCCGATGCTGCATCTGTCCCCCGGTGCCTCTGCACTGAGAACCGAGCCATCGAACACCGCTGATGGCTCGGTTCTCTCGGCTCCCCGAGAGGAGAGCTGCTGACTGTCAGTCAGCAGCTCTCCTGCTCTGCTCCTCCACGCTCTCTGGAGCGATGAGCTGTGGCAGGGAGTGGCCATCTCAGCAGCTCACTGAGACAGCCATCAGTCCACGCACCTGGCAGATCCAGACTTCCAGAGTCGGGATGACGCAGTGCATGGACTGATCTGTGTGACGTCAGCAGAGAGCGGACTTCAGACCGCTCTCTGCTGAAAACAGGTCACAGGAGTGCAAAACGAATTGCACTCCTGTGACCCATAGGAGAAGCCCAGCCTAAAAAGCTCAGGCTGGACTTTTCCTTTAAGGGAAAGAATATCTATAAAAAAACTAACTACCGGTAATACAGCCATTAAATCTAAGAATTGCTAAGCTGCAACATATTATATTTTTGTTTTGGGCTTTATTACCGCTTAAGGGTTCAATTGGGCTTTAAGATTAGCCATCTAGACATGTCAAAATTAGCCTAGAACTCTCATGTGGTTGTATGCTTGTAATTCTTTGTTCTTTTTCAAAACAATAAAAATTATTGAAACACAAAAGGAGCCTAGAACTTCACCTGGCTGGAAGTAATTAAGAAACATTTCATATAGAATTATATATATTATTTTATTGCAATTATAAATTTTTTGGTTCTAAGTATGTTTCTTAAAATAGTGTTACACTATACCAGGGGTGCCCAACCTTTTGAAGAGCAAGGGCCACTTAGGCGACTTGGTAACCGGTCATGGGCCACAATGAGCGGAGCGGGTGGATGGCGGCCCACTCTATAGAGCCCACTACTCTCAGCACACCAAACTCGCAGGTAATAGAAGTCTATGGCTCAGTGCAGGTAACCCACAGCTGCACTTCTTTGCACCTGTGGATCAATTTGAAAGCAGCCCAGTAACCACTGCCGAACAGATATGCCCATATATGCCCATATATACACTGTGATTTTAGTAATAAACTTACCTTTAATAACAGTATTCTATTCTATTTTATTCCATCCCAAAACAGGAGGTCGCGGGCCACTGGTTGGGCACCCCTGCACTGTACATTTTAAAGACACACAGTCCTTTCTCTTGCAGTTTTCTTCCTCCGAAGCAAGGACTTTTTTTGCTCTGTTGCATTCAGATGGGCTGAGGGTAAAGGAATTCATGTATTCGGAATAATGACAGTAGCTGCTGCATACATGACGATACAAATGAGTAACTCCTATGGGAAACAGAGTCAGTGACAGAGTGGTACGGTGCAGGAAAAATCTCCCCAGACCTGATTATTTTCATAAAACAATGAAGGTCAGCCTAGAAGATGAATTGCATCATAGTGCACAAATGTTACCCTAATCAGGTCATGCTCCCAAATTTAGAAGCACAGGAAACAACATGACACTTAATTATTTGTACTGGCTTTAAAGGAGAAGTCCAGCCAAAGCTTGTTTGGCTGTACTTCTATGGATCACAGGAGTGCAGTTCATTTAGCACTCCTGTGACTCGTTTTCAGCAGAGAGCAGACTGAAGTCCACTCTCTGCTGATGTCACCAATGTCAGTCCAGGCACCGCATTATCCCGACCACGGAGTCTGGATCCGCAAGGTGCCTGGACTGACAACAGTCTCAGCGAGCCTTTGGGAGCCTGAGACGGCCACTCCCCGCCCCCTCCACAGCTCAGCGCTCCAGTGAGCGAGGAGGGAGAAGATGGGGCATCACGTGGTAAGCTGCACTGTGATCCCCATCTGTGCCTGGGTGCACAGTTGCTGACCAGTGATCTCCCTGCAAGCAAGAGAGAGAGGCAGAGCTGCCTACACTGCTGGGAGGTACTAGAGTTGGGCCGGGTAGGTGAGATGCAAGGAGGTGAGTGGGTGAGGGGGTGAATGGTGCAGAGGTCATAGCCGAGGAGGGGTAAAAGTGAGATGTGACCAGCCTGTGAAAGAGCGGTGAACCTTGCTCCCCTATATCCTGCACTCTGTATGTAGAGCACCCCTGAACTCTGCACGCTGTACATAGTGCACCTCTGCAACTGCACTCTGTAAATTGCACACCCTTGAACCCTGCACTCTGTACATAGCGCACCTCTGAACTCTGCACTATGTATATAGCACACTCCTGTACTCTGTGCATAGGGCACCCTTGAAACTGCACTCTGTACATATTGCATCCCTGAACTCCACACATAACACACGCCTAGTATTTATTGCCTCTTTAAGATCCCCCCACTGTTAGTGCAATTTGGCCACACCCACCATTCAACGCAGCTTGGTTGGGGGCATGGTTGAGTACCTGCACCTATTCTCTGAGAAAAAAAGCCCTGGATAAATTTATATCGTTTTACAGATACAATGGCCAGATGCACCTAATGCTGATGTGGTCTGCGATGAAAATGAGTTTGACACCCCTGCTCTACCCTATTCCACCTGGCTATCTCCTACTCTGCATTCAGGCAATCCCTGAAAACTCATTTCTTAAGGGAGGACTATTCCACCTCCACATACCAGCTGAAATTTTACTTTCTGCATCAGCTGATCCCTCCACAGTTATTTTCTTTTGCATCACTTGCCTCTCCCTTTAGATTGTAAGCTGTCACGAGCATAGCCTTTCAAACCCTCCTAGATTGGATTGTAACTACTGTTTCCTTTAATTTGGAAAAGAAGCAGGCAAACTGTTGGCGCTATATAAATTCTGTACAATCATATCGGATCTATCTGTCAAAAAATAAGAATTTAATCTACAATGCAGAAAAAGGTGACTTTTTTGATGGTACAGTTGGCCAGTACTAAGAGAAAAAAAAATAAGGAAAAGCTCAAAAACCCGGAACAATCATCTACAGACTAGAAAACTTGGTGACTTTTAGGCCCCTTTCACACTGGGGCCCTGTGCCTTCAATGTGAAAGCCCGAAGGCTTTCACACTGAAGCGGTGCGCTAGCAGGACCGCTCCAAAAGTCCTGCTAGCCGCTTCTTTACAGCGGTAAAGGAGCGGTGTGTTCACCGCTCCTTTACCGCGGTCTCCCATTGAAATCAATGGGACAGCGCAGTAATACCGCCCGCAAACCGCGGCAATAGCCGCGGTTTGCGGGCGGTATTAACCCTTTTTCGGCCGCTAGCGGGGGTTAAATTAACCACCCTAGCGACCGCATACCGCGGTAATAACGACGGTATAGCAGCGCTGAAAATCGCGCTGCTATACCGCCACCGCTCCTGCCCGCCCCAGTGTGAAAGGGGCCTTACTCTTTGCTTTCTTGGGGCATTCATTGCAGTAATTCTTGCACATTGACGCGCGTTAGCATGCTTTGCATTAAGGCAGCCCATCCAAAGAATAAGCTGCTAATGCATCAGAATGGACAACAAAAAAAAGACAATGAGCAATTTTTCCAACAGTGCACCACAATGCTGGGTAGTGCATTAATGTGTGTTGTGGTGTTATGTATCACAGTTTTGTTGCCTTGGGTAATTAATGGCACCTCAATTCACTAACGCTCATAATGTAAGTTAACATACGCTGCAGTAATGTGTGGGTTACGTCAACTCACTGCATCCTCAAGGTATAGTATGACCTTTAGGGGCTGTGTTGACCAGCTTTTGTTAACCACTTGTCCACCGCCCACCGTCAAATGACGTTGCGCCTTTAAAAACCACTAGGGGGCGCGCGTGCGCCGCTGCATCACTGAGGACCCAATGCGCGTGCCCGGTGACCGCGATGGCCGCCGGGCACCCGCGATTGCCCAGTAACCCGAGCAGGACCGTGGATCTGTGTGTGTAAACACACAGATCCACGTCCTGTCAGGGAGAGGAGACTGATGGTGTGTCCCTTGTACATAGGGACAACCATCGGTCACCTCCCCCAGTCAGTCCCCTCCCCCCACAGTAAAAATCACTTCCAGGGAATACATTTAACCCCTTCCTCGCCCCCTAGTGTTAACCCCTTCCCTGCTAGTCATATTTATACAGTAATCAATGCATTTTTATAGCACTGATCGCTGTATAAATGTGAATGGTCCCAAAAATGTGTCAAAAGTGTCCGATGTGTCCGCCGCAATATCGCAGTCACGATAAAAATCCCTGATCGCCGCCATTACTAGTAAAAAAAATAAAAATGCTATAAATCTATCCCCTATTTTGTATCTGCTATAACTTTTGCGCAAACCAATCAATATACGCTTATTGCGATTTTTTTTTTGGTACCAAAAATATAGGGAAGAATGCATATCGGCCTAAACTGAGGAAAATGTTTAATTTTTTTAAAACAAATGGATATTTATTATAGCAAAAAGTAAAAAATATTGTGTTTTTTTTCAAACTTGACGCTCTTCTTTTGTTTATAGCGCAAAAAATAAAAACCTCAGAGGTGATCAAATACCACCAAAAGAAAGCTCTATTTGTGGGGGAAAAAGGACGCAAATTTCGTTTGGGTACAGCGTCGCACGACCGCGCAATTGTCATTCAAAGCGTGACAGCGCTGAAAAATGAAAAATGGCTTGGGCAGGAAGGGGGTGAAAGTGCCCAGTAGGCAGGTGGTTAACTTTAAAACTGGCATTTCTCCTCATACAACTCAAAGGCAGCTTAAAGCAGGTTGCAGCAGCTTAGAAGAAGGTCAGAAAGGGGTGAACTGCAGGTCAAATGTTCCTGTTATGTAACAGTGAATGATCTCAGAAGTACCGTATCTCAAATCCAAGCAGAATGCACCTGGATGAAAGATGCAATTGTCCATCGACAAAGGTCCAGGCTCAGTAAAGTGTCTGGTAGGAAAAAATTACAAACTGTTTGGCATAAAAGACAATTTACATACCGGTATGTTTACTTTAACTGTGTAATTAGCTGTTTTCAGGAGTTTAACATTACCAACATTTTACAGAATAAGGCTGACTGCAGTCTTTGGGCTGTCATATTTATCTACGTCAAAAATATATATATATATATATATATAAATATATCCATGTCCCATGGTCAACTGTACCAGAAACATTGCAAGCTTTCAAGATGTTAGCCAATAAAGGTATGAGCATCATATAAGGCCTTCATCCATCAGATCCATTTTCTAGTGTTGTATTTGCCAATTTTTTTGGGATCAGAATGATAGTATATACATGTCAGAAATAAGTAACCTTTTTTTGTCCCTTTTTGTTCGTTGTTTCTTTCCATGTTCAGTACTAAGTGTCTACTTCACTGTCTGTCTGTGTTCCTTTAACTCTTATTTTAGTTAATAAAACAGTGGCAGTCTCCCCACTACCTCTGAAAGAGGATGAGAAGAAAGAAGAAGAAGAGGATGACGATGATGCTGGGAAGGGTCCAAAGCCAATGCCACCGTACAGCTCCATGTTTATTTTATCAACTACAAATCCGTAAGTTTACAAATTACTCTTTACCATGGCTCTCCTTTCATGCCTTCATCATCTTTGTTTATGCCTTTCTACAGTCATGTTTATTATTCCTGTACACAGATTTATAGATACGTCAATCACCCCTATGTAGAGAACAAAACGAGGTCTTGTTGGTAATTAGTAGCAGATCACCAAACTTTGCAAATGATGTTACATATGAATGCACAAGTGTATATGGGCATATACAAGACACTCCATAGCACCACTGTCACAGTGGAAAATAAGGCTATCAGACAAAAAAGATTAAACTTATCATGAGTTCATGTTAATTTCTCAGGGTTTCGCCTATGGTCTGTCAAACTTCCTAGGCCACGGGTATCCTAGTAAAGTCAAAATCACGGGGCTCAGACAATGGAATACAATAGGATAAAGATTAGATGATGATTGTTACGTGTATGTCCAACTCCACACTGTGACTTTCAGCTGATGCTTCTTGAGGTCAAGATAGGGTTAGGTGAGATTACAGCAGTCATACAATCTCAGGTGATACCTATTTATACACATATAATATATGTAGCGGGGTCCTAAATTTAGGGGTAGTGTTTGAGTGGTAGTTGTGCTCAAACACCCAAATTGTTAGGACATTATCAACCATTTTGGTTGCAGGAAGAGTATCAGTGTACCGGTCCCTGTGGCCTGCAGGTGGCGCTGCCATGGTGGGTCAGGGTTGAACCGCTGATATGGTGCTGTGCCTTTTGTGTCCCCTCTCGGCAACCATACAGTGGGAGTGGTCGGCCTGCTGTGTATGCTGGGAAGGGATATAAAAAGGGCAGACGTTGCCTGTAAGGGGTTGGTTGTCGGGAGTCCTACTCCCAGGGAGTGCATGTTCCTGTCCGCCCTGGGCACCTTTGGCCCAGGGGCGGTGGTCGGTGAATCAGTCCCAGGCACCTTTAGCCCTGGGGCTGCAACTAAAGGCCTTGGGCCCAGCACCTTTGGCTGGGGCCCTCCAGGGATCGAGGAATCTCAGGGTGCCGCCTTGCGAGGGGACCCGCATCTTAGATGAGGAGGCTGGGGAAAGACCATTCCGAGGGACTGGTGAGAAGTCACAGTGAAGGAAGGGGCCCGGTAACTCTCTGGAGGGATGTCTTTTCCTTACAAAGAGGCCAAGCTTTGAAAACCAAGTTCACCAGGTCTGTGGCAGAGACCAAGTTCACCAGGTCTGTGGCAGAGACCAAGTTCACCAGGTCTGTGGCAGAGACCAAGTTCACCAGGTCTGTGGCAGAGACCAAGTTCACCAGGTCTGTGGCAGAGACCAAGTTCACCAGGTCTGTGGCAGAGACCAAGATCACCAGTTTGTGTAGTGATTGTGTGTTTAGTTAAAGTACTATTCTGGCTGCTAGTCCCTATCTAGGGAGACTATCCAAATGGGCTAAGTCTGCTTGAGAAGCCAAGCAGTGAAGTGTATTACGTTTGTGCCTGGACCTCTCCCACACCTTATGCTGTCCTGTTCTCTCTCCAACCTTTCCTATCAGAGACTGTCTTTTAAGAGAAATAAACTCAACGTTGGAGTTACGCTGGTGTGGACCTTGAAGTTATTGGGGGAAATAGAGACTTGTCTTTATTGAGCATAGAGATAAGAGCCATTCTCTGGAGAACCTGGCTGTGGAGACCTGTTTCATAACACCGCTCAAACTCTTTAAACAGGAGGGTACGGGCATGTGGCTGGGTGTGCCCTCTCTCCCTGCGAGGAGCCAAAGACCAGGAGGAGAGGGTGTGAGGCGCTATATATGTAAAGATATGCTGTGCTGTCATGCCAGTTTCTGCCCCTGAATCTGTCAACCTGTTATTGTGCCAGACGTTCTTTTCTTCCTCTTCTTCAGCTGCATGCCCTCACCTTATGATGGGGAAAAGTACATCCTGTCATTTGTTGGTGGAACAGTGTCAGTGCCTAGTGATGAGTTGCAACTGCAAGATAGTCATCACTTATCTGAAAGGGGTTTTAGAAAAGTCACTCCTTTCTGCCATGTGGAGTCTTCTGTTCAGATCTTACCTGTATATTCTCTTTATTGCAGTTTACGTCGACTGTGTCATTACATTGTAACTCTTCGATACTTTGAAATGTGTATCTTGCTGGTCATCGCCATGAGCAGTATAGCCCTTGCAGCAGAGGACCCCGTGTTTCCTGAAGCCACTAGAAACAATGTAAGTCGCAAACTTATGTACTGATGCAATGTTTCTCTAGGGGGTTGAACAAACATGCCACTCTTTTCCAAAGTTTCCATTAAGCTACCTCCCCCTTGGTCTGGGGGTTATGTAAAGCCCCGTACACACGGACGGACTTTTGCCCAACAAACTTCGTTTTAAGCAAGTTGGACCAACAATCCGACCGTGTGTACGCTCCATCGGACAAACTTTTTTCGTTTGGTTTTGGATTTCATCGGACAAAAGTTGGGTCTGCAAACGGACAAACTTTTGCCCAACAAAAGTCCGATGGAGCAAAGTCCGACCGTGTGTACGAGGCTTTATTGTTTTACCAATATGTTGGCCATGTTTGGCCGTTTGGTCTATATACTCAATGTATACAAAATATACCTTTGAAAGGTGCCTGTTAAAATTCTATTTTTGAAAATGAATAAACAAATAATAAAAAAAAAAAGCTACCTCCCCCTTACCCTGTTGCCCTTTATATTGGCCCATGAGTGCCGTTTTTGCAGGTTTATTTACTGATTCAGTAACTTCTTCGGTAAAGCTGTCTGTCCACCTTTGTCCCATGTTCAGTTCCCCAACACCACCCTTTTTGTTCTTAGATTTTTCCACCATTTTCCTCCTTTTATATACGTAAATAAAAACACACACAGATAGCCCCAAATGTGTGAAGGAGAGCTTTGTGAGTATGAGCCTAAAATCTGTGCAGGGTGCACCGGTAGGTTTACAGACAGATCCAGAGTATGCAAACACTGTTTTGCACAAGAAGAGTTAATCAGCACAGGAGGATGAAGCTGTGCTGGGCACCCAGTGTGAGGCACACTGGCCTGACAGCCCGTTAATCATATCCGCCCTCCTGCAGCCCTGCTTACTTAGCAGTTCTCTCTCTCTCTCTCTCTGTGCGCATTGGATGGTCCAGTGGGGAAGGGAGAGAGGAAGAGATGGAGGGAGGAGAGTGCAGGCTGACTGAAATAATGGGAACATTGGCCCCAGTGGGATAAAAGAAGCTGAGAGTGGTGGATATAAATAGCACTTAATAGTGGTTATATATAACTATATATATTTCTATATTTATGCATGCTTGCACAAACCTAAAGGACCTGTATACCTAAGTTACACGTTACTGCAGTGTAACAGATCTATTAATACTATTTCCAATTACATATGAAAATGTTCCACAAAATATTGGAGTAATGCCTGACAAAGGAACCCGATGTTGTTGTTTAATAAGCCTGCATCTTTAATAATTTAATGTGACCCCATTGCTACAGTGAAAAACAGGATTTATCTTAATTGAACAGTACAGGACACAGGCTGAGTATTTATAGACTAGTACCTTCAGGTGGGCACTGGAGCCTTGGACAATGGCAAGCTTTTGTGGACATGCCCCTTGGGCACCCGTCTTATAACCCTACCCCACTCCATGATCCTCCATGATCCTTTTGCTGGTGTCCTATGCTGATGGACCTCTTCTCCCTTAAGGAAAATTACTCCTAGATTAACCACTTTATTATTTTATCATCAGATTCTCTTTAATAACATAAGACCCTAATGCTACAGTAAAGAAACTGGATTTTTTTTGTACGGTAAAATCTGTCTCTTGAAGTTTGTTATGGCAGCCAGGATTCAGTTAAACTGAGACAACTGGGTTATACTGTTGCCTTCTGGAGGACTTAAGCCCTGTACACACGATCGGTTTTACGGATGAAAACAGTCCGATGGACTTTTTTCATCGGACAAACCGATCGTGTATGGAACCCATCTGTCTTTTTTCCATCGGTTTTAAAAAATAGAACATGTTTTAAATTTTTCCGATGGATCAAAAACCGATAGCAAATTCCGATCGTCTATGGGCAAGTCTATCGGATAAAAAACCCATGCATGCTCAGAATCAAGTCGACGCATGCTCAGAAGCATTGAACTTCATTTTTCTCGGCTCATCGGAGTGTTTTACGTTACCGCGTTTGGAACGGTCGGTTTTTTGACTGATGGTGTGTAGGCAAGACCATCGGACTGTTTTCATCGGTAAAACCTATCGTGTGTACACGGCTTTAGGGTAGCGTGCAGCTCAAAGTGCTGCGTGACAGACCTTACACCCAAAACTGGCATCAGAAGAGGCCTGAGCATCTACCTGGTAAAACTTAGAAAATGTGAACAGAAAACCATGTGGCAGTCTTGCAAATCTGGGAAACAGTTGCTTGATGTCTAAAAGCCCAAAAAAGCCCATTTGAAGGACCCCACCAGGTGTCTGGCAGAAGCTTGACAAGGTCAGAGTACCACATTCACCTGGACCAGTTCAGAGCTATGAGGATTTTCCATCTCAATCCTGCAAGGAGTTTCAGGGAAGGAAACGCATAGATTAGGCTGTACTGATCCCATGGAGTCACTAGAGCATTCATTGCTTCTGCAGAGGATCTATACATCTGAAGGCAAGCCTACAAGTCACAAAGTCCACATTCATCTTTCACCACCTGTGACACAGATACTGAAACACTTTGGGATTAGTTGACCATTTCCCTGGGTCCAGGTGCTACCAGCTGAGGTAGTCTGCTTGCCAGTTGTCAAGGCCTGGAATGTTAATATCAGACAAGGCTGGAACATGGAGTTCTGCCAAGCTACAATCCATTCTACCTCTCTTGACACAATGGCACTTCTGGTTCCTCCCTGTTGATTGATTTACACCACTGCATTGTCCAACCAGACCCTGATCAGGTGACCCTCTAGTCATAATGTTCAGCACGGCAGGGACAACTGCATTGCTCAGAGCTAAAGAATGTTTATCGGGAGACAAGATTCCCCTGATGACCAAGTCCCCTGCACTGAAAAGTTGTCTAGGACTCTGTCCCAGCCCTTCAGGCTGGCATTCATGGAGATGATCCTCCAAGATAGTGGGAGAGAGGACTTTTCCAACTCCAGAGCTGGATTCCTATGTCACCAGGCCAGAGACAACCTGGTCTTCGTTGCCATGTGTATGGATCTCTCTGGAATTTGCATTTTCCTGTCTCACACAGACTACTTCGTTATAGCAGATTGGAGTAGAACTGAAAAAAAGAGACTGCCTCGAAGGAGGCTACCATCAAGTCCAGAACTCTAATGCAGAATCACAAAGTGGGATGGCTCTTGGATTTTAGAGAAGAAGAACTCTGGCTTGAGCACTCTGAAGTTGTTTTCTGTAACGTCCAGGATGTTGGGAAGTTTATTGGGAAGGAAATACATTTGGTACATGTTTAATGAAAACATCTGTTTACATTATCAATGGATTAATGACATTTTCTCTGTCTACAGGTTCTGCGTTATTTTGACTATGTGTTCACTGGTGTCTTCACCTTTGAAATGATTATTAAGGTAAGAATAAGATGAACAGCAGCAGAATGCAAGGATCTTTATTTGCAGGGGTCCACCATTTTGTGTGCAGGATGAGGAACATGGATTGCAGCTAGTAAATTGGAGATGTAGGACCATTATTTTGGTGATATAAATGCACCTAAAAAAAAGCAAGTTCACATAACTGCAACCTATACAAACCATGGCTTCTATAAATTAGTGCTTGCTAGCCTGTACAGCGAGTCCATGGTAAGAGAATGTGGTAGCACTGATAAAATAAAAGTCCTCTACAAAAATACATATAGTGGCACGTTAATGCCCCCAATGTTTATTAAACTTGTAAAAAAACAAGGGGTTTATTTCTCACAGTAAGATAGGTAGAACCACGAATAGAAGCCAACTGTGCATTTCATAATAGAGAGCCATTTATGTGAACCCAATTACAGCCATGTAATGACTTGGAAGTGAGAGACAATCTCTAGAAAGAGAGGGGATTCCCTTCTTATGCTTAGTACACACGATCGGTTTAAAACCAAGGGAAAAACCGAGAACCTGCTTGGCAGCTTTTCCCCCCTACATACGATCGGGTTTCCCGGCAGGAAAACTGCCATGAGAGCTTTGGTCGGGAATCCCGACCGTGTGTATGCTCCATCGTAATGTTTCCCATAGGAAAACTGCCGGGTTAAAAACCGCTGGGAATCCCGGCGGGAAAAAAGAAAACATGTTCTCATTTTTCCCACCGACATTACCGGCGGTTTTCCTGTTGGGAAAACTGCGATGAAGCACACGGGATTCCCAGCCAAAAGCTCTCATGGCAGTTTTCCTGCCGGGAAAACCGGTCGTGTGTACGAGGCATTAGACAGTTAGATGTCTTTATTCAAGGATTTAACCTCAATTCCCATTCTGGAGACAGCTGTAAAATGTTGTAATTCCCACCACTCTCTCCTAACGACACTGGTCATAAGGACATATAGGCAGGGGGAATCTCTCCCTCAGGGACAAAGATAGCAATAGAAACTTGACGGGGTTCTAATCCTTCTCTGCTACATTCCAAAATAATAAAAAAAGGTTTTGGCTATACATGGGCATAAAGCCATGGGCCATTATCGAGGGCAGTTGTGGTCAACTTACCCGATATAGGGGGCCTACACTAACATTGCCAAAGGGCCACACATATTATTCAGTAAATGTAATGCTACAAGAAGCTAATAGACAATTCAGACTTGCAACAGGAGATGGTCAGAGACTACGGGCATGCTACAAAAGATAAACAGAGACTGCAAACATGCTACAGGAGATGGTCAGAGACCATCCATGACCAAACATGCTATAGGAGTTTTTTTAAACTGATGACGAGTGTCACAAAAAAATCATAGACAGGAACATTTTACATGAGACTGCTAGAAAGCACTGCTATGAGACCCCTTTTTCACTGAGGCAGTTTTCAGGCGTTTTAGCGCTAGAAATAGCCTCTGAAAAGAGCCTGAAAACTGCCTCCGATTCATTTGCATGAGTGCTTTCAAACTGGGGCGGTGCGCTTGCGGGACGTTAGAAAAAGTCCTGCAAGCAGCATCTTTGTGGAGGGTTTGGAGTGCTGTAAAAAGCGCTCCAAAAACGCCCCTGCCCATTGAAATTAAGGGGCAGCGCTTCCGAAGCACCTTACAAGCGATTCGAAAGTGCTGCAAAACGGGTGTTTTTTGGACTTCTTTAAGGTCATGTTCTCACGTGACCTTAAAAAAAAAAATGCCCCACTAGCACCCGAAAAGTGCCGCTAATACGCCACTAAAACACTGCAAAAACGACTGACGTTTTAGCACTGTTTTGATGGCGCTTCAGTGTGAAAGGGGTCTTAAAGACCTTTTACAAATCACTGCTTCCACACTGGGCTCCCTACCCCCTTAAAAATTACTTGTGCCCCATTTGATTTGATTTTAATTTTTTAACAAGATCTATTATAAAAACATAAAAAGAGAAAAGGGTAAATAACACAAACAAAGTAAGATAAAGTGAAAGAAATAATCCAAACCATTTAACAACTGGGGTTCAGTCTAAAGAATATATTCCCTAGGTAAAGAAACACAGAATATTGTCTGCAGGGACTGTGAGGTGCGGAAGGGGTCTGAGGTCTAAAGGGCTCCATGCTGGGCACCAGGGATCTTGGCAGATTTAGACCCCTTTCACACTGGGATGTTAGCGCTAAAGCGCACCTCGTTTTTTGCGGTTCTTTAGCGCTGTTCTAGTGTCGCTTTTGCGGTGCTTTTCGGACACTAGATTTACCGAAACAAATGGAAAACAGTCCCGTTTTGTGCTGCTTTGGAAGCGCTGCCTATTCATTGCAATGGGCTGGTCGTTTGGGAGCACTAAATACATTGCCCCTAACCCGCCGCAAAGATGCTGCTTGCAGGACTTTTCGTAACGTCCCGTAAGCGCACCGCCCCGGTGTGAAAAGACACACTGCAATAAATGGGAGGCAGTTTTGCATGCACTTTTTAGAGGCTATTTTTAGCGCTAAAGCGCCTGAAAACCGCCCCACTGTGAAAGGGGTCTTAAATATTCAAGATTTATAATATAATAAACAGGTTGCAATAACTCTAAAAATAGGTGTTCACTATAGTATAATTGGCTAGTTGTTCAGTGATGTACTACATAAGGATAGATGTACTTTTTATTGACATTGCATACTTTAATTTGTTTTGGCAATACTTTTCTTATCACAAAGATATATTAGGAAACTGAATGCATTAACTTGTTATTATATGACTTACCTGCCATTACTTAAACACATTTAACCTTGGTGGCTAAATTCCATACATTTTTAGACCTTTTGTCTCCTGTGTCCATTTTTTTTAGGTAACCCATACATTTAAAGGAAAATTAGATTGTTAAAGGATAATTTTTTCATCAAACATGCACATGTCCTAGACACAGAGCCCTAACCTCAGCCCTATTGAACACCTTTGGGAATGAGCTCACACTTTTCACCATTTAGTGTAATTGCCCTGATATACTGTAATGCCCTGTACACACGATCGGTTTTACCGATGAAAACAGTCCGATGGACTTTTCTCATCGGACAAACCGACCGTGTATGGGCCCCATCTGTCTTTTTTCCATCGGTGAGAAAAAATAGAACATGTTTTAAATTTATCCGATGGGGAAAAAAAACAATAGCAAATTCCGATCGTCTGTGTGGAACTCCATCGGAGAAAAAACCCACGCATGCTCAGAATCAAGTCGACGCATGCTCAGAAGCATTGAACTTAATTTTTCTCGGCTCGTCTGAGTGTTTTACGTCACAGCGTTTGGGACGGTCGGATTTTTGACTGATGGTGTGTAGGCAAGACTGATGGAAGACAGCTTCATCGGATTTCCAATGGAAAAATCCATCGGATTAGAATCCATAGGAAATCCGATCGTGTGTACAGGGCTTTTAGACATTTTGCTAGACGAGCTGCCTCTGCTAAATAGCCCAGCTTTCCCTTCATTGCAGAGTGAGAAGTTTGCGTATCCAAGAATGCCATAGTGGAGAAACCATGTTGTGGAGCCAGTTAAAGTGGTTTAAACATACAGTATTAGATGGATACTTATTGTTTGGCTTCAGCTCCAGATGAGAGGAGGTTTTAAGACGGGCCCGTAGAAAGTATAAAATAATCAGAACAAAAATGTTGATCAAAAATGCTAATGATGAGATTGTTTGCTTGGATTTCAACATCAATCTTTCCTCCCTAGATGGTGGATCTGGGTCTCATTCTCCACCAGGGAGCCTACTTCCGAGACTTGTGGAACATTCTTGATTTCATCGTAGTTAGTGGTGCTCTGGTTGCATTTGCTTTCTCGTAAGTTCCTTAACTCTTCCTAAATTTGAGCCTCAAAGCTCACAGTTTTGATTACTTTTTCTGAATACATTTTGGAGGAGGTATTTTCATATCTTGGTGTAATTTAGTGATAATTATCTTACTGATAATGGCATGTTTATGGCTTGTTCAACATCTGAAAATGTTTACTTTATTGATGTGCACGTCCCTGTTTATCAGTTTCTTACTAAAGCAGAACTGAAGCACGCAATTAACCTTCAAAAGCCACATCATCTATTAAAGAATGATGTCTGTCAATGCACTAACCACAAAACATTTTCTTACAAAGCTGCCTGTCATGTTTCCTCCCATTCTTTTCTGCTGGTGGTGCCACCTTTTTTCATGCATGCATCTAAGCCCTGTCATTTGTGTATGAGATCCCAATCCCATTGTACCTACAATGTCATCATGCACAAGTGCTTTGTTACAATAGCAACCAATGCAACATTTTGTACAGTTCAGGACAGACCTTCTCTGGATGAATGAAAAGTGACTGCAACCCTAGCTTGCTAAATTCCTCCCCGAGGCATTCACCAAGATGCCCAGCATACAATCAGCAATACATATGCATGGCATAAAAGCCTTTTAAAAGCAATCATGGATAAATACATACCATAGCTTTCTTCACTGCAATAAGGATACAGTTTTCTTGTCCAACTACTGTTCCTTTTTATGTTCAGTAAATCTGTGCTGATTATGTTCCCAGTGACAGGACCATCCTCTCTGCTATTCCTACTAATGCTTTCTATCTACATAAACCTTAGCCTAACTCTTCCAAGCTTACAAATGTATGGAGTGTTTTGCTGAGCTCTGGAAAATCTTTACCCCGGGGGAAGTTGCATCTTGCCTGCAGATTTGTCTGCCGTACAAAGTTTATTAATTGATTTAATCACTAAGAGTATTTGCAGTTTTACATATCTTTAATTTTAGCTGCTTTTACATGTGCACACAATTTTATGTCCAGATGTATTTACAGTATGTATTAAGCTGATATCATTTCTTCTTTAAGGTTTGCTAAAAACATTTTGTAGAGTATTGTATATATTGTGTTCATAGACATTTATAAAACAATGGTGTTATATTGAAAATAATATATTTTTTCTAAAAATATGTAGCAATATTACAACAAATGTGTTTTATCTTTGCAAATAAAAATTGGAACAGTTTGCTGAGGGGGTTTCAACACATAAAGATTAGGGCTGTTACTGATTAAAATTTTCGTGTTCGAATTAATAGATTTTTTTTAAATCAATTAATCGACTAATTTCGATTAATTATAAAGCACATACAGATCCAACTACTTTTAGCTGATCTCCTTGCAGGCTGATTCCCAGTGCAGCTACCAACCACTGGAAAATGGATGGCAGGATACAAAAAACACACAAAGGCAGCGCTCGATGGGAATAGCATTAAAACTTTTATAGTCTTCAAGTAGGTAACAAAATAAATATTGCACTGGAGATAAAATAGATGTAGCTACATAAACTGTAAAAATGGTGCGAGTAATACCAAACGGTTGCAAAAGCAGTCATAAAAACATGTAGCTAAGTATGATACTGGTATAAAAATGTGTACAACTATACCACTGCTGAATCCAGATGAGGAGGGGTTAACATCAGTCCGTCGGCATATAGATGTCCCGTGAAGGGAACTATCACAACTCCCAGTGGATGGCTGTAGAATCCCAGGTTGATAGAGGGAAGTGATAGAGGGAAGTGTAACAGCCCTTGCGTGTGGTAGATAGTAAGGTCCCGCCGGCATGCAGATATGAAGGCACAGCAAAGGAGCCCTTCAGATGGACACGGCAAGCCCCGCCGGTGTCCGTGGCGTCACCGGATCTCCGACGGAACTCCCTGAAGACCCGGAAGCCGGCGGAGAGGTGAGTACCGATCAAAATTATTTTGATCGATCAAAATTATTTTGATCGATCAAAATTATTTTGATCGATCCAAAAAATTAATCGATTAATCGAGGAATTAATAGTTAATTTCCTCAGCCCAAATAAAGATAAAAGATTCCTTTAAGATAATCTTATCTTAATAGGAATTTTGACATCGTGGAGTACAGTATGGGACACAAGACTGGTATTAATAGACCATGGGTTATTTGCTTCTACCTCCATGAGGCTCCAATTATTTTGCAAGAAATAAGGAGTGATCGAGACACAGAAGGCAGTGACCCGTGTCCTGTACTGTACTACAAAATGCAGAATCAAGTCAAAACCCTAATCATACAGTAAAGGACAGGATATAGGACTGGTATTCATATACCATGGGATGTACCCAACCAATAAAATTGAGAGCAGGGTAACAACACAGCAACGTAGAACTGCTAACAGGCCCACAAGAAAAAACAAGGCTTTAAGGAACCTAAATTAATGTTAGGATAAAATCTTGAAGGCCTGATCGTCCACCTGGTAGAACTTGGAAAACAGAGGATGTGGTGGTGGGCTTGCAAATCAGGAATACAGATGCTTGATGCTGAAAAGCGCAGGAGACACTGGGCTGGAATGGGTTCTGATGCGAAAGAGTGAAATGAGTTGTCTGATCCACCTGGCAATGGTGGTATAAGAGGTAGTGTGTCCTCTACGAGGGCCCAAGAGGGACTCAGCCTTGTTAATAGAGGCTGAAGCTTTCAGGTAGCTCCTGACAGCCCTGACCATATTTAGGTATTTGTAAGACAACTTCCTTTGTCAAGTTTTGGAGCAGTAAAATGGGAGAGGAGGACAATTACCTCATTTAGGTGGAAGAAGGAAACCACCTTAGGCAAAAATTAAGGATTTGATCTCAAAACAACCGTGTCCTTGTGGAAAACAAGAAAAGACTCTTTACAAGATAGAGCTACTAACTCAGAAACATGTCTAACGTGAGGGCAATGAAAAAGTAACCTTAAGGTATAGGTAAGGCAGAAACCTGTCCCTTGAGGCTATTCGGACCCAGACACTGAACAAAACTACACTGAAGAGAGGCCAAAATTTTAGTTAAGATTATTTCCTAGGGTTCTGTCCTTACCCCAGGCAAAATACAGTATACAGTATGTCTTCCATGTGCGATGGTACATTTAGCAGGAGTTGGATTTTCTTGCTCTGAGTAAGGTGGGAATGACCAAGTCAGATATGCTTCTATTATTAAGGACATGCATTTCAACAGCAATGCCATTAAAGCCAGGGACTGAGAAACAGGATAGAACAGGGGGGGCCATGGCCAGTAAGACTTGTCTATTTGGAAGACGCCAAGGCTTGTCTACCAGGATTCTGATTATGTCTGTGTGGCACCTTCTTCTGGGCCAATTTGATGCAATGAGAATCTTTGGGGCCCTTTTCTCCTTGATTAAGATGCAAATTACAGACTTTATTAAAACCCCCCAAAGCAAATATTTTCTGAAAACTAAAAGCATACCGAGCCAGCAGAAAAAGAGTTAAGGATTTTCCCTAGTTCCCTAGTGTCTACAGTATCAGAATGCAGCTGGGAATCTGGATACTAAGGGAAATGCAGAACTGAGACAGTTATACCGTGTACACACGATCGGTTTTACCGATAAAAACAGTCCGATGGACTTTTCTCATCGGACAAACCAATTGTGTATGGGCCCCATTGGTCTTTTTTCCATCGGTGAGAAAAAATAGAACATGTTTTAAATTTATCTGATGAGGAAAAAAACCATAGCAAATTCCGATCGTCTGTGTGGAACCCCATCGGACAAAAAACCCACGCATGCTCAGAATCAAGTCGCCGCATGCTCAGAAGCATAGAACTTAATTTTTCTCGGCTTGTTGGAGTGTTTTACGTCACGCCGTTTGGGACGGTCGGATTTGTGACTGATGGTGTGTAGGCAAGACTGATGGAAGTCAGCTTCATCGGATTTCTATAGAATCCATAGGAAATCCGATCGTGTGTACAGGGCTTTACTCTCACACGTACTTTGATAAATGAGGACTACAGCTTAGTAAATGTCTCCTCCCCCCCTTTATCTACATTGGCTCATATACTGTACCTTAGTAAAATACAGCTAATAGGTCCCTGTAAATTTGTGAGGTTGCATCCGAATAGGTTCATAACATTTATTCCATTAGAGGATTTGCTTTAAAAAGAAAATGTATCAGAAATATTGTTCATTCATAGACAAGGCAGGCACAGGCTTTCACTGTTGCATTTCAATAAAGGTAAACTTTAATTGGTATTGGGACACGTTTATCTTTCATATACTGTATTAATGCACTGTTACCATCTTTCCAAACTTTTCATTTCTGGAAAAAAAAACTGTTTGAATGTCGTTATGTCTTGCCAGTGTCCCACGATTGGCTTTAAATGGGCCCATGCATTTAAATGTCTCTAAAGTGTTAATGTTAACAACTCATTAAGATAATATCGATGTGCTGTTTATGTTACAATAAAAAGTACACTGTTATTTGTTGAGAAATGTCTTCACATACTAATAACATAACAATGGCCTAAATTCTCATTATGACTTTGACAATTTCACAGCATTATATTTACATCAGAACGGTTTCTCTCTTTATTCAAGTCTGCACCTGCCTATAAGTTCTGAATTTTATTAGAAGCATCTTAAACTGATGTCAGAATCCGGCTGCATTTTCCCATCGACAGAGGCTAATTGAAAGTGGTTGAAATTGTCTGAAAGCTGTCACGTGTATGGCCAGCTTTTTAGAGACAGCTGGCTACATATGTGAATGTATAAAAAGCAATATTTGTCTGTGTTGCCTGTTGTAGCTTGTCTCATTTTCATTTACCAACCTGCAAAGGGAGAAGGAAATGAAAACTATAACTGCTAATGCCCCATACACACGGTCTGGATTTCCAACGGCAAAAAGTCAGTCGGAAATTCTGACGGGAAAATAGAGAACCTGCTCTCTATCTAAAGCTGTCGGAATTCCCGACAGAAAAAGTCAGATGGAGCATACACACGGTTGGAATTCCCGACCAAAAGCTCACATCGGACTTTTTCTGTCGGGAATTCCGACCGTGTGTACGCGGCATTAGGGAAACAGATAACTCTTTCCAACACACATTTACATATGGCACTTTATAGTTTAGGAAACATAGAGGAATTGCATTTTAACCAAAACCCCTTGTTAGTTAATGCATTGTCCATGCAATTGTCATTTGTCAGTATTCATTGAGTATTATAAAGTAGAGGTCTAGAAGAGTATGAGTAGTCTAGCTCCTGATCCACAAATGGTTCATTCACTTGATTTAGCTTGTGTTTCATGTCCACTATAAAGTTGTTTGTGGTGTCATGTCAATGTTTGTGTGATTAATTGCTTCTCATTCCTACACCGGCTGCCTCCTCCAGGAGCAACCAGCGGTAATGTCCATTTGTCCTTTTTCAGTCTGTCTCTTTCTTCTTCATCACTTTGCAGACATAATCTTACAACCACAAGGGTGATAGAGAGCCATGCGTTAGACTGACCATAATAGCGCAGATCTTTTTTCCCAATGCAATTAAAATCTAGCACCTGCCCTTTCATTTAGGAATTGCTGGGTCACTGTTTTCAAATCATGGCAAGCTAAACACATTGTACAAATGTTTTATATAATGTCCTCCAAAAGAAATGCTCCCAGGCTTCTTTGTTTGTTGTCCTAACAATCCTGAGGTGGAGCAGCTCATCAAGGTAGCTTCTGTCAGACATATAAACAAAACAGTTAGTGCTACTACCCATACATCACATAGAAAGCAGAGCTCCCAGGTGCTCGAATCCACAGTCGCTGGCTGAGTAGAAGTGAAAGAAAAAAAGATGATCCGCTCTCCGGTCGTTGCTCTTAAAAAATGGATGTATTTATTGACAAGCCACGGTAGACAAACACAAGTAGGAAAGGTTGACGCATTTCAGCCTATAAGGCCTTAGTCATATGACTAAGGCCTTATAGGCTGAAACGCGTCAACCTTTCCTACTTGCGTTTGTCTACTGTGGCTTGTCAATAAATACATCTATTTTTTAAGAGCAACGACCGGAGTGCGGATCATCTTTTTTTCTTTAGCTTCTGTCAGACAACCAGCCCCCAAGATGCAGAACATGCCCTGTCTCCTAAACATCAGCATCCCTGGTTATTTTTTTTCCTGTTCTTTGCAGTAAAAAAACAATCATCTCATATTTTATGGTTTTAGTAAATCCAAAGGAAAATTGTACAATAACATTGTATAACGTATGGAAGAATTTAGATCACAAAAGGAGGAGCTCAGTTTTAAAGTGTACCTGCAGTCGGAGTAACGTCACTTGAATGCCCCTTTTGCCATAGCAGTTCCCCCTGGTGCTCAGCAATTACCCCTGGAGCGCATTTATGTAAATCCTGACCAGAGGGTTTTTTTTTTCTCTGAAATCAAATTGTAAATCCTGACCAGAGGTTTTTTTTTTTTTTCTCTGAAATCAAATTATATTATGTTATGTGTTCAGTTTCGGTATACATAGTCCTTTGCTAAATTTTCCTTTAGGTCATGCACTCTGTGGCTGAGCCGGGGTGAACGGAAATCTCCCATTAGACTTGAACAGGTGTAAAGACCGGGTAGGGGGTTAAATCCCTTTTTTTGCCCACCCAAAAAATAGAAATCTTTTTTTTTGGGTGCTGTTGCATGACAAACATGCCAAAAAACGTGGCAAAAAAATGCAACGCATCCCGAAGGTATGAATGCAGCCTTAAATAATAAAAAAGGTGAATTTGAGATTTAATGTTGGGATTTCTTACTCGCTTGAGGAACCTCTTGAAAATCTCCAAGGATTTTTTGCCATATACACTGCCTCATTTTTTCTGTTGTTAGCTAATACAACACTTGATCTGTGTATGGCTGGTCTTAATTACTGTGTCCTTTTAACTGCCTGCCAGGTAAGGTATGACACGTAGGAGGCAGTTAAGCCTACGAGATGCATTGCATTGGCAGCAGCGATCAGATTCCTCAGGAGTATCAGACATTTGCTGAGATTGTTGCTAGTGGGGATAAAGTGTCGTAAGATTTTCTTCAATGAAAACAACCAGGAATTCCTGCTGTGTGTTCAGTAATGTAGATTTAGACCCAGAGGGGCAGATGTGGTATCAGAACAGCTGGTAAATGCTCCTGAGAGAATTCTACATGTGAGCACTAGGGACTGAATATACCCAGCTCTGCTAACAATATTCTTCTCTCTTTTTCTCATCTCCTCTTCTATCCACATCTCTCTTCTTTTCGATCTCTTCCATACTATTTCTACAATTTCTGCTGCTCTCTTGTCCTCTTATCTTATCTTTATTCATTTTCTGACTTATCTATCTTTCATTACTTTATATGTGCATGATTTCTTTCTACGTCACCTTTTTTATCTTCTGTTATGCTTTCTGTGCCTTAATCCCCTTTGTGATTCTATACCCGTAACTCTCTTTTCTCTGAGAACCTGACTCTTCTTCATTGCTTTTCAACCTGACTATCCCTTGATTACTTCTGCTTCTTCCTCTCTCTTCTCCTCTCTTTCTCTCTTTTCTTTTACGGTGTCACAACAGAGGTGGAAGTAAAGGAAAGGACATCAGCACAATCAAATCTCTGCGAGTGCTTCGGGTCCTCAGACCACTGAAGACCATCAAAAGGTTACCCAAACTGAAGGTTGGTGATATGTCTCACAAAAATATCAATATATATCTTTCTGGCAGATGTTATATTGTAGGGCAGGGCAGTAAAATTATCACCTTTTGACTTTCTAGAATATTCACCTAACAACATATTCTGAAAAAGAAAATTAATAATCATGTTTGGCTATCTCTACATAATATACCTGTGTATTTGGAATGTTGGGAAGGAAGAAAACATCCTGGACAGCCGCACTCCGCTAAAATCATCTTTATTGAAAGCTCGTGTAGCAGATGAAATCCAATACAGTCACGTCATGTTACAGAAAACAGGAAAAGCCCTAACGCGTTTCACACCGTATGAAGGTACTTAATCATAGGCTGATTAAGCACCTTCATACGGTGTGAAACGCGTCAGAGCTTTTCCTCTTTTCTGTAACGTGAAGTGACTGTATTGGATTTCATGTGCTACACAAGATATCAATAAAGATGCCTTTAACGGTGTGCGGCCGTCCAGGATTTTTTCTTCCTTCCTAATTCATTGCAGAGCCAGCACCTGTAAGTTCCTAAAAGGACGTGTGCTTTAGAGGACTGGGGCTTAGAGCAGCAATCCTTCTGTATTTGGAATGTTGTCTACAAGCATTGTTGTGCTTTTCAAAAACTATTTAAAAAAGCATTGTTAAATGTGCAAAACGTAATTGCGTCCACCACCATTTGTATGATATACTGGTTGAAGCAGGCCAGACCAGCACCTGGATATTGGAGGAGTGGGGTGTGCCTTTCCATCTGGAGACATGCAAGATTTTCAATGTTCTGTGGGTGTATGATCAGTTTTGGAGAGATATTTTGTTGATTTTACTCTCTTATATGATGCTGACATTTTTTTTACACAGAGTTTTAAAAAGGCCTTTGAATTCTTAAAAACTCTCCCTACAGCACAGTCATACTCATGCACTCATTAGGCCACTTTGGGTGAAACCAAATAACCTGCTGGTATAATATTGGATTGTGACAGGAAACCAGAGCACCCGGAGTAAACTCATACACATACAAGAGTAGCTTAAAAACTGCATTGAAGAATGTGCCTTGGGAATCAAATTAGGTGCATGCATTCTTTATTTAACACCTTCTTCTTGTGCGTTACTTGGTTTCAGTCCATTTATTGTCTGTTCTGCAAGGTCACCAACTACCAGAGTTGGTCCTGTATACAGCGGCAATTTATAGCCACTATAGCAGCTTTATGTCTGCAGATTCTGATATAAAAATCTGGAAATAATGTCCCTATCTGCTCTGAAGAAATCAGTAGAAAAATGGCATGCAATGCAAAAGGGCCCCACACCTATCTTACAGCTCTCAAACAGGCTCAGCCTGGAACATCCCACCAAACTTCCTAAAACAGAAACAGAGCACACCAATAGTGTAATAACTTAAAGCACAAAACTAAAATAAAATGCACTAACAGGGAAAGGATGTGGTAGCCACCTGACTGTAGCTCTGGGCCACAGATGGTGTCCATTTTAAACAATAATAAACCTTTAGAAAAAACAGCAGTGAAAATTGGTAATAAATCCTCCCTGAAAAATCTGGTGAAATGTCAGACTTCTGTAGCTGGTTTATGAATAATCACCCAAATGCAGTACAACAGCTATTCCTGGCCCACCTCACGTCAGCACACAACAAGTTAACTCCTCCTCTGGAACCCAAAGGACCAACTCTCCTTAGCACAATAAAAGTCAGCCCCTAGCCAACTGAAGTGTTCTTCTTTTGTGGTCATGCTCCAGGCCACCTTGTGATTGCTGCACGTATTTCTCCCTTGCTGCACTTACCCCTCCAGTTCAGCCTCTCCTGGTGTTGGAAGACCCAGAAAATTGGAAGTAAACCTTCCTGAAACTGGTTATACCATCATTGGTATTGTACAGGTATTAGTAGGCTCTATAAAGTCATCATTTGCCTCTCCCTTGGGCTTTTTACTGTCTTGCATAGGCACCGTGCCACACTGCTCTCCTGGCTTTATTTTCAGTCTGAGAGCGGCTGTGGATGATGTCCCAGAGGGCAGGGAGATGGGGCGATGCGGGATAGTGACCGTCAGTTGCCAAACAGTAGCAGTCTTAGAAGTCGGCAAATGAACTGGCTTCTCTCTTTGCAGTCCTGCCAGTTTTCTCTTGTGAGGTATAAAGACTTGTTGCTGGTGCTTCCCTGCTGTGCTGTGTGCTCCTGGAAGCTGGACAGTCCTCCTGTCTTGTCTGCCTCTGGAAGTGGTGCCTGGGCTCACCTGCTGCTGCTTCTGAAGTAAGTGGATTGAGGCAGATGGATCTTAAAGGGACAGCGTACCTGCTTTTTATTTTTTTGGACAAGATTTGTCACTGTTATGGATTAAGCCTGATGACTGACTTTTGGCGGAGGCTTCGATAGACCTTATACAAGTGCTGGCTCATTCAGTCACAGCCAAGAGAGCTTTGTGGTTGTGCCACTGGAGGGTGGATGGAGCTTCCACACAAGCCTTTTGTAAAATTCCCCATAATGGGAGGTTGTTATTTGTCAAAACACTGGATGACGCAATTAAGCGAGTGACAAGAGGAAAGTCTGGACTGTGGCCACAGTCTAATAAAAAGCAACAGCTGCCTTTTCGCTCAAGTCAATCAAACTTCAGAAGGGTTCAGGAGACCAAATCTTATAGGCCAGGCTGCAGCTCAAAGTTACTTTTTACATGGAATTAAATCCAGAGCAGGCCATTAAGACATCTGGAAAGTCTTTTGAAGGTGCACCAAACAAGTCTCTTCTGGCGAGGCCAGAATAGCTTCCTTCTGGAGGGTTTAGACACCAAACATCAAAGACCGGTGGGTCCAGGAGACAGTTAGGTGGGGGTACAATAGAGAATTCCAAAGTCTAATCCCAAATCATTTCATTCATGACCAACAGATCTCAAGAAGAAAAAATTCTTGCAAGATTATGTATAATAATTATGCTGCAACAATGCCAAAGTGCCGATGTCGCCAGAAAAACAGGGTTTTCTCTCTATTTTTTTGTAGTACCCAAGGCATCAGGAGCTTCCGGCCTCTTTGGGTTTGAAGAAATCAAAGGGTACATACCAACAGATTCAAGATGGGAGCCCTTGCAGACAGTCATAGTGTAGATCGACCTGGCTGACTCATAATTCCATATACCGATCAGTGCGGAGCACCAGAGACTAATGAGATTTGTAGGGGCCAGATGTCACTTCCAGTTCAGGTGTCTGCCATTTTTAGAATTGCCACAGCACCAAGAAACTTTTTAAAGATTTTGTTGGCAGTGGTGGCGGTAATTCTTCTTTTGGGGATAAGGCACTACCAATACTTGGACGATGTTTTGATTGTTGCACTTTTAAGCCGGGAGCTGGTGAACCATCGCCGCCTTGTCCTTTCCCAGTTCGGTCGTCTAGAGAACAAACAGAGAACGGCAGTTAACCCCTTCTGAATCGATGAGGGATCTTGGAATAGTATTTGATACTCAAATAAGTCAAGTGATTGTTCAAAACTGCAAAATTTTCAATATGAAAATTTGTGTACGAAGACTAATGGAGACAGCATTGTCAACGAGGAATTGCATTGTCCTTATTGGGATCTTTGGATTCCCTCATTGGGAATTTTGGACATCACCAGTGTGCCTCTTCTGTGGCGTGCCTCTCAGCCCAGGAGATTGGATAATTCTAACATCGGATGCCAGTCTCTCTCCAGTCTGAGGTGTAAGGCTGATGGAGCCCGGTGGAATGCAGATACTCCAAGCTTTTCTAGCATTGTAAGCCTTTCAGGAACTTTTCTAAGGGGTCCTGAGTGAAGTTGATGATTGAAAACAAGACAGTACTAGCCTACATTGCCTGCCAAGGGGCACGAAAAGTATTTTCCTGTTACATCTCACAACAGAAATTTTCGCTGCGAGGGGAGCTGCTTTTAGACAGTTAATGGCAGTCTACTTGCTGTGAAAGCAGAAAAAACGAATGGATCCGGAAAATTATTTTCCAACAATGAGTACCTTGAACGAATATTAGCTCTATGGGTCATTCCAGCAATAGTTCTCATGGAGACTTCACTGAACGCAAAGCTTCCGATATTTGCAACAAGGTACAAATGCCAATGATACAAGATGGGCTCACAGTGACATGGGATTTTCCATTGGTCTTTGTCTTCCTCCGGTTGTCCTTGAATATGAAGTTGCTTCTGAAACTTTGGACAGAACACATTCATGCCATACCGGTGCTTTCCACCTGGCGAGGAGGCCTTGGTTTTCGCTGCTTCTCCAGATGTCATCAGCACCACCAATCCTGTTTCCAGTAAAAGTTGATCTTTTATGCCAAGGTCAGTGGTAGCACCCCAATCCAGTGAGACTACTTTTAATCAGCAAGAATACAGGTGCAGGAATTTTCATCCGAAGTGGTCCAGGCCTCGGACGAAAGCCAAAAGATCACCCATGAATGCTACATACGAGAGGATATGAAGGAAGTTTATTTTTTGTTTGCTCAGCAAAGCTTTCTGTCCTGTGTCACCAGCTCTAGCCCATATCCTTAACTTTTTTAGAATAAGTGCAAGATGTTGCTCTGGCATACAACTCAATTAAAGTACAGATATGTGCCTTATTCTCTTTCTCAGGCTGCGGATGAGTGGAAGAGCCATCGACCAGATGCTTCATGCAGGTGGCAATCCGTATACGACCTCCAAGGAAATCCTTGTTCCCTTAGTGGGGCATAGGCTTGGTTCTGAAAGCACTGGTGCAGGCACCCTTTGCTTTAATAGTTTCATTTATGTTGAGGTTCTTCACAGTAAAACAAGTTCTTCTGACAGCAATTACTTTAGACAGAAGGAAATTGCAGCACTTTCCTGCAAAGACCCTTTTTGTGTCTTTTTACCGGAAACTACTACTACGTCCCATCTCCAAAGCTCAACTCTAAAGTGGTATCCAGTTCCAGGAAAACTGGGAGGCAGTCACTCCAAGTTTTTACACAAGAGTCACTGAGTACACAGCAGGAAGACTGCAGTTCCTCAGACATGGTCAAGTTGCTAACAGTTTACAAAATTAAAGCTGTTGCTTAGACAGTTCAAGATGCAATTGTTAAAAGATATGGGTCGGCCTCTTTAAGGTAGTGGCCAGGGTTGGGGAAGGATCTCTAGTAAAAGATTCCTCCAATGAACTAAGCTGGGCAGTGGCATGTTTGAGAGCCAGTTTGCATGAGGACTTCAGGCGGGAGATCTGAAGGGTGAACACTGATCAGGCGTGAAGCTTGAATGCTTCCCATACTACCCACAGGGAGGTAGCAGCAGTGATGGTGTGGAAAAAGTGTTGCCATTCCAAGGTTATCTCCTACAGGTCTCCAAAGGCCATCAACCAAAAGGGGTTCAAACTCCAAATGGGCCTTGCTAAGGGAGAATCCAGGGCTAATAGCACCCAGTATGGAGAGTGGTCAGACACAATTCTAGGACTGAAGCAAGTAGTGAGCATGAGGGTTCCATTCACAAAGTAGAAGCAAGAGCAGTGTACATAGGAGATGATCCTTTCACTGAGTGGAAGGTGAAGCACAGAGTCTATAAGGAGTCAGCAAACAAAGGGGTCCAGAGAGACATAGGATCCAAGGGAAAGTAAGAGGGGAAGGCAAGAGAGGGGAAGGGGACACTTGCTATAGTGTGCAGTAAGCAACTGGTGGAAAAGAGTGGCAGTGTGCGAAGGTACTCGTGAATTTAAACTGTCCAGGAGAGAATCAGGCCCTCTGCCTCTGTACCTGCGAATGTACTCACAAATTTAAACTGTCCAGGAGGGAATCAAGAAGTGGACACGGCCCTCTGCCTCCACCCGGAGCCTGGTGGGGTACAGCATGGCATGCTTGAGGTGGTGAACACGTAGACAGCGTTTGACATCATCGAAACCGGACCGCCGGTGCTGAACCCCTGCGGAGAAGTCAGGAATAGCTGCCACCTTGACATTCTGGAAAGGAATATTGCCTTTTTCCCTGGTCAGGCAAAGAACTGCATCCTGGTCCTTATAGTTGAGCATCTTGGCTATGAAGGTGCGTGGTGGTGCTCCTTGTGGCACGGACGAGCAGACAACCAATGGGCCTGTTCCACCACGAATGTAGTGGAAAAGGCGTCCCTGCTGTAAATGTTAATCAGGAGGTTCTCGAGAAAGGAGGTTGGGTCAGTGCCCTCAGCACCCTCCGGGAGGCTCACAAAGCGAAGATTCCTACATCGGAGATGGTTCTCCGTATCATCTTGCTTCTGGGTAAGCTGTTGGACCTGACGCTGCATGTGCTCTGAAGAGTGTTGTAGTGTGTGCAGCATGTCTTCCGTTCTGCCTATGTGACTCTCAGCCTCAGTTACCCTGTCTCTCAGCTTATGAAAGTCCTGACGCAGAAAATAAATACACATTTATGTTCCATGATCTTAGCTGTAAGGGTCACTTGACACGTAGAGATTACATCCAGGAATTTAGCCGTCTCCAGGGCATCCTGCTCCTTGAGCCGAAATTTTTCCAATTTTGAACTGGCTTTGGATACTTTTAGTGGGGGAGACATGATGAGCAGGGTATGAGAGTCCTCTGAAGCCAAAGATGGGTAAGTTGAGTGCAGGATTACTGCTAGGATAACAGAGAAAGGATGTGTTGAAGACGGAGCTCTCCTCACATGCGTCCTACTCCATCGTGCTCCAGGCCATGCCCCCCTAAGTTGCTAACAGTGTACTTGCAAAGGTCAAAGGACATGAGGAAAGTCGATCATTTTTAAATTTAGCCATCAGGTCCTTAAGAGTCATCTTCTATTGGATTACCAGGGTGATTAAATTAGCATGCAGAAAGTAGGCCTTTCTGCTCTGGAACAGGTACAAGCTCATTCGACCAGAGGGGTGACAGCTTTTGGGGCAGTTATGCCAAGAGTTCAGTGAAAGATATATGAAAGACGACTAGCTGAAGTTCTTGTGCGGCCTTCATTCGACTTTACAAGCTAAACATGCGGTCAGCTAGTTCTGCAAAGTTTGGGGCAAGAGACATCGTTTTTTTTGTCATAAGTAGCTTTTCTTTCTGTCAGTGTGTCTTTTAATGTGTTCTCTCCTGCCCATTTATTATGCTAGTTATATCCCATTGTGTGCCGACATGAGGTGGGCCAGGATAACAGAAAATAGTTATCAGATACTTACCGTAATTTTTCTTTTCTGGCCTATCCACACGTCAGCACAGTACTCCCTCCCTAGTAGCCTACCGCAGGCTTCAGTGGGGGGGGGGGCTGTCTTTTATTGAGCTAGTAAGAGGTGGGCCTGTGGGTTTCAGAGAAGGAGTTAACCAGTGGCGGCTGGTGCTCAAAATTTTTGGGGGGCGCAAACAAACTGGAAAAAAAAACAAAAACATCAATTGCAGCCACTGTGCCCATCAATTGCCGCCACTGCGCATATTAAGCGCAGCCACTGTGCCCATCAATTGCCGCCACTGTGCCAATCAAACGCAGCCACTGTGCCCATCAATTGCCGCCAGTTTGCCCTATCAATTGCTGCAGTTTGCCCCATCAAACGCCGCCATTTTGCTCCCTCAAATGCAGCCAGTTTCCCCATCAAATGCAGCCAGTTTCCCCTCAAATGCAGCCAGTTTCCCCTCAAATGCAGCTAGTTTCCCCATCAAATGCAGCCAGTTTCCCCATCAAATGCAGCCAGTTTGCCCCCCCGCACTTGCCTTTCTGGGGTCAGCGCCGTCCTCCTCCACACTCCCTCTAAGTTCTCTGTGTCTTCTCCCGACCTCGATGTCATCTCTGCTATGATTGGACGCTTCAGCCAATCAGGTGACCGGTAACCAGACCCGGTGCACCTGATTGGCTGAGAGGCGGGTCAGTGTTAGGGAAGCGATTCCCTAACACAGCATTGTTTAAACAGGGAACGCACAGCAGTGCGCCCACTGTTTAACCATTTGAAAGCCGATTAGAGCCCACAGGCTCTAATAAGGAAGCCTATTAGAGCCTATTGCTCTAATCAGGCACTTCCAAAACACACCCACTGCTGTAATTCAGATGGCCGGCGCTCAACAGGGGGCTGGACACCTGCATTGCATGGATCTATCTATTGTTGAGTGACGGGTGCAGGAGAGAGGGGGCTGGCGCTCCTGCGCCCACTATGGACGCACCGCCACTGGAGTTAACCCATTGTGTACTGATGTGAGGATAGGCCAGGAAAGGAAAATTACGGTAGGTATCTGATAACACTTTTACATAATTAACACTTCATTATGGTTGCAGCCTTTTGTGTCAGTAATGTGGCAGTCTCTTATCTTTCAGGCTGTGTTTGACTGTGTGGTGAACTCCCTCAAGAACGTCCTCAACATCCTTATAGTTTACATGCTTTTTATGTTCATCTTCGCTGTGGTCGCTGTCCAGCTTTTCAAGGGCAAGTTTTTCTACTGCACAGATGAATCAAAGGAATTTCAGAGAGACTGCAGGTGAGGAACCATTTTGCTGTACTATATATTTGGGTTTTGGGATTCTGTGTGGCTAACTTGGTACTTAGTCTGACTCTGAGCCTCTACATGTGTGATGTGTATTAAGCCCTAGAAACATGTGTAAGATATATACCAAAACCAAATCTAAAATTAGGCATATTTAGTTATAAAGTTATTATTTACCATTTGTAAAGTGACAGTTTTATTTTGAAGACCTCTGGTGATTGGGTCTTACAAGATAACGATAATAATCAGTTTCCAAATAAGACTGATCTAAGGGCTCGCACACGGAACATAGGGATGTTTTGTAAATGAGCCCTAACAGCTGCCTTTTATCTCAGCATAATGCTGCGTAATCCTGCCTACCATATGTAATTGTGTCTGTATGTTTCTCTCTAGGGGAGAATACCTGGTGTATGAGAAGAACGAAGTAAAGGCACAAAAGCGGGAGTGGAAGAAGTGGGCATTCCACTATGACAATGTCTTGTGGGCGCTGCTCACCCTTTTCACTGTATCAACAGGAGAGGGATGGCCAGAGTAAGAGCTCCTGTCTTCCTTTTCTACAACTGTGTGAGGTGCAGAGAAAGTGATGTATAAAAACAAATTGCAAAACAGACAGCAAAAAAGAGTTTGCATTTGTAGTTTTTTTTTTCCCCTCTCATTAGCTGCAGAAAATCCACTGAAACTTAACCAAATCCATTAAAACACAAGTCCATTTTTAAAGGAACACTACAGGTTCCCGTTTTTTTTTTTTTAAATAACAAACAGTTTATACTTACCTCCACTGTGCAGCTCGTTTTGCACACAGTGGCCCCGATCCTCCGCTTCTGGGGTCCCTCGGCGGCTGTCTCGGCTCCTCCCCGCAAGGACTCCACACCATAATGCGAGCGAGCTCGCATGGTGTGGAGTTATTGCGGGCGCGCTCCTGTGATACAGCGGCGGCCATAGCCAACCGCACACAGTAAATTTTATTATACCTGCACAAACTCCAATATTTACCAAACTCTATGAAGTGCAGGGGGAACACCTAAACAATCCATTCAAATTACATCTAGTAAAGTAGACACTACAAAGTTGGTAAAAAGCCAAATATATTACATCAGCGTTGTGGTGAAGGAGCCTCAAATCAAGAAATATTTTTCAAATCCATTAAAACAGAATTCAAAGGAAATAGCTAAACACATGGTTGAAATCACTCACCTTTCAGCCAATGGCTGTGTCTTGAAACCTGCATACCAGTTGGTTGTGCACAGTGGTGGCTGGTGTTTTTTTGGGGGGGTGGCAAACAACCCCCCCCAGGCAGCCGGCGGTGCGGCACTACACCAGTGTTGCCAACCTACCAGATTGAAATTTACTGGCCCGACACCCAAAATTTACTGGCACAACCACGTTTTTACTGGCATTTCTCAAAAGTTACTGGATTACATTTTTAGGTGCAAATTTCAGTATTTAGGCTACAAACAAGTACGCTAGGCAAATAGCAATGTGATTTAAGGTAGATATTAAGGTAAAAAAACATATTTTTGTTATTTTCGATATAATAAGGGCAAATTATTTAGTCACATCACCCCCTGCCACCAAAACCCCCTGCCTTCACCCCCCTCTGCGGTGCCACAATCCCCCCCCCCCCCCTGCCTCCAATCACCCCCTGCCTCCATCGTCCCCTGCCTCCATCCCCCTCTGCGGTGCCACCAACAACCCCTGTCTCCATCCCCCACCCTCTGCGGTGCCACCATCCCCCTCTGTGGCGCCACCATCACCCCCTGCCTCCAATCACCCCATGCCACGAACACCCCCTGCCTCCAATCACCTCCTGCCACTAACACCCCTTGCCTCCAATCTCCCCCTGCCTCCAATCTCCCCCTGCCTCCAATCTCCCGCTGCCTCCATTGCCCCCTGCCTCCATCCGCCTCTGCGGTGCCACCATCACCCCCTGCCTCCATTTAACCCCCTGCCTCCATCGTCCCCCTCTGCGGTGCCACCATCATCCCCTGCCTCCATCGCATCCCCCTCTGCCACCATCACCTGATGTCACTGTCGGCTGGGCTGTCTGTCACTCTGTCCGTCCCCGACTCCCCTGTGAACTTTGTATTGCCTGGATGCAGCAGGCTCCTCCATTCCACCGCCACTGCGTGCTGCTCAGCCTCCAAGTCCTGACTCCTGCTCCAGTGCTGTGCTCCTCCGTCCACCTGGTTAGTTACAGATTTAAAATTCTGGTGCGTGCGCGCCTGGCGGGATGTCCTAATACATCACTCGCCGGCGCCGCGCGGCACAGCCTCTGTGAAATCCGCCCCTCCGCCGGCCGAATACAGCATATGCTCGGCTCGGCAAGCTCCGGAACTGCGCATGCGCAGTTCCAAGCCGAACCGATCTTGGCTATTTTTACTGGCACATTCCCGCAACTACGGACATTTACGTGCGGCGGGAAAAGGCTCCCGTTTTTACGAGCTGCCCGTGAAAATTACGGTCGTTTGTCACCACTGCACTGCACCCTCCCCTCGGGTGTCTGCTGGTCGGTCCGACCTTATCCCATCTAGGATTCAGTGTCCTCCAGCGTGGTGGGCGGCAGGCTGCGAACAGCGGCTCCAGTGTCCTTCAGCGTGGCAGGCTCCGGTGTCCTCTCCCCCAGCCGCTTCCTCCACGCATCTCCTCTCTCTTCTTCTAGGCATCCAATGGCATCGGCTGACGTTTTGGCCAATCGGGAAACGGGTCTCATGACCCGCTTCCTGATTGGCAGGGAGGAGATTTAGTGTGAAAATAGTGAATATTCATTTGCTATCGTCACACAACTGTGTGGGATCGGGGAGCAATGCTCTGCGCCCTGAGCCCACCCTTTTATTAAGCCTATTAGAGACAATATTTGCCAATACTCTCAAGCATATTGTGCATGGTATCCAGAGAACTGGCCAAGAAATGGATATGACTGAATGGATATATATCCTTTCAGTGAAAGTCTAATTAGTGTTAGGCCAGCTTTATTTAGAAGATTGTGCAACGAGCTGCGTAACTACCCACACTAGGTGTGTAATAATATGAGTGAGCGCTCCAAACAAGCAAAAAAACAGCTATCACAAAGTAAGGTAATCAGTCAACCTTAAATGCAGATATAAAATAATATATCATATAATAAGTAATATAAATATAAATGAATATAAAATATATATATACCATATTTATCGGCGTATAACACACACTTTTTTCCCCTGAAAATCAGGGGAAAATCACAGGTGCGTGTTATACGCTGACAGCGTACCTCGAAGGGGAAGGAGGGGGACGAGCACCGCCGGAATTTACGAGCCGCCATCTCCTGTTTACTAGGCTCTATCTAACTCGGCTCTCGGTCGGCTCTAACTCAGCTCTCACGTCTCACACACACACAGTCCCGCCTCCGCCACTCGCATTGGACCAGTGTTCTGTCTATCACAGGAGCTGGTCCAATGCTGATGACGGAGGCAGGACTGTGTGTGTGAGAGCCGAGTAAACAGGAGATGACGGCTCTGTGATTTCCTGAAGTTCAGGCTGCTTTGGTGACAGATGGTAAAGCAGCAAATAAGGTAAACAAAAAACGCATTAATCAGGATGCATTGATGCATTGATGGGCTGCAGATTGACCTTGATCAGGGTGCATTGGGGACATTGATCAGGCTGCATTAGGGACATTGATCAGGCTGCATTGGGGACATTGATCAGGCTGCAGATGGACATTCATGGGCACTGACCCTTAATTTGCTTCAAATTTGTTTATTTAAAATATGTTTTTTTCCTGAAACCTCCCTCTAAAATTAGGGTGCGTGTTATACGCCGGCGCGTGTTATACGCCGATAGAAACGGTAAATATAAAAAGCATTTCGTTTATGCACGCTATTATATGTATGTAGAATTTCTGAGCGCTGCATTGTCACTTTTTATAACTACCCACAGTACCCCTTTATATTTAAGGCTACTCAAATGATGAACAATAAAATTGTTCCTTGGCTGCACTTCACCTCAGTCTTACTGTATATACCTAAAACAGAAATGAACCCATACCTTTGTGTACTGGTAGCACCTCACACACCCGCTCTTTCTTCTCTCTTCTCTTGCAGTGTACTCAGACACTCTGTGGATGCCACCTATGAAGATCAAGGTCCCAGACCAGGATTCCGCATGGAGATGTCCATCTTTTATGTAGTTTACTTTGTAGTCTTTCCTTTTTTCTTTGTCAACATTTTCGTAGCCTTGATCATCATCACTTTCCAGGAACAGGGTGACAAAATGATGGAGGAGTACAGTCTGGAGAAAAATGAGGTAAAGGAAAATCATAGGGTTTTTGCATACGTTTCTATATATATATATTATGTGCAAGGCTAAAAAAAAAAAACGAGTTTTTACATGTATAACTTGTCTTAGATGCTCCGCCTCTTCCCCTATATGGGACAAGAGAGAGATATAGTCTGAAAGAAAACAACTTCTGCTGTATATTACTGTTTATTTGTAAGATAAAGATTTCATTAAAAAAAGGAAAATCAAAAGTTTAAAAAAGCATTTAGAATAAAATTATCCCCCAAACCCCAGAACACATTTACTGTATATAAACAGTCACACGTCATGGTATAACTAAAAAAACTAGGCTTCAGGCAAACAGTTGAACATACAGATGAAATACATATAAGGGAGCTGTTTTATCCTTTAATATTATGCAAGACTTATTATTATGCAGGATTTTTAGTATAAAGTGCCCACAGTTTGCACAGCACTTTACAAAATAACTGGTGATATTTCAGATACAATATGCCCCTTTAAGGGTTGGTGGTCAGTGTTGTGTGCCCCCTTTAATGTTGCTGATCAGTGTTTAGTGCCCAATGACATTCATGGTCAGTGTGCCCCTTTAAGACAAATATGCCCCCGGTGTGTCCCCTTGCTGAGCCTCCTGGTATTCGTTGCCCCCCCCCATCCTTGATGATTAATGTACCCCACTTTCATTGGTGGCCAGTGGGAGCAGTTTTACTCAAAGCCCCAGGCAGGAGAAGCCTCAGCTGCTTAGGAATGAAGAGGATTTGGAGGATAGGCAGCAGAGGAGGACGGGTGAGCTCAAAAGATGTAAACACAAGCTGTGTTTGCATTTGTGATCATTGCGATCCGCCACTTCAGCAATCACAGGGCACAGAGCCACTGTGCCTTTTGTCTGTGATACAAGAATCACAGCTTCATCACGAAAAGTTAATGCACACACTGGTCGCCCATGCCTTATTTCTGCAGTGCTGTTTAAAATGAGTTATATCTCCATTCAGCATGTTTAGGTAGAGGAATTACCATATACAGTGGCATATTGATGGTATCCAGGGGGGATCATCCCAGAAAATATATATGACAGAACCACAGATTAATAATATGGAACTTTACTTTTGCTAACCAGGATCTCATGTAAACACACAGTTTCATAAACTCAGTTAAAACTGTATTATATTTTATTAAAGACAACATTGTTTATCTCATAAAATGTGTGAGGGAAAAGACATTCACAGTATATCAGATGAAAACAACATGGCAACAATGCTTCAAGCGGTTGTGATATGGCACAATATGAAACAAACAAAGCAATACATCAAAAATACAAAATAACAAAATATATTTAAACTACACCTACGATAACAAAGTCTAATACTGAATCCAATATAAAAAAAATCTAAATTAGCAAAGGACATGCCAATATGATTTCGATTTTTTTAATTATTGGATTTATATTATTAGACTTTGTTATTTTGGGTTTAGTTTGATTATATTTTGTGATTTTGTATTTTTTGATGATTTGGTTTGTTTGTATTTTAGAAAATTTACTAGTTTAATGGTTAAGCCAGATAGATTGACTCCCAAGATCCTTAAGAAGAGGGCTCATCCATGAAATGCCTAGATAAAGAAGAGATATTATTGTCTCATACTAGGACACATATTGTCAAATCCCCTTGAAGTATTATTGTCTTGTTGTTTTTATCTGATATATTGTGATAAACAAGATAAACAATTTTGTCTTTAATAAAAATAAAATATGGTTTTAATTGAGTTTATGAATTTGTGTGTATAAATCAGATCCCAGTTGGCATAAGTCTCATTAATTAATTAATTTATAAACAGCAGTCCAGAAATGAATGTCCACCTCCCCACTTTTTTTAATATATGGTAGTAGGAAGGTGGTTAAGGGTGGGCGAGGTGGTTCTAAAATTTCCCTGGGGTATTATAAATGGCCAAATGCAAATACTTCATAGTCTAGTTCATCAAAATGTGATAACTTTTTTTTTTCTGTGTTCCATTGGTTAATTTATTCTCTCTGTTTGTTCTTTTCCCATGTTACAGCGAGCCTGCATCGATTTTGCTATAAGTGCCAAGCCCCTGACTCGCCATATGCCACAAAACAAGCAAAGTTTTCAGTATCGAATGTGGCAGTTTGTTGTATCGCCTCCTTTTGAGTACACAATTATGGCACTGATTGCCTTAAATACCATTGTGTTAATGATGAAGGTAAGAAAAGGCAATCCAACTATTATTAGGCTTTGTTAAATAAATCCTGTGGCATGACTACCATAGTTATAGGGGTTGGTCTGGCCCCAGCAGTGCCCCCAAACTGCAATGGCCTCAACTTTTGTTATTAGATTTTTTTATTGTAAGAATATAAGGTGAAAAATACAAAATAAAGCCTATTGGGCATACCCAGGCCTGGAATCAAAAACAATAAAAAAAAAGCAAAGAAAAACAAGGTGATTGGTAACCAAAGCCTAGGGTGACTTAATTCAAGGTATCTGTGTGCAAAGTAAATATCATGTGGTTCTATTCCCAGTATACAGTGCCATACCTAAAAAATAAACAGAAGCAAAACAGAGCATCCTATGGAGGGGTTGCTGAGGATCTGACAGTATCCCTGGACTCTGTCCAAATATCCCATACCTTGGAGAATTTATTTGGACATCCCCTATATTCATATGTAAATTTATACAATGGAACCGTTTTGTTGACAATATTCTTCCAATAATCGAAGGTAGGGGCCTGGGGAGATTTCCATTTTAAGGAGTATAGACTTGCGTGCGTAAAACAATAAGAGACCTATCAAGGTTCTCATAGATCTAGAGGTAGCCAGTAAATTAACGAGACCTAAAATGCAAACGTCAATAGATGCAGTGGCCTCAACTTTAAAGGAGATCCTTGTTGGTTTTCTGTCTTGTAAGCAACATATAAAAAATCTCACATGACTGATAGCTAATTCAACAGTGTCCTCTATGCTAATTTTTATCGTGATCTAGAGATTAAAAGTTGCTGCAGTTTTTTGTGACAACACATGATCGCCTAAAAAAAAAAACGAGATGAGGTTGGTGTAATTGTAATATATGAGTTTCACTTTTTTTTTTATTGAATTCCTAAAATAAATTAACTTTTTGATGATATTCAAATTTTTGGAGATGCACCTGTATATACAGCCAAGACTGGAAATGACAAACATCTCACTGGTATGGCGACATTTACATTTTTTTTTATGTACTTTTTTAAATTATTGGTCTCCCCTGCACCACTGAGATTGTTTAATTGATTTCTGAATATACTATGCAAAATAGATGGATATTCTTAGAGGTTTTACATAAGTAGGTGACTATTAAACTTATTTCAAGGTAGGACACATATTGACTATTTCCTATCTTTCCTTTAGTTTCATGGGTATTCTAATACGTATGAACAAGTACTAAAAACATTCAACATTGTCTTCACCTCCCTCTTCTCTTTGGAGTGTATACTGAAAATCATGGCTTTTGGGGCTTTGGTAAGTTTTGCTATAAGTGTTATTTTGTGTCGTTAGTACACCTGTTAGTGTGCAGCAGACTGTGTACCGCAGTAGGGAAGGGAAAGACACAACAAGCAAGAAGGCACCACCATTTTTTATTTTCTTTGTCAATTACAATAGTTTTAGTGTGTTTCGTAAATGTGAGTTTCAAGCCTTGTTTTTATCCTGCCAAGAACTATTTAGTTTAAGGCTCATTGGTACTGTATTATTAAAACGTATTCTATGAAAAAAGGGGGTAGGGGTCATAGACATTATACTAGGCCTTAACAGTAACAAATACCGTAGAAGTATCATGGTTTGTGTGACACCATGCTATTTGAGTTTTTCTAAGGCAGTACAACAAGGATAGGTTGGGGTAACAGTACAGATGACAAAACATCATACTAAAACCCTTCACAACCTCAGCACTTTACAGTACAGTATATGTAACTATGTACATACTGTATGTAAAATAGTTTGAGCTTATAGGTAAGGAAACAGTGCTTGGTTAAGATAGAGATCACCATTGCACATCTAAAACGCCATAAAACCTGAAAAAAGTGTAAGGCTACAATAGCTGACCTCTTGTGAAAATGCAAGTTGCCTTGCTGTCTTCAGCTTTTTACTTGTTAAAACACTGACCTGAAATAATTTTGCCGATAAGGAAGATAAAAGTCAGAACTAATCTGTACACTTCTTCTGACTAACTAGTGGAAAAGGCCAGTAACAAAAACCAACAAGCCTCCTTCTTGAAGAGTTCCCTATAAATCCAGCCATGTTGTCTATGCATGTTGACACAGCACTGCAGTGTTTGAGCAAAATGTGTGTCAAGCACTCATTTTGGCAAGAGCTGGAGAGAAATGGTGCTACAAATGAGAAAACTGAAGTACAAGGTAAACACTGGAGGCCAAGTATCAGAATAAACGGTCTCAGGAACTCATATATTGTCACAGACCAGGGTACAAGAACGAGAGAGACAAATATTGCACAAGGTATCTCTGCCCATCAGGTGTCCTCAGAAAGCATGCTGGAACATCGATCTCTGTAGGAGTTAAGGATTCTTTGTACATAGAAGGTCAGTTTATTATTTTATACCTAATATTCAAAAAAGGCAGATCAGTGCAGAAATATGTACAGAAGAAATATTTACAAAAAAACAAGGAAGAAAATGACATAGAAAAATGTGGGCTAATGGCTAAAAATATATATAATTTGGGCAGCATCATTTTATCCTGTTGATGGGACCACATCGAGCAGTCCAGTAACTGTCTTGTACAGAACAAGCCCCAGATGACTTACACTGTTAATTTCCATGCTACCTAATTTTATGGAGATAGCTATGTCAGGTGGACTCTTCCCCCTTGACCAATCACCTTTGGATGTGGTAAAAGTTCTTGCCTCTGAAGTGGCTGTATACTATATAGACCAACCAGTTCTGATGGCTGGGTTGGAGTTAGGATTTCCAACACCAGCATATCATCTTATTCACTGCAAGGCAAAAAAACACACAAAAAAAACACAAGAAGGGTCCATATAATAGTTTAATTGGTCCCTAGGTAGTTCTATAAGGCCTGGACATTCCATTTTGTATCTCCAATAATTGGATCTTATGATAGATCAAAAACATATTCACTCTGAACTTTGGAGTAATGACCCTAGACAGAGCAGTTTCTTAATTTTGAATTACTTTTTCCGTCCTTCTGATTTGCATTCTCTCTTCCTATAGAGGTGACAGTTGTTTATCTATTTTATGGCAACAAGCCTATAGGACCTTGCCAAAGAGTCAAGATTTGTTAGCAGCTAGGTGTTTATTCAGGTCTAAGATGCCTATTCAGATCATCATACATACACCAAACTACCTGGATGAGTCTATATTTCTAGGATACCACACATACTAATTTAAAATTGGAAGTTCTTCTTGTGTATGTGTATGTGTGTGTATATACCGTGTATATACTCGAGTATAAGCCGAGTTTTTCAGCACATTTTTTTGTGCTGAAAATGCCCCCCTCGGCTTATACTCGAGTCACCTTTTTGCGCCTGTCCCGGAATTTGGGGACCCGGTACCGGCCGGCCGTAGGTCTCCTGGACCCCAACCTTGGTACACATATAGCCCCACCCTTCCTCTACAAGTGTGCAAAGTTTGTTGTCCGGGAGACCTACGGCCGGGGAGAAGCAATTTTTCAACCCGGGCACCCCTTCCATAGACTCCCTTGTTAAACGGTAATTTCTCTGGTGATTTTGGAGACCCGGTACGGGCCGGTCGTAGGTCCCCTGGACCCGGAACTTGGCACACATATAGTCCCATTTCTCTTCTACAGGTGTGCAAAGTTCGTATCATAGGTGTATTTTAAATGATGGAAACAGAATATCAACTAAAAATCCATAAAAAAGCACATGATACAAATGTTATAAACTGAGCTGCAGTTCAGTGAGTAAAATAAGTATTTGATCCCCAATTACAAAATCTGCAGGAAACAAATAATTGTTTTCCTGACTGTATATATATACAGAATAAAGTCAGAACCTGTCCATGCAAGTACTAAAAGCATGACAGTCAAGCAACCATAAGAGGTCAGCAATGGGAGCCTACATACTCCCCTCAGTACGGGTTTAGTTTACTTTATGCATTGTCCCAATATGTTCCTGTAATAAGAGAGACAGTGGTGGAGCTTAACTAGGGCTGAAATAGGCTTTAAACGTCACACTTCAAAAATATGCTAAAATATTCCCTAGCACAAGTATGATATCCACATCCTACCAAACCTGCCCTCTAGTAGTACATTTAGTATAAAAGGTTTTAATTACATATAAATATTTGTCATTTCTGTTGTCTACATCTTACTTTTCTGCAGCCATTCTGAGTATGAAAGAAATATGTGGGTACCATGCTGTCCCTACTGTATTTTCTACAATAAGGTAGCATACATTAAAATAGAGGCAAAGTCAAAAGTGACTTTAGACACATTTGCCCCCATGCTGCCTGTTGCAAGCCAAACCTAAAAAATAGCCGTCAAATGCTTAAATGTCACCTAGAGCATTGAGGTCTAAGGGTCCAGTGATTCCCCGATACATCTTCCCCAACAGTTTGAACAGTTTGAATAAAGGACTACAAACTGGTTGCCTCTACCTCTCTGTGTACTGCTCCTTCAGGCTATGGTGCTAGAGCAGGGAATCACCAGCCTGTTGGCTCGAAAGGGAGAGTTTTTCTGGTAACATGCAATTATTCTGTAATTATTTTTAGGTTTTCCTGGTCACCTTCTGACTCTAGACTGCTTTATAGTGAATCCTTGCACAGAACTTGACTTTAAAGTGGTTGTAAACCTCAGACATGAAATATGAACAAAGCATATCCCTATTTCTTTCTCGTACATCACGGGACACAGAGCGACATAGTCATTACTAATGGGTTATATAGATACCGTCAGGTGCTGGCACTGGCAACTTCCAAAACCGGAAGTACCCTCCCCTATATAAGCCCCTCCCATCCGGGAGCACCTCAGTTTTTTGCCAGTGTCTAAGGTGTTGGCCAAGAAGTAACATGTGTTTTTCACTGAGCTTGCGTACAGGTTCTTTTGGGCCTCAGTAAGCTATTCCGGATCCGACCAAAAAAGCTTCATAGCTAAACGGTCGGTACCCGGGCCTTGCAAGAGAAGAGCAAGGTTTTGCCTGTAATGCCTCTCTTAGGAGGGCTGGACCCTGGGATCCAGAGCTCTGGTCATACCCACGACCAAGATGTTTTCTGTTCAGGGTGCTATACAGGTCCAGGGGAGTGGAATCCTTGGGAACCCGGTCCCTGAAGGTTTAATTACAATGCCTGCCGTGATAGGTGAAGTTTGGGCTTCTGTGGACCAAACAGAGTCCTGCGGCGAGGAAAAGGTAAGTGGGGGCCCTCGGGAACTTGGTTCTATTGAGGGACCCCCAAGCCTATTTTGTCTTTCTGCCTGTTACCTAAGGTATTCTCGCTAATATTCTGTGTATGCCTGTTACTACTGAGAAAATGTAAAAATTTTAATAGTAGGCAAGAAAAAAAAAAAAAAAAATGTAAGACCGCGGTACCTGTGTTAGACACTAGAGGCCGCTATGGTTCTTTTTCTTGTAATGTGGATTTTTTCTTCCAAAATCAAATCCAGGCAGTTGGTAAGTTCTCTGCTGGGAAGCTGTCTCCTCTGCCCTGTTGCTGCGCTCATCCATCCCCGGGCCCTGCGGCAGGGACCCTGGCTCCCATCTAGCTCCTTATTTTTTTTTCAAAAAAGGCGCCGAAGGCGCACGTGCCCGCGCGCGGGTGCGTGCACGCGCCTCTATATATAGAGGCGATCTGGAAAAAAGGGGCGGAGCGGGTGGATGACGCTCGGTGTGCGCCGCGGCGCTACTGCGCATGTGCGGGCGTCCAGCGTGTTTTAAAGCACAATCATAGCTGGCTATTGAAGTGCACAGACGGAGCTAGCAACAGTATAAAGGCACACAGAGGCGGTTGATGCAGGCATCCCCTAGAAAGGCACTTTAGTAGACACCAACTGTTATATAGCAGCAATTGTGCTAGACTATTCTCAGTAAAAGTGGTGTATTACGGCTGGAATACCTCAGCTTTAGGCTTAGGAATATGCCGTCCAGAAGCTCCGGAACTGAATCTTCCAGGAAGCGAAGGGGGTCTCATCGGGCTCTGAGGATCTTGGGCATGCTTCTGCTGCACCAGTCTCCCCTGAAGTTCAGAGGTAAGTGACCGTAGAGACCCCGCAGGGGTACTTGGTACTGTGGCTGTCCTCAGTTCACCTGCTCCTGTGTATGTAACAGAGGAGGTTTTTCTTTATCGTACACCACGGGACACAGAGCTAGTCATTACATAATGGGTTAAGGGTCACCAGCGGTGATTGGACACTGGCACAACCAATGGAAGACAGTTCCCCTCCATATAACCCCTCCCATCAGGGAAGTACCTCAGTTTTTTCGCCAGTGTCGAAAGGTGTTGGACGCGTTAGGAGGTGCTAAAGGAAAGCTCTACCAAAGAGACCCTCTGAGGGTAAAAGAGCTATGCTTTCGGATCCATCCAAGACGCCTACAAATGAGCTGAATCTGGATGGGATCCGGGCCTCATCCATGAGGAGTCGCCTGTAATGTCTCTCTTCGGAGGACTGGGCTCTAAGATCCAGCACTTTCGCTATTTCGCTATAAAGTCCTGGTAAGAGTCTTGTACAAGGCCCAGGGGAGAGGTATCCTTTAAATAGGAACCCATATCCCTGAAGGTTGGCACACATAGCCCACCGTGAAGGGTGAAGTTTGGTATCTGTCTGAAATCTTTCAGCAGAAAAACCTGCGGCGTGGATAAGGTGAGATTAGAAGGTCCATAACTAGGTTGGGACCTTTTTCAAAAAGTGGATGTCTTCTTTTTTTCCACCACTGGGGGGAGTAAAGAGCTGAATATACTCACCTCACTCTGTTCAGTGTCGGCTTCGGCGAAGTACACTGCTCGTCACCTCCGCTGCTGAGCTTGCTGGGGCACCCCGCTCCCCCTTTCGGTGGCCGACCAGACACCTGCAGATGCAGGTAAGTGGGAACAAGGGCTGATGAGAGTCCTCTCTCACTATGGCCACCGCCATAGCGCTAAGGGCCGCGCGCGCGCGGGAGCGCGCTTTATCGGAGGGGGGGGCGAAGGCGTGCGCGGGCACGTGGCGCGCGCAGGCACAGAAACGGCGTCAAATTTAATAGACTGTCAGTGTGAGAAGCACTGCAGCAGCAAGCAAGCTCGTTAGTTCTCTTGTTCCTGGCAGAGAAACACAGCAGCTATACAGGGACGTAAGACTCCATGTGGTTGGACTGGGTACTTCCTAGAAGACATCCATGTTATGCATAGTTATGTGTTAAAAGTTGCATACTTAATGTATTTGCTAAACTGAACACGGTAGTATATGCATTTAGGTACCTTGTATTTTGTCTAAACAGTAAGCCTTCCAGGGGAAGTAATGCGGACAAAAAGAGATAAGAAAGCACCGCCGCCTGAGAGGAGGCTCTAGCTGTGCTGACTCGGTACCTTTCTCTCCTGTGTTGCCAAATGCACCTGTACAGGATGAGCCATTACCTCTGTCAGGTATGGCGGCTTCCCCAGTGAAGCCTGGGCCTGTATATGTCACTGAGGACACTTTATCAGCTGCCCTAAATAATCTGGAGGAAAAAATTTGCTACCTTAATCGCTAAGTCCTCTAAAAAGGACAATAAGCGAAGCAGGTCTCTTCCAGTATTGGACCTCCCTTCAGAAGTACCTGAGGGAGGAGGATGAGGAGGAGGAGGCTACATCAGCAGAGGATGAGGAGCCAGATTTAAGGTCACAGGTACAATGCTATGCAGGAGCAGTGCATTTAAGTTAACCTCTGCGGAGGTAACGGAATTACCTGTCTCCTCCCTAGGGTCATTAAGATCCCTGCAAGGTGCATGCTCCTTCCCGGTTCATCCGTTACTAGAGGATCTAATATACGCAAACTGGCAACATCCAGATAAGCGTTTCTCACCTCCAAAAAGGTTTAACATTCTTTATCCTATGGGGGAATTTTTTTTTAAAGAAATGGAGCCTGCCTGCGGTAGATGCGGCTATTTCTTGTGTAAATAAAAACCTGACATGTCCGGTGGATAATGTACAAGGGTTTAAAGATCCTTCTGAGAAGAAGTTGAAATCCTCCTTCCTTTTGGCCGGCTCAATTACCCAACCTGCAGTAGCAGCAGTCGGTATGTGTTAGGTCATCAGCCAACAGGTAAAGCAGGGGCTGAAGGAGCTGCCTTCAGAGCAGGCTAGAAATTGGGAGAATTTGCCTAAAGCCTTATGCTTCACAGTGGATGCCATGAGAGATTCTATCATACAGGCATCACGCCTTACACTCCAGCTGGTACAGATGCGCAGAGTACTTTGGCTTAAGCATTGGTCAGCGGAAACCCCATGCAAAAAGCTGTTGGCAAGTTTCCCGTTCCATGGCGAACGCCTATTTGGGGAAGATTTAGAAAAACGACACTTTTACCTGAGAGAAAGAAAAACAAGAGACCTTGTTTTAAACGCTCTCTCTCCCCAGCTCCCGGGAAATCTGACTCCAACCAGTGGCGACGGCCTTTTCAGCCGCCCACAAAAGCCAAGGGGCAAGCTCAGAAGAACAAGAAGCCGTGGGGTGCAAGAGCTAATAAGCAAGCCCCCAAAACCTCTCAGTGAAGGGGCGCCCCCGCTCGGCCGAGTGGGGGGAAGGCTTTGTCAGTTCTCAGCGACTTGGCGGTCAGAAATCCAGGACAATTGGGTGGTATCCACAATATCCTCAGGGTACAAACTGGAATTTCGAGAGATCCCATCTTCTCAATTCCGAGGTTCAAGACTCTCCAAGGATCCACAAAAAAGAGAATCCTTCTTCAAAGGTTTGAATCACTTAATGGCTCAAGGGGTAGTTACAGACGTACCCCAAAAAGAGCGAGGTTCAGGTTTTTACTCAAACCTCTTTGTGATTCCAAAGCCAAATGGAGATGTCAGACCCATCCTGGATCAAAAATCCCTAAATCGGTTCCTGAACGTTCGCCATTTTCGAATGGAAACGATCCGATCCGTGGTCGCCACTTTAAAGGGCGGAGAATTCATGGCGCCCATAGATATCAAGGACGCATATTTACACATACCCATCCTCCCCGCTCACCAAAGATTCCTAAGGTTTGCGGTAGAAGATCGCCACTTTCAATTTGTGGCTCTGCCGTTTGGTGTAGCCACCGCGCCCAGAGTATTCACAAAGGTGCTAGCTCCTCTGTTAGCAAACCTAAGAACACGGGGCATTGCGGTAACAGCCTATCTAGACGATCTACTAGTAATAGATCAGTCAAAGGAGGGATTGGGTCACGCTGTACACACTACAGTAGGATACCTGGAGCATTTAGGATGGATTATAAATTTACAAAAATCCTCTCTCCAGGCCCAAAGAAGGATAGTGTACCTGGGCATGATCATAGATACAGCCCAAAACAGGGTATACCTGCCAGAACCGAAGATACAGTCTCTGAAAGACCTGATCCACAAGGTCAAAGCAAACAAGAGGCCGTCTATTCGCCTTTGCATGAGACTATTGGGAAAGATGGTAGCCTCCTTCGAGCCGGTCCCTTACGCCCAGTTTCATTCGAGACTACTTCAAGGCAATATTTTAGCTTCCTGGAACAGGAAGAGCCAAGCTCTGGATATACCCATGCGCCTGTCCTCACAAGTACGCCACAGCTTCGATTGGTGGCTAGAAGCCAAGAATTTACGGAAGGGAAAGTCCTTCCTCCCAGTGGCCTGGAAGGTGGTATCTACGGATGCCAGCCTATCGGGCTGGGGTGCAGTATTCGAGGAGGCTTCTACCCAGGGAACCTGGGCCAAGACTCAGGGGATCCTGCCCATCAATGTGCTAGAGATCCGGGCGGTATATCTAGCCCTCAAAACCTGGACATACAGGTTACAGGGCTACCCAGTTCGGGTTCAATCCGACAATGCTACTGCAGTAGCTTACATCAATCACCAAGGAGGCACCCGCAGTCGGGCAGCCCAAAGAGAGGTGAACCGGATCTTGGCATGGGCAGAAGAGCATGTACCTTGCCTTTCTGCAATCTTCATTCCAGGGATAGAAAATTGGCAAGCAGACTACCTGAGTCGTCAGCAGCTGCTACCAGGAGAGTGGTCTCTTCACCCCGAGATCTTTCAGGCCATATGTCTGAGATGGGGAAACCCAGATGTAGACCTGCTAGCTTCCAGGTTCAACAAGAAATTGGACAACTTTGTGTCCAGAACGAGAGATCCTCTAGCCTACGGGACAGACGCTCTAATAACTCCATGGAATCAGTTCTCACTGATCTATGCATTCCCTCCGATCCCTCTTCTACAAAGACTGCTTCACAGGATCAAGGAGGAGGGAATACCAGTAATCCTAGTGGCCCCAAACTGGCCCAGGAGGCCTTGGTACGCCGAGATTGTAAAAATGGCGATAGGAAGGCCCTGGAAGTTTCCACTTCGACACGACCTGCTGTCACAGGGTCCAGTATTCCACCCTTCCTTACAAAGGCTAAATTTGACTGCCTGGCTGCTGAGACCCACATTTTGAAAAAGAGAGGGGTCTCTGGTCCGGCTCTTTCTACGCTCATTAATGCTAGAAAGCCAGCCTCCAGACTCATCTATCATAGAGTCTGGAGAGCATACGTTTCCTGGTGTGAATCCAGATGTTGGAATCCTCAGAAATATGAAATAAGTAGGATTCTTGCTTTTTGCCAGTTAGGAGTGGATATGAAATTAGCCCTTAGCACCATCAAGGGCCAAATATCGGCTCTATCAGTCTTCTTTCAGAGACCATTGGCATCTCATTCCCTAGTTCGGACATTCATTCAGGGGGTACTGAGGATAAATCCTCCGGTTAGGTCTCCTTTGTGTCCATGGGATTTGAATTTGGTATTGTCAGTGTTGCAAAAGCAACCTTTTGAACCTATTCGCCATGTTCTGTTAATTATATTAAGTAGGAAATTGGCCTTTTTGATTGCTATAGCTTCTGCTAGGAGAGTATCAGAGCTAGCAGCTCTTTCTTGTAAAGAGCCTTATCTAATTTGTCACAAGGACAAAATCGTACTACGACCCCATCCGGCTTTTCTGCCTAAGGTGGTGTCGGCTTTTCACTTGAATCAAGACATTGTTCTGCCTTCTTTTTTTCCAAACCCGCGGACGGCGGGGGAAAAATTATTACACTCTCTAGATCTAGTGAGAGCGGTAAAGGTGTATCTGCAAGCAACAGCTCAGATACGTAAAACAGATGTTTTGTTTATTTTACCAGATGGGCCCAAGAAGGGCCAAGCGGTATCAAAATCCACCATTTCCAGGTGGATTAGACAAGTAATTATTCAAGCTTATGGTTTAAAGAACAGGACTCCTCCTTTTCCTGTTAAGGCGCACTCTACCAGGGCGATAGGTGCTTCATGGGCAGTGCACCACCAGGCTTCGATGGCTCAGATCTGTAAAGCTGCAACTTGGTCTTCAGTCCATACATTTTCCAAATTCTATCAAATAGATGTGAAAGGACATGAGGATTCCGCCTTTGGGCGAAGTGTGCTGCAGGCAGCAGTATAGGGCTTCTGGTCCGCAAGCGGCCTGTTTTGATCTGTGTCTCCCCCCCTTCATATGAGCATTGCTCTGGGACATCCCATTATGTAATGACTAGCTCTGTGTCCCGTGGTGTACGATAAAGAAAGTAGGATTTTTATAACAGCTTACCTGTAAAATCCTTTTCTTGGAGTACACCACGGGACACAGAGGTCCCCCCCTTCTTATGGGAACCTTACTGCTTTGCTACAAAACTGAGGTACTTCCCTGATGGGAGGGGTTATATGGAGGGGAACTGTCTTCCATTGGTTGTGCCAGTGTCCAATCACCGCTGGTGACCCTTAACCCATTATGTAATGACTAGCTCTGTGTCCCGTGGTGTACTCCAAGAAAAGGATTTTACAGGTAAGCTGTTATAAAAATCCTACTTTTCCTCAGCTCTGGGAGGATTAGAGAGAGATTGTCAACATTGATCGCTGCCTCCCTGTCAGGGAAAGCACGCCCGATCTCCGTCTCCTCCTTCAGAGTGCCTGTTAGCAGAGCAACAGTCCCATACAGGGATCGACCTGCCTGAAGGGGATCAGGATGAGGTTGATTCTGTTATAGAGGAATCAACAGTGGGGGAACCTTTTCTCAGCATCTCAAGCTGAAAGATTATGGGTTCAGTCTCTGACTAACATGGTCCGATCAGCATTTAAAAATGCACCTTGCGGAACCATCAACCACTACTGTATCCTCGTTGGGGTCGCTAGAAGCCCCCAGACTGTCTGTTCTTTTCCACTTCACCCTTTACTGAAAGGGCTCATTTACCAGGATTGGGAACATCCTGAGAAAATATTTATTCCCCCAAGAGATTTCCGGTGGTCTATCCCATGGAGGATAAGTTCATCAAAAAATGGAAGGTCCCTACAGTGGACGCAGCCATCTCTTGTGTGTATAAATCACTGACATGTCCAGTGGATAATGTCCAAATGTTCAAGAACCCAATAGATAAAAGATTGGAGTCCTTATGTAAGTCTGCTTCTTTCTACAGCAAGCTTGGTGACACAACCAGCAGTGGGGTCTGCTAAGCAGTGAAGGATCAGTTGAAACAGGTCTTGAGGGACTTGACAGATCAGCAGGCCCTTGCCCTAGCTGATCTACCTAGAGCCTTAGGCTTTGCGGTTGACGCCATAAAGGATTCAATCCATCAGGCCTCCCGCCTTACGCTGTCTGTAGTACATATGCGTAGGCTTCTATGGCTCAAAAAACTGGTCTGCTGAAGCTCCCTGTAAAGAATGGCTGGTTAGCGTCCCATTTCATGGTGAACGCTTATTCAGGGAAGACCTGGACAAATATATCCAGAAAATTTCCAGCGGTAAAAATACGCTCTTGCCGGTTAAAAACAGAGTTAGAGGTCCCTCTTTAAGAGGCCTGCTTCTCCAGTCCCTGGGGCATCGGCTGTGTAACAGTTCCGACGGCCTGCTCGGTCAATTCCCGGGGGTAAAAAACAGGGACAATCGCAGGGTAATGAGAAACCCTGGGTCAGGGGAGGTACAAAACCTCCCCCAAAGTTAAATTCATTGAAGGGTTGCCCCCACTCAGTCGGGTGGGGGGAGGACTCCAGTTGTTCGCAAGAGACCTGGCGGGACACGATCAAAACAGATAGGTGCTCTCCGCAGTATGTTTGGGATACAGATTGGAGTTAAAAGACTCTCCTCCTTCCCATTTTTGAGGTCAAACGTGCCAAGGGATCCCCGGAAGAGAGAGTCCCTCCTGTTGGCACTAGAACAACTATTGCTCCAAGGAGTAATTATGGAGGTTCCCCTGGAAGAATGAGGGTTCGGGTTTTACTCAAACCTCTTTACAGTCCCGAAGCAAACGGGGACGGGAGGCCCATATTAATTCTAAAAGGGCTAAACAAATTCCTGTATATCAGGACTTTCCGATGGAGTCGATCCGATCGGTGGCCACTGCCCTACAAGGGGAGGATTGGTTAGCCGCGATCGACATCAAAGATGCTTATTTGCACATTCCCATCTTTCCAGTCCACCAAAAATTTCTACGCTTTGCAGTAGAAGGGCGCCATTTTCAGTTCAGAGCCTTACCCTTCGGTCTGGCCACAGCACCACGAGTGTTTACAAAAATTCTGGCCCTTTATTGGCCAATCTAAGAACACAAGGTGTAATGATAATGGCATATCTAGATGACTTGTTGCTGATAGACCACTCAGTGAAAAAACTAGACGTGGTCGTTCACAAGACAATCAAGTATCTGGAATCTCACGGTTGGATTATCAACCGAGACAAGTCAGCCCTAAAAACCAGTCAAAAGTCTGGAATACTTGGGGCTAAGGTTGGATTCAGGCCAGAGAAAAATATTCTTGCCTCGAGGAAAGGTGTTGTCTTTGAAAGATTTGATCCACTTAGTGGGTACAAAAAAGACAGCCGTCCATACGCCTGTGCATGAGGCTGCTGGGAAAAATGGTGGCATCATTCGAAGCAGTACCCTACGGTCAATTCCATTCAAGGAATTTACAAGGGGCCATACTGTCAGCCTGGAACAAAAAAGTTCAGGCCCTAGACTTACAATGTCCTTGTCCCCTTCCGTTCGCAAGAGCCTCCGTTGGTGGTTGGTTCCCCAGAATCTGGAAAAAGGGAAATCCTTCAGTCCGATTTCTTGGAAGGTGGTCACTACAGATGCCAGCCTTATAGGCTGGGGAGCAGTACTGGAGCAATGGTCTCTCCAGGGCAGATGGTCGGATGCAGAAAAGGCCCTGCCCATCAATCTCTTAGAGATACGAGCAGCCCGGTATGCCCTAGTAGCATGGACATCCAAACTCCAAGGGTCCCCTGTCAGAATTCAATCAGACAATGCCACAGCAGTGGCATATATCAATCATCAGGGGGGCACCAGGAGTCGTGCAGCCCAGAGGGAAGTAAATTACATCCTGAAATGGGCAGAAAGATATGTCTCAGCCATATCTGCGGTATTCATTCCAGAAGTGGAGAATTGGAAGGCAGACTTTCTAAGTCGCCAGCAATTATGCCCAGAGGAATGGTCCCTTCACCCCGAGGTTTTCTGGACAATATGTCAGCGGTGGGGAACACCGGATGTAGATCTTCTAGCATCCAGATTCAACGCAAAGGTGGACAGGTTTGTCTCTCGGACAAGGGATCCCCTAGCTTGCGGCTCGGATGCCCTAGTGTTCCCTTGGGATCAGTTCAAGCTGATATATGCATTCACACCGCCACAATGGTTACCTCGATTACTCCGCAGAATCAGGGTAGAAAAGAAACCAGTGATTCTGGTGGCTCCAGCGTGGCCCCGAAGAGCATGGTACGCAGAGATTGTAAAAATGTCAGTGGGGAGTCCTTGGACTCTCCCACATCGTCCGGACCTGCTTTCGCAAGGACCGATATACCACCCTTCCTTACCAGCCCTAGGTTTGACGGCCTGGCTATTGAAGCCCACTTTCTAAAAAAGAGAGGGCTCTCTAATCCTGTGGTATCTACCATGATCAATGCCAGGAAGCCGGTATCCAGGCAGATCTACTATAGAATCTGGAAGGCGTACATCGCGTGGCGTGAGGCCAAGAAATGGCATCCACATAAGTACGTAATAGTAGGAGTCGGGACTTCCTACAGTGGGCTGTAGATAGGAAGCTTGCCTTGAGTACTATCAAAGGTCAGTTTTCGGCCTTGTCAATATTTTTTCAAAGGCCCTTGGCTTCGCATTCACTAGTCAAAGCCTTTAGATAAGGAGTGATGCGTATTAGTCCTCCGGTTAATATTCCCATATGTCCATGGGATCTAAACCTGGTTCTGTCGGTTCTACAGAAACAACCATTTGAACCATTACAGCATATTTCTTTGGTTCTTCTCACCAGGAAATTGATTTTTCTAGTAGCCATTTGTTCGGCTAAAAGAGTGTCGGAATTAGCAGCTATGTCCTGTAAAGAGCCATATCTGGTTATCCATAAGGACAGAGTAGTGTTACGTCCTCATCCAGCCTTTCTTCCTAAGGTGGTATCGAGGTTTCATTTGAACCAAGATGTGGTTCTTTCTTCTTTTTTCCCCAAACCTACTTCGGTAGAGGAAAAGTTATTGCATTCTTTGGATGTAGTAAGAGCAGTTAAAGCTTATCTAAAAGCCACTGCTCAGATTCGCAGAACGGATACTTTGTTTATTCTGCCGGAAGGCCCCAGAAAGGGTCAGGCAGCGTCAAAATCTACTTTAGCCAAGTGGATTCGACAGGTCATAATGCAAGCCTATGGCTTGAGAAGGAGACCACCTCCATTCAAAGTTAGAGCGCACTCCACGAGAGCAGTTGGAACTTCATGGGCAGCGCATCACCAGGCCTCCCTGGCTCAAATCTGTAAGGCCGCAACATGGTCTTCAGTACACACGTTTACTAGGTTCTACCAGGTGGACGTTAGAAGTCAGGAGGATGTCGCCTTTGGGCGCAGTGTGTTGCAGGCCGCAAAAGATCCTCATGTCTGATAGCGCTCAGCTTATGTATGGTGTATCCCCCCCTCATTGGGCATTGCTTTAGGACATCCCATTAGTAATGACTATGTCACTCTGTGTCCCGTGATGTACGAGAAAGAAAATAGGATTTTTATAACAGCTTACCTGTAAAATCCTTTTCTTGGAGTACATCACGGGACACAGAGCTCCCACCCCTCTTTAGGGACACTTATTGCTTTGCTACAAAACTGAGGTGCTCCCGGATGGGAGGGGCTTATATAGGGGAGGGTACTTCCGGTTTTGGAAGTTGCCAGTGCCAGCACCTGAAGGTATCTATATAACCCATTAGTAATGACTATGTCGCTCTGTGTCCCGTGATGTACTCCAAGAAAAGGATTTTACAGGTAAGCTGTTATAAAAATCCTATTATAGTGTGAACTTGTCTCAATCCAGAGCACTAAGTGTCATTTCTATCTGCTATCAGCATGAATCACTTCTGACAAGTTTTCCTGACACCAAGCTAAAAAATGTGACAGGGGAGGGGGAGCTCCAGATGATTGACAGCCTCAGCTCTGTACCTGTGTGCTGTGTGAAGAGGGGTGTGTATCTTCCCTCAAATCAAATCAGCTCTCAGAGCTACCCACACTGAGCTCTGCAGTGTGTAATTTCCTCTCTCTGCCCCCTGATTTTTGACAGCTCAGACAAGCTGTAATAATTCTGGACTTTGTAGAGAAGTGAAGACAGATAAAGAGATACAACTTATGTAGGTGGATTTGTTTAATCTCCATGTATCACCTGCAGCCAGTCACTCGAAGGGTCTATGGAAGGGTTTACAACCACTTCAAAGCACAATAAAGTATTTATGTTCTGGAAAAACAGTAGAAGCTTTTTAAAACCTACATTGCCCTCTGTAGCTATAAATATTACAGTGCCTTGAAAAGTATTCATACTGCTTAAAGTTTTGCACATTTTGTCATGTTACAACCAAAAACGTGAATGTATTTTATTGGGATTTTATGTGATAGACCAACACAAAGTGGCACATAATTGTGAAGTGGAAGGAAAATTATAAATGGTTTTCCAAATTTTTTACAAATACATTTCTGAAACGTGTGGCGTGCATTTGTATTTAGCCCCCTTTACTCTGATACCCCTAACTAAAATCTAGTGGAACCAATTTCCTTCAAAAGTCACCTAATTAGTAAATAGAGTCCACCTGTGTGTTTTAATCTCAGTATAAATACAGCTGTTCTGTGAAGCCCTCAGAAGTTTGCTAGAGAACCTTAGTGAACAAACAGCATCATGAAGGCCAAGGAACACACCAGACAGGTCAGGGATAAAGTTGTGGAGAAGTTTAAAGCAGGGTTAGGTTATAAAAAAATATCCCAAGCTTTGAACATCTCACGGAGAACTGTTCAATCCATCATCCAAAAATGGAAAGAGTATGGCAAAACTGCGAACCTACCAAGAAATGGCCGTCCACTTAAACTGACAGGCCGGGCAAGGAGAGCATTAATCAGAGAAACAGCCAAGAGGCCCATGGTAACTCTGGAGGAGCTGCAGAGATCCACAGCTCAGGTGGGAGAATCTGTCCACAGGACAACTATTAGTCATGCACTTCACAAATCTGGCCTTTAGGTTCACACTGGTATGACAAACGCTCCGACATTAGGAGCTCATGTCGCATGACATGTGAAAATCAATGTTTCCCTATGGGAGCCGTCTTAACTGGTCCGAGACAAGTCGGTCCGACTTTGAAAATGCTCCCTGTACTTCTTTGGTCCGACTTTGATCCTTCTTCAGCCCATTGAATATCACTGAAGTCGGATCAAAGTCAGATCGCCGTCTTGTCTGATCCGACTTGTGCTCTAATGATCTTGAGTAATAAATTACTTTAAATTACTTTAAAAACCTGTGTAGTGTGTTTTATTTTTGACACTTTTTTTCCCAGGTAAATGGGTAGGGGTACAATGTACCCCATACTCATTCTTATAGGGTAGGGGGTCGGGATCTGGGGGCCCCCTTATTAAAGGGGGCCCCCAGATTCTGATAAGCCCCCCGCCCGCAGACCCCGACAACCAACGGCCAGGGTTGTCGGGAAGAGGCCCTTGTCTTCATCAACATGGGGGCAATGTGCTTTCGGTTGGGGGGCGCAGGGCGCCCCCCTGCCCCAAAGCACCCCCCCATGTTGAGGGCATGTGGCCTGGTACGGTTCAGGGGGGGGCGCTCTCTCATCTGGTGTGGACTTTGGGGGACCCCCATGCCGCTTTTTTCGGCGTAGGGGGTTCCCCTTAAAATCCATACCAGACCGAAGGGCCTGGTCTGCTCTTAGAGGGGGAACCCATGCTGTTTTTTTTTTTTTTAATTGGCGTGGAGTTCTTCCTAAAGATTCATACCATAGACAGTGCCTGGTATTGTCGGGGATCAAAGTCTGATTCCTGTTCATTGAAGTCGGACGCATGTTGGACTTCAAGTCCCAGGGCAAAGTCAGATTCAAAGTAGTACGACTGTCGTGTCGTACCAGTGTGAACCCAGTCTTATGGAAGAGTGGCAAGAAGAAAACCATTGCTGAAAGAAAGCCATAAAAGAAGTCCCATTTGCAGTTTGCGAGAAGCCATGTGGGGGACACAGCAAACATGTGGAAGAAGGTGCTCTGGTCAGATGAGACCACAATTAAACTTTTTGGCCTAAAAGCAAAACTCTATGTGTGGTAAAAAAACTAACACTGCACATCACCCTAAACTAGGGATGAGCTTCGTGTTCGAGTCGAACATACGTTCGACTCGAACATCGGCTGTTCGATCGTTCGACGAAGATCGAACGATTTGGGCCGTTCGCGCCAAATTCGAGTGACGCGAACGGCCCACAATGCACTACGCCATCGCAGTGTCATCCAGGCGCTGTGATTGGCCAAGCATGCACTGTGACCCCGCATGCTTGGCCAATCACAGCGCCGGCAGCGAGGAGAGCAATGATTGGCCACAGGCAGGATGCCTGTGGCCAATTATTGCTGAGGGTGTTTAGTACACGCCCCACACTATAAAAGGCCGCCAGCACGGCGGCCTAGTGTAGTGTGTTCCGGAGCAGGGATAGAGCAGCATAGGCAGGGACAGTGACTTTTATTTCTTTCTTGCTTAACCTGGATTCCTTTAGTTTAGGGAAAGAGAAGGATAGGTAGGGAGAGTGTCAGTGTGTTTTGTGCTTGTGCTATATTGTGCTTAAAAAAAACATTTTTTCTAGGGACAGAAAACTGTAGGTAGGGAGAGTGTCAGTTTCTTTCACTGTCAAAGTCCTTGTTTCCAGGGACCTGGAAGGACAGTGAGTGAATTCTCCTTGTGCTAAATTGTGCTTAAAAAAAACATTTTTTCTAGGGACAGAAAACTGTAGGTAGGGAGAGTGTGTCAGTTTCTTTCACTGTCAAAGTCCTTGTTTCCAGGGACCTGGAAGGACAGTGAGTGAATTCTCCTTGTGCTAAATTGTGCTTAAAAAAAACATTTTTTCTAGGGACAGAAAACTGTAGGTAGGGAGAGTGTGTCAGTTTCTTTCACTGTCAAAGTCCTTGTTTCCAGGGACCTGGAAGGACAGTGAGTGAATTCTCCTTGTGCTAAATTGTGCTTAAAAAAAACATTTTTTCTAGGGACAGAAAACTGTAGGTAGGGAGAGTGTGTCAGTTTCTTTCACTGTCAAAGTCCTTGTTTCCAGGGACCTGGAAGGACAGTGAGTGAATTCTCCTTGTGCTAAATTGTGCTTAAAAAAAACATTTTTTCTAGGGACAGAAAACTGTAGGTAGGGAGAGTGTGTCAGTTTCTTTCACTGTCAAAGTCCTTGTTTCCAGGGACCTGGAAGGACAGTGAGTGAATTCTCCTTGTGCTAAATTGTGCTTAAAAAAAACATTTTTTCTAGGGACAGAAAACTGTAGGTAGGGAGAGTGTGTCAGTTTCTTTCACTGTCAAAGTCCTTGTTTCCAGGGACCTGGAAGGACAGTGAGTGAATTCTCCTTGTGCTAAATTGTGCTTAAAAAAAACATTTTTTCTAGGGACAGAAAACTGTAGGTAGGGAGAGTGTGTCAGTTTCTTTCACTGTCAAAGTCCTTGTTTCCAGGGACCTGGAAGGACAGTGAGTGAATTCTCCTTGTGCTAAATTGTGCTTAAAAAAAACATTTTTTCTAGGGACAGAAAACTGTAGGTAGGGAGAGTGTGTCAGTTTCTTTCACTGTCAAAGTCCTTGTTTCCAGGGACCTGGAAGGACAGTGAGTGAATTCTCCTTGTGCTAAATTGTGCTTAAAAAAAACATTTTTTCTAGGGACAGAAAACTGTAGGTAGGGAGAGTGTGTCAGTTTCTTTCACTGTCAAAGTCCTTGTTTCCAGGGACCTGGAAGGACAGTGAGTGAATTCTCCTTGTGCTAAATTGTGCTTAAAAAAAACATTTTTTCTAGGGACAGAAAACTGTAGGTAGGGAGAGTGTGTCAGTTTCTTTCACTGTCAAAGTCCTTGTTTCCAGGGACCTGGAAGGACAGTGAGTGAATTCTCCTTGTGCTAAATTGTGCTTAAAAAAAACATTTTTTCTAGGGACAGAAAACTGTAGGTAGGGAGAGTGTGTCAGTTTCTTTCACTGTCAAAGTCCTTGTTTCCAGGGACAGAGAAGGACACCTGAAGGTAGCCCTTATTGCTTTTTTCCCATCTCCCTGCAGGCCATCTATTAGAATGTCTGGAAGGCAAACAAGGAGAGGCAGACAGTCAGGAGGCAATAAAAGAGGGCAAGCAGGCTCTGTGTCTGGGGGCAACAGTGCTGGTCGTGGACGCGGTGCATTGTCATCAGCACATGGCCATGGGACACGCTTGTCCTTCTTTTCGGCAGCTGGACATGTTGAGCCACATCATGCCGAAGACTTGGTAGAGTGGATGACCAAGCCCTCCTCCTCCTCCTCATCCTCTCTCACCCAGGCTCAGGGTACTGGAAAAGCAGCTGCCAAAGCGTCCTCTTCCCTGGTATCAATGTCAGACTCATCATCAGTCACTCCTTCCCTAGACCCACCATGTCCTCCTCCTGAGGAGTCCCCCGAACTGTTTCAGCACAGTGTTGGGTACATGCTCCAGGAGGATGCCCAGCGTTTCGAAGGGTCTGATGATGAAACCCAGCTAGAGGAAGGCAGTAGCGTGAGAGCAGACAGAGGGGATGCTCAAGAAGGACACCAATCTGGCAGTCATGTTCCAGCAGCTGCAGCATACTGCCAGATTGGCTCCAGTGATGAGGAGGGAGGTGATGATGAGGTCACTGACTCCACGTGGGTGCCTAATAGGAGAGAGGAGGAGGAGGAGGATGAGGAGGAGGCACATCTCCAACGAGGCAGGATGCCCTTTGGTGGCCAGCGTAAGGGCAGTACACCGACGGAATCACACCGCAGAGCTCCGCCTGTGCAGGGCGCTGCCTCTGCCCGTCATTCAAAAAGTTCTTTGGTGTGGGCCTTTTTTGAGGCTAGTGCATCAGATCGCACAGCTGCTGTTTGCAACATATGTCTCAAGCGTATATCGCGTGGCCAAAACATCAGCCGCTTGGGTACCACATGCCTGACCAGACATATGTTGACCTGCCATGCAGCTCGTTGGCAAGCCTACCTCAAAGACCCACACCAAAGAACAAAGCGGACCTCTCCTTGCACCGCATCAGCTGGGATCTCCAACCCCACTATAACTTCAGTCCTCTCTGAAACATGCACTGAGAGGAATGAAGGTGTAGAATTAGGTGTGTCACAGCCAAGTACTTGCGGCCACTCTGCTAGCAGTACACCGACGTCCGATTCTAGCAGGCAAATTTCCCTGCCCCAGCTGCTGGACCGTCGAAAGAAGTTCACTCCCAGCCATCCACATGCCCAGCGGTTGAATGCTAGCTTGGCTAAATTGCTAGCGCTTCAACTGCTGCCTTTTCAGTTGGTAGACTCGGCCCCCTTCCGTGAGTTTGTGCAATGTGCGGTTCCTCAGTGGCAGGTTCCCAAACGCCACTTTTTCTCACGGAAGGCTATTCCGGCTCTCTACCGGCATGTGGAAGGCAATGTCTTGGCCTCGCTGGACAGGGCGGTCAGCGGTAAGGTGCATATTACCGCTGACTCATGGTCCAGCAGGCATGGACAGGGACGTTACCTTTCTTTCACGGCCCATTGGGTCACTCTTTTGGCAGCTGGGAAGGATGCAGGACAAGGTGCAGTAGTGTTGGAGGTTGTCCCACCGCCACGCCTCCAAAATGCTACTACTGGTTGTGACACACCTCTCTCCTCCACCCCCTCCTCTTCTTCTTCCTCCATGGCCTCTTCCTGTGGTTTGTCCTATGAACCAGCGGTGCTCCGTAGCCGTTCACGGGGCTACGCAAGTACGCAGGCAAAAAGATGCCATGCCGTGCTTGCGCTGGTGTGTTTGGGGGACAGAAGCCACACTGGGGCAGAGGTCCTGTCTGCTCTGCAGGGCCAGGCCGAGAGGTGGTTGACGCCACGCCAGCTTAAGCCAGGAATGGTGGTTTGCGACAATGGCACCAACCTCCTCTCCGCCCTCCGACAGGGACAACTGACCCATGTGCCCTGTGTGGCTCACGTCCTTAACCTGGTGGTGCAGCGGTTCTTGGGCAGGTACCCGGGCTTACAGGATGTCCTGAGGCAGGCCAGGAAAGTCTGTGTGCATTTCCGCAGATCTTATAATGCCAGTGCTCGCCTGGCTGAGCTGCAAAAGGAGTTGAACCTGCCCAAGAACCGCCTTATATGTGACATGCCCACCAGGTGGAACTCAACGTTGGCCATGCTGCAGCGGCTGCACACGCAGCAGAGGGCCATCAATGAGTACCTGTGCGACTACGGCACCAGGACAGGGTCAGGGGAGCTTGGTTTTTTTTCTCCACGCCAGTGGGGCATGATCAGGGATGCATGCACTGTCCTGGCACCATTTGAGGAGGCCACGAGGATGGTGAGCAGTGACAGTGCATGCATCAGTGACACTGTACCTCTTGTCCACCTGTTGGAGCACACGCTGCGTGGAATAATGGACAGGGCACTTGAGGCAGAACAGAGGCAGGAAGAGGAGGACTTCCTTGCCTCTCAAGGCCCCCTTTACCCAGACAGTGTTCCTTCTGTCCCACCCATCGCACAGGAAGAGGAGGAGGAGGAGGAGGAGGAGGAGGAGGAGGATTGTGTCAGCATGGAGGTGGAGGCTGGCACTCAGCATCATCAGCAGCAGTCTTTTAGGGATGATTTACAGTCCCAAGAAACCAGTGGACTTGTACGTGGCTGGGAGGAGGTGGCTGCGGATCATGTCGTCCTTAGTGACCCAGAGGACTCCGGAGCGAATGCCTCAGCAAACCTACGCTGCATGGCCTCCCTGATCCTGCAAAGTCTGCGGAAGGATCCTCGTATTCTTCGGATCAAGGAGAGGGACCATTACTGGCTGGCCACTCTCCTTGATCCACGGTACAAGGGTAAGGTTGCGGACCTTATGTTACCGTCGCAGAGGGAGCAGAGGATGAGACAACTCCGGGAGGCCTTGCAGAAAGGTCTGTGCAACGCGTTCCCAGAGACTGGGAGGTTACAAACTCCTGGTCCTGGACAACGAGTTGCTGAGGCTTCGGCCAGTCAAAGAAGGAGCGGTGGGGAAGGTGGCCGTCTGACCGATGCGTTCAGACAATTCTTTAGTCCGCAGCCCCAAAGTATGATCGGTTCCAGCAACCATCGCCAGCGTCTGATAAACATGGTGCAGGAATATCTAGGGGCAAGGTCAGACTTGGACACCTTCCCCACCGAAAATCCTCTGGCTTACTGGGTCTTGAGGATGGATCACTGGCCAGAGCTTGCACAGTATGCAATTGAGCTACTGGCCTGTCCTGCATCCAGCGTTCTTTCGGAACGCACATTCAGTGCTGCTGGAGGATTTGTCACGGATCACAGGGTGCGCCTGTCCACCGACTCGGTTGATCGACTGACTTTCATCAAGATGAACCAGTCTTGGATCACCACCAGCTACCACACACCTGATGCTGATATAACAGACTAATTGATTTTAACATGTCACATCCCTTCAAGACTGATGCTGATGCTGAGTGCCTGTGCTGTTATGTTGACTGGCTATCCTCCTCCTCCGAGTCCTCAATGATACGATTGATGATGATAGCTTGGAAGATCATTTTTGTTTATGGGTGCCGCCACCAGTGGCTAAGGCCCAATTTTTCAGCCCCTGTTTTACAGGGGCGTGTAATTACATTTTTTTTAGCAATAATTTGCCATAGGGCTCATTGCTGTGCTCCAAGTACAGTATCTGTGAGGGGTTGGAGTGTTGTGGCACCAGTGCCTAAGGCCCAATTTTTCAGCCCCTGTTTAACAGGGGCGTGTCATTACAATTTTTGAAGCAATACTTTGCAACAGGGCTCATTGCTGTGCTCCAAGTACAGTATCTGTGAGGGGTTGTAGTGTTGTGCCACCAGTGCCTAAGGCCCAATTTTTCAGCCCCTGTTCAACAGGGGCATGCAATTACAATTCTTGATCTAATAATTCACAGCAGGGTCCATTGCTGCACCCACCAAGAGTAACTCTGAGGGCTTACAGTCTTGTGGCAACGCCACCACCACCACCACCACGAAAGGCCCAATTTTTCAGCCCCTGTTCAAAAGGGGCATGTAATTACAATTCTTGATCTAATAATTCACAGCAGGGCCCATTGCTGCACCCACCAAGAGTAACTGTCAGGGCTTACAGTGTTGTGGCACCAGCACCACCATCAAAGCCCCAATTTTTACTACCACTGTTCAACAATTATATGTAATTAAAATTCCTGATATAATAGTTGACAGCAGGGCTGTCAGGGTCACCTGTGGCCAGGTGACAGATGCACACCGTAGGGGGACAGGAGTGCACCGCGAGGTAGTGAACCCTATGGCTGGCTTCTGTGGATAGGAAACTGGGTGGTTGTGGAAAGCGGGACCAGAGGAGCACAACCGGGATCCCAACGGAAGCGAGAGCCAAGATTCCCCAGGGCGCGGAGTCTAAGACCCAGCTGGTCTTCTCCAGGGCCTCTAGTGGTGAGGATGTTACGCTGCAGGCTGGGACCAGGTCGCGGCCCCTGGAGTTTCCTAGCTCACGCCCCGTAGGATAAGGGGAAGCAGCAGCACACGATAGAGAGAACCGAATAACAAGCCGAAGGTCAGGGGCCACAAGCAGACAAGGATAACGAAGAACGAGCCGAAGGTCAAGGGTCACGAGCAGACAGGGATGGTCGGGGACAAGCCAATAACGTAACAGAGAGACAGACGTAGCACACGGCAGGCAGGAACCCAAACACACAATGCCTAACAAACACGTTGATCAGCCAAGCAGGCTTGCAGTGCACAGGTTAATATAGTGTTCTGTGATAGGGCCTGGGGTGGAGTCTGGCTGGGAGGAGATTATAAAGGAAGCCAGGTGAAAGGGCTCAGGCCTCTAAGATGAACACATGGGAAGGAAGGTAAGCTGACAGACAAACACTACTGCATATCCATGACAGTACCCTCCCTCTTATGGGCCCTCCCCCGCCTGGACCCAGGCTTAAAGGGAAATCTCTGATGAAACCTTCTCAACAGATGAGGTGCAGCGACATCAGATGCAGCGATCCAAGACGCCTCCTCAGGACCAAAACCTCTCCAATGCACAAGGTACTGAAGAATGCCTCTGCAGAGCCGAGAATCCAGAACTTGTCTAACCTCGTACTTAAGATTATCCTTAGAGACCGAAAACGAGGTAGGGAGATGACAAGAAGATCTATTGAGGACCAAAGGCTCTCTAGGAATAAGCAAGGGCATGAGAGGATCAACAGGAATCTGAGGAGGGTCCCCTAGACCCTTAAAGGGGAACTGGTCATCTTGCACAGGACCATCAGACTGGGCAGATGTCAGTGGAACCCTGAAGTCAGGTTGGTTAGAAGGTGACATGTCGCCGGAGTCAAGCTGAATAGCTGAAGGACAAGCAGAACGTCCCGAACAAGAAAAAGTAGGAGGCTCACTGGGCATGGGCTGGACTGGCATAACTAGTACAGAGGCAGAGTGAATAGCTGAGTCAGGTGTAGCGACTACCTGAATCGCATCGCAAGACGTAGTGACTGCAGGACTTGTAGACAAGCTAGCCTGGCTGTGCGTCCAAGGGTGGTTAGGGACAGAGAAATGTAAATGGTTATGCAACCTGGAATGAATGACCGGCTCAGATTCACAGGGGGCAACCTTGGGTAGGCAGGATGAGGAACAGGAGGGACCCCAAGCCAGGATCTGTCCAGTAGTCCAGTCCACATGAGGAGAATGGAGCTGTAACCATGGGAGACCCAAAATTATAGGCGTTGAGGCCTTGGGTAAGATAAGGAAGGATATCCACTCCTGGTGGAGTGTCCCTACCGACATCTTAACAGGGAGGGTCTGGAAGCGGATAGGTCCCCCTGGGAGAACAGTACCATCAATCGCCAAGACCACCAATGGCGTGGTGAGGGGCAAAAGAGTAAGTCTCATGGACGATGCGATTTCCCAGTCCATGAAATTACCAGCGGCTCCGGAATCCAGATATGCTGAGACCGAATGAGAAGAAGCACCAACATGAAGGAACACAGAAAGCAGAAGACGAGAAGGGGAAGGTGATATTTCTGGGTCCAATACTCCACTTTCCAGATGAAGTGGACCCGAACGTTTTTCTGGACAAAGAGAGCAAGTGTCACGAAAATGACCTTTGCCCCCACAATAAAGACACAGACCAAGAGTTCTGCGCCTAGCACGTTCCTCGGGGGATAGCCTGGTCCGACCCAGCTGCATGGGTTCCTCAGCTGGTAGGAGATGCTCTACGGGTCGAAGAGAGGGGAGCTCAGGCTGACTAAGAACCAAGGAGTGCTGGCGTTGCTTTTCTAAGGTCCTCTCCTGAAAGCGAATATCGATCTGGTTACACAAGGAGATAACGCCGGCCAGATCAGTGGGGATGGTTCTTCCTGCTAATTCATCCTTCACTCTATCAGACAGGCCATGCAAAAAGGTTGCGACTAAGGCCTCATTGTTCCAGCTCAACTCAGCCGACAGTATGCGGAAATGAAGGGCATACTGTCCCACAGAAGCAGACTCTTGGCGGAGACGTAAAAGGGCGCTGGCCGCTGAAGAGACACGAGCCGGTTCTTCGAAGATATTCCGAAAAAGTTTCAAGAAGCCAGACAGGCTAGAAACCACTGGATCATTCAGTTCCCACAGAGGGGCTGCCCAGGCTAAAGCTTCACCAGAGAGGAGGGAAATGATATAGGCTACCTTAGCCCGATCAGACAGGAAGTTTTGGGGCTGGAGCTCAAAATGAATCGTGCATTGGCTAAGGAACCCCCTGCAAGCCTTGGAGTCCCCAGAGAAACGGGACGGAGCTGGCAGTTGTAGTGAGTGTGTGGCTGCGACTGGTGCAATAGGTGCAGCCGCTGATTGTATTTGAGGTTGCGGATTCAGGGTTCCCAAGGAGGCCTGAAGCTGCTCGAAGCGAGAAGCCAGATCCTGGAGGAATCGCATCACCTGAGTCTGATTCGATTCCTGGGTTTCAAGTCTGCAAACTATGCCCTGCAATGGATCATCCGCGGGTAACGGGATGTCAGCCGGGTTCATGGCTGATCAAACTGTCAGGGTCACCTGTGGCCAGGTGACAGATGCACACCGTAGGGGGACAGGAGTGCACCGCGAGGTAGTGAACCCTATGGCTGGCTTCTGTGGATAGGAAACTGGGTGGTTGTGGAAAGCGGGACCAGAGGAGCACAACCGGGATCCCAACGGAAGCGAGAGCCAAGATTCCCCAGGGCGCGGAGTCTAAGACCCAGCTGGTCTTCTCCAGGGCCTCTAGTGGTGAGGATGTTACGCTGCAGGCTGGGACCAGGTCGCGGCCCCTGGAGTTTCCTAGCTCACGCCCCGTAGGATAAGGGGAAGCAGCAGCACACGATAGAGAGAACCGAATAACAAGCCGAAGGTCAGGGGCCACAAGCAGACAAGGATAACGAAGAACGAGCCGAAGGTCAAGGGTCACGAGCAGACAGGGATGGTCGGGGACAAGCCAATAACGTAACAGAGAGACAGACGTAGCACACGGCAGGCAGGAACCCAAACACACAATGCCTAACAAACACGTTGATCAGCCAAGCAGGCTTGCAGTGCACAGGTTAATATAGTGTTCTGTGATAGGGCCTGGGGTGGAGTCTGGCTGGGAGGAGATTATAAAGGAAGCCAGGTGAAAGGGCTCAGGCCTCTAAGATGAACACATGGGAAGGAAGGTAAGCTGACAGACAAACACTACTGCATATCCATGACAAGGGCGTTCCAGCACCAACCAAGAGTAACTGAGTGCTTACAGTGTTGTGCCAACACCAACAACTAAGGGGCCTATTTCTGCAGAGTATATACGGCAGGTCCCTACTTTCAAACATCCAACTTACAAACGACTCCTACTTGCAAACTAAAGAAGACAACAGGAAGTGAGAGGAAATCTACCCCTAGAAAGGAAAATTCTCTCCTGTAAGAATAAATATGGGAGAAAGGGGTCTCATCTGTACTGATGCTTTATCAGCAATCCTTGTTTCAAGAAAAACACCACATTTCAAAAACAGTTGTCATTGGGACGGAAAGTGAGGTGAAATGTTCTGAACAGGGGCACAGACAGCAAAACAAATGTTACAGGGGTGATAACCCTTACCTATGTTTCCCAAAAAGTTTAAAAATAGATTTTTGGGCTGGAGCTACACTTCAACAATGTACCTGTTCAAAATTACAAACAGATTCTACATAAGAACAAACCTACAGTCCCTGTCTTGTATGCACCGCCTGTATACGGCTGTTCAGAGTATATAGGGCCTTTTTTATTTTATGTGCGGGGTTCCCCTTAATATCCATACAAGACCCAAAGGGGCTGGTAATGGGCTGGGGTAGGGGGGGGGGGTCATGGGGTAGCTATGCCATTTTTCTTAAAGAATTTCATCCATATTACCGGGACCAGACATTACATTAAAGCCGCAAGCAGTTTTAAATGGCTTTTTTTTCCTTTAGAAGTGTCATTTTGTGCAGGGAAAGTTCTAAACACGGGAAACACGTGGCACTTCACAGGCATACTTTAGACACCCCCCAGGTACGATATTTAAAGGAATATTTGACTTTTTTTTTTTCACTTTATGCATCATTAAAATGACTGCTCCCGAAAAACGACCGTTTTTAAAACTTCTTTTTGCATTGATACATGTCCCCTGGTGCAGAACCCGGGTTCCCAAACCCTATTTATGACAATAACATGCATAATAGTTGTTATAATTAGCACTTTAGAATTCGAACGTTCGCATCCATTGTATTTAATAGGGTTCTAATGTTCGTTCGAACTTTCGGTCCGTTCGCGGGTTCTGGTGCGAACCGAACCCGGGGGTGTTCGGCTCATCACTACCCTAAACACACCATCCCCACTGTGAAACATGGTGATGGCAGCATCATGTTGTGAGTATGCTTTTCTTCAGCAGTGACAGGGAAGGTGGTCAGAGTTGATGGGAAGATGGATGGAGCCAAATACAGGGCAATCTTAGAAGAAAACCTGTTAGAGTCTGCAAAAGACTTGAGACTGGGGCAGAGGTTCACCTTCCAGCAGGACAACGACCCTAAACATACAGCCGGAGCTACAATGGAATGGTTTAGATCAAAGCGGTATTCATGTGTTAGAATGGCCCAGTCAAAATCCAGACCTAAATCCAATTGAGAATCTGTGTCAAGACTTAAAAATTCCTGTTCACAAATGCTCCCCATCCAATCTGACAGAGCTTGAGCTGTTTTGCAAAGAAGAATGGGCAAAAATGTCATTCTCTAGATGTGCAAAGCTGGTAGAGACATCCCCAAAAAGACTTGCAGCTGTAATTGCAGAGAAAACTGGTATTGACGCAGGGGGGCTGAATACAAATACACGCCACACTTTTCAGATATTTATTCGTAAAACAAATTGAAAACCATTGAAAACCAACTTACATCATTTTCCTTCCACTTCACAATTATGTGCCACTTTGTGTTGGTCTATCACATAAAATCCCAATAAAATACATTTACGTTTTTGGTTGTAACGAGACAAAATGTGGAAAATTTGAAGGGGTATGAATACTTTTGAAGGCACTGTATGTACAAAACCCACGTGACATAGTAATTATTAGGAAAAGAGCTAAGAGTTCAGTGGCCCTGTTGTGAACTTTAAATATGAATTTTTTTACATAATATTTATAGCTACAGAGGGGAATGCGGACTTGTTTTTCCAGACGGGCGTATTAATCCCAATGCACTATGGCACTTGAGGTCATAGCAGACCAGGTCAAAGGAGGGTACACAAAAAAATTGCCATTATCTGTAACCCAATGCCCTATTGATTTTCCCCATTGCTCACTACTATTGCCAAAAGCAAATTTGTTTACGAATTTTATGAAATTATTTATTTTTTATTCTGGACTAATGAAAAACATTTCTAGTAAACCTGCAACCCGCAAACACACCAGTTATGCTTGTAAGTCCTATTTATAATATATATATATATATATATATACAGTATATATATATATATATATATATATATATATATATATCTATATTGATATATCTATAGATATAGGTATATATATCTATATATAATGTCTTCACACAACACTCATACAACTTTCAGGCTGGGTTCACACTCTATTGCAAATTGGATGTGGATTTCCCCACATGAAATTCGCATGTCAGGAGATTGTGACGGCTCTCTATGGAGCCGGTTCACACATCTCTAGGGCGGCTGCGGTGCGAATTGCGGAGGAGCCCTGTGCGTCTTCTGGTCCGTTTCAGGTCTGAATTCAGCCCAAAATTTGGACTGAAATCGGACCTGAAACAGTGAACAGGGACGCAACGGACCCCTGCTATGAGCTGCTCTGTGCTTAAGTATGAACCCGGCCTCAAGGATTCACACAGTTTTCCAATGGAATCCAATTGGAATACGTGTGAATCCTAAGTGAATGTTGTGTGCAAACATTTCTAATTAAATCCCCATGGTGTATTCTTTATTACAGTAAATGTTTCTGAATTCGGTAATGATTATACTGATGGACAGTTATAGCCCACTGAACTGTAAATGTATATATAGCAAATTTGAATTGTGAACTTTTATTGAATTCCTAGGATAGTCCTTAGACAAACACAGGAAAATGTGAAAATCTTAAATGTTAATGGCTTTATTGTGGTCTGTTCTAGAATTATTTTCGCGACGCTTGGAATGTCTTTGATTTTGTGACGGTTCTCGGCAGCATTACAGATATTGTAGTTACAGAGTTCTGGGTAAGTGCAAAATATGGTGGGTTGAATGTTATCCCTCTGCAGAGCATCGGTGGGTTCCGTTCTGAGCATAAGTGTGTGTCATTAAGCAGCTCATTGTGGCTGCCCTGTGTACTGATGTCTGCTCTTTAGAGAGTTGCGTGTATGGTAGTGAGCGGTGGTGTGCTGACCTTTACTAGAATTATTTCTATAGGCCATGGTTCTTTTATATCACTACTGCACCTGGATTCATTTTACACTCACAGCGGTAACGTTTAATAAAAAAAACGATTAAAAAGGGGGGGTTTCCCACATCAACCAGCTTGGTTATCGGGTTTTGGCTTACATTCAAAATTTTGTCAAAGTCAGTATAGTTTAGGTCCCAAACCAGCCCCTTTCTGATCAGAATCCTCCAAACATCGCCCTCTGTAGTTTTTAGGGGTATTTCACCTAAATGCAGTCTTGTTCTCTAAATGACCTTTTTTTCTTTTCTACTCTAATAACCGTTAAACACCAACACCACCAACACCTCCCTCACCTTTCTTCCTTTCACTTTTACCATTTGGAACTTTCCAGCCTTGCAAATATCATCTCTTCAGATAATTTTACACATTCTCTTTTGGTGATTGATCCAGCACAACACAAAGGGGATAATTTGCTAAAACTGGAGTGCAAAAATTGGTGTAGCTCTGCATAGAATCCAATCAGCTTCCAGGTTAAGAAGCCAATCAGCTTCCAGGTTTAGAAGCCAATCAGCTTCCAGGTTTTTTTTTCATCAAAGCTTACTTGAAGAAGCTGAAGTTAGAAGCTGATTGGCTACCATGAACAGCTGCACCAGATTTTGTACTCTCCAGTTTTAGTAAATCAGCCCCACTGTCACCTTGTGTATATAGCTGACCAGTTACCTTGCCTCTTGTTTCTGACCCATACCGATCAAGTCTGAAGAGCTCTCACTGTTGTATTGTCTTGTACTTCCATATACTTTGCTATACACGTTCTTACAGTGCCATGGTACATGCAGGGATAATTTATTTCTCCTGGGGGGGTTCAGCCTTGGGTACCCAGGGGAACATAATTAGCGTGCCTTTGCAGGCTCCACCGGTCCCTGCTGCCAGCTCAGCCAATAGGTAGCTGAAGCTTCCTCAAAAGGCCATCCCTCCTGACATCACCCGGGATTCCCCCGATACCCAGCGGGTGGCGGCATGTTAGTTTTTTTATGCAAATGTAGGAGACGGGTTGCGCGGCTATGACAGGAGACAGGCTGCGTGGCTCCTGGAGCTGGTAGTCCCACAGCTCCACTACCTTAGCTGCTGTGCCATTGACAAATGCTCTAGGGGGGGGGGGGGGTTCGACCCCACTGACCCTCCCCTTTTCTATGCCTCTGGGTACATGGTGGTCCTCTACATATATACACAACATGCTATTGTATGGCAAAACGTGTAGTAGTCACAGTCAATCGGGCTTGTTCTGTATTCATGAAGATCTTTCTCTTTTCTTATAAGTAGCTTCTACAGCTCTTATGTCTGTCAGAACCATACTCAGCAGTACTTATATTCACATGGGTCACCCTAAAATGCCACTAAACAATATCTGTATTCTCCAAAAAAAAAAAATCCATACACATTCATTACTTAAAGTGTTTGTTACCCCAACATTTCATATTCCTTATATGTGCCTGCTGTACCATGTACTTGTATGAAAAAGTCTCCTGTTCTCTTTGTATTGCTTCCTTTATGTGAAATCCCTGGTGTTACTGTCAGTCCCTTTGCTTTCCTATAAAAAATGGAGCGCACTTAGCGGGAGAAAACAGCGTGGTCTCAGCCTGCTCTCCTCCAATGATCAGTCTTGTCCTGACACGCCCCCCCCCCGCACAGCCTTTCCCTGGGAAGCTCAGTGTGCTGCTGCTTCTCCTCCCCCAGCTCTTATGCAGCTGAGAACAGAGGGAATGTGATCACTTACAAAAAAGGGAGAAAAAAGGTATTTCGTTATTTTATTTTTTTATCTATACACAAATGTTTTGCCTATCGTTTCTATTTTAAACTGAATGGGTTGTTTTACAAGGTGATCGTGTACAATCACTTTAATGATTCTGTAATACATTTTTTATGAAAGTGTTCCTTATTGTGTTTTTCTGCCTGCTTGTAACATCCTCTGTGAGCTCCTGAATCTCTCCTTTTTCCCCGCACTTTCATTTGTTTGGAATGAGCAGTGCACGTTAGTTGCAGTCATGGGCACTGCTCTGTGCACACTACACATCCCATAGTTCGTAGCCCATAGTCCCTCCTGGGGGCAAACAAGAGAGGGTGGCTACATTCCTACATAAAGTGGGAACAAGGAGAATGAACAAAGCCACCCTCTAACAGGAAGTCACATCACAGCACTAAAGAAAAGGAATTAGGAGATTTGGAGCAGGCTGAGATCTATGGAAGGGACTTTTTGGATTTTTTTTTAAACAAGAGTTTATTGTCACTATAATCATATGGCCATGGAATGTGTCAACAACATCTGCTTTGGAACATTCTATGGTGATTGGATTAAGGTGACTGAGTTATACTATAAATGGTCAGGTATGTTCCTGACACTCATTAGAACTGAAGAAGTGGTTTAGGTAAGCAATGAGATGTCTTTACAACAAGCCTAGATGAATGTGACTAACTACAATGGCCCTACATAAATGACAATCTTCACAGACATATTGGCAAAACTCATACAACAGTAAACAAGAAACAATAGGAAAGAGAGGCCTAGATGGTTTTAATTATCAATTTTAGAAACAAATGCAGTAAAAAGTTTTTGTGGTTTGTTAATGGATGCTGCATACCCATAGTATATCGCTATGTACATGTGTATGGAATGCAATGTTTTGTCATAACAAATGAAGTATTAAAAAATACCATATGTGATATTTATTAATATACAATGAGGTGAATAAATCAAAAGTGGAGCAGCCAGAATCTGTTTATGGCAACCAATCAGCTTCTATCTTCAGCTTGTGGGTAGGTTCAGCGTGGTGCATGAAGTCGCACAGATGTCTTCCAATTTGCACCTGAAGTCGCACTGACTTGTGACTTTGAAATCATGCGGCTTCAAGTGAAGTCACGCAATTTCAATTTCGGATTCAGTGTGACCGAAGACTCAGAGGAGCATCTATCACGAGGAGCAGAATGCGATCTGGCCGGTCTAATAAAGTACATTGCCCACGTCTTGAGCTGATCCCACCCTCACTGTATAGGACAGTCTCTGACATTCTCGGGAGGACGACTTGCTCCGTCGCGTCAGAAAGCGTTGTACCTGCATGAGATCGGGATTGTTTTGTTGGATCAGAGTTCTCTCCTCCCGGGTGTGGATCTCGGCAGATTCCACCTGGGGTGACGCTGCTTGCCCTTTGAGAGAACATGAGAAGGCTAACGGAGGACGCAAGACGGGGGGGCTGCCTCCAGGTCCTCTTGGCTTGAATCTACATCCGCCCCTGGACATTCTACTGGATAGTGGTAAAGAGCATCTGCATGTCCCTCCTGGCTTGTAGCAAATCTTGTGATTGAACCAAGCCAGTCAGCTGACCTACCTTTGCTCCGAAGCCCCCAGTTTGGCTCTTTCTAGGTAGGCAAGGGTTGTTATCTGTGAAAACCTCTATTTCAGCCCCTATGAAATATTCTGTGAACTTTCAGTGATGTCCCAAACCACGGCCAGCAACCCCAGTTTACAGAAGCTATAGTTGTGGGGATTCCTCTTGGTGGGCCATAGACCACAGCTTGCATAGGCATTCACACGCTCACACCTATCCTGCTTTTGGGCCAGGACAGCCCCCAAACCCTGCCAGCACCCATCTGTATACACTTGGAAAGGTTTCAGGTTATGCGCATATGCTAGTAGAGGTGCCAAAGTAAGTTTTTGCTTTTGTTGTTGTGGTTCTTGCCACTGGGACGGGATTGACGGTGACAGCCCCCCTTTCTTTTGGGTGGTAGGGCCGCTCAGTAGCAGGGTGAGAGAGGTGGCGATTTGCAATGAACCGCCAATAGTATTCCACCAGCCCTAGGAAAGAGCACAGCTCAGTGATAGTCTTTGTGAGGGGGGGTGCCAATTCTGTACTGCCTGGACTTTGGACAGGCCCGTGGGAGCAGCGGGGGCGCAGGGGGGGGGCTTAAGCAGATCCAGGTATTGGACATGATCTTAAAACTTTTTGGAGAAATTTATGATATCGTCCATGAAGACTAACACACTCTTAAAGTTTAAATCTCCCGAGCATCTTTCTATCCAATGTGGGAAGGTACTGGGGGCATTGCTCAGTCCGGAGGGCATGCGATTGAATCTGAATAGTCCCAGGGGTATGATAAAGTCTTGGTCCCTCTGGGACTTGTTAATAGCTGCTTGTCAGATCAAGAGTAAAGAAAAAAATGACGGTATCACTCGGTAATGGGTGGAGTGTACCCCGTATGAATCGGGAGGTCAATGGCCTCTGTGCAACCATAGTCATCAGGGCTGGTAGCAGAGACCGGTATGTGCTTCTTCAGTAGTTGATGAAGTAGCCACTGTTTGGGTTAGGGATACTACTGGAAAAGCTGGCCATTCCTTTCCAGGACTAATTTGAATTGCGGCTCATTCAAGGAGGTCATGGACGCCTGTAATGGGGCTCAGACGTCTTTCACCCCTGGCTGGGCCTCAGAGATGCAGTGGTGGGGCACCTTGTAAAGGCATGCCATTGTGGTAGGTTAAGAGATTGGGATTTGGGAGGTCCACAGATTCATAAGCTGAACCAACACCTTCCCTTTGTGGACCTTGGATAAGGTGCAGGCGACCAGCCACAGGGCAGGCAGCAGCATCCCAGGCGGAACTCGCTGTGTCACTAGGTCTTTGTAAGGCTCCACATTACCGTGGCTTCTTGCAGTTTCTTGTAAGCCCTGAGGGAAAGGGACCTCTTGGAGGGGTGCCAGGAGTATCTTTTGCTTAAGGGGGCATACTTACTGACAACTCCCACCTGCTCAGGCTGCTTTCTCATTTCCCCTTTGGTAGGCGTCATAGGCCCGTTTCATGTTGAGGCAGACAGCTTGCAGACCACAGCCTCACGCAGGCTGGCCTGTATGCTCAAACTTGGCCAGTAAGTGGGGTAAGTCCAAGACTTTCGGGATGTTCATGCCCAGAAGGATTAGTACTGCTGAGCTCACTGGGCTGCAAGTCACCACGGCTCTTACTCGCTGGTTGTCTATCTGTCTCTTCATCCAGGTAGCACCTTTCATCAGGATGGGCAGGTTGTTGGCCGCCGAGAGGGACAGCCAAGAGGGGTCCAGCTGGTCCCACGTCCCTAACCTCTGGGTGTAGAACTTGTACTCCATGATAGTGACCTCAGATCATGTGTCAAACAGGCAAGGGACCTCCTACCCATTGACGAGGGTGTTCACCACTGGACTTGGTGTGACCATCTCTGATGGTCCCCAGCCTCTGATCTAATGAAACCTTGTGTTGACGGTCCTGGGGGTTGTCCCTCTGCCCCAGCCGGGAGCCACTAGTTAACAACGGCAGCCTATGGTTGCTCTTGGCTTCTGGCCGACCACAGATCCTGGCTACATGACTAAAGTGGCCACTCCGCCAGCACTTCCGGTCTTCATCCAAGTCCCTCCCTATAACCGTGTCACTGGAGCGCCAACTTCTTCTATGCATTACTTGAAGATTAGAGGTTTTTAGAGACCTATGAGCTGGAAGCCTGTGTCTGCAAGCTGAGGATGATTAAGGAGGCCGTAGCTCTGTCTTACCTGCTTGTACCCCTGCACTTTCCCTACTCCTCTGGAACCTTTCCCTGACAATAAGCACTGTCCCTAACAGACGGGTGTCCTGTCCCTCGCACAAATGTGCGCCTAATCCGGGAGCTAGGGTCCTAAATAGATTCAAGATGGCCGACCCTAGATGGCCACCAAAGTCCCCTGGGGTGTTAACATCAAATCAGATAGCTGCCTCCCTGTGACCAAGGAAACCATAGAGGAACTGAGTTCCTCTTGTCTTCTGCCCACATATGCAGTGGTGCTGCGAATGAGTGTCACTTGCAGTGGAGAAAATAGACTGTACCTGCCTACAAGCTTGTTCAGTATGGGCTAGTTTACACTAGCATTGCTCTCTGAAGAGGGATTTGATTGAAGAGACATTGAATGGGTAGCTCTTAGTGGGCAGTACTGCCCAATGAATGCAAAAGCAGGGATAATTGAACTTCCCCCTCCTCTGCCTTTGCTGCATAAGAGAGAGTGGTTGGGGGGCTGTAAAACTGCATCTCAGCTGTGTGTTTGTACTGCCCCTCAATCAGAGGTGTAAAAGGCCTTAAAATTTAAAAATAAAAGATAAAAGTGGATTGGTTGTTATCCACAACTGCTTCAGATTCTGGCTACTCCCACTTTTATAAATTCCCTTGAGTATGTTACAAGAATGCAATGTTTGAATGCTATGATCATCTGTGTGACAATACATGAGGGTATGCAGTTACATCCCATCTTACTGTGTTATGTTTACTTTTAGTGTTATTTTAGACCCTGTGAGAACAGTGCAGGGTTGTGCTACAAAAATGTAAAGTGCCAAAAATCTGCTCTGCTGGAATTAACGTAAATAATGCAGTGCTCCACTGGAAACTACATGCAGTTCTGCTGGAAGCTGTGAAGAATCCAGCATATATACATACATATATGTAGATAATGCAGTGCTTTTCAAGAATGTGTACTGCATGTAATATTGCTGTATGGGATGGATATGTGAAAAATGCAGTGCTCTGCTAACTTATATAGTGCAGTGCTCAGGCTCCACCAATAACGGAATGTTACAGTGCACTGCTAGATGAATATTGCAGTGCACTGCTGGATGAATATCTCAATGGCAGTGCACTGCTGGATGAATAACTGAATATTGCAGTGCTCTGCTGGATGAATATCTGAATATGGCAGTGCACTGCTAGATGAATATCTGAATATAGCAGTGCTATGCTGGATGAATAACGGAATATTGCAGTGTTCTGCTGGATGAATATCTGAATATGGCAGTGCACTGCTAGATGAATAACTGAATATTGCAGTGCTCTGCTGGATGAATATCTGAATATTGCAGTGCTATGCTGGATGAATATGTGAATATTGCAGTGCTCTGCTGGATGAATATGTGAATATGGCAGTGCTCTGCTGGATGAATATGTGAATATTGCAGTGCTCTGCTGGATAAATATGTGAATATTGCAGTGCTCTGCTGGATGAATAACTGAATATGGCAGTGCTCTGCTGGATGAATATCTGAATATTGCAGTGCTCTGCTGGATGAATATCTGAATATTGCAGTGCTCTGCTGGATGAATAACTGAATATGGCAGTGCACTGCTAGATGAATATCTAAATATAGCAGTGCTCTGCTGGAGGAATAACTGAATATTGCAGTGCTCTGCTGGATGAATAACTGAATATGGCAGTGCACTGCTGGATGAATATCTGAATTTTGCAGTGCTCTGCTGGATGAATATGTGAATATGGCAGTGCTCTGCTGGATGAATAACTGAATAATGCAGTGCTCTGCTGGATGAATATCTGAATATTGCAGTGCTCTGCTGGATGAATATCTGAATATTGTAGTGCTCTGCTGGATGAATAACTGAATAATGCAGTGCTCTGCTGGATGAATATCTGAATATTGCAGTGCTCTGCTGGATGAATATCTGAATAATGCAGTGCTCTGCTGGATGAATATCTGAATAATGCAGTGCTCTGCTGGGTGAATATCTGAATATTGCAGTGCTCTGCTGGGTGAATAACTGAATAATGCAGTGCTTTGCTGGATGAATAACTGAATAATGCAGTGCTTTGCTGGATGAATAACTGAATAATGCAGTGCTCTGCTAGATGAATAATTGGATGTGTGTGTAAATAATGCAGTGCTGAAATATGGGTAAGTAATGTAGCGCTGTGTTGGCTTATGCTTGAATATGCGTGAAAAATGTTCTGCTGTGCTGAAGTACTTGTGAATATTGCAGTGCTGTGCTGGGATGTGTGTGCAAATAAAGAAGTGCTGTGCTAGAGTACTGGTAATGAATGCAGTGCTGTGCTAGCACATGTATGTAAAGTTGTAAACAATGCTGTGCTGTGCCAGAGTGTTGGTGATTAATTGCAATGATATGCTAGAATATGTATCTATATGCAGTGCTGCACTGGAGTATTAATGAAAATTGCAGCTCTGCGCCAACGTTTTGGTGCAATGGTGTGCTAGAATATGTATGTGAATAATGCAGTTCTGAGCTGCAGTACTGGTGACTAGTGCAGCGCTGTGCTGAAATGCGTGTATAAATAATGCAGTGCTGAAAGGTGTATGTGGATAATGTTCTGCTCTGCTAGCATACATCCTGCCTGTGTTTAGCATGTGATGTTGGTGGAGAACATTTGTGTTTGCTCTGGCTGGGTGATGTGGGGGTGAATGGTTGAGCGCTCTACATGAGTGGTACATCCCTGTGACTGGAATTAATCAATGCTCTTTGAGGGTGGTACAGTGCTGTGAATGGGTGGTACTGTAGACAATCCGGTGCTCCTATTGGGTGGTACAGTGCTTAGTGGGGCTCCTTCTCTCCTATAATGATCAGTTTATCTCTGTCTTGTCTTTTTCATGTCTCTCTCTATCCCTCTGATATTTTGGCCCCCGGCAAAAAATAACTCATCCAATCAAAATGCACTATGAATCTCATGTGTCCATCCATGAAACTGGTCTGTGACTTCATGCCAACTACACCCCACCTCCCCCATATACCTAACAACCCCTCACCCCCCAACCCCACGCACAATTTCCTGCCGCAACCTCTTCCATCTACAACTGCATCGCAGAACCCGGTTGGTTTGTAATTTATGACCTAATGCATAAACATTAGCTACTGCATGTCAGAGGCTGTGCACTCCAATCCACCCCATCCCTCACTCCTGACTCGTCTTCCAAAAAAAAAATCTAGTGTATTCCTAATACCAGGCATTAATCCTTGAAGCCTTACTACAGCGGCATTCAGTACATGACATGCCACGGCTTCCACCAGTTACATGTCAGTCTGCTCTTACTACTGACACTTCATAAACCTTCACTCGGCATATCACTCGGCCTATTTGCCATCTGTAGTCTATAGAGCTAAATTTTCTAAAAAAAAAAATGTTTAAATCCAAGAGATGCCCATAAGGCTGCTTACTTGCAGCCATTTTAGAATAGTTGACACACGTAAATGTAAAGAGAATCTCATCCAGTCTTTTAAATGGCATTTTTTTCCAACCAGGCAATAGCATTATCTGCCCATTTATGTGGTTATTAGGAACATTTATTTTTCTCTCCTTAGGAGAAAACTTGTCAAGAGAGAAATATGTTGCAACTGCTGAGTAGCAGGTGTTTAGCATGGGTGTGGAATTATTAATTTTTTTATATCTGGCCACATGACTGGTCCGCCTAAGTCAAATCCTAAGGGGCAGACAATACAAGATTGCTGCTGTTACCATTAGTAGTCATAGATGCCTCTTCTTTACTTCCCTATTATGCTGATTTCACTTTGTTACTAACTGCTTGATTACCCTAGTTTTGGTACTAAAACTCATCTCTCAGAGGCCAACTGCCACCACCATCCCACTGTCCACCAAGTGTGCCTTTATTGGCCACTGAAGCAGGGACATTGCTGGATTTGTGAAACACTTGGGTCCTGACAAGAGCTATAATACAGGTCATGTGGCTGCTGTGCAAACCTGAGCCAACTTGATGTACAGGCAGTTCCCCAGTTACGTACATCTGACTTACGTACAACTCCTACTTACAAACGGAGGGCGACAACAGGAAGTGAGAGGAAATCTCCCCCTAGGAAGGGAAATTCACCCCTGTAAGAGTTATCATGGGAAAAAGGAGTCTCCACTGAAGCTTTATTACCAATCCTTGTCTCCACAACAACCCAAAATTTCCAAAATCCAATTGTCAAAGGGACAGAAAGTGAGGTGAAATCTTCTGAACAGGGGCACAGACAGCAAAAATTACAGGGGTGTTAACCCTTCTCTATGCTATCCCAAACGTAAAAAAAAAAATTGGGCTGGAGTTACGCCTAAACAATGTACCTGTTCCAACTTATATACAAATTAAACTTAAGAACAAACCTACAGAACCTTGTTTGTATCTTGTTTGTAACCCGGGACTGCCTATATACACTACACTATACACTACACATCCATGCCACAGTCCTTGGACTCACAAAATATGCTTTAAAGTGTTTGTTAAGCCAATTTTTTTCCTATTATAGTTCCCTCCATTATATAACATTAAGCTCCCCAGTGGATGTCAATTATAAACATATGCTGTATAATACCTTATGTCAGAGCGCCACTCGGCGCTCACGGCACTGTCCGCTGGTCTCCTCTCCTAAACTGACAGCTGCAGGGGGAGGTGCTGGGTATCCCCCGCTGAAGTCAGCCAGGGCGAGGAGAAGAGGAGACCAGTGGACAGTCACGTGAGCGTTTAGGGGCGCTCTTAAATAAGGTATTATACAGCATATTTTTATAAATGACATCCACTGGGGAGCTTAAAGGAGTTGTAAAGGCAGAAGGTTTTTTATCTTAATGCATTCAATGCGTTAGGATAAAAAAAACTTCTGTGTGTAGCAGCCTCCCCAGCACCCCCCTAATTACCTACCTGAGCCCCTTCTCTCTCCAGCAATGTCCACAATCCCCTTAGCCATGCAGGACACTCCTCCTGATTGGCTAAGACAGAGCAGCTGCGTCATTGGCTCCGGCGGCTGTCAATCAAAGTCAGTCAGCCAATCAGGGGGGAGAGGGGGTGGGGCCAGGTTGGGGCTCCATGTCTGAATGGATACACGGAGCTCTGACTCGGCTTGGGTGCCCCCTGTAGCAAGCTGCTGGCTGGGGGGCACTCAAAAGAGGGAAGAGCTAGGAGCAGCAAAGAAGGACCCCGAGAAGAGGAGGATCCGGGCTGCTCTGTGCAAAACCAACTGCACAGAGGAGGTAAGTATAACATGTTAGTTATTTAAAAACAAAACAACAAGCCTTTACAATAATTTTAATGTTATATAACAGAGAGAACTATAATAGGAAAACACAGTTATTTTTAAAACAAGAGGGGGGGATCATGGACTGGACAGAGCTGACAGGCAGGGAGGGGAGGAGAGAGGAGGACACAAACACAGGAGAGCAGGCTGCAGCTGACGAAGGCACGTAAACTGAATACGGTGTCAGGGCTCAGCAGCCATGATGTACCGTGGTCATTTTACAGGGGGGAGGGCAGAAGCTGGCAGGATCAGCCAGGTTTTTTAGGTGATACAGGGGGCCAAATTACACAGCACACGCACCGTGCTGTGTAACATGCTTTAAAGAAACAGGATACAATTATTATAATTTTTTTTTAGGTTAACAGATGCTTTAATTACTGTGCCACATGCAAGAAACAGGATACAATTATTATTATTTTTTTTAGGTTAACAGACACTTTAATTACTGTGCCACATGCAAGAGCCTCAAACACACACATAAACCTCAGCACAAAATTTTAGCGGATAAAAGTGAATACTCACAAAATAGCAACTAAAGATAGCCATTAGGTCACACAAAGCCATGCAGTGCGGACACCAAATGTCAAGAACATCAAAGGGGTGTAGAGCTGAGCTCTGAGGAACGGGGTGTGCCCCCCCCCCCCCGAAATGCTCTTTAGTTGCTATTTTGTGAGTATTCACTTTTATCCGCTTTTATAATTTTTTTTGGTAATGCACTAGGTGCATGCGCCTTCTTGTCCGTTTGTTTTTCGTAGTACCTATTGGATTATCCTGTCTACCCTGGAGTACCCCCAGGTACTAGGGCATCTGCCTAGTACCCAGAATTACTATTGTCCTTCCTGCTTTCCACTACAGAGGACCTCATAGCGCTGGTGTTTGCTAGATATAGAGCTAACATTAGTCTAATGCCCCATACACACGATCATTTTTAATGTCATTTTTAAAACTGACGTTTTTCTTGTCATTTTTTTTCTTGTTTCCTCTCAAGCCTGTCTTGTGTACACACCATCATTTTAAAAAATGTTCAAGCAAAGCGCAGTGACATACAGCACGTACGACGGCACTATAAAGGGGAAGTTCCGTTCGAATGGCGCCACCCTTCATGTTAGTAAAGTTTGTTGAGAGACGATTCGCTCTTTTCAGTCTTCTGCTTTTCAGTCCGTTACTGCGTGACGAATGTGCTATCTCCATTACGAACGCTAGTTTTACCAGAACGAGCGCTCCCGTCTCATACTTGATTCTGAGCATGCGCGTTTTTTTTCACGTCGTTAAAGCATACACACTATCGTTTTTCACGTCGTTAAAAAAAACGACATGAAAAACAACGTGAAAAAAGAGAGCATGTTCGAAATTTTTAATGGCCGTTTTTCACGTCGTTAAAAATGCTCTGGAGCATACACACGGTCATTTTTAATGGCCATTTTTTTTAATGGCATTTTTAATGGCATGAAAAATGATTGTGTGTATGGGGCATAAGTCTACTATGAAGATGAACTTTATTAAAATAGTTTGGGACTTCTGCAACCAGCAATTGTTAAGTCGTTGGGGTGGATTGTGGATTTACTCAAGGTAAATAGACTGTGCGCTTTGGAAGTGCAGTTGCACTCATTTTCCCCAGAGCTTAGTGAATGTGATGAAACTTTACTTTGTAAAGAATACCCAATCAGATGAAAGAAAAAAATTAAAAACTGAATTTTTGGTTGCACATGATTGGATGATGGAAATGAGCAGAGCTTCGCTACATTCATTAAGCTCTGGGGAAAAAGAGCGCAACTGCACAAAGTAAACAACAAACAGGGAGTAACACAGCTCCAGGTGATGGTAATACCTTCCATAATGATCAGGTGCAGGTCCAGTCCGTGATCTGGGTAACTTATGCAGGAGACAAAACGATTGACCGCACTCCAATGATAAGGAAAAATGCTTTATTGGTATAAAAACACCCAACATGAAAAACCATCGAGGTTACAGCATCATGACAGCACAGAGGGGAGCATAGTTGACGCGTTTCACAAATTTCTTTGCTTAGTCATAACCCTATGAACCCTCTATGACTAAGCGAAGAACTCTGTGAAACGCGTCAACCATGCTCCCCTCTGTGCTGTTATGATGCTGTAACCTTGATGGTTTTTCATGTTGGATGTTTTTATACCAATAAAGCAATTTTCTTTATCCTTGGAGTGCGGTCAATCGTTTCGTCTCCTGCTGCACTTCCAAAGTGCACAGTCTTTATTAAATCCACCCCAATGAACAATATGGTCAGAACCTGAAGTATGTAATGTACATGACTGCACAGAATGCAGTTCTCAGGTGTATTTAACATATTGTATAACACACAGAGTGCAGTGGTCATGAATACTTAAGACAACACAGAGGACAAAATAGTTCAAAATAAGGGGAATCTCCCTATTACATCATACACTCAACACCTTCTCTTCATACCAAGGGTACCTGTGGTGTAGCCGCCTCTGAGAGGACTATACAGCAGGTCCCCACCTAATAGGACATGAGGCCTCTGCTCCGCGCTTCCTCCCCGGCAGCCTTGGTTATTGGGAACCCCCAGCCAGTTTTTTCCACGGAGGGGTTTGGGGGGTATTCCCTGGGCACAGCAGGATCCCCCAAAGGGGTGCCCGGAGTATTCTCCTGATCCCCTCAGTCGGTCTCCCAAATAAATGGAGCATCGCGAGGCTCATATTTGATGGACTTTTCAGTTTGCCTATCCCATGTCCTGTACACCTTCTAAATGTATTTCGATCACTTCAGATATTGTCACACAGGGTTAAGTGTATGCATTTTAATTTTGTTATTCTTTTATTGGAAAATAAAAACCTTTTGAAAGTTAAAATAAGGGGACTCTAGCTCTTGTCGTTTAGCACTGAAGCCACTGAATTTGGACCCTGAGTAACAAAGTGAACCCAGGATCAGAGGGGAGCACAAAATAGGCTTTGCTGGTTAAAAAACATAAAAGCAGCTACCTCGTGTTACCCTCACTTAGCTAGAATTTTTACCATTTATAAGTAATCATGCTAGAAAATGTGATATTGTAAAGCAAGCCGCAAAAAGTATCACACCGTACCTCAGTACCTGTGGTGTACTGTAATGCCCATTCAAGTTACGGTACTAAAGTATCTTTTGTACCCCTGTTCAAATGAACGTAGCACAACCAGGCCATTTGCCATTTGGCAAAATAGAATTTTTAGTAGCATATTTAGATTTTTTTTTTTTTTTAAAAACAGATTGGTAATCAGTATGATCTTAAAAGATTATTTTACTGCCCCGACATACATGTCACATTTATCAGGAAGCTAGAGTTATCCTTAAAGACATCTAATTAAGTCCACATCTTAATCATGCACATCATTGGAACCCATTTTGGTTCAATTTAAAGCCAACAAAATGTGGGAAAGAGTGATATTGTTTTACTACAAATTCATAAGTTTTCTTCAGTTTTAAAATATGAACTAGTCAGCAAAGAGGCTGCCTTCATATTAGTGGATAGTAGACACACTATAGTAGCAGTAGGTATTATTGAGGGGTATACAGCCCCAATTTCAATAACCTTCTCTTTAAGCCCAGCCTCTCTTCTTTTTTTTTTTTCCTGCCAGTAAAACGTTCTCAACTCTCCTTTCCTCCCTTCTTCCTCCTGAAATCCCTTGCAGTCTGATTACTGAATTCTGCATGCATGAACCTTTCCACCCCTTTAAGGATTTTGATTCTGCCTCTTGCTATGCATGTTGCACTGTCCCAGCCAAACACCAGGCAGCTTCTGGGGTACCTCTAACCATGGCCACAACTATCACTAAGCCAGAACCATTGTGAACTTTATTCAGTTTTATAGCAGCAATATATTCTGCAGAATTTAAAGAAGAACAATGACCCATTCACATCAGTACATACCCCAATGGAGCTTAGAATCGAATGTTCCTTCCACAGTTTGACAAACACACAGTGAGTTTATGTGGAAGTGTTTTGTGGTAGAATCCCACAAAAGCATGGCAAAACATACAAGCTCCAAGCCAGGCCTGAACTGGCAATTTGTCAGCTCTGTTAAAATACTATAAGGGTTGTTGTACCCTTTGTGAACCTTAAATGGTCCCTTTACCCTGTTTATAATATCAGTTCAGAAATACTATTGAGCTTGGCAAAGCTAGGGTCTGGCCAAAGTACTCATCTCTAAGCCAGAGTGCTGCCAGTGTTCTTACTCTTTTTTATTTGATTAAATATCAATGCACGCTTAAAGTTAAAGTAAACCCCCCTATCGTTTTCAGCCAAGGAAGCTGCCATCTTTGCCTCTGTTTAATCTACAACTGCCATGATGCTGCATATGTGATCAGTTATGACACCAGCCATTGGTTGGTTTGACAGTTTGGTTTGCGAGCACAACCAATAGAAGTGTGACATTTCTGGCTTGTGCCGTAAATGAAACTGTTTTATGGATGGGTTTACTTCTGCTTTAACTGTAAAAATTAGAATATTGTGACAATATTGTAAATGTGACAGGAAGTAGGGGAACATCTAATGAACTGGGCAACTTAGCAACAAAAAAAGCTTATAGAGGTCCTAACATTTCCCCACTCAACGAAAACATGTAGTAATGCTATGGTGTCCCTGTTGGCTCATTTCTTTTCACTTTCTGTTCCAGATAGAACATTATTACTGTGACAGGGAGTGAAGGCAAATCCCCCCAGTAAGGGAACAGAGGCTTAAACTCTTCTCTACTATGGGGTTTATTTACTAAAGCTGGAGAGTGTAAAATCAGGTTCACTTCTGTATAGAAGCCAATCAGCTTCCAGGTTTTATTGCCAAAGCTTAATTGAACAAGCTGAAATTAGAAGTTGATTGGCTACCATACACAGCTGCACCAGATTCTGAGTGCACCAGTTTTAGTAAATCTACCCCTATGTCCAACGCTAAAAAAATGTTTTGCAGGAGATGGGCTTTAACTAGTGAGTTCACTATGGGAATGATTTACCAAAGGCAAGTAGACTTTGCACTTTGCAAGGACCTTTGCTCCAGAGCTTACTAAATGAGGTGAAGCTTCACTTTGCAAAGAATACCCATTCACTTGAAAGGAAAAAAAAAAAAAACAGCATGTTTGCTTTCATATGATTGGAAATCAGTAGAGCTCCCCAACAGTCTATTTGCCTTTAGTAAAGCCACCCCAAAGTCTGACAAAAACTTACAGTGGGGAAAATAATTATTTGGCCCCCGGCAGATTTTGTCAGTTTGCCCACTTTCAAAGAAATGAAGAGTCTATCATTTTTATCATAGGTGTATTTTAAAAGATAGAGACAGAATATCAACCGAAAATCAAGAAAAAAACATGATACAAATGTTATAAATTGAAGTGCAGTTCAGTGCGTATAAGCATTTGATCCCCTACCAACCAACAATAATTAGGTATTCATTTCCCAATTTCCCTTGGGATTAATAAAGTATTCTGTATTCTGTATTCTGTATTTTGGCTTTTTACAGACTGGCTACAGTATGTGCTCATATGTGGTACACAGATTAGTCCTGTCAATTTAAGAAGGTGCTTCCAATGATAACTCGTTATGTGTATAAAAGACACCTTGTCCACAGAATCTTTTTCTTCCATTCAACCCTCACCATCATGGGCAAGACCAAATAGCTGTCAAAGGACATCAGGGACAAGACTGCAGACCTGCACAAGGCTGGAATGGGCTACAAGACCATCAGTAAGAAGCTTGGCGAGAAGGAGACAACTGTTGGAGAGATTATTTGCAAATGGAAAAAATACAAAATAACCATCAATCGCCCTCGGTCTGGAGCTCCATGCAAGATTTCGCCTCATGGGGTAAGGATGATCATGAGAGAAGTGAAGGATTGGCCCAGAACTACACGGGAGAAGCTTGTGAATGATCTCAAGGTAGTTGGGACCACAGTCACCAAACAAACCATTGGTAATCCTGCAGCACCTGCACGGTTCCTCTCCTGAATATGCTTTGGGGCTGCTTCTCTGCTAAAGGTACAGGCCGACTTTGCCGCATTGAGGGGCCGATGGACGGGGCCATGTATTATAAAATCTTGAATGAGAACCTTCTTCCCTCAGCCAGAACACTGAAGATGGGTCGTGGATGGGTCTTCCAGCATGACAATGGCCCAAAACATACCGCCAAGGTAACAAAAGAGTGGCTGAAAAGAAGCACATTAAAGTCATGGAGTGGCCTAGCCAGTCTCTAGACCATAATCCTATAGAATATTTATGGAGGGAGCTGAAACTTTGAGTTGGCAAGCAACAGTCAAGAAATCTTAAGGATTTAGAGAAGATCTGTGAAGAAGAGTGGACCAAAATCCCTCCCGAGATGTGTGTAAATCTGGTCACCAACTACAAGAAACATCTTACCTCTGTGCTTGCCAACAAGGGTTTCTCCACCAAGTACTAAGCCATGTTTTGCTTGGGGATCAAATACTTATTTTACTCACTGAACTGCAACTCAATTTATAACATTTGTATCGTGTGTTTTTTTCTGGATTATTGGATGATATTCTGTCTCTATCATTTAAAATACACCTATGATAAAAATTATAGACCCTTCATTTCTGTGTAAGTGGGCAAACTTACAAAATCTGCAGGGGAGAAAATAATTTTTTTCCCCACTGTAGAGGCAGTGCTGATCTTATTAGAAAGCCAAGCATGGTTTGGATTACATTTAAAAAATGTACCACCTCCAGTATCGGGGTCTTATAATTAAGTACTGTTTGGTGGTCTGCTTTTTGCTCAAGCTACACACTCTTTGTGTGCTCAGAACTACATTAGCATAGTCCTAAGCATACATAAAAACTAAGATGGCCTTTGGATTTATGATGGACTAAAATGTTTGCATGATCATTAGCAATGTAAATTCCGTCAACTAAAATATTTTCGTAGAATAAATGAACACTAATTTAGTCAACTAAAATATGATTAAAACTAAAACAATTTAGATAACCAAAATATGAGTAAAACTAAAATGGCATTTTAGTCAAAAGACTATGTCTAAAACGAAATCAAAATCAGAACATTTTAGTTGACGAAAATCATTTTAGTCTACTAAAATCGAATGGGCTTAGTTAAATTATAATGCATTATTTAAGCATTTCTCTAGAATTTCCAAACTCATTATATACTCCTGGAGTAAAAATCTAATAACATGTGTTATGAAAATTTAAAAGTAATTTCAGCAGCAGGAGGGGAGGGGTGGGCACTGTCACGAGCTGACAGGCAGAGAGGAAGGGGGAGAGGAGGACAGAGGAGAGCTGCGGATGATGGAGGCATGTAAACTGACCACTGTGTCAAGGCTTAGCAGCCATGATAAACCATGGTCAGTTTACAGGTGGGAGGGCAGAAAGAGGCAGGATCAACCAGGTATTTCAGGTAATACAAGGGGCCAAATTACACAGCACATGCACTGTGCTGTATAACATGCCTTAAAGGAACAGGATCCATTTTTTTTTTGTTAGGGTAACAAACACTTTAATTAGCACTACTCAAGTCGCTCCAACTTTAGAAAAAGTTCCTGTACTACTTCAAGGCGACTTCTATCCGACTTGTGCCCATAGACTTTAATGGAAGTCGCCTCCAAGTCAGAGGCTCATCTATATTGATGTGATTTGGAACATTACAGGAAGATTACACAGGCATTCCCTGCAGTGTAGCCCCCCCCCACCCCACTTCAAAGTTGCATCAAAGTAGTACTGAAGTTGCCAGAAAATCGCCAAAGTCACACCGTAAGTCGCACGACTTTCAGGTTGCAGTAGTGTTAGCTGAGCTTAAGCCGTTGTGATCAGTGGCGGAGGGAGGAGACGCGATAGAAGGAGGGAGGAGATGCATGGCAGAACCTGCCGTGATGCAGAGGAGAGGAGACGCGATAGAAGCCTCTGCCCACCACCTGTAGGAGCGCTGCCTGCCCCCAACATAGATGTGGTAAGTGTGGGGCTGGATGACCGACCGGGGGGGGGTTTGTGCGAGACCGACTGACTGACAGGGGGGGTGGTGCTGCCGGCCGACTGGGGGGTGGTTGTTTGCCCCCCCCCCCCAGAAATAAAAAAATAAAAAAACACCAGCTGCCACTGGTTGTGATATATAACTTATATATCGCAACGGTTAAATATGTGTCTGTAGTGCAACCTTAATACTATAGATAATGACATGTTATTAGATTTTCTACTCCAGGAGTATATAATGAGTATGAAAATTCTAGAGAAATGCATAATAATGCATTACAATTTAACTAAACCCATTTGATTTTAGTCGACTAAAATGTACTGGATAATTTTGTTGACTAAAACTAAAACAAAAATGGCATTTTAGTCAAAAGACTATGACTAAAACTAAATCAAAATTTGACATCAAATCTAACACTGGTCATTAGCTTTTTTGCCAGAGATAGAGACAGGTAGAAGATTAATCAGAAATAATAGCTAATATTCTTTTCCCAACAGATAGCACAGCAATACGTTTAAATATAGTGAAGGTTTTTCCATGCAGCTCATGTACCTGTGGCAATGTTAAGCTGGCCGTACATGGCTATTGTTTTTGTTCAGCCAGCGGGCTGAATAAAAAAACTGAACCTATTCCCCCATCCACGCATTCAAGGTGGATGTGAGAATCATTGTATTCTGACAGTGGGACTCTTCTATTATCAGAATACAGTGATCAGTTCTGCTGCTGATTGGCTGTGTGTGCCGATCAAAGCAAAATTTTTGAACAAGCCCATTCGCGAGAAGTCGATCATTAGATTGACTTTTTATGAACAGGAACAGCCTTAGATGGATCCAACTTCATCTGGTCCCTGCTGAACCGGACAATTTTTGATCCGTCTATGGCCATCTTTAGTAACTCTAGTGGCTTTCTAATCTACAGTCTTTAACCTTCCCTGGAAAAGCCAATGCAGATGGAAAAGCCATGGTAGATAGAAAAGCCATGGTAGATGGAAAAGCCACGGTAGATGGAAAAGCCATGGTAGATAGAAAAGCCATGGTAGATGGAAAAGCCACAGTAGATGGAAAAGCCACGGTAGATAGAAAAGCCACGGTAGATGGAAAAGCCACGGTAGATGGAAAAGCCACGGTAGATGAAAAAGCCACGGTAGATAGAAAAGCCACGGTAGATGGAAAAGCCATGGTAGATGGAAAAGCCACGGTAGATGGAAAAGCCACGGTAGATAAAAATGCCATGGTAGATGGAAAAGCCACGGTAGATGGAAAAGCCACGGTAGATGGAAAAGCCACGGTAGATAGAAAAGCCACGGTAGATGGAAAAGCCACGGTAGATAGAAAAGCCACGGTAGATGGAAAAGCCACGGTAGATGGAAAAGCCATGGTAGATAGAAAAGCCACGGTAGATGGAAAAGCCACGGTAGATAAAAATGCCATGGTAGATGGAAAAGCCATTGTAGATGGTTATTAAATTGCTTCCCTATCACTCTCATGCAATTTGAATACATCTCTGAGGGCCTAGTGGCCATACTTGTTTTATTTGCATGCATTTTTCACTCTAGTTGATGGCCAATCAGTCCTGCACTGACCCCAGAAGCACCTGCTTTTTTTGGGACTTACATACAACGGATCCCTCACCATTTAAGAGTAATGTAACACAAGAAAGAGGAGCGCCTGAAAATGCTTATAAGAGGGTTTCTTTGCAGCAACTCTGCTAAAAAGAATGTGCTTCTACTAGTAGAATCTCTTTTTTCTTCCGGGGATCCGTTCCATGTGCGAGTGTAGAGGGCTCACATAAACGATGTGCTGTGTCCTGTCTCCACTCTGTCAGTTACCGTAATGCACAGATTTGGTGTGAGGAGTGGAGGAACCTGAGCTCTGCATGTGCCATACACTCCTATTGTAAAATGCCTGCTTGTTTCCAAATACAGTGCATTTGGTTTGATTCTTGGTTCTTCAATGGAAAACTCAAATCTTTTACAAAATAATTGCTGGGATGAAGGAGGCAATGAGGCCCTCTCGTGGCCTTCGCTCTGCGCCTTTTTCCTGGTTTAATACAAGGGCCTTCTGTTTTTATGTGAAGTCTGCTTCAATAATTATGTCAATTAAAGAGGCTCTGTCACTAGGTACGTGCATAACACCATAAAGTATAGTGTGGAGACCATGTTGCCTTTTTCTCAGTTATTAAGGTCTTGTTGTCTTTTGATGTATTACATAAAATCTGTTCTGATTATGGCATACCCAACCTATTTAAAAAAGTTTTCCCTTAACAAGCTTAACTCTTTCTACCATATACTAGTGTTCTGATTTCACAGCTGAGGGCCACATCTGGCCAGGAAAGCAATCAGCCGGTAAGAGGGGACTGGTTGCTCAGGGAGGCCATGCCATAGAGACCCATTCCATCATAAAAGTATCTGTGGTATGATCTTGGCCTGAACTTTAGACAGCTCTCTGCTTTACAGTGGAGGTTAATAATTGTGAAGCACTATGAGGCCTACCTCATGAAAAAAGAATTTAACTTTTTACTGGAGAACTTCTCAGCTGTAGCCCCATCTTGTATGCAGATTGCCATAGATACTCCTGGAGATTATGTTGGGAAAAAGTTAGATCTGTCATTTGATTCTGTTATTCTGTGGTGATTACAGTGTATGTAAACCCTAACAATAAACGTATTTTATTTGCTCCCTTTTGGTCTGTTTAGTATACCATTGAAAGGGCTTTGTTATATATCTGTTCAATAATTGCAAAAAATAGCTGTTGATCCTGACAGAAATCCAGTACTGTCCTGTGTACTCTGAAGTTTATCTCAAGCATTGTTATCAGCACTACCAGTTTAGCTCTGTGAACTACACAACACCTTCCTCTGTGTTATACAGGAAATGATGAAAGGAAGAGGTGCTGAATAGGCCTAACACACTTGGCTTCGGACACGCTTTGTTAAAGCTCTCTATCACTAAATAAAATCGTTAGCTTACAGTCCTGTTTACACCTGCTTTTGTTTGGCGCTTTGATGAGGCTTCGATGAGGCTTCAGTGGGGCTTTGGTGGGGCTTTGGTGGGGCTTCAGTGAGGCTTCGATGAGGCTTCGGTGAGGCTTCGGTGAGGCTTCGGTGAGGCTTCGATGAGGCTTCGGTGGGGCTTCAAGCAAGCTTTGCCATAGACTTTTATGGAGGCTTTGAAGACGCTTTGAAGCACCACTGAAGCTACATGGGGTATCATTTTTGAAGCGAAGCCGAAGCAAAGCAAAGCAAAAGCAAGGTGTAAACAGGATTGTAAGCTAACCATTTTATTTAGTGACAGGAGCTTTGACTGGCGTTCAAAGAGCTTTAACAAAGCCTGTCCGAAGCCTTGTTGAACCTGAAGCAAGTGTAAATGAGCCCTTAGTGTGGGTCCACACTTCTGCGATTACAGGCATTGCATGTGATTCGCGCCGCACTGCTGTGCAGATCACATGTGATGATGTCTGTGCGATGCGAATTCAGCCATACAGATTTTAGGGCTAAATTTGCATTGCATTCGGGCCAAAATTGTGTAGGACCCTTTTTTTTGTCCGTACTAGAATCGGATCGCATGAGTGTTCTCTCCCACGCGATCCAATTCCTGTCCAAATTCCCAGTTCCCACTGCGATATGCAAAGCGATCTTGGGGTGTCATTAACTTTGTATTGACACCCGCAGCTGTTCGCATAAGGCAGTGTGAACTGCCTGCGAGTTGTATGCGGCGCGGGAACCCGCCCTGGAATCGCGCTGGTTCCCGCACCGCTTATAGGTGAACCAGCACTTAAAGTGGAAGTAAACCCTCCTATCGTTTTCAGCCAAGGAAGCTGCCATCTTGGCCTCTGTTTAATCTTCAACTGCCATGATGCTGCACATGTGACCAGTTATGACACCAGCCATTGGATGGTTTGACAGTTTGGTTGAGAGCACAACCAATGTGGCAGTTAGCATTTCCGGCATGCCGGGAATTTAACTGTTTTTTTAAACTGTTAAATCAATGGGTTTACTTCCACTTTAATGTCCTAGGTTGACAATGCTGTTCCTCCATAGATACATTACATTGAGTGAGCCTCACCTTAGGATACTAAATGTGTTACCGGCAGAAAACGAATGCAACCACCACATCTAAGGACTAGTATTCTGCCATATATTAGGATTTGGCTCTTGGGTTTAGATATACTTTAGGGAAAGAGAGAGAAAGTAACACAGAGGGATTTAGCATTAAAAATCACGAATTCTAAAGCAGACAGCATTTCTTCCATAACCTTCTATTTCAGAATTTTTGTCTGTAGCTCCCTTGACCTTCCTTCTAGTTTCTAAGGACCACATAAAAACCAGACACTCCTAAATCTCAGTACTTTGCAGTATTATCTTGTTTACCTATTGCTATGGCAATGCTAAGAGATAGCATTGCCATAGCAATAGGTAAACAAGATAATACTGCAGTGGTAACTTCAACTTTCACTATTCAAAATGATTCCAAAACCCTCATAAGTGAGAAAACAAAGCACAGTGTCTTCCCTTTACCTGCCTTCCTCCTTGGCAGCATTATGTCTAGTACAAAGTGACAGGTGCTCTTTAAAAAGAAGAGATGAAACAAATAAATAAAATTATTGCTAGTAAGACTTTGAGTTTTTACAAAATTTCTTACTGGATGCAAGAGTTTCCACTCTTCTGTCCTATCTGTCTTCGCTCCTAATTTGCAATATATTTGACCTCTTGCAGGAGGACGTGGGGTTTGCGGGAAAACGCAGGGACGTTATGGTAGTTTGCTGCATTTACAGAAGTGTTCTTTTCTGATAATAATTTTATTTATTTATTTCGATCCGAAAGAAGAAAATAAAATCGTGTCTTCCTGTCTTCACTGTATTTTTTATGTCCCCTCCCATTTATGCTTTATAGGATAACTTTATCAACCTCAGCTTTTTACGTCTTTTCCGTGCGGCTCGTCTCATTAAACTTCTGCGTCAGGGGTATACTATTCGCATCCTTCTGTGGACCTTCGTCCAGTCCTTCAAGGTCAGTACATGTCAATACAAGAAATGTCTGAATATATACTGTATATGATCATGTACTAGTGTTTGGATGCTTTGTAGTAACTGTTGGAATTTGGTCTGTAAGCCACAAGACATTTTGTGAAACCCACAGAGTGCTGTAGATACTCATTAGAACTCTGTTTGGCACAAGTACCAGAAATGGTGCTACTTGGGACAGATTCATGTATATGTTGGTAAAGTGTGCATGAAGCTGTTGCAGAATTGTCTCAGAAGTCTCATACGTGACACAGTTTATTCAGCATAGAAAAGGTCTCTTTTGCCTCCACTTTCCTTATCTCAGATATGGCAGTATTTCTTTATGAATTTGTTGCACCAATAGCGACAGAGACATGCTTCATAAATTTGGCCCTGGAAGGCATTGAATGCCTTTAGATCCAGAATAGAGTGTATGCATGTGTAGCGCCCTGCTCCTGTTGGGTAGGCGCTATGTGTTAAATCTAGTTGTCTGAGCTGTAGTTTAGCTCAGAAGGATTAAGCTAAAATGTTGGCTCTGTTTCAGTCCAGCTGGGTTGCATGGTTTTCCCCTTGACAGTAGGTGTCACTGTCACCACGGGTCAAGGTTGGAAGTGCAGCGGGCTGGGTGTATTGGGTATTCCTTTTTACCTCATGGTGCTGCCAGCTGGCTGAAAGATTCTGGCACCGTGAGCTGTGTACTTTATGAAGGAACTTTTACAAAGTGTCAGTGTAACGGCACCCCAAATACGAAGGGGGTTAACGCCGTTCCCTCTGTCCCCTCTCCTGGACACACATCCACTCGCTACCAATCTTCCACAGCCAAACGACCGCTTCCCATAGGAATTAATCCTTCTGAAGAACGAGACGCACTCTGTATCTTCCTAGATCGAATGCCTTTATTGAGAAACATTGTAACTTTTATATACATCCAATACTGCATTAGTTTAACATGAACAATGGCCCAGCTCCACCCACACATCACAAGACTCAACACATCATCCTGACGTCTGCTAGGCTTCAAAAGATCCCACACAATAGAATATAACGATCCCCAATACACATCTTATCACAAAGTGTTGGCAGCCAGTCTGTCTGCCGGATACCATACACACAGGCATAGGGTTAATTATCTCTATTCACACCAGACCTTCCCAAGTCATAATGAACAATAGAATGCAAATCACCTTAATTCCTCCCAGCAATGATTACACAAAGGCAGGGGCTGGGGGTGATGACATTAGCATCTAACAGTATGTGTCCCAACATCATGAAGGCGTCACTTTTCAATTACCCCGTTGAGGTCATAATCAAACAGTAAATAGTTATTTGCAGATATCCTGAGGAATATGGTGGATCAATATTACAGACCCAATCTAGATAAAATGTATGTACAGCATTGAATATGGCTATCATAGACCATATTGGGGTTTTTCCATTCACCCTGTGTCCAAAGTGACCCCCCCTGTCACACTTCTCCCCTTTCGGCAGGAGACTAACAGAGGAGGGAACCCCAGACGGGTTGACTCGGCAGTTAGTCCATAGGTCCATTCTTCCGATGTCTGGATAACCCATCAACATTGCACTAGGAGCCCGGGAGGACGTCTGTTTGCCTGGACAACCCATCAGCATTGCCGTTTTGCTTACCGGGTCGGTAGCTGATGGTGAAGTTGTAAGGTTGTAGGGCTAAGCTCCACCGCAGCAACCTGCCATTGTCTCCGGAGACTCGGTTAAGCCAGACCAATGGGTTGTGGTCGGTGACCAGTGAAAATTCCTGTCCGTATAAGTAAGGGTTCAGCTTTTTAAGGGCTCAGACCAGGGCCAAACACTCCTTCTCCACTGCCGCATAGCTCACTTCCCGGGGTAATAGCTTTCTACTTAGGTATGCGACAGGGTGTTCTCCTCTATCCTCCCCAACTTGGCTCAGCACAGCCCCCAGTCCAAACATGGAAGCATCTGTGTGGACAAGAAAACGTTTGTTAGGTACTGGGGCAGCCAAGACAGGGGCATTTACAAGTGCTTGCTTGAGGGCTAGAAACGCGGATTCACAAGCTGGAGACCACAGGACCTGCCTAGGTAAGTTCTTTTTCGTCAGGTCAGTCAGGGGTTTGGCGATAGCACTATAATTAGGGACAAAACGTTGGTAGTACCCTGCAGTTCCCAAGAAGGCCAATACCTGGGTCTTAGTATGGGGCGTGGGCCAGTTAGCTACTGCCTCTACCTTGGCTGGCTCTGGTCTCTGGTTCCCACACCCCACTCGGTGTCCCAGGTACTGCACCTCCGCCATCCCTAGATGGCACTTGTCTGGTTTCAAGGTCAGGCCTGCGGCCCGAATTTTGTCCAGAACCACTCCTACGTGAACCAGGTGCTCCTCCCAAGACCCACTGTAGATCGCAATGTCATCCAGATATGCACATGCAAAATCCTGGAAGCCATCGAGGAGCCTATCCACCATACGTTGGAAGGTCGCCGGGGCATTTTTCATCCCAAATGGCATGACCTTAGACTGGTACAGGCCAAATGGGGTAACAAATGCCGACTTGGGGATAGCATCCTCGGCCAGGGGTATCTGCCAATAACCTTTACACAGGTCTATTGTAGTTAAATAACGTCCCCTGGCTATACGATCTAGCAGTTCGTCTACCCTGGGCATCGGGTAGGCATCAGTGGTGGTCTTCTCGTTGAGTCGCCTGTAGTCTACGCAGAACCGGGTAGTCCCGTCTTTCTTAGGCACCAGGACTACAGGCGAGGCCCAAGGGCTGTCAGAAGGCTCAATGACTCCTAACTGAATCATCTCCTGTATCTCCTTCCGCATTTCCTCTCGGACTGCTTCAGGGATACGGTAGGGGGGCTGTCGAAGGGGTGCTTGTCCAGGGGTCTCTACCTTATGCACAGCCAGGGTCGTATAGCCCGGTTTTTGGGAGAACGTCGCCTGTTTCTCCCACAGAAGCCTCTTAGCCTGTTCCTTCTTTGGGGGGCTTAACCGGTCTCCTAGCTGTACAAGGCTAATGAGGTCAGTCTGGGGCTCTCTCTCTAGTAAGTCAGGGAGGGGTAAACCTTCTGAGTCATCCGCAGCAGGGGCACATACTGCAACAATATCCTCCTGCCGTTCCTGATACTCCTTCAGCATGTTCACATGAAAGGTTCGCTGGATTCTTTCATCTGCACAGCTGGCAATGACATAGGTAGTATCACATACCTGGGCTACTACTTTATACGGGCCCTGCCAAGATGCCTGCATCTTGTCTTTTTTCACAGGCTTGAGCACTAAGACCTTCTGCCCAACCTGGAAGACCCGCTGTCGGGCCCCCCGGTCGTACCATCTCTTCTGTCTTCCCTGGGCCGCCTGGAGATTCTCCCTTACCATCAGAGACAGTTGCTCCATGCGGTCCCTGAGTTCCAGAACATAGGGTACTATGGGGGTCCCTTCTTGCTCTGTCTCTCCCTCCCAGTGTCCTCTGATGAGATCGAGGGGTCCGCGGACCCTTCTCCCATAGAGCAACTCGAAGGGCGAGAACCCAGTAGATTCCTGGGGTACCTCTCTGTACGCAAATAACAAGTGAGGCAGGAATCTCTCCCAGTCTCTGCAAGAGTCCGAAAAGGTCCTCAGAATTTGCTTGAGGGTCCCGTTAAAGCGTTCGCAAAGACCATTAGTCTGGGGGTGGTAGGGGGAGCTCAGCAAGGGCTTAATATTGCACACCTTCCACAACTGCTGGGTGAGTACCGCGGTAAACTGGGTTCCCTGGTCAGAGAGAATCTCCTTAGGGAACCCCACTCTGGTAAAAATCTTAACCAGGGCATCAGCTACTGTCTCTGCTTCAATGTTGGACATAGCTACTGCCTCTGGGTAACGGGTGGCGTAGTCCACCACGGTGAGAATATACTTCTTTCCGGATGGACTAGGCCGGGCCAGGGGACCCACAATGTCAACGGCTATGCGGTAAAAGGGCTCCCCAATAATAGGCATGGACATGAGTTTAGCCTTAGGGTGGTCCCCCCTCTTACCTATCCGTTGACATGTGTCACACGTTTTGCAGTATTGTCGCACATCCTGGCTAAAATTGGGCCAGAAGAAATCCTGTGTGATCCTATGGGCCGTGCGACGGAACCCTAGATGTCCTGCTAGCGGCACATCATGCCCGATTCGCAGAATCTCCAGCTGGTATTTCTTATGTACCACCAGCTGTCGTTTCTGCGAAGGGGCCTTACTTCTCTGAGATGGCTTAGGGATCCTATACAGTCTATCCCCATCCCATTCAAAAAGCTCCCCATATATTCCCCTTTCCTGAGTATCTGCCTTAGCCCTATACTTGTGTAAGGTCGGGTCCTCCCGAGTTTCCCTCCCGAATGCTTCTGGGGTATCCCAGCCTAGGCGCGCCTGATCTAAGGTATGTGTCGGGGAGGATAGTCTCACCTGGGTCTCTGCAGCAAGCGGGCCGGTTCCAGCAGTACGTGTCTGTGCGCGGGTAGTCACAGGGTTGACTTCATCGGGGCGTAAGCAGAAAGAAGGGGGGCCAAATCATTCCCCAGTAGTACATCCGCAGGCAAGTCCTTCATCACCCCCACATTCACGTGTCCTGAACCAACCCCCCAATCCAGGTGAACACGGGCCACGGGTAGCCGGAAGATGGTACCTCCCGCTACTCTTACGGCTACAGTGTCTCCGGTGTGTTGGCTCTCTGGGATGAGGTTCTTCTGTAGTAGGGTCATGGTAGCACCGCTATCACGGAAGCCATTGGCTACCGTTCCATTAACCCGGACCGTCTGCCTGTGTTGTTGCCTGTTGTCCCGGTTAGCTACTTGTATTGGATCAGCCTCGTGCAGGACGCCCCAATGTTCTTCCTCCTCAACGCAGTGGGCCGCAGGCATGGGTGTGTGGGGGCTCCCCCTTGCTGGTTGTCTCCATGACTGGGACTGGATGGCTGGATTCAATGGACAGTTTGGCTTTTTGTGCCCTAGCTGTTTACATCCGAAACACCTGATGGGTTGTGCATAGTCCTGGGAGTTGAACCTGGGCTGCTGAGGATAAGTGGCCGCTGGGGTTGGTGCTGAAGCTGTGTTAGAGGCTGATAAACTGGGCCGAGATAGTGGATAGCGCTCGCTTCCGCCTGACCTTCGAGAGTCCAGATATTCATCGGCAAACGTAGCCGCTTGCTGTACAGTCCGTGGTTGCTTATCTCGTACCCAATCCCGTAGTACCGGAGGGGTGTGGTTAAAGAACTGTTCTAAGAGTACTAGCTGGGTGATGTCCTCTATGGTATGAGCGTGGCTTCCCTGGAACCAGCCCTTGAGGTTTCGCTGCAGACGATGTGCCCATTCCACGTATGTTATGTGGGTTTGTTTCCGAGATTCTCGAAACTTAATCTGGCTGGCTTCGGGTGTAATGGCAAATCGGGCTAGCAGGGCTTCTTTTACCCGGTCATAGTCTTTAGCGTCCTCATCCTCCAGGGCCCGATACGCATCCGCCGCTCTGCCCGTTAAATTACTTGCCAGTAAGGCGACCCAATCTTGGGGCAGTACTTCATGTATCTGGAATAGTCTCTCAAAGTCCTGCAGGAACGCTTCAATTTCCTCCTCTCTTTCCTTAAATAGTTTGAACGCCCGAAAGGGCAACTTGCGGAACGGCGCTGCATCTTTAGGTGTTGTCTCCGATTGCCGTATTTCCGCCATTCTCTGCTCATGTTGCCGCTCTAGTTCTCTCTCTTGTCGCTCCAGTTCTCTCTCTTGTCGCTCTCGTTCTTTCTCTTGTCGCTCTTGTTTTTTCTCTTGTCGCTCTCGTTCTTTCTCTTGTCACTCATCCTGCAGCTGGATGTCTTTAATGGCTTTCTGTATGACGGTATCTGATATGTTAGCACCATACAATGCCAACCGCTCTCTGACTCGTTGCTGAAACAAGTCTTCAACTGACCGGGGTCCTGCATCACCATCCCTCTGGTCCATCTCAGCTCTCAAGTAGGTCTTTCAGCGTGACTTTCCTGCAGGCTGCATCGCTGGTCATTCACTGTGGTGGTTTGGAGTGTCCCAGGAACTGGAGGGAAGATCCCGCTGCTGCCAACCAATGTAACGGCACCCCAAATACGAAGGGGGTTAACGCCGTTCCCTCTGTCCCCTCTCCTGGACACACATCCACTCGCTACCAATCTTCCACAGCCAAACTACCCCTTCCCATAGGAATTAATCCTTCTGAAGAACGAGACGCACTCTGTATCTTCCTAGATCGAATGCCTTTATTGAGAAACATTGTAACTTTTATATACATCCAATACTGCATTAGTTTAACATGAACAATGGCCCAGCTCCACCCACACATCACAAGACTCAACACATCATCCTGACGTCTGTTAGGCTTCAAAAGATCCCACACAATAGAATATAACGATCCCCAATACACATCTTATCACAAAGTGTTGGCAGCCAGTCTGTCTGCCGGATACCATACACACAGGCATAGGGTTAATTATCTCTATTCACACCAGACCTTCCCAAGTCATAATGAACAATAGAATGCAAATCATCTTAATTCCTCCCAGCAATGATTACACAAAGGCAGGGGCTGGGGGTGATGACATTAGCATCTAACAGTATGTGTCCCAACATCATGAGGGCGTCACTTTTCAATTACCCTGTTGAGGTCATAATCAAACAGTAAATAGTTCTTTGCAGATATCCTGAGGAATATGGTGGATCAATATTACAGACCCAATCTAGTTAAAATGTATGTACAGCATTGAATATGGCTATCATAGACCATATTGGGGTTTTTCCATTCACCCTGTGTCCAAAGTGACCCCCCTGTCACAGTCAGTGTGGTTGCACAGTCTTGTGGCAGAAGATTGTGAAATGACTCAACGGCACTCATCAAGTCTGTGGCAGAGACTTTGAACGAGCTTCGCACCAGTTGCTAGGCCAGTGAGAGTAGGCCTATCCGGTGGTTGCTGAATCCAGCGTGGAACTGATTTGTCCTCTGGATCTAAGATTGTGCCTGATCCACAAAGCAAGGTACCTGAACCTCCCCTATCCCTCTAACCCTCTGTTGGAACTGTTTAATAAAACTCTTGAAGAAAAAGCAACCAAGTGTTGGTGTGGACATTCATGAAAGCTCTTCAAGAGGGACCCCTAAGATGAGTGTGGTGAACAGAGAGGTAAAGGCAGGCTCAAAACAAAACCAGCAGCTCCTGCAGGGGTAGTGCTACACATGCTTTGGCTTTGGGAACTGTGAACATGTTTTAGTAGAAACCTTTAAAACCTTTCCTTTTCTGAAACCATGGCAGTGACTCCATGATAAAGGAGTTGTGCCTGAGCAGAATGGAGGTCTGATATTTTTGGTGAAGATTTTGGCAATTTTTACAACTTGAAGCAAGGTGGTGTAAAAAATGCAAATTCTACTTATTGCCTCTGGAAACTGCATCCTTTATCCATGCATCAGAGATGCTTTAATCCCTGGTGTCCGCAAAGGGTAACAAAGGTCCCCCTATTTCCTTTGAGAAGTGGGGGAATCTCCTCATTGCTCGCAGGCTTGGAAGATTTTAGGAGTCTGATGCTGCATACACACGGTTGGAATTTCCGTCAAAAAAAGTGTGATGGGAGCTTTTGGTCGGATATTCCGACCGTGTGTATGCTCCATCCAACTTTTTCTGTCTGAATTTCCACAAGCAAAAGACTGAGAGCTGGTTCTCTATTTTTCCGACGGAAAAAGTTCTTGATGAAAATTCCGTTCGTCTGTATGCAATTCCGACGCGCAAAAAACACACATGCTCAGAATCAAGCAGAAGAGCCGAACTGCCTATTGATCTTCATTGATCTCGGCTCGTCGTACATGTTGTACGTCACCGCGTTCTTGACCATCGGAATTTCAGACAAGATTTGTGTGACCGTGTGTATGCAACACAAGTTTGAGCCAACATTCCGTTGGAAAAAAAACACAGTTTACTTGTCGGAAATTCCAACCGTGTGTATGCAGCATAAGGTTTACAAAGGAACCACATTTTGGACTTAGGCCTATTTGTCTGAGGATAACAGAAGAAATCCTTCAGAAGTAGGAGGTTTTCCAGAATGATGCTTAGGTTTCTTTTTCTTAGGTATAAAGCCTCGTACACACGACCGTTTTTCTCTGCAAGAAACAGCAAGAAAACAGCTGGGAGAGCTTTTTGCAGAGAAAACCGGCCGTGTGTATGGTTTCTTGTCGAGAAAACTGCCGGGAATCTCGATGAGAAAAATAGAGAACTTGCTCTCTATTTTCTCGTCGGTATTCTCGTCGGCCTGTTTCCCGACGAGAAAACCGTGTGTGTATGCTTACCTGTCTTCAGGTAAACCCACGCATGCTCAATGAGACTTCGACGCATGTGCGGTAGCATACACGGGTTGTGTAGGGTGAAGCAAGATGGCGGTGACGGCATGTGACGAGCGCTTGCTCGTCGTAGTCGATTAACGTCACCACGTTCTTGCCATTCAAAAGAACGCCGGTTCTTTTGAATGTGTGAGTGTACACAGGGCTTGAAAAGAAATTCTTGCCAGGAATCCCGTCGGGAAAACCAATGTTTTTTTTTTTTACGGGATTCTCGCCCGTGTGTACAGGGCTTTAGGGTACTCTTTCCTCCAGTGATAACCTTGAAATAGCTGTCCATGTAGGGACCAAACAGGCATTTTCCATCAAAAGGCATATGCAGTAAGTGCACTGTTTTTGTGCAGACCAACATTTTAGCCAAAGACTCTTCTGCATGTGCACAGGCAGGAAACTCATTCTAGATATGAGATGTACGATATCCACAGGCCCATCAACACATGGTGTAAGACAACAGACAGGCTTTCTACTTGTTCTTAAAACTGAAGGATCGCTTAGAATTGACTGAGGTGCATTAGTCATATTCTTGGACCATTCCCCCAAGGTTTAGCAAATGAACATGACAGAAATGATAGTTTGCAAAGCAGGCCTAGTCAGGGAGAACAAGGACTTGAAAAAGGTTTTTAGTCTCTTGTCTACTGAATCTTTAAACAGAGGAAGTCCTGAACAGGAATGGTCAGTGTTTTGTTTAAGCAAGGGATGAGAGGATCCGCAATAGGAACCAATCATTTCTTAATAAATGCCTCGTTCACAAGGTATTGCTAGGCAAAATGCTAAAATAACTTATCAGAAGCAGACCAGTTACCGAAAAGAAGAGGTTGCAATAGATAATGTACTTGGAAAGTATTGACAGGTTGGGTAATTTTGGGGGGGGGGGGGTGAGACTGGAGCATTCAGATGCAGGTTGTTTCATATCCAGACATGTATACGCCACATCAGTAAGAACTAAAATTGTATATTTAAGCCTAGGAGTTACGTCAGTAAACTGAACTTCCTTGGTACAAAATCAACCAAAAAAGTAAAGGTTACACTCCTCATTGTCCTCTGCTGTGTGTGCAGAAGCAGCTGCAGGACTACCAGAGACAGACAGGTGTAGAGGAACGCTTGCAGGCCCCTTCTGAGTCGGCTATCGTGGCAGAGATTATTTTACAAAACATCTGACATAGTCGCAGAAAATTCTTCCCTAGATAATGCAGTGGAGGAAACCATGCCAGACAGAGGCAATGAAGACTTGGAGGAGTGAGTGGATTCAAGGCTGTTGCTTTCAGGTTCATGGGGAAGCACACTGCATGCTGCCCCAGGCCAGGTAGTGGATTTTAAGCTAGAAAGGCCAAACGTACTGCTTACCTTGTGCTTATGATCCACCATATGGCTAGTTTGCAAATGTGAGAAAATTCCCAGCAGGGGGTACTCACAATTCAGCTGCTAAGGCAGAAGAGGTAGTATGGCTGAACACAAACACTCCTGCGCACAAGTGGATCATCAAACAGTCATTCTTGCACAATGGTAGCACTGGCTTTGCAGCCCTTCATGGACAGGGGTGTCCTATTAGTAAGTAGAAAAAGAGAAACAAGGGCGCACGTATTATCATTAGGATAGACTTTTATTTAAAAGAAAACATCAATACTACTCACAAATGTAGCAGAGAAAATCGCAGTACAATGACGTTTCATGTAGGTGGCAGCTGTAAGTAGAACTCGAAACCACACTCCACAAAGTCACCGAGGATGTGATGAGGGCCACTGCCGGCTTACGCGTTTCAAAGCACAGAGCTTCTTCCTCAGAGCCCAGCCCGTGGTAGTATGGCTGTCTGTGACCACTGCAGGCAAAAGCATGAAGGACCGACCCTGTTCCTTGCGAGGAGCAAGCAGTAATTCACCTTGTGCTTAAGGTTGAAAGGCATACAGAAATGTGCAGGAAGAACTACAGTTTGGCTCCATGCACACTAGACATAAAAAAACTCCACTTTACTTGGCAGAAAAAAACACTCATACAGAACATATTTTGTACAAAGTTTAGACGAGTTGTAGGAGAGCTTTACGTTTTTTCTGCCAGTAAGCTCCAATCAGAAATGCAAACCAGAAGGTTTTTTTTTCCTGCCTCTAAACGTTGAGCTAAAAATATGCCTGTAAACGTCCTAATGTGCAAGGATACATAGGATAACATTGAGCTGCTTCTACAGGCAGAACACAAAACTCATGTAGAAGCAACGTTTTTTTAAGCCAGTGTGCATGAAGCCTGACTGGCTGCACACAGATCATTGTGGCACAGGAGCAAAATAGAGCAATATAGAGGATGCATGCAACACATTGTTGCAGCCAATGTCACACAGAATCTCCAAAGCAGCCCATAGAGGAAATTGCAGGAGACTAAAGGCCCGTAAACACGGTCTGACTTTTTGCCAACAAACTTCAAAATGAGCAGGTTTTCCAAAAAATCCGACCCTGTGTACGCTCCATCGGACAAACGTTTTCGGTTTTCATCGGACAAAAGTTCGCTCTGCAAACGGACAAACTTTTTCGGCAACTAAAGTCTAATGGTGCAAAGTCTGACCGTGTGTACAGAAATCCATCAGACTTTTGTCCGAAGTACAAATACGCATGCCCAGAACCAATGTTAAAATCAATCAACAATAGCAGAAGTTGACCAAAGGGTGGCGGTAAAGAGCAGAAAATAGCAGAAAAACCACGTGATGTTGGGAAAGTTTTGGGAAAGTTTGCAGAAAAGTCCTGCCGTGTATATGCTATGGGTGTTCCCGGCCAACTCCCTTTGGACAAAAATCCACGGAAAAGTTTGTTTGAAGTCCGACCGTGTGTATGGGGCTTAAGTTGTACATGTGTGCAAGCGAAACAAGGGATGAAAGAGGAGACACAGCACTTACTGAAATGATGGTGTGGAGATGAAACAGACACAGCAACAAGGTATTGGTGAGTCTCAATGCAGGTCCCAGTGAAACAGGTTACACTCCAGACAATCGTTGCAATTCAGTTGGGCATACTCGCAAAGGAGTCTTCAGGAACAAGATTGTGCTAGCAGTTGTATCATCACCTGTAAAGAGGGTTGTGGCTATAGCCTCGTACACACGGTCGGACTTCAAACAAACTTTTCCGTGGATTTTTGTCTGAAGGGAGTTGGCCGGGCACACCAATAGCATACACACGGCAGGACTTTTCTGCAAACTTTCCCAAAACTTTCCCAACATCACGTAGTTTGTCTGCTATTTTCTGCTCTTTACCGCCACCCTTTGGTCTACTTCTGCTATTGTTGGTTGATTTTAACATTGGTTCTGGGCATGCGTATTTGTACTTCGGACAAAAGTCCGATGGATTTCTGTACACACGATAGGACTTTGCACCATCGGACTTTTGTTGCCGAAAAGTTTGTCCGTTTGCAGTGCGAACTTTTGTCTGATGAAAACCGAAAAAGTTTGTCCGATAGAGCGTACACACGGTCTGATTTTTTGGAAAACTTGCTCATTTTGAAGTTTGTTGGTAAAAAGTCCTACCGTGTGTACGGGCCTTAACACAGTAGAGTGTTAAGACACCATGGAGAGTGCCACAAGCAGAGCCCAGTGCCCTAAGGTCACACTTCAAACGGGGCCTGTGTCTTTATCATGGTGGGGTCCAGTTAGAGCATCGAAGGCAGTGCTGGCAATCAGCTAATCAACAAAAATGCAAAAGGAGCTCTTTTTGCTCTACAGTGAACAAACAATCTTGACTGAAGAAAATACATCTTCATAAAAAGGGATAAATGTTGAGTGAAATGAGTGTCCTTTATCCTAGGACACTAGCAAAATCCTGAAGCATGGGTGGAAGGGGTTATACTGGCTGATGAATAGCTTTTGTTTGCCAGTGTACAATTCTTTTGTATGTGGCAATATAACCCAGTAGCTTCAAAATCTTTCTGACTTTGTGTTCCTTAATGAATGATAAAGAAAACATGTTAACTACACTTTACCTCACCTCACTTCACAAATTAGTAAATGGTATCTGTACAATACCAGGTTGTCAGATGCAGTATTTGAATTGGCGGCTTGGCTTGCAAATAGTGGACCATGTATTTCAGGCCAAACTGGGATGATCTGAGTAATGGGGTCTCTGTGTACTGAACCTTCCTCATATGAATGAATGCTGGCTGATTTTGTATCTATTTAGCTAATTCTTACCTTCCCACTTTCTCGCTTCACAGGCACTGCCCTATGTCTGCCTTCTGATTGCTATGCTCTTCTTTATTTATGCCATTATTGGCATGCAGGTAAGTTCTACAATCTATGTGTGTCTACTTACTGTATATACCAATATACTTGTCTACTCCTAACAGCAGTGTTGTTTACCCATGGCAGCACAGTGTCTCACTCATTACCACCTCTGCCTTTCAGCCCTGGCGTACTAGATTCTGTTCTTTGTCTGTTTTTGTTACCCACCTATATTGTATGCGGGTTGACAATATGGCACTGTGAGAATTTACTAAGACTGGAGAAGCCACAGTCTTGAGCAGCTGTGTGTGAGAACCAGTCACCTTGCATCTGTCATTTTCAAAGATTTAGGCTACATTCAAACGGCTAAATACTTTCAGCCAGGGGCAGCTGCCGGTAAGAAACAGTAGATTCTTGCCTGTGTTTGTAAATGCTGTTTGCGCATACTGTGTGGGACCAGCAGCAGCTGTCAGATTTGTACTCTGTAAATATCAATAGGAGGTGCTGCTGCTGGACCCTGAACAAATCCTCCGTCCAACCTTGAATGCAGCCATTGTGGACGGCAACCAGTCGGGCAGTTAGTATGCAGCGGACAGTGTCCTTAGTGTCAGTAGAGTAGTGGACAGTGTCAGTAGGGGAGAGGTTGGTGTCAGTAGGACAGTGGATGGTGTCAGTCAGTAGAGCAGTGGACTCATCAGTAGGGGAGAGGTTGGTGGCAGTTGGACAGTGGATGTTGTCAGTAAAGCAGTGGATGGTGTCAGTAGAGCAGTGGACAGTGTCAGTAGGGGAGAGATTGGTGGCAGTAGAGCAGTGGACAGTGTCAGTAGGGGAGAGGTTGGTGGCAGTTGGACAGTGGATGGTGTCAGTAGAGCAGTGGACAGTGTCAGTAGAGCAGTGGACAGTGTCAATAGGGGAGAGGTTGGTGGCAGTAGAGCAGTGGACAGTGTCAGTAGGGGAGAGGTTGGTGGCAGTTGGACAGTGGATGGTGTCAGTAGAGTAGTGGACAGTGTCAGTAGGGGAGAGGTTGGTGGCAGTAGAGCAGTGGACAGTGTCAGTAGGGGAGAGGTTGGTGGCAGTTGGACAGTGGATGGTGTCAGTAGAGCAGTGGACAGTGTCCGTAGAGCAGTGGACAGTGTCAGTAGGGGAGAGGTTGGTGGCAGTTGGACAGTGGATGGTGTCAGTAGAGCAGTGGACAGTGTCAGTAGAGCAGTGGACAGTGTCAATAGGGGAGAGGTTGGTGGCAGTAGAGCAGTGGACAGTGTCAGTAGGGGAGAGGTTGGTGGCAGTTGGACAGTGGATGGTGTCAGTAGAGTAGTGGACAGTGTCAGTAGGGGAGAGGTTGGTGTCAGTAGAGCAGTGGACAGTGTCAGTAGGGGAGAGGTTGGTGGCAGTAGAGCAGTGGACAGTGTCAGTAGGGGAGAGGTTGGTGGCAGTTGGACAGTGGATGGTGTCAGTAGAGCAGTGGACAGTGTCCGTAGAGCAGTGGACAGTGTCAGTAGGGGAGAGGTTGGTGGCAGTTGGACAGTGGATTGTGTCAGTAGAGCAGTGGACAGTGTCAGTAGGGGAGAGGTTGGTGGCAGTAGAGCAGTGGACAGTGTCAGTAGGGGAGAGGTTGGTGGCAGTTGGACAGGGGATGGTGTCAGTAGAGCAGTGGACAGTGTCCGTAGAGCAGTGGACAGTGTCAGTAAGGGAGAGGTTGGTGGCAGTTGGACAGTGGATGGTGTCAGTAGAGCAGTTGACAGTGTCAGTAGGGCAGTGGACTTTGTCAGTAGAGCAGTAAAACGTGTCAGTTTATTTTTTTTTATTATTTTATTTTTTACAATTGTATTTTTTTTTATTAATTTTTTTACAATATTATTTTTATTATTATTTTTTTATATTATTTATATTATTTTTTTATTATTTACAATTTTTTAGGAGCCCTTTGGTGAAATATCAAGGGTCTAAACAGACCCCTGATGTCTCACTTTTGAGGGACTGAGGACAGAGAATCCCCAGTTATTTTCTCTTCAGCCTCAGCTGCTCTGGACAGTGAATGAATGGGAAGTGCTTTGTGCTGAGCGGCTTCCTGTTCATTCACAAACTGAAGCATAGTAATCACAGTTTACTATGCTTCAGTTATAAATGAACACAGTGAGTGATTGGTACTGATCACCCATTGTGTTCATTCACAAAAGGAAGGGCCTTCCCCAATTTTCATCCTGAAACATCCCCCACAGCAGCCGACAAAAGAAGAGGGAAGCCAGCAGCGCAGCGGGGGGTGCTGAGGAAACACACAGGGGGCAGGGCAGCCAAAAAATGAGGAACAGTGACCGGAGGGGCGGCCGGGATGGCTTTTACCGTAACCAATCCCCTTTCCTCCTGCAGCCACTGAATGCAGGCAGGATGGATGAGAGAAGGGACGGCTTATAGCGGCTGCAGAAGGAAAGGGATCGGTACTAGGAAATTCTGCCCCGCAGCCCCTCGTGTCAAAATTCCGGGGGTCGGCAAGGAAGGATCGCAGTCTACCTGTCACCTACCCACGATCGAAGGGTAGATTGGGATTGATGGGTTACGGACTCTCTAAACATGGCTAAACCTGTGTAAACGCATGTAACTAAACGCTGCACGCGCTAAACACATTACAGAAACATCTAAATGCAGGAAAACATTATTTGCGTGGCAAAAAATGAGTTTATACTGCCCAGATTAGACCTCCTACATTTAGAAAACCTAAACACAGAATTGCCAGCATGAATGAGGTCTAATGCCGCGTACACACGACCGTTTTTAATGCCATTGAAAAAACCGAAGTTTTTCTCGACATGATTCTTCTCAAGCCTGCCTTGCCTACACACTATCATGAAAAAAAATGCTCGAGCAAAACGCGGTGACGTACGAAATGTACGACGGCACTATAAAGGGGAAGTTCCATTCGGATGGCGCCACCCTTTGGGCTGCTTTTGCTGATCCTCGTGTTAGTAAAGTTTGGTGAGAGACGATTCGCGCTTTTCAGCCTCGTGCTCTTCAGTCCGTTACAGCGTGACGAATGTGCTATCTCCGCTACGAACGCTAGTTTTACCAGAACGAGCGCTCCCGTCTCATCACTTGCTTCTGAGCATGCGCGGTTTTTTCACGTCGTTAAAGCCCACACACTGCCGTTTTTCATGACGAGAAAAACGACAACGTGAAAAACTACGAGAAAAAATTAGAGCATGTTCCAAATTTTTAATGCCCATTTTTCACATCGCGAAAAATGCTCTGGAGCCCACACACAATCATTTTTAATGACCAAATAAAAAAATGCCACTTTTCTCGTCATGGAAAACGGTCGTGTGTACGCGGCATAACACCAAAGTCAGGTCTCAGAATTTGTATTTAATGGCACAAGTTGGGAAATCCATTAGTCAGAAGAAATGGGCAACAATAAGAATGACGACATTAGTGAAAACTAGATACCTACTATGTTAATTCCTCAAAACATGCTACCCGGTGAAATGACAGCTTGAGATATATATTTTATGGCATAACATCATCTTTCTACATCCACTAAGACACCTTGGCATTTCTTTCCTTACATGGCAGGTATTTGGTAACATTGCTCTAGATGAAGAAGATGAGGACACTGCCATCACTGAACACAACAACTTCCGCACATTTTTCCAAGCTCTCATGCTTCTTTTCCGGTGAGCCTCGGAACTGTACTTTGAATTCACCTTTTCTGTGCATTACCTTTCTTTATATTCTCATATCTTTTAGAATTGTCTAGTTTAATATTCATTGTTACCAAAATGTTTTTTTTTTGTTACTTGGGTTCCAAAACTCCATTAATTAATGTGTGAAACTAGAAATTCTAGTTTTGGTATTGCAGATTTGCAATAACCGGTGTTTTTCGCTGTCCAATGTAAAATATATGACATAGTATTTATCAAGAAGAATTGTTCTACCGGTTGAACCTGAAAATGTTGCCCCTCTGAGATAGCGAAGTGTGTCAGTGCAGGCAGTGGTGGCTGGTGCTCCATTTATTTTTTTGGTGGGGCCGTAAACAAACCCACAATCCCACCCGCTCCCCACCAGCTCCGCTCGCCAGCCCCGCTTGCATGCCCCGCTCGCAAGCCCGTTCGCCAGCCTCGCACTTACCCCATCCAGGTCCCGGGTGGCTTCAGCGGCTTCTCCTCTTGGCCTATCCGATCACTTCTCCTCCCGGTCAATTTGGTCTCAGAACCCACTTCCTGTCCTGATTGGCCAGGAGGAGAAGCAGAAAGACAATAGCGAATGTTGATTTGCTATTGTCACAAGTGGGTGGGCTCAGGGCACGCCTCCGGCTCTAATCATGTGCTTTGCAAAAAAAAAAAACTGTAGAACGCAATGCGTCCTGCACCCTGCATGGAGATTAGGGGCTGGACGCATAGAGATTAGGGGGGGGGGGGCGGCGCCCCTTATGCAGGGATTTCCTGTTATGATGACCGATTGCCTCTGTGCTTTATTCTTGCACAGGGTAAGTGGTCTTGTATCCATCCCTTGCAGTCTTGTAAAAGCTGCGCTACTGTGGTCACATTACTGTTGCCTGGGCACCATCAGTCTTTGTCTATCCAGTCACAACCCCTTGCCGACAGACCCGTGCAGACAGACACTCCTTTGCTACAGTGCCTTGTAAAAGTATTCATACCCCTTGAAATTTTCCACATTTTGTCATGTTACAACCAAAAACATAAATGTATTTTATTGGGATTTTATGTGATAGACCAACACAAAGTGGCACATAATTGTAAAATGGAAGGAAAATGAGAAATGTTTTTCAAAATTCTTTACATATACTGTATATATGTGAAAAGTGTGGCATACATTTGTATTCAGCCCCCCCCCCCCCCCGAGTCAATACTTTGTAGAACCACCTTTCACCTTTCACTGCAATTACAGCTGCAAGTCTTTTTGGGGATGTCTCTACCAGCTTTGCACATCTAGAGAGTGACATTTTTGCGATTATTCTTTGCAAAATAGCTCAAGCTCTGTCAGATTGGATGGAGAGCAAATTTAAAGTCTTGCCACAGATTTTCAATTGGATTTAGGTCTGCACTTTGACTGGGCCATTCTAACACATGAATATGCTTTGATCTAAACCATTCCATTGTAGCTCTGGCTGTATGTTTAGGGTCGTTGTCCTGCTGGAAGGTGAACCTCCGCCCCAGTCTCAAGTCTTTTGCAGACTCTTAACAGGATTTCTTCTAAGATTGCCCTGTATTTGGCTCCATCCATCTTCCCATCAACTCTGACCAGCTTCCATGTACCTGCTGAAGAAAAGCACCTGCCACACATAGGGTTTTGCTTTTCGGCCAAAAAGTTAAATTTTGGTCTCATTTGACCAGAGCACCTTCTTCCACATGTTTGCTGTGTCCCCCACATGGCTTCTCCCAAACTGCAAACAGGCTTTTTTATGGCTTTCTTTCACCAATGGCTTTCTTCTTGCCACTCTTCCATAAAGGGCAGATTTGTGGAGTGCACGACTAATAGTTGTCCTGTGGACAGATTCTCCCACCTGAGCTGTGGATCTCTGCAGCTCCTCCAGAGTTACCATGGGCCTCTTGGCTGCTTCTCTGATGAATGCTCTCCTTGCTCGGCCTGTCAGTTTAGGTGGACGGCCATGTCTTGGTAGGTTTGCAGTTCTGCCATACTCTTTCCATTTTCGGATGATGGATTGAACAGTGCCCCGTGAGATGTTCAAAGCTTGGGATATTTTTTTATAACCTAACCCTGCTTTAAACTTCTCCACAACTTTATCCCTGACCTGTCTGGTGTGTTCCTTGGCCATCATGATGCTGTTTGTTTACTAAGGATCTCTAACAAACCTCTGAGGGCTTCACAGAACAGCTGTAATTACACCCAGGTGGACTCTATTTACTAATTAGATGACTTCTGAAGGCAATTGGTTCCACTAGATTTTAGTTAGAGGTATCAGAGTAAAGGGGGCTGAATACAAATGCACGCCACACTTTTCTGATATTTATTTGTAAAATATTTTGAAAACCATTTATTATCTTCCTTCCACTTCACAATTATGTGCCACTCTGTGTTGGTCTATCACATAAAATTACACAAAAAGAGAGCAAAAATGGGAATCCTACCTATTTAATAGTAGTACTCACCGAAAAATATCGGGGGGGGGGGGGGTGGTCAAAAATACATGTGTCAAAAATACAAAAAAATAAACAAAAATACCTCCACACACCTAAATGAGTTAAACTACAACATTTAATAGCCTATAATAGAGGCAAAATTACATGAAAAAACTACACACCCTAATTAACCAAAAGCTCCTCAATGTGGAGTGCGGCGGTCACACAGCTGGCAGACCTATTCCCTCCCCTAGTTGAAAGGACACCCCCTAAATAAACCTAATACACCCCATTTAGGGGGTGTTCTTTCAAATAGGGGAGGGAGTAGGTCTGCCAGCTGTGTGACCGGTGGACTATCTCCACATTGAGGAGCTTTTGCAGTGATCGTACAGTTTTTACTTCGTGCAATCTGGTTGTATTTATAGGAAATTGTTGGTTAATTAGGGTGTGTTTTTTCATGTCATTTTGCCTCTATTATAGGCTATTACGGTACATTTTGTAGTTTAACTCATTTAGGTGTGTGGAGGTCTTTTTGTTTGTTGTTTTTTTTGTATTTTTATCACATAAAATTCCAATAAAAAACATTTAAGTTATTGGTTGTAACACGACAAAATGTGGAAAATTTGAAAGGGTATGAATAGTTTTTCACGGCACTGTATAAATGCAGAGTGAGCTCCCAGTGCACCAACCATGCTCTACTCAACCTGCAACCAAAATCTACCCACTATCTCTGACTGGCTAATGTAAGCAAATTCATGGGAGATGTAACATCCCAAGCATGACCACTTTCCGGGGAAATTATGCGGTGCACAGGGAGACAACTCAACACTACTTATAGGCTCTCTGCACGCCTGTGATGATGTCATCTGCAATTCCAACAGGCAATTACTTTCTTTGCTTAGTCTCATTCACGATTGACATTAGGGAAACATGCAAATTCAAAAAAAAAATTACATCATGGTGCCTAATCATGGTATGCTGATTGTCTGTAGTAAATAAAGCTATGGAGATATAATTAGATCTGTATTAAAAATCCTTGATTGTCATAGTCCTTCTGTACCATGGGCACTGCAGCGGTAGGCAACTTTTCATGTCAACATTCTTCTTGTCAGTCTCAAGCCTCGTACACACGGCCGAGAATCTCGTCGCAAAAAAAACGTTGTTTTTCTCGACGGGTTTCTTGTCAAGCTTGACGAGATTCTTGTCAAGCTTTCCTTGCATGCACACTGTCAATCCAAAATCTCGTCGGTCTAAAGCGCGATGACGTACAACACGTACGACGGCAGTATAAAGGGGAAGTTTCATTCTCATGGCGCCACCCCTTGGACTGCTTTTGCTAATCTCGTGGTACTGCGTGTTAGTAAAAGTTTAGTGAGAGACGATTCGCGCTTTTCAGTCTTCGTGCTTTCAGTTCGTTACAGCGTGACGAAGGTGCTATCCCCATTACGAACGCTAGTTTTCCCAGAAGGAGCGCTCCCATCTCATACTTGATTCTGACCATGCGCGGTTTTTGAAGACTCGGAAAAGCATACACACGACCGGTTTTCTCGTCCAAAAACAGTCTGACGAGAATCACGACGAGAAAAATTTGACTCCCGACGAGAAAAAAGAAAGCAGGTTTTCTTTTTTTCTCGTCGAGATTCACGACAGTTTTCACGACGAGAAACCATACACACGAATGGTTTTCTCGGCAAGAAACGACGAGAAAACTGTTGGGAGAGCTACCGGTCGTGTGTACAAGGCTTTAGTCTTTGGAAATTTGTTTAGTAACCTAATAGTCTCATGACAGTGGTAAAAGTGGGGGTTGAGGAGAGCTGTGGATGGGTTTGTGGGCCAGTAGAACTAGACTCCCAAGGTCTTTGATACAGGACATATACATATATGGGCATGTTTGTATAACATCATGATGAATCTTTTATCCCACAGGAGTGCCACGGGAGAAGCATGGCATGAAATCATGTTGTCTTGTCTTAGTGGGAAGCCCTGTGACTCCCTGTCGGGCATTAAGGAGAAGGACTGTGGCAGTGAATTTGCTTATTTCTACTTTGTGTCATTCATCTTCCTTTGCTCGTTCTTGGTGAGTGAGAAGGACAATAACCAATAACCCTTCATTTGTCTGATAACAGTAAGCTGAAATCTGATTGGTTGTTAAGGGTTACTGCGCTCTGAACATGATCCATAGTCAGTATTGTGGCTCAATAAATACTCCATATGCAATGCCATCATCAAAAGTGTTATCCGCTTTTGATGATGGCATTGCATATGGAGTATTTATTGAGCCAAAATACTGAATATGAATCATGTTCAGAGTGGGTTTTTTTTTCAAACACTTTTTATTAAGCTTACATTTTTACAAAATATATAAATAAGCATGACACAAATACCTATATAGAACAATAGGTATGTATACCTGTATACGTATTTGTGTCATGCTTTGTTTGTTAAGTGTAAGAAAAATTTAAAAGTATTTGATTGAAAAAGAATGCTGGTTAATATACTAAAATATACAATGTTTTAAAATCCTATATATAGTGGAACCTTGGTATACGAGTAACGCAGTTAACAAGCATTTTGAAAAACGAGCAACTTTTAAAAAAAAATTCTGACTCGGTTTGCGAGTTTGGCTTGCAAAACGAGCAGAATTTAAGCTAATGGGGTGTGCAGTAGCGTATTTGGCCAGAAGTGCGGTGGCGCCGGTGACACTCGGAACGGTTCGGAACGGTTTATAGCCGTTCGGAAATACTTGGAATCACTCGGAAATACTCCATTCCCCAGTTTTTCCGAGCCTTTCCAAGGGTTTCCGAGGTCAGCCGAGCTGTCCCCGATCATTTCCGAGGCTCTCCGGTGCCCCCCACCTCTGGCCACATGCGGTATTGCATGCCATTGAAGTCAATGCGGAACAAATTATTTTAGTTTCCATTGACTTCTATGGGGAAACTCCCTTTTGATATGCGAGTGCTTTAGATTACGATATTCTCCTGGAACGGATTATGCTCGTAATCCAAGGTTCCACTGTAATAATAATAATAATAATAATAATGTAAGTACCACCAAGATACTTATTTTAAATTAGCTACAGGTAAGCACAGATAGCTACAGGTTACCACTATCGCAAATACAAGCAAAATTACATTAAATGTGTTGTACAGAAGTTGCCATTAACATTCATAATTTGCCAATATAAGACAATATGAGGTTCCAAACTGACAGCTCATAGTTCACTTCTATAGGATCATGTGTGTTGGGGAAAACATAGTCTTCTCTATACTGGCTTCATTATAAATATAATTTTCAAAAACATTTAAAATCAACCAAAACATTTACTTATTTATCCACCAATCTTTTTATTTTTCACTTCAATAAAATATTTATTAAGGTGAAGAGGGCCATCAAGGCAGCAAAGGACAAAAGCACATACCCTCCAGTTAAGAAATTGGACATGATTGCTACAGTGCTTGTATGCCAACAACTGTGCCTTCATTAACCCATCTAATCTATTTAGGTAAACTCTAGGGTAGCTTAATGCTGGGTACATATGGGCTGAAATCCGGCCGATTCAGCAGAATACAAAGGCACAGTGGGGGAGATCGGCGAACCAACATCGCTGGTATGGCAATCTGTCCGTTTTTTTTTTCGTTCGGCACGCTGAGTTAAACGAAAACAAAACACTAGTAGTGTGTACCAGGCTCTATGTTAAAAAAAAAACTGACAACCTAGGTCGGAGCCGCTGTACTAACAATTTGATGTTAGTACAGCGATCTCCTCTGCTGTGCTATTGTGTTCTGACAGGGGGACATTGCCCAGGAAAGAAGAGATCTTCAGGTCAATGTGAAGCAATACACTTGAAATCACACCGCGGGTGCAGTGCACTTTACCTGCAGCTTTTCTGTGGGTTAGCTGCAATTAGCCATAGACTTACTGGGGGTTTGGTGCACTTTTTGAATGCAGGAGTTTTGGTGCACTTTCAGAAAGTACACTACACCTGCAGGATATAATAGAAGTCTATGGCAAAGCGCAGCTAACCCAGGAAGGTTGCAGATGCACTCCGCTGCACCCATAGTGTGGGAAAACCGCAGCACATCAGTGTGAAAGCAACATTATTGGGGACTCAGAACAGTAAGGGTTAATTTATATTTGTAGTTTGGGAGGTGGTAAAACCCCATTGTTAAGATGTGTTTTTACCACCCCATGCCCCAACTGAACCCCCTTTAGCTGCAGTAGCCAGGGGTGTACACGTCACAGCCGCAGCAGTAGTTATACACCCTGTCATTGTTGGTGGATGTAGCACCTGCCAAGCATGACCCTTTTAAGTGAATGAGGCCACTCTGCAAATGCCCACCAACCTTGTACAGTACAGCAAACAAGGGGTTAAAGCAGGCAGCATTGTGTTGCTTGCTAACCACCTGCTTTAACCCCGTTGGACTTCGCAGAAGCATGCAGTTGCGGGACGCTTGCAGAGTGGACCTATTTACTTGAATGGGCCGCGTTTGGCAGGCGGTAGCACCCACCAAAAGCAACAGAGGGCTTGATTCCTGCTGTGGCATGTGTACACCTTTGGCTGCTGCCTCAACAGCTAAAGGGGGAAGGGATTGGTGGCGGTAAATCTGCAACGCAACCGTACAGTTTTACAACCCCCCTAAATTTGTGTGAACGAGCTCTAAGGCCCCTTTCACACTGGGGCAGGAGGTGCGGCGCTATTTTTAGCGGCTCTTTACCATCGGAATTGCGGTGGTATTCGGCCGCTAGCGGTGTGGTGTTAACCCCCGCTAGCAGCCGGAAAAGGGTTAATACCGCCGGTTTTGCGCCTCGCATTGCCGGCGGTATAGCCGCGCTGTCCCATTGATTTCAATGGGAAGGAGTGGTGGAGGAGCGGTAAACACACTGCTCCTTCACCGTTACAAAGATGCGGCTAGCAGGACTTTTGGAGCGGTCCTGCTAGCGCACCGCTCCAGTGTGAAACCCCTCGGGCTTTCACACTGTAGAAACAGCAGCCGCTGTTTAGGGTCGGTTTGCAGGCGCTATTTTTAGCGCAATAGCTCCTGAAAACCACCCCAGTGTGAAAGGGGCCTAAGGGTGCCGCTGCCAAATGCAACTAAGGGCTCATTCACAAGTGCAACAGGTACAGCTGCTCCTCTGAAAAGCGATCTGAGTGACCTGATTTAAACCTATGATTGCCACGCAATGCACGCGATTGTGACACGGTAGTACGACAATTAGAGGTTTAAATCAGGTGTGAGGAGGCGGCACTGTACCCGGTGATCTTTGACTTCTCCCATGTTGTTCAGGTAGATCTCCACCTCTTTAAGGTTGCCTACCCCTGGTCTACATACACCGATTGTCAGTCTATCTGCTGATTGGCTAAATAGGGTTAGGTCTATAGAATATCATTCTTGAAGAAAGAGATTAAGGATCTATTGTTTCTTTCTTGTTGTCACCTTCCTCCTAAATAATAAGATTGTACAGTTGTAAGTTGTTTACATTGATGCCATAGGTTAAAGTTTCTGTCCCTCTTTGCAGATGTTAAACCTGTTTGTTGCTGTCATTATGGATAACTTTGAATATCTCACACGTGATTCATCTATTTTGGGTCCTCATCATCTGGATGAATATGTGCGAGTGTGGGCAGAGTATGACCCAGCTGCCTGGTAAGTCAATTTGTTTACATTTGTTTACTTAATTGAATTTGTTTACATTCCCTAATATAAAACCAACAAGAAGGGGGGGAGGTTACATGTGGCTTTGTTCAATAAGATGCTAACCATTCAAACTAACAGGTGTAGCAGGTGAGGCCAGCATTGGCAATCCATTTACAATTTTGGGATGGCCCTATATATTACAACTGCCGCAAACTTGCTTTAGCTCACCTATCAGAATCGTACTAAGTTTACATAGTATTAGTAGGCCAACAAATGAGAGTGGAAATGAAAACAGTTGGAAAGAGACAAAAAAAAATTGTGGACATTTATTTTACCATCAGAAGAATAATCTGTTACCACACAGAGAAAAGGACCAGACAGCTGTAACTTGAAAAAAAGCAAAATACCAGTGACATAAACTATACAACTATACAACAGAAGCACTATAACAATACTAAGATCAGCTGATGGTGATAAAGAAGGGGACCAAGCAGGAAAAGAATGTCTTGTGTATATCTGCGAAAATGGAAACATTGACACAGTGGAAGAGATCATATTAAAAACGTAATATCAAAACCTAATAATGAATACAGTAGTAAGGCGCTTGTTACCTTTTAGGAAGCACAAGTATTTTCAAATTGGCCATGGACCTAGAAATGGCTCCTGTCTCAACTTCTCCACTGATCCAACTGCTTTATCCCATATTCAGTTTCTGAACTCATGCGAAAGGCAGATTTTTCTTTAATAGACTTCACCTAAATATATTGTCGCCATATTTTATACATTTGGATATTATGCACCCAAGCTGAAAATCCAGTTGAAGAAGAAGAAGACAATAAAGATGGTTGCATGATAGCCACAAACACTGGAAGCCCACAGCTAAAATTCTAATTGATATCTATGCTGCTATAGCCTGCTTTTCTTTATTTTTTTTGTGCAGTGAAATTTCTGGCACATTATGCAACCACGGAGTTGTTATGAATTAATATGATTTTCTTGAATAAATGTTTTTACATTCAGGCAGAACTATGGGTCGAATTTCGAAATAATTTTGTTTCGAAAATCTTATCTAAGAATTTTGCACCATTAATGGGCTGCAGCAACAGCCGATTTTCGTGCGGCCATTGAATTTTAATAATCTGACATGTTGGAAATTTTTTGAAAAACAAACGATTTTCTAATCAATGATGGGAGAATCATGCAAGAAATGTAATCGAAAAAGAAATGTGCAAGGAAAGAAAATTCCCGGAAAGAAAAGAAGATTCCCAGACACGAAAATTATTTTCTGTAGCGACATGAGGTGAAATTGAAGGTTTGGTTGGTCGAATTTCTAAATCAATGGTGGCGCCATCGGATCACAAAACGCACAAATGTTCTGATTTTTAAAAGAAAATTCTTTCGAAATTCGACCCGTATATGGCCAGCCTAAACCTATTGATTTAACTGTTTTCCTAAATCAGTTACATTCAAGGCATGCCGTGAATGATAACTGGCACAGTTACTTGTGCCCTCAACCAAACCGTGAAGCCATGAAATAGCTGGCGTCATAACTGAGCCATAATTTATATATATCTGGATATATCATGGCAACTGCAGAACAAACAGAGGCTAAGATGGCAGCTTCCTTGGCTGTAAAAGATAAGTGTGTTTTGTTCCCCTTTTTAGGGATATTCCCTATGGATAAAGGGAATCCATTTTTTCTTTCGAGGTCTATACTAGGATTCACTATTGCATTTTATCCTGAAAACCAACAAATGTTTTGCAGCAAAGTGAAGAAAAAAAATAGGACAATATTTTATCAAATCTATTTTTTTATTTTTTTTTACATAATCAGGATTATTAAGTTTAGGCATAAGTGCTGCAACATGGTTAGCTGGTGTTATTTTTAACATCTGAAAGAAGGGTTTGCTCAAAGACAAAAGCTTCAGGAAACCATGGACGTACGCCAATGTCAAGTCAGAAGACTAAGGTCCAGTCCAGCAAATGTTTGCTTGATCTTATCTACAGATATCCAGGCATTATATGCTTTTATTATCTTAGGTTTTGTATTTTCTCAAGTAATTATGTTTTTTCTCTCATTTTCTATGTTTTTATGTATTTTTTTTGTTTGTATTTTGCAAATTTTAGTCCATCGATGTTTATATTTTATTATATACCTTTCCATTCAGTCATTCCAGCATATGTATTATTTTCTTGCCAAAGTTTCTAGTGACTAAACACATTAATTTTCATTCTGCATCAGTATGTCTGGAGGTTATGGCTAAACTCTCAAACTAAATACTGGAGGACCAAATAGAAAATAAATAACTAACCCAATTGTTGTCCAGCTAGAAAATGTAAACCTGAAAGTCTGTTTATCGAAGGTCTTGTACATATGGCAAAACCAGGGGCTTATCATGTGTTCCTTAGACCTTAGAACAATATCATGGCCAGATGACCCAGTGAACAGAGAGAGGCATTCTCCAAGCCTAGCTTGTATTTAAATTAGTGCTAAGTGCAGTGCCATCCTGCATTGACTTCATCCTTTTTGGAAATACGAGTTATAAAAAAAAACAGATCATTGACATCCATTATTCAGGTATATAGTTTCTAAAAGTCTTTCAATAGGGACACATTTGTGCTTAAGATGTCACTAGGTGTACAGTGCCTCTCATCCTTGTACTGTCATGCCCTGTACACACGACCGGATTGTCCGTTGGAATAAAGTCCGACGGATTGTCCGACGGAATTCCGCTCAAGCGGTCTTGCATACACGCGGTCACACTAAAATCCGACCGTCAAAAACGCGGTGACGTACAACGGCAGTATAAAACGGAAGTTTTAAACGGACTTCCGTCTCGTACTTGATTTTAAGCATGTGTGCTTTTTAGTCCTTCGGAATTGCATACAGATGAACGGATTTTCCGATAGAGATTTTTGTCCGTCGGAAAAAAAGAGAACATGTTCTCTATCTAAGTCCATCGGAATTTCCGAAGGAAAAAGTCCAATGGGGCACACACACGGTCGGAAAATCAGATTAAAAGAGCCCGTCTGACTTTTTCCATCGGAAAATCCGGTCATGTGTACAAGGCATGAGGGCTACAAGCAACCTAATCCTCTCTTTAGATCTAACTGTGCTTCTCCTCTAGATATCACATGACAGGTATGATTCATCAGGCTCAATTACTAAAGTTTTAACACAAGGATAAGGAAATTTATTTCCAGTCATATATTTGTATTTTTTTCTTTTTATATTATTATTGGCGCTCTCTTTAAATTAAATTTTGACTTCTTTGAAAATAGGCATCCTTGATCCCTGATGTGTTAGCTATGGCTTTGTGAATTGAGCCTGTATACCTGGGGAAAAAAATAACAAATGAGTCTCTAAAAAACATTTTATATTGGATAATAGGGGAAGCTTGAATGTAAATTAAATAGATTGTACCTGGATCTAAGTAGTGGGCTTTCAAAGGTAAGTAAAGCAATTGACATTGCTTACCCTCAGTCCCATGTGTGGGGTAGGGTGCCCATATGTCCCGGATTGCCCGGGACTGTCCAGCAATTTGCATGTCTGTCCTGGGTCCCGGGCACCTTCATTCTGGGACAATACAATATCCCGGAATGAAATAGAGGACACAGCCACCCCCTACTAACTAATAACTACATTTCCGGAACTGGTTGCTAGGGCTGCCTGGCTTCTTGCAACCAGTGACAATTTACTCTCAGACAGTGAGGCCGGGAGCGAGGCCTGCGCCTAGTGCAGCACTGCTGTCCCCACCCACCTCGGCACCTCCTCCTTCTCCGGCACCAAGCGGCAAGCAGCAGGGACTGGTGTGATCTTCACTCTCCAGATAGTGACGCCACGCCTTTCCTTCTACGCACGTGGCCCATGCATCTGGTGGCAGGCTATGGGTGGCAAGCAGCACTACATCTGGTGGCAAGCGGCACATTCACCTGACAAATAACCCGCCGCCAAATCCCCCATCAACCCTGAGACTACATTTCCCCCCGCCCCCCTCATCTTTTTTGGGGGAAGGTGAGAGAGGGGGTGTGTCCCTGAATGGCAGTTTGGAAATGTGGTGGGGTAGGGGGGATTGGAGAAGGAAGATTTCAACTAATGCAGGAGGAGTCAGCAGCGCAAGGGACACATCACACTGATTGTAAGTAATGTCCCTTTGTGCTGATTTTTATTTAAAATTTTGACTATACTTAGGCTTTAAAGCAGGTGTCTCAAACTGGCGGCCCTCCAGCTGTTGCGAAACTACAAGTCCCATGAGGCATTGCAAGGCTGACAGTTGCAAGCATGATTCCCACAGGCAGAGGCATGGTGGGACTTGTAGTTTCACAACAGCTGGAGGGCCACCAGTTTGAGACCCCTGCTTTAAAATAAAGGTTTGCCAGAGGTTTACATGTTTTGTCGAGACTGCCGCACCCACCAAAACCTGCACAAAATGACTCCCAATTTGCCCAATCATGGGATGCAGACCTTTTTGTCCTCCTTCAGCTATCCTACATGGCTCAAGGCTCCCAAAAACCGTGACCTATTCAAGCACTGCTGGGCAAAGTCAAGCAATGTACTGATTACAGTAGCTCTCAGGCAATACTATGCTAATTATTGTTCACAAATATATTTGTGAGTGGCAGTCGATCAGTGATCTTGCTCATTTCTCCATAGAAATGGAAATGATCCAGTTACCATATATACACCTCATCACAGAGATAGAATCAGTCAGGAGACATGTTGCATAAGTCCCAGAAAGTCTTTAAACTTGGCAAAGAATGGCAAAGCTCTCACCTCTCATCATTCTCAGGGGAGACTTATATGGCTGTATCTGGCCTGCCTCACCTTGGAGGTCTCTGCAGAAAAACATCCAAAACAAATTAAGATAAAGTGAAAATACTAATAAAATTTGTTTTGTTCATGAGGCCCCTAAAAATTTGATAGGGCCCTCCCAATGACCTCTCTGTCTCTCTCTGGCATCTGGCAGTATCAGCTGTGACATTGTGTCTATATTGGGGACAGGAGAGTTATCAGCATAGTCAGTACACTGTTAGGGACCAGAGCTGTGGTTAGAGGTTGTCAGGGAAGAGTGGGCAGTAGTGCAAAAAATTAACCTTTAGGCCCCTTGCACACAGATGTTATAATTTACTGATGTTTACTCAGAAACTTGTGACGCCCGTGTGCAAGGGGCAAAAAACAGTGTAAAGAGCTGAGTAATGTTGAGTATAGGTGAGTAAAGGTGCATAAGTGTATAGACCAGGGGCGGCCCATCCATTAGGGTGCCGCCACCCCCTACCCTCGCCACCCCCCTATATGCAATAGATAGCATGAATCTATCGACGGCCTCCGTGGCTGCCCCCTATTCATGTGTCTGGCCCCTTTTGGGGTCATCGGCATATGAATTACAGCAGCCAGGTTTGTTTTGTGAAGCACTGATTAGAGCCAGAGGCTCTAATAGGCTTCAAAATAGGGTGGACTCGGGACACAGAGCATTGCGTCTGGAGCCCACCCAGTTGTGTTGCAACAGAAAATGAAAATTCACTGTTGCAACACTGATCCTCCTCCTGGCCAATCGGGAAGCAGATATGAAACCTGTTTCCGAATTGACGAAAACGTCTGGTGATCCTATTGGACGCCTAGCGCCTGGAGGAGGAGAGAGGAGACACAGGGGAAGCTGCTTCAGGAGAGGACACCGGAGCAGCTTTCCCCGAGCCCGCCACACTCTCATCGTCCACATCCAAGGAAAGGACAGCGGGTGGTGGTGGGGGAGTGTGTTAGTGAAGGGGGGGGGTGGGGGATTGGTTGTTTGCCACCCCACCAAAAAAACACCAGCCGCCACTGGTATAGATGAGTATAGATGAGTAAAATACTTCTTCATTGCTAGTATTTTAATATACTCATTTATACTAGTGTAAACATGCTTAAAGACAAGTAAACGTGTTTGCGAGTAAATGACTGTACTCAAATTTTCTATTTTTGTACTCATTTAGGCCCCTTTCACACTTGGGCGGGGAGGTGCGCTGGTGGTATAGCGGCGCTATTTTTAGCGCCACTATACCGTCTGATTGGCCGTGATATTCGTCCGCTAGCGGAGCGGTTTTAACCCCTGAGAAAGGGTTAAAACCGCCCGCAAACCGCTGCACCATCAGCAGTTTGCGGGCGGTATAGCCGCGGTGTCCCATTGATTTCAATGGGAAGGAGCGGTATACACAATGCTCCTTCACCGCTCCAAAGATGCTGCTTGCAGGAGATTTTTTTTCCTCCCGCCAGCGCATCGCCTCGAGCTTTCACGATGAGAATGCTGGGGCAGGGTTATTTCAGGCGTTATTTATGCGCTATTTTTAGCGCTAAAACGCCTGAAATACGCCTCAGTGTGAAAGGAGCGTAAAGATCAGTAAAAAAACGAATTTTTAACTCCGTGTGCAAGAGGCCTTAAAATTACTCTTAGGCCTCTTGCACACTGCAGCTTGAAAAAGCTGAGTACAGCGTTTTTTTTTTTTTTACTACACTAAAATGTAGCCCTTTATTTACAATGTGCCTGTGCATACAGGCACGTAAACAAGCGCTGAGTATTCCCTTAGTAAAAAAAAAAAAGTCAGTATTTTGCGCTAGTGCGCGCAAATACACGCTTATGCGCACAAATACGTGCATATGAGCATAACTATGAATTTATTTTCTCCAGGAAAGCTCCTGGCTCCTCCCCTTTATTGGGTGACCCCACGGAGAGACACTTTCCCTGGGGGCACCTGTGTGCGCGCGCTCCCGAGTCCCCCTGCTGCATCCATTGACACACACAGCGGGACTCTACCCCGCCCCCCACTCCCATGTCATAGCTTTTGATTGACAGCAGCGGGAGCCAATGACTCCTGCTGCTATCAATCTGTCCAGTGAGGAGAGCGACAGCAGCTGAAGCCACTGCACTCGTGCACATTGCTGGGTTGGTTTGGGCTTAGGTAAGAAAAATAGGGGGGGTAGGGGGTCTGGGGGGGATCTGTAGCACAGAAGGTTTTTCACCTTTATGCATAGAATGCATAAAGGTGAAAAATCTTAAAGCTTTACCACCAATTTAACTGATGTTCAGAGAAATTATGCAGCTGATTGAACAACAAATAAAGAATGAGAAGAAAAGAAGAAGAAAATAATAAATTGAACAATGCAACCCAGCAAGTGAATAGTTTATTAAATTGGGAAAAGAGGTATAATAACGTGGTTATTTTATTAAAGGAGGGGATCCAAACTACAGATTATATATTTTTAAAACTGCTTAATGAGGAATCTGCTTGCTTAGAGCAACCCACATTTTTAACCCTCTTATATAAAAACCTATAGGAGATATGATGGAGTAAAAAAAATGATGTTGATTTCAGAAAAGAGAAGTTTGAGACTTGAGCCATAACTGAGTGATAATGTGAGTGTGTGTTGTATAATTCTATCATATTTACTAAGTCATACAGGACACAACACCTCAAGAGTGTATGAGTGCAGGGGGGGTCATTCATGAAAGCTTCATCCCCTCTCAACTAACTTCCCTTCTGTTCTTATTTCAGCGGGCGCATTCATTATAAGGACATGTACAGTTTGTTACGGGTTATATCCCCACCGCTGGGGTTGGGGAAGAAATGCCCCCACAGGGTGGCCTGCAAGGTTTGGAAAACCATTACAAAAGCAACCAAAACAAACCAAATTAAAAACACGAACGAATTTCCACAACCCTTACCCTATATCCCCTTCCTTCTTTCACCCCCGGATAATATTCCTTTTCTTCCTACCTTTCAAAACTAGCCCGTTGTCCCTTGCAAGAGTTTCAGCGGAATGCGCGATGCTTTCACCTACCTAATTTAATATATATATACCATATATATATTTTTAGTATCAAGCTGTACTCAGCTTTTTGTACACATTGTGCATCCTTCAATCTTTGGTTGCCAGGAGGTCAGCTATTTAACCCATGGCAGCTAAAGTGTATAAAGTTTTCAGAAGACGCATGGGCTTGCTGGGTTTTTTGAGGGGTGGCCTGGGCTCGGATGATGTTTTATTTTCGGGTGGGGGAGCCTGCATTACAGAAAAAAAAAAAAAAATTGCTTGATAAAGGGGGAGGGGGCGGAGGAGTCTCAGGGGGGCTCCATTAACCATTCTGGATTTTCCTTCCACATTCCATATACCTCGCTCCCACACACCCCCCTTTTTACCACCACCACTAAAAACATCTTCCTCCCTGCTCCTACACCACCTTCCCGTTTCATACTGGCAGGACAAGGCATAAATCTCCTAATACCTGTGCTGGAGAGAGGTTGTAAAATGAGATCCCATCCTCCACCTGCCAATGGACTCCTGTTCAAAAAGCAGATTCCGTAAAAAAACTAAAAAAAAAGAAGAAAAATGTGAGTTTTTATTGTGAGATCTAGTGTAATTTCCCTAGGGTCTAGCCTATAAAATGCCTCCAGGAAAAGCTGACTGAGGTGTTATTGTTTGGGGCTGAGATAAGATTTCAGTTCCCGTTGTGGGTGATTTCTTTGCGTCTCTTCCTCAGGTAGTAAAGAGTTGATCTAATTTCTTTTCACTCCTTTTCTCTCCATGTTTCTCAGATTCCTTCCCCTTCCCTAACTGTGTCCTCGGATATGCTCTCTCTCATGTTTATCTTCCTCTCATTTTTTTTCTTCCTCTTCTATACTCAATCTTTTCCTCTCTTTATATCCCTTTCCACTTTACCTTTTTTTTTTTTTTTCCCGACATGCTGACATTCATATCTTCCACTTGGTTTTTACTTCTTTTGTATATGGGTTATTCATAATAATTCAATGCACCTCATCTATTTATTTTCCTTTACTTGCTATCGTTTTGTTGGCTTGTTTCATGCCTCCTTTTTCTTTATGACTTATTCTTGCTTTTGCCTGGACAATTTATTTTAATTAATATTCTTTCTGGCACTCATTGTACCTAAATGCCTCATCACAATAATCAATCTCATCAATCTCTTCCTCTCTCTTTCTTTTCCCGTTATTGCTTGTTGACCTTGGTGACTCTTGGTCTTTCATCCTTTCTATTGCTCCGTGTGTTCAACCTTCAACCGTTTTCACCATGATCCATTGTACAACCTCTACTTTTGCTGATTATGTCCCATCTTCTCTTCTGCTCCATTATACCATGTCTCATCTGCCTTCTTTCCATGGCTCTGTGGCTCCTCTCTCTCTGTTCCCAGGGGTCGCATGAAATACACAGACTTGTATCAGATGCTCAGACTTATCTCGCCTCCCTTGGGTCTGGGGAAGAAATGCCCTGCTCGAGTTGCCTATAAGGTAGATCCCTTCCCCTTCCATAACTATTATTCCTTTCCTAGTCCGTTCATGGGTCTCATTTTTTTTTTTTTTTACCACCAACTAGAGGTAACTTAACACTACTGCTTTGTATAATTGTTATTTATCAGCAGAAGGGTTAAGAAATACTCAAAAAGAGTTGTTAATGTCAGGACCCTCTTGTATCACTTGAAGCCTCTGAACAGAATTGTGTATTTTGATGTTCTTTTTTTTTTTGGTATTTTGATGTGGAGATGTGCTGTCAGTGTGTGTGTGTGTGTGTGTCTATGACTTGTTTTGTATGGTGGGTAACTTTGAAAACTTTGTTTCTACTAATGGGAGAGGATCTTAGCTAACATGTAAATTTTACCAGCATACTCAGAAAAAGGGAATGACTTGACACCCCTGTTGCTCTCTGAAATTGAAAAAAATATATTCTTCATTTTTCTACATTTTTCAAAAATATGTTATGTTAACACAAGAGTTCAATTTCAGAATAGCATGTTTACATGTGAAGGCACCTAAGGAGAGAGGTATTTTACAGGCATCTGCATAAAGACTGTATGGTTTACAATGGGGAAAGTATGACAGCCGGAATGACATGATCAGCTGGTCATTTTTTTTTACAAGCTGGAATGGTTAGAAAGTCTTTTCATATAAAATTGTTGGTTTGTTTGGCAACTTAGAATGATCGCTAGGTCTCTGACTATACAGCGGAATAGTTGTAAATGTTTTGCCTTATGGTGGATTGATCTGTAGGTTTATAGGACTTGTCTAGAAGATGGGGAGGTTTGTTGGTCTGTGGTTAAACAATATGTCTAAGTAAGACAGCAAGGTGGTGTTTGTGTGTCTAGTTAGGTGGCAGGGTGGTCTGTATATGCCTGGGTAAATGGCAAGATAGTTTACAGAGAAATCAAATATATTATACTGTGTACAATAGAATGATGTGCCCTTTGCTGGAAAGCTGACTGATTTGGATGGGTAAAGGGGATATGGAGGCAGAGATGCAGTAAGATTTCTGATAGGGTTATTGTCATCCTGAATCACATAGAGATGAATCTATTACTTTTTTCTTTTCCTTTCTCCATCCTTTACTCTTCTGTTTTGCCTTTGTGTATGCCCCTCTCTTATCTCTCCACACTTAGTATGGTAAGTTCACAATGCATTGGAAGGATGATGCAGGCCTGATCTAACCCTTGTCCTTTCCTGCTTGAAAAATATCCTGTGCTACAAGACCGAGGAAGTGATTGCAAGCTACAAGTTCAATAAAGCTGTACTTATCAAAATCTACATAACAGAGCACGTATTACCTACACTCTATACCAGGGCTTCTCACCCAGGGTTCCATGGATCCCTAGGGTTCCTCCAGAGATCGCTAGGGGTTCCTCCAGAGGTCGCTAGGAGTTCCTTGAGCAAAGAGCATTTTTTGCCTCTCAGATAAGTTCCCAAATGACACTATTGATCTTTTTAGCTATCTGTAAAGAGGTAATACTTCCCATTGACCACAAGTGTAAGGAGCATCCTTGACATTAACTATCACATTAATGTATCATGAGTTGTAGGTATAATAATTTTTAGTAAGGGTTTTGTGAGACTGGAAAGTTATTTTAAAGCCCTGTACACACAATCGGATTTCCTACGGATTCTATTTCCGATGGATTTTTCCATCGGATTTCCGATGAAGCTGACTTCCATCAGTCTTGCCTACACACCATCAGTCAAAAATCCGACCGTCCCAAACGCTGTGATGTAAAACACTCCGACAAACCGAGAAAAATTAAGTTCAATGCTTCTGAGCATGCGTCGACTTGATTCTGAACATGCGTGTGTTTTTTGTCCGATGGAGTTCCACACAGACGATCGGAATTTGCTATCGTTCTTTTTCCCATTGGATAAATTTAAAACAAGTTCTATTTTTTCTCACCAATGGAAAAAAGACCGATGGGGCCCATACACGATCAGTTTGTCCGATGAGAAAAGTCCATCGGACAGTTTTCATCGGTAAAACCGATCGTGTGTACACGGCATAAGGGTTCCACTGTGTTGAAAAGGTTGAGAAAGGCTGCTCTATACTATGTTATGTAGATGTCCTCTACATGTATTACATGATTTATAAGTGATACCTGAGTGCCAATATTGGTAAAGGTTACGCTAAACAAAAATTAGTTCAGGGTTTACAGTGGCATGATAACATCCTCATATGAGTTTCCAGTTTCCCCTACCGGTCACAGCCATTAATAAAACTCTCCTTCTGTATTGTAGATTTAATTTATATCACATTAGTGAAGCTGTGACAGAAGGAATAGCTTGAGAAAGTCCTTGAGAAAAGACTACTGAAATGTGTTATGATGCAATTTGCTGAGGACCAAGAGTGCTGAATTTACTTTGCTTTCTATCATCAGGACTACCGTAATAAACCGGTTTAGCAAGGCCTTGAGGGGCATAGTCTACTATTCCTACAAGGAGATCTTACTCAGGCTGGGTTCACACCTCCGTGCAGAGCGACACACAGCAGAGGTCTGGTGCATCCCTGTTCACTATTTCAGGTCTGATTTCGGTCTGAATTTTTGGATGAATTCGGACCTGAAACAAACTAGTAGACGCACAGGACTCCTGTGCAACTCGCTACGCAGCCGTCCCGAAGATGTGTGAACCGGCTCCATTGAGAGCCGGTCACAGTCTCCTGACATGTAAATTGGATGCAGGGAAAACCGCATTCAATTCGCAATAGTGTGAACCAATAGTGTGAACCCAGCCTTAAAGACTGGTCAAGAATTGACACAAGTTGAACTACCAGTTGTAAGTGAACTGGGCCTTTAAATGAAAGGTTTGCAGTCAGTTTTGAGGTTTCCATATACAGGCAGTCCCGAGTTACGAACACAATAAGGACTGTAGTTTTGTTCGTAAGTCGAATTTATTCGTAAGTCGCAACACTGCATTTGTAACTTCCGGGCGGAACACTGCATTCGAAAGTATAACTTCCGCCTGTGCATGGATGTGGGATGATCCGGGCGCTTTTTTGTTATCTGGGGCTCTTCTGGCCATGTAGTACTGCAGTGTGGGATGTGTTCGGAGGTGCTCAGAGGTGCTCGGACCAGCGTGGAGCACAAGTGGCCGGCATTTGAGGCCGTTCGTAAGTAGGAGTCGTTCGTAACTCGGGGACTGCCTGTATATATGATACACTTGCTATTTCATTAGGGTTGTGTTGGGGGGTGGTCTGGATATTTTTGTAGTCACGGAATAAACCAGTTTGATGCATTGAAAGTGGAACACGGAAACCTGGACATTGTTTTAATCATAAACGTTGATCAAGTCTGCTCTACTGTTTTGCATACCACATGTATCTTACCAAATTCACAATTTTATTTTTTACACAGTTGTAGTCCTAAAAAGCTTCCGTTACATTACCCCCCCCCTCCCCCGTGGCCTGTTTAAATTTCACTAACACATTGTGAAAATGTCTAATAGAGGCAGGCACACATATTGGGAAAACCAATTATGCATTGAATTACCATTAGGCTTACCATTAGGCTGCATTCACACCTGAGCGTTTTGAGCTCATAAAACGCTTGTAAAACGCCCGAAAAACGCCCAACAAGCAACATCCCATTTATTTCAATGGCACCTGTTCTCATCTGAGCGTTTTGTCACCTGAAGCCTTAAAGTGGCGCTCCACCCTAAATTTGCACTTCTGCTAATTGGATTCCTCCCCCCCTCCGGTGTCACAATTGATACCTTTCAGGGGGGAGGGGGGTGAAGATACCTGTCTAAGACAGGTATTTTCACCCACATCCGGGAGTCCTCTCTCCGGGAATCTGCAGGAGTGATGTCACTTCCCCCAGACTTCCCGTAGTGTTCTGGGAGACACTCGGCTCCCAGAACACAGGAGGACGAATCAGAACGGCGCAGCGCGACTCGCGCATGCGCTGTAGGGAACCGGGCATGAAGCCGCAGGGCTTCACTTCCTGGTTCCCTCAGCGAGGATGGTGGAGGGAGCAGCAGAGTGACGAGCGATCGCTCGTCCTCTGCTGCGGACGTCGCTGGACTCCAGGACAGGTAAGTGTCCAAATATTAAAAGCCAGCAGCTGCTGTAGCTGTAGCTGCTGGCTTTTAATATTTTTTTTTCCGGCAGAGCTCCGCTTTAAGCTCAAAAAAGAACATGAGCTTCTTTGGGGCAGATTACAGCCGTTTTTTTGCTTTTTACATTGGTGACCTGTACAAAATCGCGGCAAAACACAGTAAAAATCACGGCAAAAACGCGCGTCTTTGAAACGCTCAGGTGTGAATGCAGCCTTAGGCTGGGTTCACACTATTGCTAATTATAGCGGGTTTCCCTGAATCAAATTTGCATGACAAGAGATTGTGACTTGCTCTCAATGGAGGCAGTTCACACATCTCCGAGGCGGCCGCGTAACACACAGCAGTAGAGTCCTGTGCGTCTTTGGGTCCGTTCAGCCAAAAATTCAGACCTAATTTGGACCTGAAACGGTGAACGGGGGACACACTGGCCCTTCTGTTGTGTGAACCCAGCCTGGCTCTAAAAGGGGTGTTCCAGCCTGTGACGGGGAAAAAAATAAAAATAAAAGCCAGCAGCTACTCATACTGCAGCTGCTGGCTTTTAATAAATGGAGACTTCCCTGTCCTGCAGTCCCTCGATGTCGGCACCGCAGCTGATGTTTCCCATCAGCTGTCGGGTGCTTCCGTCACCATTGTGGGTAAGGGAACCCAGCAGTGTAGACTTTTGGCTTCACGCCGGGAACCCTACTGCGCATGCGCGAGGCCCATTCCTCTCTCCTATTAGCCCGGCGGCCAGGGGAGGAGGAGGAGGGAGCCCCGCGGTGATGTCACGGCCGCGGCCGAACTCCAGGAAGTGGGAAAGTGGATAATGCCCAGGGCTTTTTTTTCTCAAACAATGGGTGCTGGAACTTAACCACGGCTCCACAAAACTCCTCCCCCTACACACACCCTCCAAATCACATCAAATAGTGGGTGTGTTCAGTCAAATTTCACGAAAACAGTAGGAGGGTCTTATAAGGGGCATTAAATACCAGGATTGCATTACATACAGAGTGCAGAGCTGTCACTTGTAAACACAGAAACCAGACTTCTGTGTTTACAAGTGATTGTGGTGAGCAGGCACCAAAGGGTCTGAGCCAGAGGTGGTGGAACTGAGTTCCACCAAGTTCCCCCTGAAAAAAATCCCTGATAATGGCCAAGACTGCATTAACGCTTTGTGCATTTTCATGTCTTGCACACAAATAAAAACAGAGCAAAGCTCAATAATAAATTTAAAGTGTAAGGAGAGTAAATATGTATTTATTTATTTTTTATATATGTCCACATTAATATAAGTTCACTTCAGTAAATGCTTGAGAAAAATGTACATAACATGTCATTCACCAACAGTCACAATATATCAGGAAATAGGTCTGATATTTTAAAAAAAAAAGCAACACTTTTTAGGTCTGCCTGACAGGATTGTGTGTGGAGTAACTTAGTTAAAGTGGAAGTAAACCCATCGATTTAACAGTTTCAAAAAGCAGTTACATTCCCGGCATGCCAGGAATGCCAACTGTCACATTGGTTGTGCTCTCAACCAAACTGTCAAACCATCCAATGGCTAGTGTCATAACTGATCACATGTGCAGCATCATGGCAGTTGAAGATTAAACAGAGGCCAAGATGGCAGCTTCCTTGCCTGAAAATGATAGGAGGGTTTACTTCCACTTTAAGCCTTACGAATGTTGACTCTGAGGTAATTCAGTCATTTCCCATGATCCTAGTGTTACTGGATTTTGGATGCCATGTGTATATGTGTATTAGAAGAAAGAAGTTGTGGAGCGCTGGACTCTAGGCTAGGTGAGTATTTAAGGACAGTGAAGTCGTCTTTTACTCTCTTGGACCCCAAAGGAACCTTGTCTTGGCCTGTAGGGTCAAGTAGAAGATCAAGTAGAAGACAGAGAGTGCCAAGCCGCGGATGTTATTATTATTATTATAATACAGGATTTATATAGCGCCGACAGTTTGCACAGCGCTTTACAATATACAGTTGTGCTCATAAGTTTACACACCCTGGCAGAATTTATGATTTCTTGGCCATTTTTCAGAGAATATGAATGATAACACAAAAACTTTTCTTTCACTCATGGTTAGTGTTTGGATGAAGTCATTTATAATCAATCAGTTGTGTTTAATCACAACAGAAACTACCCAAATTACCCTGATCAAAAGTTTACATACCCCAGTTCCTAATACCGTGTATTGCCCCCTTTAACATCAATGACAGCTTGAAGTCTTTTGTGGTATTTGTGGATGAGGCTCTTTATCTTCTCAGATGGTAAAGCTGCCCATTCCTCTTGGCAAAAAGCCTCCAGTTCCTGTAAACTCTTGGGCTGTCTTGCATGAACTGCACGTTTGAGATCTCCCCAGAGTGGCTCAATGATATTGAGGTCAGGAGACTGAGATGGCCACTCCAGATCCTTCACTTTATTCTGCTGTAGCCAATGACTGGTTGCCTTGGCCTGGCAAGGGAAACAATACTGAAACAATAAAAATTAGTACAAGAGGATTACGAGGGCCCTGCTCCTGTGAGCTTACAATCTAATAGGGAGGGGCTGGTGGAACAAAAGGTAAAAACTGTGAGGGATGAACTGATGGGAGAAATAAAAGATTTGGCTTTATAGCTGAAGGCAGGATAGGCTTCCCTAAAGAGATGAGTTATTAGGGATCGCTTAAAAGTGGAAAGAGTAGGAGATAGCCGGACAGATTGGGGTAGGGAGTTCCAGAGGATAGGAGAGGCTCTGGAGAAGTCCTGGAGACGAGCATGGGGGAGGAGACAAGGGAGCTAGAGAGCAGGAGGTCTTGAAAGGAGCAGGGAGGACAGTTTGAGTGATATTGGGAGACAAGATTGGTAATGTAACTCAGGGAAGAGTTGTATATGGCTTCGTATGTTATTGTTAATGTTTTGAATTTTATTCATTGGGCAATAGGAAGCCAATGGAGGGATTGGCAGAGAGGGGTGGTAGACACTGAACAATTGGTAAGGTGAATGAGTCTTTATTTGTCATATTAAAAGCTTTCAGTAAGAACAGCCAACACTTTTTGGGGGTTACATGGAAGTCCCTCTTAATCAGAGCTTATAGACAACAGAAAGAAACTTTCACCAATTCTGAGGCGGAGCAACATAGGGTTTTTATAAAAAAAAAAACATTAAAATCTTCTAAAAGGTGGTGATATTGTATATAGTAAATACATATAATAATTACCGTATATACTCGAGTATAAGTTGACCCGAATATAAGCCGAGGCACCTAATTTTACCACAAAAAACTGGGAAAACGTATTGAATCGAGTATAAGCCTAGGGTGAGAATGCAGCAGCTACTGTAAGTGGAAAAGAGGGTCAACAATGCCCATCTGCAGCCTCACTGTGGCCATCTGCAGCCTCACTGTGCCCATTTGCCGCCTCACTGTGCCCATTGCAAGCCTCACTGTGCCCATTGCAAGCCTCACTGTGCCCATTGCAGGCCTCACTGTGCCCATGTACCTTATCCGCCGTGTCAGTATTGATGCGGAGGGAAGGAAAGCCATATTACGCCGTACATTGTCCCCTCCGATTCACAGCAGAGGAGGGTAGTGGCAGCCCACAAGTATTTTTGGGCAATATCACAGTTGCATTGATTGCATGCAGTAGCAGGAGCTCAACATAACTATAAGGGTCCTCTCACCAATGTGAAAATGAAGTCCAACAATAAAAAGCATCAGGAGATCAACTGATTTCCAGAATTATCCCATTAATTCATATTATAGCATCAAAACAGCTTCAAGGTATGAGAGTTCACAATGTGCAGCTCTGAACAGACTTCTGTAACTGGTTCTACATTGTAGTATCAGAGGTATGCATACACTTGTAATAACAGAACTTAATCAAAGAATATCTTAACTCTAAAAAGTGGGGGGCGTGGCCAAGCTGCAGATGTGAGTGGGTGCTAGCCTCTGACCTGCCGCCGAACATCTCCTATCAGCTTTGGAGATACCTTCTGAGGGCTGCTCTTCTCTTACCTGGCTGTGGGATCGGTGCACCTCCCAGTTCACGCTGCACTGCCGCCTGGTCACCATCCTATAAACACAGCCCTACTGTGAATCGGAGGGGACAATGTACGGCGTAATATGGCTTTCCTTCCCTCCGCATCAATACTGGCACGGGCAGATAACCTGGCTCGAGTATAAGCCGAGGGGGGCATTTTTAGCACCAAAAAATTTGCTGAAAAACTCGGCTTATACTCGAGTATATACGGTAATAAAAGTTTATTTTGGTTATGTTTAGCTCTGGTGATTGTGGAACTCTTCATAACCCCCCAAAAGCATTGGCTGTTGTTCTTATTTTAAAAATGCTATTGTTACAAATAAAGAATTATGTCTGGACAGACATCCACAGCTCGGCACTCTCTTCCATCTACGTTACCTATGTACATACAGTATCTCTTTTTTTTTTTTTTTTTTCGCAATCAAAGATTTATTTAAAGAAAATTGTTACAAATTATTGACAATAATTTTACAGCGACAGAAGTTTGTACTATAAAACAAAGTCTGATGACTTAATAACTCATATTATAATGAAAAGGTGTACATACAATTGTATTGGGGCGAGATGAGATTGTCATATTGCTCCTTAATATGTGAATGGAATAGGGGGGGGGGGGGGAGAAAGAATGGGACATAGAGGATATGGGAGAGGGGAGGGGGGGTGAGGATGGGTGTGTGGGAGGGGTATGAACGCAGGGGGAGTTAAAGTGAGTACACCCCTCACATTTTTGAAAATATTTTTTTTATATCTTTTTATGTGACAACACTGAAGAAAATACACTTTGCTACAATGTAAAGTAGTGAATGTACAGCTTGTATAACAGTGTAAATTTGCCGTCCCCTCAAAATAACTCAACACACAGCCATTAATGGCTGGCAACAAAAGTGAGTACACCCCTAAGTGAAAATGTCCAAATTGGGCCCAATTAGCCATTTTCTCTCCCCGGTATCATGTGACTCATTAGTGTTACAAGGTCTCAGGTGTCAATGGGGAGCAGGTGTTAAATTGGGTGTTATCGCTCTCATTCTCTCATACTGGTCACTGGAAATTCAACATGGCACCTCATGGCAAAGAACTCTCTGAGGATCTTAAAAAAAAGAATTGTTGCTCTACAGATGGCCTAGGCTATAAGAAGATTGCCAAGACCCTGAAACTGAGCTGCAGCACGGTGGCAAAGACTATACATCGGTTTAACAGGACAGGTTCCACTCAGAACAGGCCTTGCCATGGTGGACCAAAGCCAAAGAAGTTGAGTGCACGTGCTCAGCATCATATCCAGAGGTTGTCTTTGGGAAATAGACGTATGAGTGCTGCCAGCATTGCTGCAGAGGTTGAAGGGGTGGGGGGTCAACCTGTCAGTGCTCAGACCATACGCTGCACACTGCATCAAATTGGTCTGCATGGCTGTCGTCCAAGAAGGAAGCCTCTTCTAAAGATGGTGCACAAGAAAGCCCACAAACAGTTTGCTGAAGACAAGCAGACTAAGGACATGGATTACTGGAACCATGTCCTGTGGTCTGATGAGAACAAGATAAACGTATTTGATTCAGATGGTGTCAGGGGTGTGTGGTGGCAACCAGGTGAGGAGTACAAAGACAAGTGTGTCTTGCCTACAGTCAGGCATGGTGGTGGGAGTGTCATGGTCTGGGGCTGCATGAGTGCTGCTGGCACTAGGGAGCTACAGATCATTGGGGGAACCATCAATGCCAACATGTACTGTGACATACTGAAGCAGAGCATGAACCCCTCCCTTCAGAGACTGGGCTGCAGGGCAATATTCCAACATGATAATGACCCCAAACACACCTCAAAGACGACCACTGCCTTGCTAAAGAAGCTGAGGGTAAAGGTGATGGACTGGCCAAGCATGTCTCCAGACCTAAACCCTATTGAGCATCTGTGGGGCATCCTCAAAAGGAAGGTGGCGGAGCGCAAGGTCTCTAACATCCGCCAGCTTCGTGATGTCATTATGGAGGAGTAGAAGAGAACTCCAGTGGCAACCTTTGAAGCTCTGATGAACTCCATACCCAAGAGGGTTAACGCAGTGCTGGAAAATAATGGTGGCCACACAAAATATTGAGACTTTAGGCCCAATCTGGACATTTTCACTTAGGGGTGTACTCACTTTTGTTGCCAGAAGTTTAGACATTAATGGCTGTGTGTTGAGTTATTTTGAGGGGACAGCAAATTTACACTGTTATACAAGCTGTACACTCACTACTTTACATTGTAGCAAAGTGTCATTTCTTCAGTGTTGTCACATGAAAAGATATAATAAAATATTTACGAAAATGTGAGGGGTGTACTCACTTTTGTGAGATACTGTATGTATATAATATACCCTGGTTGATTACAGACACTCCCACTTTGGAGCTTGTCTTTTCTTATTACGCTCCCCATAGCCTCCCTGGTGTGTTTTGCTGTTCTCATTTCCTACACTCTCTTGGGATCTAGTGGTATAATAGCAACCTATGCTGTATATACCTGTAGATCTACTGGTAGTATTGTTTCCGTGTGCTCAGTAAGATCTGGTGGTAATAGAGTAGCCTTTAGCTGGCCATACATTATTCATTTTAAAAACAAAATACCTGATTTCCCCATCCACACATTCAATGTGGATGGGGGAATCACTCTTGCTGAGCTATTCTCCCAGCTGTCAGAATTAGGGCCAGGACAAGGGGAGAGAAGGAGGGCAATTGCTCTGGACACTGTGGTATCTTGTGAGGTGGGGGCGCCACAAGAAGATTGGGGAGGAGGGGATTTGTGTTGGAAGGGGGAATTTGGGGGGTGGCAGGTCATTGTGTCTTTTTTCCCCACAAAGCCTTTGGTTCATGAAGTGTCAAGCCTGGTACACACTAGTAGTTTTTTTCGTTCAACCAGCTGCAAAAAACAAAACAAAAAAAGGAGGAGCTCGAGAGGAGATCCTATACTAACAATCTGATGTTAGTGCAGCAATTTCCCCCGCTGAGCTATTGTGTTCTGACAGGGGGATGGCCCCCTGGCAGAACACACTGGTCAGTGCTCTAAATCATTGGCTGGGAGTGCGGATCGATGCCGATCGGCAGACCTTTTTCGGTCTTGCCCCTTTGACAGAAGCTGGCTGGCTTCTGTCAGACTGCCTGCCATACACATGGGCTGAATGTCGGCCGGTTTCTATTGAACCAGTCGATACCGCCCTATGTTTGGACTATGTGTATGGGGCTTTAATGTTGCTCCAATGTTGCTCCACCCAACAATCCATGTTTCTGCACAGCTTACTGTCATATCCGGTTCATGTAGGAAGACAAGTTACTCCAATGCAATCGCAAAGATTGCTAATAAAGGTCAGGACAGAGAAAAAACATAGTTACATTACATATGACACCTATTGCATTGATGTACATTCTTGCATAGAAATACCAGTCAAGAAGGCAAAATAGAACGTCCAAACCAGCATGAAATGTAGCAATACATGTATACAGAGCAGTGCAAAAGAAATCCACTGAGTAGGTGAGTAAGATGAATGATACACAATGAGTAACATCTCAGGGATTACTAAGCATACCCCAGCAAAATATCCTGCCTTTAAACAGTTTCCGTTAGATGGGTTCAACATAAAGCAAAATACCAATGATATCACCAAAAGTGGTACTCACAGCTATAGTAGCCTGTCCATCACTTATTTAGAGGGGGTGCTAAACCTGGACCGTCCAGCCATCCCTGCCATACCAACTGAAACTTGTGTAAAGACTCGTACACATGACCGAGAATCTCGTCGCAAAAAAAACGTTGTTTTTCTCGACGGGTTTCTTGTCAAGCTTGACAAGATTCTTGTCAAGCTTTCCTTGCATACACACTGTCAATCCAAAATCTCGTTGGTCCAAAGCGCGGTGACGTACAACACGTACGAGGGCAGTATAAAGTTCCATTCTCATGGCGCCACCCCTTGGGCTGCTTTTTCTGATCTCGTGTTACTGCGTGTTAGTAAAAGTTTAGTGAGAGACGATTCACGCTTTTCAGTCTTCGTGCTTTCAGTTCGTTACAGCGTGACGAATGTGCTATCTCCATTACGAACGCTAGTTTTACAAGAAGGTGCGCTCCCGTCTCATACTTGATTCTGACCATGCGCGGTTTTTGAAAACTCGGAAAAGCATACACACGAACAGTTTTCTTGTCCAAATACAGTCTGACAAGAATCACGACGAGAAAAAAGAAAGCAGGTCTTCTTTTTTTCTCGTCGAAATTCTGGGCAGTTTTCTTGACGAGAAACCTGAAAGCCTCGTACACACGCACGGTTTTCTCTGCAAGAAAGCTCTCCCAACAGTTTTCTTGTCGTTTCTTGCCGAGAAAACCAGTCGTGTGTACGAGGCTTAAGGCTTTTCGATGTCGATAAGCAAGTTGCTCACGCAGTAGCAAGGAGTTAACATATACTATCCATTCTTTCACTGTCCGGATAGTGGGAGCCCTTCAGTATCTGGCAATCAGTTTATGAGCAAGGTACAAAAGACGAGATACCATTATATATATACCTGGTTAAGGCAACAGAATTGAAACACCTAGAAATAAAACTGACACTATCCTTGGAAAAACTATATCAAACAAATTAAATAACTCTCCTTAAAGCGGAGTTCCACCCATCTAAAAGTCAGCAGCTACAAAAAGTGTAGCTGCTGACTTTTAATAATCAGACACTTACCTGTCCCACGGTCCAGCGAAGTGGGCGTATGAAGCCCTGCACCTCTCCGCGGCGCCGGTATTCTAACTGTGGGTGCCCGGCCGAGGCTTCGCAGCCGGGTGCGCGTTGCGCATGCGCGAGCTGCGCTGTGAATGACCGGGCAATCTTCTGGGACTTGTGATGTGTCCCAGAATATTGCAGGGAGGGAGGGGGAGAGGTAATCTTCCTTTCAGCACTGCGGCACCAGGGGAGGAAGTGAGAGCTGGGTGCCTCTAAAAACAGGGTACCCGCTCCTCCCCCAAAAAAATGACATGCCAAATATGGCATGTCAGGGGGTCACCTGCACTTAAAGCGGAAGTTTCATTTATGGTGGAACTCTGCTTTAACAAAATAAAAACAGTAATAAAAAATGTATCAACTGGATCATTATTATGGATTGGGCACGTGAACATGGTAAAGGTGATAATATTACCCTAAATTTTGTATAAATTCCAAATATTACCAATTTCCTTAAACATATTTTAAAGTGCTGAAATACATCTGACAGAATAGAAAACAGAGAATACAGTACTCTGTATTGTGTAAAAATAAACAGCAAGGGGGTTTGGCAGTACCAGAAATCAAAACATATTATAAAGCAATATTATTATCACAAGTAATAGAATGGACTAAAGAAATTAATAAAAAAAGATGGGTGCAAATAGAGAAAACTTTGAGTAACACACCGTTGGACAAAATGGTTTGGATCCCCCCACAATATAGAGAGCTAGACACAGACACACATGAATTGACACTAGAAGTATTACAAATTTGGGACCTAACACATAAAAAAACTAATTGGAAGTCTAATGCCTCGTACAGACGACCGTTTTTCCTGGCAGGAAAACTGCCATGAGAGCTTTTGGCCGGGAAAACCGGCCGTGTGTATGCTCCCTCGCAGTTTTCCCAACAGTAAAACTGCCGGGAAACCCAGCGGGAAAATTGAGAACATGTTCTCTTTTTTCCCGCCGTGATCGGCATCGGTTTTTAACCCGGCAGCTTTCCTATGGGAAACACTGCGGTGGAGCATACACACGGCCGGGATTCCCAGCCAAAGCTCTCACCGCAGTTTTCCCAACGGGAAAACCTCTGGTGTGTACAGGGGGAAAGTTACCGAGCAGGTTCTCGGTTTTCCCCCCGGGATTCCTGGTGGACTTTTTACCGGCGGGAATCCCGGTCGTGTGTACAAGGCATTACTCACCATTAATCCCATTAAAGGACACAAGTTATTTTTCACCAGGCAAAGGGAGAAAGAGTTGAAAGATATAATGGAAACCAGGGAATTAATCACACTACAGGATTTAAAGCACAGAAAAGAATGGATAGTGATCGATGAATGGGGGTATTTTGTGACATTGTTGCCACAGCTAATAAGAAGTGGAGAAAATTTGTTGCCGTTAGAACAGCTGTGTACATCTAAAAATTCCAGACATGGGATATCTCCAATCTATAACATACTACAGATGTTAGCCGGAAACGAAGAACCGCCATTCATCGAAAAATGGGAAAAGGAACTGGGAGCACGGGTGAATGAGTTGCAATTAAGAAGAATTCTAAAAATTGTACAAAGCACTGCAGTGAACATAATCACTATAGAAATGAACTATAAGTGTTTGTCCAGATGGTACATAACCCCAGATAAAATTCACAATTATCAAATAGGAAAAAGATCAAACTGCTGGCGAGGCTGTGATAATATAGGAAATATGGCTCACATTTGGTAGGAATGCCCAAAATTTTAAAAGTACTGGAAATAAGTGTTATCTATGATTAAGGAGATTATAAAAATAGAAATACTCGAAGATCCATGGGTATGCCAATTTGATGGTATGGAGACTCCAATAAAACATTATAAGAATACTCTGATACCACATCCATTACATGCTGCTAAAAGCCTAATACCACTACACTGGCAGGAACAAGAGGGTCCGGCAATAGGTGAATGGATGAGAAAAGTAGAATATAGATACAAAATGTAACAACTGCGATGTAGCAAGTGGGATGAGACTGGAAAAACAGGGGAAATGTGGGAAAGCTGGACTGTATTTAAAAGAACAAGGAAATATGCTGAAGAGATCGGATTAGAGGAAAAGGGAATGGAAGCATAGAGAAGGATACCAGGGGGAAAAGAGTAAGAGGGGAAGGGGAGAAAAGGGGAGGGAGTGGTGGGGATTTGTAAAAGAAAAAAAAACTATTTTTGGAAGAGAATTTTTCTGTTTTTAATGTATGTAAAAGATTGTTTTCAAAAATTTCTAAATATATGAAAAAAAAATATACAAAGTAATACCTTGGATTGCGAGGTAACGCGGTTAACGAGCGTTTCCGCAATACGAGCTATGTTTAAAAAAAAATCCTGACTTGGTTTGGGAGGGTTGTCTCGTGAAAAGAGCAGGATTCAAGCCTCTACGGTGTGCAGTACCGCATTTGGCCAGAGGTGCGGGGGCGCCTGTGACACTCAGAGGCCGTTCGGAGCCGTTTGGATGTACTCGGAAACACTCCATTCCCGAGTGTTTCCGAGGCTTTCCGAGTCTCTCTGGCCCCCCCCCCACCCCCACCTCTGGTCACATGCGGTACTACATACAATAGAAGTCAATGTGGAACGAATTATCTTCGTTTCCATTGACTTCTATGGGGAAACTCGCTTTGATATGCGAGTGCTTTGGATTACAAGCATTCTCCCAGAACGGATTATGCTTGTTATCCAAGGTTCCACTGTACATATATATATATATATATATATATATATCTGGTTAAAACAATTCAGGGTCTAATGCGCCCAATAGAAATACTAGGGTATTAGTAGGTTGGGTGTAGTTGGAAACACTCCATTCCCGAGTGTTTCCGAGCCTCTCCGACGCTTTCCGAGTCTCTGCCGCGCCCCCCACCCCCACCTCTGGCCACATGATGTACTACATACAATAGAAGTCAATGTGGAACGAATTATCTTAGTTTCCATTGACTTCTATGGGGAAACTCGCTTTGATATGCGAGTGCTTTGGATTCCAAGTTTTCTCCTGGAACGGATTATGCTTGATATCCAAGGTTCCACTGTACATATATATATATATATGTACATATATATATATATGTGTATATATATATATATATATATAGTTAAAACAATTCAGGGTCTATAGACATACTAGGGCAGTGATGGCAAACCTTGGCACCCCAGATGTTTTGGAACTACATTTCCCATGATGCTCATGCACTCTGCCGTGTAGTTGAGCATCATGGGAAATGTAGTTCCAAAACATCTGGGGTGCCAAGGTTCGCCATCACTGTACTAGGGTATTAGTAGGTATACTAACATTGGCAACTAATGAAATAGTGTCTACCACCTGAGTCCAGTAACGCTTACGTTTCGGACACCTCCAGATCGCAAAGACTCAGATTTACTAAAACTGGAGAGTGCAAAATATTGTGTAACTGTGCATGGCAGCCAATCAGTTTTTAACTTCAGCTTGTTCAGTTAGGCTTTTACAAAAAAAAAAAATGGACGCTGATTGGTTTCTATGTAGAGCTGCACCAAATTTGGCATTCTCTAGTTTTAGTAAATAAACCCCATTTTATGCAAATGATATAAGTATGTCTGTGTGCATGAACAATGCTAAACCTTGACAAAATGCTGATCACACAGACTATATCCGTAACTTGCTAATGCACCTTTCTAGGCCATTCTGGGCATATTGTCTTTTACTTCATTTATTTTACTCTGAGGGGCCATCTGTTGTTATTGAACTTGAAAAAAGAAAGACAATAGAAAGAGGCAGTTGTAGGTCTAGAGATCCTGTGGTGGGACTTGAGGAACAACTACCCACTACTATATGTTTTTATTAGTAGCACCAAAGTTGTAAGTATCCTCTGGCTATATCTGCCCCAGGCTTGCTTAAAATATCTTCTGCCATACTGCATGACGAATCTTAGTATGTTCTATAACATATTGTAGCACGCGTCATACGTGTCTCACAACATCTCATCGCCACATAAGGACAGTTCAGTGTGGAAATCACAGGCAAGTCCATTCAATCTATCAGCATTATAAACATAATATGAATTTACCTCATGGAATTTGTCAAGCCTCAAATTATTTATAGCAGCACTGACCTCATCTTTTGCATTACTTTTTAACTGTCAACATGTAGAAACATTCTTTTTTACATTAGCTTTGGGAAGGATTACCTTACCTAATGAATGAACTTCTTTCATCAAAACCCTACCCAGTTCACAGAATTCTTAATCTGGCAACTAGTAGCACACTTACTTCCGCACTGTTCTTTTAGACCCCTTTCACACTGAGGCGCTTTGCAGGCGCTATAACACTAAAAATAGCGCCTGCAAAGCGCCCTGAAACAGCTGCTGCTGTCTCTCCAGTGTGAAAGACCCACAGGGCTTTCACACTGGAGCGGTGCGCTAGCAGGATGGTAAAAAAAGTCCTGCTAGCAGCATCTTTGGAGCGGTGTGTATACCGCTCCTCCACTGCTCCTGCCCATTGAAATCAATGGGCAGCGTGGCTATACCGCCGGCATAGCGCTGCTGCAGCAGCGCTTTGCAGTGGTTTTAACCCTTTCTCGGCCGCTAGCGGAGTGGGTAAAAGCGCCCCGCTAGCGGCCGTATAGCGCCACAAAACTGACGGTAAAGCGCCGCTAAAAATAGCGGCGCTTTACCGCCGACGCACCCACCGCCCCAGTGTGAAAGGGGCCTAAGTAAAAGAAAAATAAGAATTGCGCTAAATAATAGATGTAAAGTCCATAAGTAAATCCATATGGATTATATTGATCTGTGTGAAGTTTTCCAGGAGCAATGTGATAATGAATCAATCTCTTAAATAGCAGTGTCCATCATCCATCCCCAAAACCCGCAGTGAATCCACCACCAGCTGTAGAAACTGCTTACCAGCTCCTGTAGACCACTTATTAGACCCCTTATTAGAGGGGCCTGCGGCTTAAAATCCAGCCCGGGCCTTCCTCCTCATTTCAGGGCTTCTATACACGTCCGATATCACTCAATGGGGTTGATTTACTAAAGGAAAATCCACTTTGCACTTGAAAGTGCACATGGAAGTGCAGTCGCTGTAGATCGCTGTAAATCTGAGGGGAAGCTCTGAAATTAGGGGAAGCTCTGCTGATTTTATCATCCAATCATGTGCAAGCTAAAATGCTGTACTATATTTTCCTTGCATGTCCCCCTCAGATCTACAGCATCTGCACTTCCATGTGCACTTTCAAGTGCAAAGTGGATTTTCCTTTAGTAAATCAACCCCAGTGTGTTGGGTAGTAGTTAGGCAGCAAAAAGAGATCAAAGGCTCCACATAGTGTAAAATCCTTGGTGGGTTTATTAAGTAAAAAAAATAACTCACAGCAGTAAGTAAAATAAGCACCTTAAAGTGGAGTTCCACCCTAAAAAAAATATTTTGACCAAAAATCCTAAAAAAAATAGAAAAGAATAAATTAAAAAATAAATAAAAATGTTTTACTTACCAGAAATAGCGGTTGCTATGCCGAAGTCCCTAATCTGCCTCTTCATTGTCCGCGGCTGGTCTTCTTCCTCCGTCCTACTCGCAGTGTCTTCTGGTGAATGGGGCGCGCTGCCTTCTGGGAACTGTGTGTATCCCAGAGAGCAGCCGGCCCATTCACAAAGCGCTGCGCGGATCGCGCATGCGCAGTAGGAAACTGGCAGTGAAGCCGCACGGCTTCACTGCCTGTTTCCCTTACTGAGGATGGCGGCGCCGGGAGCTGCCAGGATCGAGGGATCGGCCTCGGGGGGGCTGACATCGCGGGCGAGTAGGACAGGTAAGTGTCCTTATTAAAAGTCAGCAGCTACAGTGTTTGTAGCTGCTGACTTTTAACAAAAAAAAATCGCGGGTGGAATCCCCCTTTAAGTTTGGTGTGTCAGCCGGCACACAACCAAACAAACCCGTACGTCGGAACACGAGAGAGATGGTGACGTCAGCGTGTTGCTCCGTCCTACGCGCTTCGTCACAAATGACGTTGTCCTGGCGCACGGGTGGCGCACCATCCTAAATACATTACGGAAGTAACCAAGCCTCATTCTGAGCCTCAGCCAGCCAAATTACCTGCACACAATCAGGTGCCATAACTTTACGCAATTCTTTTGAACATCAAAACGTTGTTCTTTTAGCCCTCAGCTTCTGCTGTATTTACAATAGGGCCACTCAAGTTAGAAACTGTGCTCTATCAATCATTTCTAATGTTTTTTTTTTTTTAATAATTTGTACTTGTACTATTCTTCAGCACTTTTCCACTAGGAAGGAGGAATTTATAGTTTACATGTACACATAAGCCTATGATGCTTAATACCTAAGCTTTTCCAGGCAAATACAAAAATGTTTTTACTATACTGACCATTGTTCTGCAGGATTGACTGGGTATCAAACTGACACTTTGATGATTTCCAGGAAAAAAAATTCAGACCTGTATTTCCTAAAATGCATCCAGTTAAAAACAGAGCAACAGTGCTGTTACATTATTTTTAGGCAGGGCACTTCTGAATACTAGGCCCCAAAATTGCTAAATACTGAAGCTTCAAGGGAATTCATGTGCAAGGTCTGGTCATGCTTTAGGGCCTGTTCACACTAGGAGCAGTTACCTCCATTTCTCCATGCGGATGACAATGACAACACAGTGTTGCCAACCTACCAGATTGAAATTGACTGATACCCAAAATTTACTGGCACAGCCAAGTTTTTACTGACATTTCCAAACGGCACAGAAATACAGTTTTAAGTGGAAATTTCAGTATTCAGGTTACAAACAAGTGCAATATGCAATTAGCAATGTGATTTGAGGTAGATATTAAAGTGGATGTAAACCCTCCATACACTCAGTGAAGTGAACAGCCTCAGATGATACACAGAGATGAAGCAAATCTCCCTACATAGGTTTTACATCCATAGCTGCTGTCTTCACATTTATATACTGTTTAGAAAGTTCAGATCGTGTTAGGAAATTTGCTCTTCCTGTTTAACACAGAGTGTAATGTCTGGGCATACAGCCAAGATAGCTAAAATTGCTGATTGGAGGAAAGGCACGCCCCCTCTCCACATAGGCAGAGACTCTCAGAGGTGTTTTGTAACAGGGCCAGCTACCTGCTAATCTATTTTAGCAACCTCCCCTGACAGAAATTTCAGGCTGATTTTTTCTGATGTGTCTGAGAATTTGTCAGGAGTTATCATATCATGATTGAAAGAAAGAAAATTGCGCTAGAACTCAACTACTAGGATATATAACAAACTGGTAGACAAATATACGTATATGCAACATATATGATAACATGATGGTGCTCGTGCTCAATAAAGACTCCTATGGACTGGTGCTCAAACTGGGTGCCCCACATAGATGTGCACTCACCGCAATGTGTGGACCAACTATCGCTAGTATGGTCTATTAGGCATGTGGGGATACCCCAAACTCATTTCTTTAGGATGACGTCTTGTTGATAGAGATGTTGTTCATAGGGATGAATGGGGATCAAGAGAGAAAGAGCCTCATTGCGCAATGCCATTTAAAACATTTATTGATTTTACAAAATAAAAAAGGGTTACACTTACATTGCTGAGTGCCTGATAGTCCTGGCACCCGGCATGTATAGCAGGCGATTGATTAAAAGGGTAATCGGCCCTGAACGGGATAGTCCTAGTAGCAGTGTCCTGGTGCACGATTCCCTGGTGGTTTCAATTGGGGCGGAAGTAGTACCTCGACGATTCGGCCAATCACAGGGCCATCAGTTGGAAAGTAGTGATTGGCCGAAACGTTGAGGTACTTCTTGATCCCCATTCATCCCTATGAGCAACATCTCTATCAACAAGACGTCATCCTAAAGATCTGAGTTTGGGGTATCCCCACATGCCTAATAGACCATACTAACGATAGTTGGTCCACACATTGCGGTGAGTGCACATCTATGTGGGGCACCCAGCTTGAGCACCAGTCCATAGGAGTCTTTATTAAGCACGAGCACCATATGGAACCATCATATGTTATCATATATGTTGCATATACGTATATTTGTCTATCAGTTTGTTATATATCCTAGTAGTTGATTTCTAGCGCAATTTTCTTTCTTTCAATCTATATTGTCCTGTGGCACATAGCAAGTTTATTTTGCAGCTGATATCAGGTACTTTGGGTACTCATTCATATCCAAAGGCGCGTTTTAGTTTATATACTCATCATATCATGATAACAGAGGAACGGGTCAGGAGAGAGCTACGGGACTTGGCTCTTTGAAGAGAGATAACATAATACTGCAGATATATGGGCCCAGCTAAAATTTCATGAATTGGGTTTACATCCACTTTAAGGCAAAAAACATATTTCCTTCTTTATTTTCAAATATAGTAAGTAAGTAGCTCGGGGACAGGACTCAGGAGGGCAAGAAATTAGAATGGGCCGTACACACACACATGAAATTGACTCTCACAATTACACTGACAGCAGTGTGCAGCATCACAGGTGATGATGACACCTCACTGACAAGACACGTCCCCTCCAGAGTCACAGTGACAGTCCCTCTTTACGCTAGGTGGTCTCTTCAGTCCACTCCAGTCCAAACAGCACTGACAGTCCCGCTCCCTGCTTGTCCTGCTCCTGTCCCGCAGACCTGCACAAGAGACTCCAGCCGCTCCGCTTGGCTCCCCTGAACCATGACCGCCCAAACACACTGTAGCAGACACTCGGATGGTCTCGGCAAGCCGAGCGTCATAGCCATATTTTTTACTGGCAACTTTTTCCTGTCACTGGCAGCACTGTGACAACACAGAAAGCATACGTTTTCTGTGTGTAATGTTTGGACCAGAGCGCAGTGTCTAAGGCTACTTTCACACTGGGGTGTTTTTCAGGCATTTTAGCACTAGAAATAGCACCTGTAAAGCGCCTGAAAAACGCCTTCCATGCCTCCCCAGTGTGAAAGCCTAAGTGCTTTCACACTGGGGCGGTGGGCTTGCGGGACGTTAGGAAAAGTCCTACAAGCAGCATCTTTGGGGCCATTTGGGAGCGCTGTATACACCACTCCTAAACCGCCCCTGCCCATTGAAATGAATGGGCAGCGCTGCTGAAGTTGCCTGCAAAGCGTAGAATTGGCACTTTTAACTCTTTCTTCGGCCGCTAGGGGAGGGTTAAAAGCTCCCCGCTAGCGGTCGAAAAGCGATGCTAAAATGACGGTAAAGCGCCGCTAAAACTAACGCTGGGTGCTTTAAGTGTGAAAGTAGCCTTACTGCATTTCAGAGCAGTGCGAGATTTTGCAACATGTTTCCATAATCTTGCACCACTCTGCTCAGTGCGACGTCATTGCACAGAACCACAGCACACCGTGTTTCTGTGCAGTGATATGAATGAAGTGTCTTTTTGTAAACTTCAAATAAAATTTGTTGAAAGAAAAAAAGAAAGCAGTGTGATGCGATAAAATACACATCACACTCCCCACTGCTCTGCAGCCCAGAACACTGTGTGGGCAGCGGCAGTTTGGGCTTCGGTGTGTGAATAGGCCATAGGTCTCTCTGAGCCCATGCTCCTAGAACTTATATATCCATTTATCACAAGAAAACAACTCTATCTGTTCTTTTACTACTAGAGTGTGAACATATGACCTGACTTTATTACATTCGCTGTGCACTGAGCGGATGGCTGTCTCCTGGGGGCTTACCATACACGATCTAGATCCATTACAAGGTGGGCTCTCATTGTACCTCACCATTTCCTCATTGGATTGCTGGCTGTCTTGTTTGACATCTGTGTACCTCGACCGCCTTGTACCTGGGATGTCTATCCCCATCATATGATATATGCATACGTTTTCCAAAATATGAGTGACATACCTATCGCTGCTTAATCAATGATTTTTCCCATAGTGGATATGTTCCAAACTGGAAGCAAATGCATGTTCATACTTAGCTTATGAACAGACACACATATTGTTATTGATACTTCTTGTGGAAGTTTCCCGTTTGTACATAGATTTCCCGATATTCGGATGTTTATACACTAGATCCTGTCCATTCCAAGATAGTGAGACTTGTTTTTTCTGCTCTTGCTATTTTGTTGGTCCTGAAGAAGCCTCACGGCGAAACGCGTAGACGTACAAGGGACTGTATCAAGACTGTGTACTTTTTTGTATGGTTTTAATTCTTGAACACTGTATTTGTAAGACTTTTCTTCGCTCTAATAAATATATATTTTTTGTAATCTCTATTGTTTCCTTGCCTTAAAAGTCCGACCTTGGTTACTTCCCCTGTAGTAACTTTCTAGGTCGGACCAAAGTAGTGCGAGGACTACTTTGAAGTCGCACAAATACCAATGGTAGTCATTGGAAATCATGGGGTACGACTTGTCATGCATCTTTGAAGTCCCAAGTCGCAGGACAAGTCGCACAAGTGTGAAAGGGGCCTTAGTCAAAGTGTAGTAAGAGACGGCGCAGATTAGGTAAGAGTTGTAAATTTAAACAGTTTTTCTTGAAAACTATCGTGAGGCATACATAAATATTTGGGGGGAGACTTAGGCCCCTTTCACACTTGTACGACTTGTCCTACGACTTGGGACTGCAAAGTTGCATAAGTCGTTTCCCATGATTTCCAATGACAACCATTCATATTAGTACGACTTCAAGTCGTGCCAACTTCAAAGTAGTCCCTGCACTACTTTGGTCTGACTTTGATCCTACTTCAGAGCATTGAATATCACTAAAGTCAGATCGCCATCTTAACTGATCCGACTTTGGCATGCGACTTGTGCTCTGATGATTTTGAAGGGGAACTCCACGCCAAATTTTAAAAAAACGGCATGGGTCCCCCTCCAAGAGCATACCAGGCCCTTCGTTCTGGTATGGATTTTAAGGGGAACCCCACACGCCGAAAAAACGGCGTAGAGGGTCCCCCCCAAAATCCATAACAGACCCTTATCCGAGCACACAGCCCGGCAGGTCAGGAAAGGGGGTGAGGACGAGCAAGCACCCCCTCCTGAACCGTACCAGGCCGCATGCCCCATGTTGATTAGGACAAGGGCCTCTTCACGACAACCCTGGCCGTTGATTGTCGGGGTCTGCGGGCGGGAAGCTTATCGGAATCTGGAAGCCCCCTTTAACAAGGGGGCCCCCATATCCCAGCCCCCCACCCTATGTGAATGAGTTTCAGGTACATTATACCCCTACCCATTTAAATTTTAAAAAAAAGTGTCAAAAATAAACCACAGTACACAGGTTTTTAAAGTAATTTATTCAGCTCCGACGTCGCTTTTGATTTCTTCTCCCCTCTCTGGGTCTTCTCCGCTGATGTCTTCTGCCTCTGCCGATTCATCTTCCCTCTCCAGGTCTTCTCCGCTCTCCGCTGATGTCTTCTAGCCCTCTCCGGTTCTTCTCCGTCTGTCCGATGTCTTCAGCCTCTGCCGGGTCTTCTCGCTCTTTTGCCGGGTCTTCTCTGCTGTCTTCTTCCTCTGTTCTTCTTCCGATGTTGACTCAACGCACTATCCCGCTCTAATGCTGGGTGCGCGGTGTACCACTACTTATATTGGCATGAGAGGGGTCACCGGAGGCGTCACCACCCATAATGCCCCAGGCGGGGACGTCATAAGGGACAGGCCTCCAGGTGACATCAGGACCAAAGTAGTGCAGGGAGCATTTTTAAAGTCAGACCGACTTGTGTCGGACCAGTTAAGACGGCTCCCATAGGGAAACATTGATTTTCACACGTCATACGACATGAGCTCCCAATGTCGGATCGTTTGTCATACCAGTGTGAACCCAGCCTCAAACCTAGAAGCCGATTGGTTACTATGCACAGCTGCACCAGATTCTGTGTGCACCAGTTTTAGTAAACCCCCCCCCTCTGTCATCATATGGTATTAGATGCTTGAAATTTCCCATGTGCTAAGGCATGCACAATTAGGATTGGTGCATTTAAGGCCCCTTTAAGGCCCATTTCACACGACAAGCACACTCGAATCCGCCTGTCCATTTTTCAGGCGGATCCGAGCAGGCCATCCATTGACTCCTATGGGGAGACGGATGTCTGCTGACACCTGTCTGCCATCCAATCCGCTAAAATGTATGGCGATACGTTCATCATCCGTCTTGGCGGATCAGATGACATCTGATGAAAATGGACATGCTGTCCGTTTTCGTCCGATTTCTCCATAGGAATCAGTGGCGTTCTGACAGGCCCTTTCCCGCTCAGTGAGCGCAGACGGACCTGTCATGCGCTGGCTTAGCGGAGATCAATGGGAGCGATCTCTCGCTGAGCTGGCGGACTCCGCTGAGTGGATCCGCCTCATGTAGGAAGGGGCCTTACATGCATTGAAAAGATGGCATTCAGCTGACTTTAATGGGAAATAACAGGTCAACACAGCAATAATATAAAAGGCAGGACTTTTTTCCCATGTTCCTCAGTTGGTGGCTTGGTGTAAACATAAACAATGGCTTGTGACAAGTACTGTACATGCATTTGTCTGTATAAAACACAGAATTGCTCCCAAAATGACAACCTCTTATAAAGGTTATTTGAACACAATTTTTTTAGCATTTGCAGCCATAGTTTTAAAAAGTAACTCTACTTCTGTTGAGTAAAGTAAAAAAAAAAATCCTCTCTGGGTGATTAAAATACATTGCAAGGCTTTTTCTTAAAGTGGAAGTAAACGTCTATCACTAAATTTTCCCTTTAGGTAAGCCTGTGTTAAAGCTTACCTATAGGTAGTGTAAATATCTCCTAAACATACACCATTTAGGAGATATTTACTATGCATGCAGCCAGTGACATCACCGTTCTGAAGGAATGGGCACCCGTGCTGTTCCTTCAGAGCCCTGTGCCGTGAACGGCGGCTCCCGCATCGCATACGCGGGAGTGACGTCATCGCAGCTCCGGCCAGTCACAGAGCCAGAGTCCGCGAACTCGGAAAAATGACGGGTGAAGATGTAAGCGGCCTCCGGCTATGACATTGCATCGCTGGAATGCTTCGTTTTTAGGCATGTTTCACATATTGTGCTAGTATGTGGTGCATACTAGCACATTATGACATTACCTTGCAGGTAAGTAAAAAAAAAAACATCCAGCGGTTTACAACCGCTTTAATAAACATTGTTACAGATTCCTACCTGTTTCTGCTCTGAAGAAACAGCTGTTTGGCCATGTCCAGTGCAGATTCCTTCTGAATGGGACAGTATGGTTCATTATAATTATCTGGTGCATGCTCAGAGTTCTAATGAGCAAAGCTGCATTGTCTGCATCCATTTAGAAGTAATTAAAGCAGACTTCCACCCAAAAATGGAACCCCCGGTGTCACATTTGGCACCTTTCAGGGGGGAGCAGATACCTGTCTAATCCAGGTATTTGCTCCCACTTCCAGCAATAGATCGCTGCAGAATCTGCAGCGATCTACGCCATGTCCGGCCCCTCCTCTGTTCCCCCCCAGCTGTCTTCTGGGAGACACGCAGGTCGCAGAAGACAGCAGGGACCAGTCAAGACGCGCAGCCTGACTCACCCATGCGCAGTAGGGAACCAGGCTGTGAAGCCGCAAGGCTTCACTTCCTGATTCCCTTACTGAAGATGGCGGCTCCTCCACCCGGGAGCAAAGGGACAGGTCAGCTTCAGGTTAGGACATCGCGGGCGCCGTGGACAGGTAAGTGTCCTAATATTAAAAGTCAGCAGCTGCAGTATTTGTAGCTGCTGACTCTTATTATTATTTTTGCGGCGGAACTCCACTTTAACACTTAAGCCCTGTACACACGTCCGGGAATCCCGTCTGTTTGAAAACCGTCCTGACGGAATTTCCTGGCAAGCTTGCCTTGAAAAGCCATGTATACACACGGCCACACAAAAGACCCGCCGTTCTTTTGAAAGGCAAGAACGCGGTGACATCAAAGACTACGATGAGCCGGCTAAATAACGTTCTATGCTACCGAGCATGCGTCGAAGTGTTATCGAGCTTGCGCGGTTTATTTCCCCTTCAGGTAAGCATACAGACGACCGGTTTTCTACGCAGGAAACACTCTGCCGGGAATCCCGACGGGAAAATAGAGAGCAGGTTCTCTATTTTTTCCCAGCAGTTTTCCTGTCGGGAAAAATGCTAGGGAGCATACACACGCCCGGGATTCCCGGCCAAAAGCTCTCCTGGCAGTTTTCCTGCCGGGAAAACCGGTCGTGTGTACGAGGCTTTAGAGTATCTCACCAAAAATGCCATTTTTGCAGAGGATGTTTAAAGTCTGAGTTGTATCTTAGTGCGGACTCCTGGGAAAATTAGTGAGTCAGTCACACAAGCAGGAAGTTACATTTCCTGAGGCGTTCTGTAAACCAACGATGTACTGAACACCTCCACCTTGCCCTATTGCATTGAATTTTACAGAAAATGACATCTCTGCACATTGAAATGGGAAGGTCATTTTTAATAACAATACATTTACAGTATGGTTTGTGTGGACATTGTATATGCTATATTATTATTTTTTATTTGCTATAATAAAGCTACCCTTTAAGTAGCCCAAAGGTGTGTGAGTTTCAGTACAGGATACAGGTTTTGTATTCCGGGAAAAACAGGTTAGTTAAAAACTTGTCACATCACTGAGCACTCAAGCTGCCCATACATTATACAATGTTCTTATTCAATTTCCTTTAGATTTTCCTTCAACTATGTAGTACAAGGACCTGCCTGATTGCATACAAATGGAAAGTGTTTAGGTTTGACCCCCTATTATATGTTTTTTGGTAAATCTGAAGGAAAATTATACAAGAGAATTGTATATTGTATGGCCAGCTTAAAGGGGTTGTAAACCCTCGTGTTTTTTCACCTTAATGCATCCTATGCAATAAGGTGAAAAAAAATTCTGACAGTGACCGGCCTCCCAGCCCCCCCGTTTTACTCACCTGACCCCCTTCGATCCCTCGGCGAAGACGCGCTGTACCTCTCTGCCCAGGGTTCTCGGCTCTTGAATGGATAGATTAATAGCTGCGCAGACATTGGCTCACGCTGCTGTCAATCAAATCCAATGACGCGGTGGGCGGGGCCGAGTCCTACATTTGGCGTCTATGAATACAAAATGCTGGACTCGGGAGCGCGCCCGCAAGGTAACCCGCCCTGGGAGAGCCCTTTTCCTAGGGGGGTTATACGATGTGGGGAGGAGCTGATAGAGCCACCAGGGGACCCCAGAAGAGGAGGATCGGGCCACTCTGTGCAAAACGAACTGCACAGTGGAGGTAAGTATGACGTTTGTTATTTAAAGAAAAAAAAAACACAAAGCTTTACATTTTAAATAACAAACATGTTATACAGTGGAATCTTGGATTACGAGCATAATCCAATCCAGACGAATGCTTGTAATCCATCGCACTCGCATATCAAAGTGAGTTTCCCCATAGAAGTCAATGGAAATGAAGATAATTTGTTCCGCGTTGACTTCTATTACATGCAATACCGCATGTGGCCAGAGGTGGAGGGGCGCCGGAGAGACTCAGAAACACTCAGAGACAGCTCGGCTGAATTCGTTAACCATCGAAAAGGCTCGAACTGAGTATTTCCGAGTGTTTCCGAGTATTTTCGAACGGCTCCGAACCGCTATGAGTGTCACCGGCGCCCCCGCACCTCTGACCAAATGTGGTACTGCACACCGCAGAGGCTTGAATCTTGCTCGATTTGCGGGACAACACTTGCAAACCGAGTCAGGATTTCAAAAAATTAAGTTGCTCGTCTTTCAAAACGCTCGTTAACCGCGCTACTCGTAAACCAAGGTTCCACTATACTTACCTCCTCTGTGCAGTTGGTTTTGCACAGATCATCCCGGATCCTCCTCTTCTCGGGTCCCTTTTTGCTGCTCCTAGCTCCTCCCTTCTTTGAGTCCCCCTTTAGCCAGCAGCTTGCTACAGGGGTCACCCAAGCCGAGTCAGAGCTCCATGTATCCATTCAGACACGGAGCCCCGGCCTGGCCCAGCCCCCTCTCTCCCCTGATTGTCTGACTGACTTTGATGGCGCCGCTGCTCTGTCTCAGCCAATCAGGAGAAGTGTCCTGGATGGCTGAGGGGATCGTGGACATCGCTGGAAAGAGAAGGGGCTCAGGTAGGTAATTAGGGGGTGCTGGGGAGGCTGCTACACACAGGAGGTTTTTTATCTTACTGCATAGAATGCATTAAGATAAAAAAAACTTCTGCCTTTACAACTCCTTTAGGTGCACTTTGGGCATGACAAATAATGTCCAAGGTGCATTTATTGTTTAGAGAAGCCTCAGTAAGCATCTGCATTCCCCTGTGAGGATCATTGTGGGGAAGTTTTAAGATCTTTGTGTTATGTTGATCTGCACTACAACATGTGATATGATATGCATGCCTAAGGCCCCTTGCCAATGGGCATCATAATTTACTGATGTTTACTCAGGAACTTGGGATGCCTGTGTGCAAGAGGCCAAAAACTCTATGTAAAGAGCTGAGTAATGTTAAGTATAGGCGAGTAAAGGTGTGCAAGTGTATAGAAGAGTATAGAAGAGTAAAATTCTTCTTCATTGCCAGTACGGTATTAATATATGCACTTATAATCGAGTAAACACTAAACAAGTAAACATGCAAATAAATGACTGCGCTCAAATGTAAAATTTTCAATTTTTGTTTTACTGCTCTGTACCAAAGGCAGCTGGTGCTCAATCATTTTTTTTTGGGGGGGGGCAAACAAACCTGCCCCCCTCAGCCCGGAAGGCTGGCCTCGGTACTTACACTACTGCAATCTCCTCTTCGGTGGCCAATACACGCTCCTGGCCCGGGCTTCTGCTATGGGCTCTGCTAGGAGGACGGGACGAGTGCTATTGAGCCGGGAAGGTGGCTATCAGTGCCGAGGGGGCCGTTGCTTCTCCTCACAGACAAATGGGAAGTGGGTCCTGAGACCGGATTGGCCTGGAATCCAAAGACTCCCTGGCCAATCGGGTCTCAGGACCCGCTTCCTGATTGGTGAGGAGGAGAAGCAGTAAGACATTAGCGAATATTAATTCACTAATGTCACACAACTGGGTGGGCTCAGGGTGCAGTGCTCTGCATGCCAAGCCCACCCTTTTTTAAAGTCAATTGGAGCCTCAGGCTCTAATCATGTGCTTCAAAAAATAAAAAACCCCATTGAAATCCATGGCTCCAGCACCCTGCATGTAGATTAGGGGACGGGCACGTAGATTAGGGGGGCGGCGCCCATGTTCCCCTAATAGAGCAGCCACCACTGCTCTGTACTGAATGCTGTATTACTGATCTTAGCTGTGTTCAATGTCCCATAGACCCGTGTTTCTGAACTCCAGTCCTCAAGGTGCCCCAACAAGTCATGTTTTCAGGCTTTCCATTATTTTGCACAGGTGATGCCTTAGTAATTACCGCAGCTTTTTCATCTGAGGGAAATCCTAAAAACATGACCTGTTGGGGCACCTTGAGGACTGAAGTTGAGAAACACTCCCATAGACAACAATGCATCTCGTTCAGTGTGCAACAGGCCTAAGGATGAGCCTAGAAAAAAAAGACAAGACAAGTTGCAGCAGTACGGATCTCTGTTAATCCCTAGGATGAACAAACTTTAATAACAACTAGGCACTAAAAGGGCTTACTTAAAAAATTGTTTCCAATTTTACCTAACCAGGGAAACTCTTAGTGCCGGTTCACACAGGGGCAACCCGACTTACAGCGCGATTTTGCAAGGCAATTTGGAGGCGACTTCAGCGCGACTTTGAGCAACTTACAACGCGACTTAAGTTTCCTCCAGGACAGGCGACTTTGGCTGTGGCCAATCACAGAATAATCAGCTCTGTGGGAGGGAGGGGTTTGCCTGGGTAAACTATTTTCTTTTCCTGTAAAGTTGCTTCAATATAGATGGAGATCCGACTTGGAGGCAACTTCCATTGAAATCTATGGGTACAAGTTGCCTTGAAGTAGTACAGGAGCGACTTCGGTAGTGTACATTAGGACAGCTTTCATTCACTTCAATGGAATTTCTTATGTCCAGCGACTTGGGGCAACTTGAGGTCTGACAAGTCGGATCCCAAGTCGCTGTAGTGTGAACCGGCACTTACAGTATTTGTTGGTAACCTCTTTTATTATGATAGTTAAAATCTAAAAACAAATCAGTGGGCATACACAGCCCGATTCTGTTTACACAGCCCAGTGTGAGGCTTAGGACCATATAAAGCCTCCTGGGAAGGTAGACAACAAGCACTTTAAGCTGCTGAAAACACTTCCACACACAAAGACGGGGGTCCAGTCCATATCGTTTTTTTCTGAAATGAGGGACGGAATTGTTAACTGCCCAGGTATCTTTTCCACTTTTTGGAAACTGGATACAGAACTTCAAGCCCTGGGCAGGTTTTAGGGAACCCAAGTGTTTCATAGCTTTTACTGATAAATAAGCCTATGGCCAGCCTTATAGCAATTACAGATAGTACAGAAACCACCGTTAGAGTAGGACAATACTGTGAACTTATACAAGTGATAAAATGCAGTGTAAGCTGCTCAGCCTGCAGTAGAAATTGTTAGTTTGATTGCTGGTAGGGTAAAGCCTCGTACACACGGTACGATTGTTGGCCAGCCGAGCGTCTGATTTTTGTCTTAAGGGCGTGTGCCAGGATCTTGTCTTGCATACTAACGGTACACAATTGTCGTGCCACAAACACGAACGTACTGACGTACTACGAGGAATTTCAGCTCTTGAGCGCCACCCTTTGGGCCCCTTCTGCTAATTTCATGTTTGGTGAGCATTGATCCCGAGCATACATGTTTGTACTTTCGACTTTTGTGTGACGGATTTGTGTACCGGCCATACGAAAATCTGACGTCAAAGCGTTGACCGCCGAAAATTTACTGGCCTGTCATCCAACATTTGTTGGCCGAAAGTTGGACAACAATTGTCAAAAGGAGCGTACTTCGGTAAGATTTTAGAACAACAGTCTGTCAACAGACAATCCTCTGCCAACAATCGTACCGGGTGTATGAGGCTTTAGGACCATATAGAGCCTCCCGGGAAGGTAGACAACGAGCACTTTAAACTGCTGAAAACACTTCCACACACAGACTGGGGTCCAATCCATCCCTGTTTTCTCTGAAATGAGGGACAGAATTGTTAACTGCCCAGGTGCCTTTTCCACTTTTTGGAAACTGGATACAGAACTTCAGGCCCTGGGCAGGTTTTAGGGAACCCAAGTGTTTCATAGCTTTTACTGATAAATAAGCCTATGGCCAGCCTTATAGCAATTACAGATAGTACCGAAACCGCCGTTAGAGTAGGACAATACTGTGAACTTATACAAGTGATAAAATGCAGTGTTAGGCCCCATACACACTATTAGATTTCCTGTACATTTTTGTCTTCAGATTTACCAAAACCATGTGGTGCAAGGGCCTGCCTGATTGCATACAAATTGAAACTCTAAAGCCTCGTACACACGACCGGTTTTCTCGGCAAGAAAACTGCTGGGAGAGCTTTTTGCAGAGAAAACCGTTCGTGAGTATGGTTTCTCGTCGGGAAAACTGCCAGGAATCTCGACGAGAAAAATAGAGAACCTGCTCTCTATTTTCTCGTCGGGATTCTCGTCGGCCTGTTTCCCGACGAGAAAACCGTGAGTGTGTATGCTTACCTGTCCAGGGAAACCCGCGCATGCTCGATGAGACTTCGACGCATGCATACAAGGGTAATGTAGGGTGTAGCAAGATGGCGGCTACGGCATCGAATGTGATGAGCACCGGCTCGTCGTAGTCGATGACGTCACCGCGTTCTTGCCATTCAAAAGAACGGCGGTTCTTTTGAATGGCGCGTGTGTACACAGGGCTTGGCAAGACAAGCTTGCCAGGAATCCCATTGAGAAAACCAACGGGTTTTTTTCGACGGGTTTCTCGCCCGTGTGTACGAGGCTTTAAGGTTTGACCTCATATTATATGGTTTTGGTAAATCTGAAGACAAAAATCTGCAGAAAATCTAATAATAAGTCTGCAGTAGAAATGGTTAGTTGGATTGCTGATAGGGTAAGGGTTGCTGGAGCAGCAAAAAGCTGATTAGAGTTTGAATTTGTGATCCTTCCAACTCACAGCAAGGCCTGAGTAGCCTGAATATGATCATGGGCTTGGAAGAGTCTTGCTAACAAAGGTTAGGGCCTTCTGATCTATACTCTGTATTAGCTCTTC